>CM030177.1:9446926-9476926 GCA_017639675.1 Aplochiton taeniatus
TCTTCTTTTCCGTCACCATGGGGACCAATATCAATATTCGCCCACTGATTCCAAAGATGATACGGAAAGGAAGCAAGTGCCTTTGCGACAGACGGCTCATAACAATGCCTTTTGAGCCGTTGGTTCCATTTGTTATGGATCAATACTACCTTCCACCATTCAGCTAGCCACATTGATTACATAATAACTATCCCGTCTGGCTTATTCATAAATAATAACGGCAAGCTGAGACCGATACACTCTCCTTTTATTGGTATTGACAAGTCAGTGGCGACGCCTCTCATCTGTTCCCATGACGATTGACTAGGGGCGTCGTCGGGCAGCACGGACCTCCTCCCCGCCCCGAGCGCCTCGACCAATTGGACGGCCTCACTGGTGACGGACAGCGGGCGAGACAGCGACCTGATCTTCCGCTTCGACGGCCGGCAGGCGGCCAAGGTGCCGGACTCAGTGGTGCCCCAGAACCTGACGGGCCAGTTCACCATCGCCACGTGGATGAAGCACGGGCCCAGCCCGGGCCTCCGGGCCGAGAAGGAGACCCTGCTCTGCAACTCAGACAAGACCGGTGAGACACAGGGAGGGGACAAACCGGGACACACTGTGAGGGTCAAGCCAATGCGTCACTTTATTTTTTGAGGCTAATAATATAATATGTACCTTTTTTTGTTTTGTTATTATTTTTGTGAGTTATTTGAGGCTGTAGTGCTAACTGTCCAATGTTCTGTTGAATGTGAATAGTGAGTGTTGTCCTGCTTTGTCTGGCAGAGATGAACCGGCACCACTACTCCCTCTATGTCCACAACTGTCGCCTGGTCTTCCTGCTGAGGAGAGACTTCACCCAGGTGGACACCTTCAGACCCGCCGAGTTCCACTGGAGGCTGGAGCAGGTCAGTGCCTCACTAAGACAGGCTGACACGCACACACAGGCACAAAGCCTGTGTGTGTGTGTGTGTGTGTGTGTATCTGTCTATCTCTGCGTGTGTGTGTGTGGTTGTCTGGTTTTGTGTGTGTGTGTGTGTGTGTGTGTGTGTGTGTGTGTGTGTGTGTGTATGTGTGTGTGTGTGTGTGTGTGTGTGTGTGTGTGTGTGTGTGTGTGTGTGTGTGTGTGTGTGTATGTGTGTGCGCAGCCCTTCCGGGTAATTAAGGTGCCCAAGGTAAGTCTGTGACCTTCCTGTGTACAGCGGGGAGCATCTGTCCAGACAGGAGAGAGAAGAGAGAGAGAGAGCGAAAAAGAGAGAGAAAGTGTGTAAGTGTGTGTGTGTGTGACTCATTGCTCCAAAGTGACAGTCAAAGTCGTGTGTGTGTGTGTGTGTGTGTGTGTGTGTGTGTGTTGGTTTTGGGTTTTAGCCCTGAAAATGTAAACATACGGAGAGTATGGAAGAATAATGACTGTATTGTTGTGTGTACTCGGTGTGTTTGTGTGCGTGGTATTTTGGTGTACCTGTGAGCATCAATCTTGTCCTGTATGTGTTTGGGCATGTTTGGGGCAAGTGTATGTGCTGACGGGTCCGCTTGTGTCTTTCCAGTCTGTACTTAGACACGTGTGTGTGTGTGTGTGTGTGTGTGTGTGTGTGTGTGTGTGTGTGTGTGTGTGTGTGTGTGTGTGTGTGTGTGTGTGTGTGTGTGTGTGTAGTCTAGCAAATGTGTTTGTCCAATGTGCGAGTGCGAGTGCGTGTGCGTGTGCGTGTATGTGCGTGTGCGTGCGTGTGCGTGCGTGTGCGTGACAGACGGTGTGTGTCTCCCGAGGAGGTGAGTGTGTCTCAAGGTGAAGGAAGTCACCCCAGCTGTCAGACCCTTTGCTCCTCAACCCTGGGATCTCATTGGACAAGATAGGCTGCTAGCTGAGCCTGAAGCAGCAAGAACCGGTGTGTGTGAGTGTGTGTGTGTGAGCGTATGTGTGAGAGTGTATTTTTAGAGGACGGATTTCTTGTTTTGACTCAAGCCGAATAACAAGGTCATCCCATGACCCACTGACTGCCGTTGGCGTTCTCTTGAGTCATCGTGTGGACAAATTCTTGGAGGTTTATGAAGGGAAAGCGACATGAGAAAAGAAACAGTGACAAAGAAGAGAGAAACCTATGGGAAGAAGGACAGCAAAAGAAAGCACGAGAGCATGGTGAAGGAGAAACGGGGAGAAAGAGAGAAATAGCGGAGAGAGAAGCATGAAGAAACAGATATAGAGAGGCATTCTAATAGGTTTGAACTGATTTGTTTGTACAATTGTTTGTATGGTAATTGGAATAATTGTGAACTCGACTATTGTATTACGTATGATTGTTATGTACTTAACCCATATTGTTTGCATTCAAAACATCCATGCCAATAAAATACTGTTGAGTTGAACAGCAATGAGAGGGCGATTGAGAAAGACAGATAGAAAGAGAATGAAGAAGATGAATAGGTAGACTAATGGAGAGAGATGGACAAATAAAAACACAGAGAGAGAGAGAGAGAGAGTGAGAGAGAGTGAGAGATTGAGAGAGAGAGAGAGAGAGAGAGAGAGAGAGAGAAATCGAGGGAGTGAGACACAGAGCGAGAGAAAGGGAGAGCGCTCTGCTCTCTGGTCCTCTAGTGTCAGCTTCAGTTGAATCCAACACAAGTCTGTCAGCCTGAATCACCTGTTCCCTCTGTAGCCTGTGGAGGAAGAGGAACGCTTTGTTGCTGTGGACGCAGAAGAACTCTAAACCTGAACATCCTTTAATAACACAAAAAGGAAGTTTACAAAAGTAAAGTCCGTGACCTGAGACAACACTGAAGATGTTTTTGAAAGCAAACTGCTCGGCAACCCTGCGGCCAAATAAGTAATCCTGTTGAAGAGGATGGAAGGTGCCGTACTGGAGCTCCTGCCATCTGGCCATTGACCTGAGGCAGAAGCAGGAGTTTGCATTGCTACTGTAAATGAAACAGTGCTGTAGAAAGCCACACTTTATAAGATATAGATGGGACAAGGAGTACACTGTCTGGTGTGTGTGTGTGTGTGTGTGTGTGTGTGTGTGTGTGTGTGTGTGTGTGTGCGCGCGCATGCGCCCGCGTGTGTCTTTTTTCATCTCTCCTTATAGGCATTAGTAGTAGTCTTCTAAATCCTAAAAGATAATACTTTTCATTAAGTCTGCTATCTCCTCTCTTTCCTCTCCTTCTGTCTCTCTCTCTGTCTCTCTCTCTCTCCCCCCCCCACCCCCACCCTCGGGAAAACAAATTGAGACCCCCCACCCCTCTTTCACACGCACACCTTATCCTCTGGCTTATCACAGAATTCCAATTAATTTTTCCAACAAAACCGTGTCACACGCTAAGACTGAAGTTAGACATATCTTCTTTTTGTTGGGGGGGGGGGGGGGGGGGGGGGGGGGGGGGGGGGGGGGGGGTAGAAATCCCCTCCTGGAAACCTGAAATGTGTTAGCTCTCAGTGCGTGGGAGTTTGTCCTTGTGTCCTTAGCTCTGGGGGCGTTCAGAATATCCCACTGTTCCTCTGGAGCTCGGCAGGAGTGCATCCTCAAGAGAGAGAGAGAGAGAGAGAGAGAGAGAGAGAGTGTTAGTGGTATCACCTTTTAAAGCCCCTTTAGAGTATTTAATATTCCACTCCATTCCATGGGCTTTTGTCCACTCCGGTGGAGGAGCAGGAAAACAGAGAGGGTCCTTTCATAGCGGCGACACACTTTGTGGCACAGAGCCGTGTCACAATTACAAAGAGCGCAAAACTCTTGGAACCCAGACACATGGCAGCTCCTCTGGGGTCTTCAAGATGGTTGACCCGTTCCTCTTCACCAGCACGTTGTCTGGGGCAACCACTTCTCAGCTGATGTGTGAGTGTGTTTGTTTGCTCAATTTGCGGGCTATTCTGTTCCACGAATGACCAGTCCACTGTCACAGTCAGCACGATCTTGTCAAGACAGGGAGGCTGTTTACTAGATGGATCTTTTACTTTACTTTCAGTTTGTTCATGTGTTTGGCCCTGGTTAGCCCTGCTTAAACCCTGACCCTCAGACCTCATGTTATGCAGTCATTCAAATGACTTGCCATGGCAACGACAAAGCACACCCTGTCAGGAGTACGACAGGACGAGGAAGTCACACGCTCCGACACCGTTTAAACGGTAACAATATCTCCACTGTGACTCCAAATTGGTCGTGTGAGGGACATCATTTCCTGGTGTGGTTTGTTGGGAAAAGCAACGTGGGGAAAAAGTCAGCCAATCAGCCGAGCGCGCGGGGGACATTCCAGTCTGCGGAGAGACGGCGTGTGAACTCGCTCTGAAGCGGGAGAAGAGAAATGAAGAGACTGGTGGGTTTTCTGAGCGATCGCGTGGGAGACCTGGCAGACTCCGTGACACCGCTGTTAGCTAATGGCGTTTTCATTCCTCATTTAACAAAGCCGCCAGAGGAATGAGACAGCTCTACGTTGGCGTGTGTTTCTCTGTGCGCCCGTGTGTGTGTGTGCGCCCGTGTGTGTGTGTGTGCGTGCTTGGATTTTAACGGCAGGCCTCCTAAGAGCATTTTGTAATTGCCTCTCTCTCTCTCTCTCTCTCTCTCTCTCTCTCTCTCTCTCTCTCTCTCTATCTATCTCTCTCTATCTCTCTCGCTCTCTCCATCTCTCATTCTCTCTCTTCCTTCCGCTTGACGTAAGGTAAGGTAAAGGCCGCCTGCTGTGGTGCAGGACCAGCATTGGTGGGGTGGGGGGCGGGGGGGGGGGGGGTAGTATACTGTGACTGTCTGTGTGGGATGGCTACACAGGGTGGGGGGGGCACTGTTAGAGAGACAATGGAGGAGGCCCCAATTAGTTCCTCTATGTAGGTTGGGGAAAGAGGTTATGTTGCAGGAAGGCACAACATACACACAGATATACACACAGCACGCACTAACACCCACTGCTCACACGCCCACACAAACACACACACACACACATGGATATTTAGACTGTATGCTCACTAACACTCCCTACAGTATGTCTCTTGATATTCTTCCGTCTCTCTCTGTCCGTTGCACACACACACACACACACACACACACACACACACACACACACTCTGACACACGCACAGAGCACTCTGGTGCTCCAGAGAGAGAGAGAGAGGGTCAGTGTTGAATGATAGATGAGTCTGACTGAAGAGACTGCTAAATTTAGAACACCACTGCACCAACTGACTCCACCGAGCCCATTGAACTCACACACACACACACACACACACAGAGAAAGAGACGAGCACGGATACATGCACACTAGGGTACACGACACAAACAGGTGCAGTCAATTATGCAGATACACACACACATACCTATCTGCAAAAACACACCACAGACACACACACACACACACACACACACACACATACCTTTGTGTGTTTTGGACTTCAATTTGAAGTCCAATTGCACAGAGAATAAGCCTCTTCCACGCCATTCCTCTGCATCCTGCTCAACTTCACACACACACACCTTAAAAAGCCCAGAGACAGTATGACAGAGGATCTAAGGGTTTCCCTTTCCCCCTCTGTCTTTTTTTATATTTTCCCCCAATCTCTCTTCCCCCCCCCCCTCTTGTTCTCTTTTGGCTGTCATGTTCTGTCACTGCCTTTTGAAATAAATTCCCTATTTAAGCTTGAGTGGTTCTCTCCTTATGCTGAAGGATTTCTCTGTGTGTGTGTGTGTGTGTGTGTGTGTGTGTGTGTGTGTGTGTGTGTGTGTGTGTGTTTGTAAGTGGATAGAGAGGCAGGGCTCACTTAGTTGGTTTTCACACCTGTGTTTAGGGAGCCATTTGTTTTCAAAGCGGCACACAGACTCTGTCTTTATTTATCCCCTTCACGCAGAGGAAGTAAATGAAGAGGAGCTCACTGCAGAATGGAGGGAGAGAACAATGGCCGCATTAGGAATGTGTGTGTATATGATTACCTGTGGGGAATATAGACCTCATAATAACCTCCATTATGATGCACTCCAAGACCTCCACATGAGGAGACGGCAATCTCCTGTGGAACACACACACAAACACACCGACACACACCACATACTTTCTAAAGTGCTCCTTCTCTCTCACACACACACACACACACACACACACACACACACACACACACACACATACATCATCTGTTAAGTGGGTTTATTGAGCCTGCTCATAATGGAGTAAACACAGCAGGAAACCTTGTGATTGACAGACATAGTGGTTGACCTGTGTGTGTGTGTGTGTGTGTGTGTGTGTGTGTGTGTGTGTGTGTGTGTGTGTGCGTGCGTGCGTGCGTGCGTGCGTGCGTGCGTGCGTGCGTGCGTGTGTGTGTGTATTCATATGGAGAGTATTTATGACGGGGGGAATCAATAGCTCCAAAATGGCAATCATGGCTAGGCGGAGAGGGGGAGCATCTCAGGGTGAGTGGAGAGAGAAAACAAAAGGGGTTGTAGATGAGACAGATGGAGGGAAAATGAGAGGCAGGAAAAAGGGAGAAGAAAAGAGAGCAGGGGCATAGAAAAATTAAGATGGGAAGACTGTCAGATTAGAGAGAGAGAGAGAGAGAGAGAGAGAGAGAGAGAGAGAGAGAGAGAGAGAGAGAGAGAGAGAGAGAGAGAGAGAGAGAGAGAGAGAATGGCGTGGTGAGCTCGAAGAGGAGGGGACTAGTTGATGTCTGCTCTATGAATTCAGTATAGACAGGAATAATAGACAGGGCTTTAGCATGATCAATACCACCATTAGGAAACAGAGGGGGGCCTTCATGAGCATGGTTTGAAAAGTCAAAATGACATTTCAACACAAACAATAGAAGAATGTATCTAGACTTTTTAGACTTATACTGCGTGAAGAGTTTATGTAGTGATTTAGTGTAACCGATGAGACAACCAAACTAAACTCAATGCAGGATGCTGAAACCTGTAATACTTTCCATCGGCACACTTGAGTGTGTGAGTGGTTGCCTGTGTGTGTGTGTGTGTGTATTCCGTTGAGGATAACATTAGACGACATCATATCTGACCGACCCTTCAATCAATTTGTGTTTGTGTGGTTATGCTCAAAGACGGAAAGAGAAAATAACTTGATGACGAGCCAAAGAATAAGAACTGCATGCATGGAACCTTCCAGAACTGAATGGCGGCTTGTTCTTCTTCCCTCTCTTCATACACGTCCTGGAAAACTTGCGCTCTTCTTTTCCTCCATTTGGAGTTTATCCCCCTCTATTTATCTTACTTTCTGGTCAATCAGCTTCCTCCGTCCTTTTCGGCTTCCCATTCAGGCTTTTGGGGCAAAACTTGCTGTGTGGCAGAACGGCCACTTCCTGTATTGAGGAGGGGGCGTTCATGTGCAGAGTGCAGAGTTATGGGATGGTTCCCAGCGGTAAGCTGAGGGTGAGGTAGGAAAAAGAGGGGAAGGATCAGTGGATGAACGAGGCTGGTGGAGACACAGTGGTTCAGGAGAAGTTGCTTTGCTGTTTGTTTTTCAGAGTTTGGTTTTGGTTGTGGGATCGAGCTAGATGTCCCAAGAGAGAGAGAGAAAAATATCCTGGTCACGTCTGCTTGCCTCTCTCTCTCTCTCTCTCTCTCTCTCTCTCTCTCTCTCTCTCTCTCTCTCTCTCTCTCTCTAGTTCTACCTCCAGCTCTAGAGGGTACAGCAACAATCCTATCCGTTTTGCCAGGCTCAAAGTGACCGTTCAGCTTTGCCACCCTTTGCCAGCAGACATACACACACACCCACACACACAGTGGCTTTTGTACACGGACACACACACACACACACACAGATTGCTTATGTTCCATCGCAGATGCTCTCACACACACACACACACACACACACACAAACACAAAGTCACTGGAGCGCATCACACACACATCAGTAGACACACACACACACACACACACACACATAAACACAAATACTAACAGTGGTCCCAGTTCCCACAACAGTCTCCTAGACTTGACTGGATCCTCCCCACTTCACAGCACAAAACCCCTAGCACTGGCTCCATTCCAAAGTCACTCCTAACACACTTCTCTTTGCACAGAAGGCTCTGTCCCAATAGCTATGATACTTTCCACCTCTTCTGACTGGCCCGCTGGTTGGAAACGGTTCAGGTTATTCTCCACTAGTCAGAACCAGAATCATCCTTAGCCACATTAAAAACGTAGTATTTCACAAGCTTCATAGTGAAATACTCATTCTATTAACCAAGCTTCAATTTCTTGTTCTGAGGACTCTTTGATCTAAATATAACAAATAGTGTCACTTGACCAATATTTAGATTTATAGAATAAATAAGTGCTTGAACCAAACAACTAAAACCACTGACTGACAGAAATAATGTTATGAAAAAAACATGCTTTCTAATGATAATGTGCGACATGTTGTGGTATCTTCAGTTCTGATTGAAGATTATTTTATTTGCAGGGGGGATCCTTTTCTTTTGACATGGTTTGTTTGGGAGTCTGTTTATCTGCCTGTCGGACTGTTACTCTGTCTAACTATGTTTGTCTTTGTGTATGCCTTTATCTACTGGTCCATTGAGCTGTTTGTGTGTGTGTGTGTGTGTGTGTGTGTGTGTGTGTGTGTGTGTGTGTGTGTGTGTGTGTGTGTGTGTGTGTGTGTGTGTGGGAGAGTGGGAGAGTGTGTGTTTGTGTTTGCATCAGTCCATTAAGATACAAAGGAGAGGTCATTGACTGTGTGTGTGTGTGTGTGTGTGTGTGTGTGTGTGTGTGTGTGTGTGTGTGTGTGTGTGTGCGTGCGTGCGTGCGTGCGTGCGTGCGTGCGTGCGTGCGTGCCTCATCCACGAACAGCTGCTTTGATTAGTCCCTATTTAATTATTTAATTATTACTTCATAGTCACCTTCAAGCCCATCCTTCACACACACACACACACACACGCACACGTGGATGGGCACGCATACACACGTGCATAAATACTCACACAATCACTCGTACACACAAACCATAAATGGAGTCAGCATGATTACGGAAACAAACAAGTCGCACACCTTAACATACACAGCAATACGCCATGAAGTTTTAGAAGACACCTGCGGCCTCTCTCTCTCTCTCTCACACACACGCACACGCACACGCACACATACGCACACGCATACACACATATAAACCTTGCACAGTCATTGCTCTTGTCTGGCCTCAGACACATGAATCATTCGCACTCTTTCGCCAAATGTTTCTCTCCTTTCCAATTGGGCTCGCTCTCTCTTGCCGGTGACTAATCCATATAAATACATGGCAACAGATGTTACTCTAGTGAGTGGAGGGGTGCACCTATTCAGGGATAGAAGCCATGATGGCGGCACAAGAAATATTAATACCAACTGCTGGACATGATTGGCTGTTAAAGTCTCATTTGGTTGGATGGGGGGGGGGTCATTTAGAGTGGAGAGAAAGATAGATTGAACAGGGGAGGGAGTTGGATATGAGGGAAGGTATACAGAGGTCACCTCTCTCCTCTTTTCTACCTCTCCCTTGCTCCCTCCTTCTAAATGCAGCTGTTTTCTTTTTCATTTTTCATTCATCGCTCCCTGCCTTAGCATCAACCCCAGACTCACACGGCAGAGCAGAGCTAATCCCATGCTTTTGTCTTTCCTACCTTTCTCTCATTCTCTCTCTGCCTCGCTCTCTTTCTACCCTACCTCTCTCTCTCTCTTTCTCTTTCTCTTTCTCTTTCTCTTTCTCTTTCTCTTTCTCTTTCTCTTTCTCTTTCTCTCTCTCTCTCTCTCTCTCTCTCTCTCTCTCTCTCTCTCTCTCCCTACCCTCTTGTTCTACCTCTTCCTTTTTCTCCACCGCTGTTCCTCATTTCTCTCTTTGAAGTCACCTTGTTCCCAAAACTCATCAATCTCTTGTGGATTACTTCGCAACCATGGCGACTAGCCCTCTCCCTCCCCCTCTCCCTCTCCCTCTCCTTTTCTCCCTCTTCCTCTCCCTCTCCCTATATCCTCTCCCTCTCTCATTCTCTCTTGTTCTCCCTTCCTCCTTCATTCTCCTCATCTGTTAACAGGCTAACAATAGACTAATGCTTTGACATCTGTCTTCCCTTTCTGGGTCTGCACCTCTGTCACTCTCACATCTCTCGCTCTTTTCACTTGTATCGTTCTTTACTTTCTTCACCTTATGTTACCCACATGGGGCTCTCTTTCTGCCATCCCTCCATCCCTTCCCTTGGTGGTTTTGAAGTGAGCTGGGGACAGGTGTAGCCAGAGAGCCTATCTCTAAGACTTTCAACTCCAAAGGACTCCAGGCAGCTCTTCAGGACACACACTGTTAGAGAGGAGAGGAGAGGAGAGGAGAGGAGAGGAGAGGAGAGGAGAGGAGAGGAGAGGAGAGGAGAGGAGAGGAGAGGAGAGGAGAGGAGAGGAGAGCATAATTTTGTTTTCTCCCAAGAAGAGCCCAAGAGATTAAGAGATGCCTTTGATGTATGTGAGAAGTCTGAGCTCTTTCTTTCTTTCTTTCTTTCTTTCTTTCTTTCTTTCTTTCTTTCTTTCTTTCTTTCTTTCTTTACCATCCCGTGTAGTTTGTTGTCTCTCTTCTTCTTCTGGTGTATGTCCTTAGACCCTCAGCTCCGTTGAGGCAAGCCAGTCCAGCGTGTCATCGTCCAGGTCAATTAGACCATGATTGCCATTCGGTGTCCGGTGTTTGGGGCAGCTGTTTATGATGTGTTCCACCGTTTGAAGTTGGTCCCCGCATTCGCAGTAGGCATTGTCCACGAGGCCCCATTTCTGCATTGCTGCACCGAAGCGTCCTACGCCTGTCCTCAGGCGGTTAAGGGTTGTCCATTGCTTTCGGGGCAGGTGCTGTCCAGGGACATCGTTGAGATCGTTAATGTAGAGGTGAAGCCTTGATGTTTCTGCTGCCTTCCACTGGTCCCTCCATCTTGCCTTGACCCAGGAGGCCTTGGAGGTGTGAGTTGGTGTTGCGCGGAGCAGTTCCTGGGCGTGTGTGGCAAAGGGGCATCAGCTCTTGAGGCGCATGCGCTGTGGCGTCTCCATAACAATCTTGTGGAGGAGGTGGGATTCACTAATTTGTGCCTTTCGGGCGAAGGCCAGCGTTGCTGCTTCTCGTCTAGCCTCTGCTGGAGCGATACCAGCGAGGACAGGTAGGTGGTTTGTTGGAGTGGCTCTTAGGCACCCGGAGACAGTCCGTAGGGCGATGTTGAGGGCAGTGTCCAACTTTATGATGTGGGGGCTACGGCCCCAGACCGGTGCACAGTACTCAGCGGCAGAGAACACCAGGGCCTCAGTGGAAGTGCGCAGTGTCTTTGTGGTGGCTCCCCATGTGGTACCGGCTAGACAGCGTATCAGTGCGGCACGGGCGGTTGTCTTTGCCTTGGCACTGTCCAGGTGTTGTTTAAATTACAGTGTTCTATCAAGCTTCACCCCGAGGTATGTAGGGGAGGGCTGGAACTGTAGCCGGGCGTTGCCAACCATGATGTTCATTTCGTGGGTTGCTTCTTTGTTGTAGAGGTGGAACATTGTTGATACGGTCTTGTCAACACTGAGCTTGAGGCGCCAGTTCTTCAGGTATGAAGACAGGATGTTCATATCTGTGGAGAGGCCCTCTTCCACTGCTTCCCAGGATGGTTTGCTGAGAAGAATGGCCAGGTCATCTGCGTAGCCATACTTCCTTGATTGTGTTTCAGGTAGGTCGTGAATGTAGATGTTGAACAGCATAGGTGCCAGCACTGAGCCCTGAGGGACTCCGTTCTTAAGCTTCCTGAACCTGCTGCTTTGGCCGTTGCTGGTAAATAGACGAAAGCTGCGGTTGCTCAGCATCTCCATTATAAAGGTCACCATGTGCTTGTCTGGGATGGTTTCCAGAAGCTTCAAATGTAGACAGCGCAGCCAGACAGTGTCGTATGCAGCTGTGAGGTCCAGGAAGATGGCACCAGCCTTCTCACCTGCCTTCTATGTCTTGGCAAAGGAGGGTCACCTGGTCTGTTGTTGACCTACTGCTTCGAAAGCCAGCTTGTTCTTTGGGCAGCTGGGGGCAAATCACTGGGTTGAGACGAGCCAGTATGAGACGTTCAAGGAGCTTATATGGAACGCAAAGCAATGAGATGGCCCGGTATCCCTTGGGGCCGTCGCTCGGCTTGTTTGGCTTTGGCAGGGCAATCACCTTTGCGTGCAGAGGGGAAGGAACGCAACCATTCGGCCATTACTCAGCAGGAGCGACGCAATGGAGTTTGAGGTGATGGGACACTGTGCTGGGGTTATAGATCTTCCGGTCAGCTTGTTGAAGGTCTGCCACGCCCGGCGGCTGGAGTGAGTGAAGTCAATCGATTCCGCAGTCTCTGTCCACCGTTGCCTATGTTTATCATTTAGCGTGCGGAATAGGTCGTCTGCTGCTTTGTTCCTGACTTCGGTGGTTTCTGCTTCTGCATGGGCGCGAAGTAGGTCTTCACACTCTTCATCCCAGCAGGAAACATAGGCTTTGCGTACACCGCGAGGGATGTTCTTCTTGGCAGCGGCCAACAACATCTTGCAGTATGATTCATAGGCATCGTTCATGTTGTTGCGGCGCGGGTGTTGTAAACCAGCAGCAGCTTTGTTCACTTGTTTAGTGAAGCCTGCCCAGTTTGCTTTCCGGAAGTTCCACCTCTTCACATCCCTCCCTTGCACAGGCTGGACCAGGATGGAGTGGTAAGGAGCGATGGTCGGTGGTTTGACCGGGGAAACATGTCCAGGATGTATCTTACTGGGAGTGGCTGGTTGTTGGGACATTTAGCAAATGCCAGGTCTGGGTTGGTGGTGCTGTTCCATCGTGCAGAGTAGAAAGTGCTTGGCTCCTTTGGATCGTATAGGAGTGTTGCATCGATGGTCGAAGCCCAGTCTACCAAGAAGTCACCATCAGCGTTGGCGCTGTTGTAGCCCCAGTCTGTGTGATGGCTGTTGAAGTCACCACCATACATGGCAGGGGCTGGGACATCTGGTAGCGACAATGGGATCAGTCTACTTGGAGGTGGCTTGTAGATGTTCATGATGGTGGTGTCTTGCACTTTAGTTGCGATCCACTCTACTTCTGCGCCCTCTGGGGATTGTCCTGCAGCTGACCAGGCCATGTCTTTGTGGACGAATGTGGCGATGCCTTGATGTTTACTGGCAATGTAACCGGCCAAGGCGTACCCAGGAACCCTCAGGGTGTTCTTGTTTTCCGTGTGGGTCTCCTGCAGGATGATCACGGTAACACTGTTTTTACTGGCTATTTGCTCAAGGATGTTGATCTTGGTGAAGGTGAGGCCTTCGACGTTGAGCTGGAGGAGCGCAAGCGCTGTGGTCTGTGGACGTTGTAAAGACATTTGTTTCGCTTGGAGGGCATGCAACCTTTAGCCTGTAGCCTTTAGCTACTTGCAGGAGAGGCCACGTGGAGGCTGTCTTTGTCTCTCTCTTCCAGTCTCTCTCTGTTTCTCTCTGTTTCTCTCTCTTTCCTTTGTCCTCCTTTGTCTCTTTGTTTGTGCATCTTTTAATTTGTTGGATTAAGTTGTTCTTGAGTTTGTCTTATTGCGTTCTGTGGTGAGACACAGGGGAGATGGGAGGATGGAAAAACTTTTTTTCCTTTCATGGCGTCCGGGAGGAAAACTTTATATGCTTGTTTGGAAGTTGCACTCTTTGTAGATGATTGACCAAAGTCTGTGCATGTCTGTGTGTTTGAGTCTGTGTGCATGTGTCTGTGTGCACGTGTATGTGTGTGTGCGTGTGTGTTTGTGTGTGTGTGTGTGTGTGTGCATCACTTTCCATAGTGCTACCAATTTCTCTTCCTCTAGTTGTGACTGTCTCTTTCTCCCCCCCCCCCCCCCCCCCCCCCTCTCTCTCTCTTTCTTTTTCTCTCTTTCTCTCTCACCATGTGTGTAGGGTGGATATCTTAGAGCTGGTTCAGTAACTGAAAGCTGTTTCCCGTCCCCAGGCCCATCACATTCCTTTAATACCTTTCACTGAGGTGGACGAGTGCTGCCACACACACACACACACACACACACACACACACACACACACACACACACACACACACATGCCTGTCTTTATGTACAAGCGGGGACGCATGTCCTGCCCGTCATTTATGGGGACACCCCTTTCCAGAGGTCCCACAGGGTTGAAAAAAATCACGCAAGTTCAACTTTGGTTCGTTAACACAAAAACCATCTCAGATTCTTGATTGGATGAAAAAATGTCCCAAACCTGTCTGGAACCAGACTTCAGGGGACTGTACTATAACTTGTCATTCATGGGGACTGCATTTGCATACAAACACAGCTGCACAATAACTTGTCATTCATGGGGACTGCATTTGCATACAAACACAACTGTACAAGAATTCGTGAACCATGGGGACCTCATTAAGCTATGTTAACATTGTTTGCCCATCAGCATGGAGACTACTACTATCTTGGGGATGTGTATCAAGTTGGCTTCCTTCAATGCAAAATAACTGATACAATTGCTAATTGCTAACTGATCAATTAATTCGTTTTACACTTAAACCAAAGAAGACTGAAAGTGGAGTTAATCAGGCAGCAGTAATTGGCTGCCATCTCCTTTCAGTCCAGAACAAGGAAGCCAAGATCATCCCCAACCACCCTGTTTCATACTCACCTGACAACCAGACTGATCAGCAGAGTTGCTTTCTCAAATATCAATACAGCTACAATCACAATTTGAAATAACTTGTTCAAAGAGCTTGAATACCTCAGATGAAAGCCTTCTGTAGTGGTGGGAGCATCTCCTTCAAAGTACAATCTTTGACTTAGTATTATTGCCTATCCTAAAGCAGTCCAATATGTAGCTCATGTTACATATGGAGTATATGGCTTCCAAAAATACTATGGATGACTTATGAGAACTGTGGGACTATTATGTAGATAAACGTATACATGTATGTGATGGAAACAAATAAAAAATAAGACAGCACAACCCATTCTCAATCTTTTAGTTCAAAAATGTTTTGCAGATTGTTTGCACAACTTATAACACGGTATTTGCACTACATTCTATAAACAATGGAGAAAAAAAACACTGCCACCGGCTATATCCAATTCAAGAGCAGGAATACTTGAAAAAAGTGTCAATATTTTGCAGGATAATTCAGAACTAAACCTTTAACTACACGATGCAATAAAACAGCGTGAGAAATGCTAAGTAGTTGAACACAAAGAACCGTGCACCCATGGCTAATTGAATTGTTTAAAGTGCAAATACCCAGAAGTGCAGAAAAAAATAGGCAGAGTTTGTAGGTAAGAACCTTTTCTCTTAAGTGCCATAATTTGGTTATGAATTCGGAATTTAAATGATTGCCAATCCTTGTCTTTTAATTTTGGCCTGGCAAGGGGCACAGAGTGATGGGATTATAGAACATAACATTTGTACTCGAATTAGCAAACCTAATAAAAAATGTAATCATTGGTACAGGTTATTTGGCCAACCGGGAACACTGCCAAAACAATTGGCACTGACAGTACTTTAAGATTGCTGTTTATAGTCAGTCAAAGGATATTTTGAAACTTAGCTCTACACTGTAAACAGCAAAAAGAAATTGCTTAACAGTAAAAACATCAGCTAACACTGAACCATTAAGTTCCAGTGCACTGAGCATTTTTGGTGTCAATAAGATGGGAACTATTCTTCCTCTTTTCCCCCTTGTCTCAATACGTGAGAAGTGTCTGCATAGCTGTTTCTCCGTCTCTGAGAGAGCCCAGTCTACATTTTTCTTGGCATTTATCAGGAGTCTTCCAAGTTCACAAAATTTCTGTCGAATGTGTTCATGCCTCTTGATGCTGGACCCACCTTTGTTCAGCATATGCTCTCCCAACTGAATGATACACTTGTCACCTTTGACAGCACGGGATATGTCATCCTGATTCATGTTAGTAATCAGCTGCCATAGCTTTTTACAGATGTGTGATGGAGCAGGTTCCATAAAAGCACACAGGGACTGGACACGAGACTTTCCAGGTTTTTGGCTTGCACTTGAAGTATGTAATATGCAACTTCTCATGTGTCGCCACAGTATATTTCTAAGGAATAGTCCCTGACGACAATAGGCACAATGCATGTAGTCTTTGCCCTTGGACTCTTGAGCTGGTAGTTTCTGTGGAACAAGCTCCCCTTTGCCGGTCTTCAATACAGCAGTATTTTGAGCATAGTTACCTCTGTTGCGAAGATGGTCAAGATGAATTCTCCTTTATTTCGAACCCTTCGGAAACATGCAAGCCCTTACAACGTCTCTCTTATTTCAATGTACTTGTTCTAGATGCCTTGCCATTTTGCTGAAAGGCTTTAAGCAGAAAAGACAGTAATGTTTTTTGTTGTAAAAACGGGACCCATCCGCCTTTTTGGTGACAGCATTGACAATTACTTTGGCTTCATCATCTTCCATGTTCACAGTGTCAGTGCTCACTCCATCTTTCTCTTCAATAGGCAGAGACCTTGTCCTGATCTGCATATTCCTAGAATCGGTACCAGTTATCTCATCAAGTTCCATGCCGAGGCAGCTGGTGCTGTCAGGCAAAGGGGGACTTGGAGAAGACCCTCTGACCATATGAGGCAGACTTGGTAGAGGCAAAACATAGGAAGTGTCACTACAGTCGGGACTACTGCCATCACCAGAAGGAGGGACAAATTCCTCCCCACTGTCTAGGGTGGAATCAAATAGTTAATCTGAGCCTTCTGGAATAATCTTGTTCATCTGTGTAAAAAGATTAAAATAAAAAAATGTCATTAAAAGCAAGCTTTATAACACAATGATAGGTTCCCCTCATTTTTGTTCCAAAATACAACCTTACATTGAGGGTGATTTCAACTGGCCTTTAAGATAATTAGTCCTATGCAGTATTATTGCTTGCTGAAAGAGGCTTAAAATAATAGCAATGAGAAAAGGTTTCCTGAAAAGACTGTGGTCATTGTGCAGTTTACCAACAGGCTTTTGGTCCTCCTCAACCTTGGTATTTGAACATCCTCTTGTTCACTGTCATCTGATGAATCGAAAGGATGATTTGAGTTCTAAAATGACAAATGTCAGGAAACGGTTAGTGAAAAAAGAGGTGGCAGACAGTAACTGTTGATACTGTTGATACCTGAAAGCATAAAGCTCATTACTGTTTCAGAATATATCCTAATGCTGTCTTCCAAAATCTGTAAACATTTACATTAGAATTGTAAAAAAGTTGAATGGTATAAGTGATAATTACAAAAAGAGAGACAGCATTTTAATCAGACATATACTTATTAATATACCGTGGCAATGGGAGTTGACATCCGGATGATCTTGCCGATAGATGTGTCTGAACTATGTACACTGGTAGGAGCATCTCCGTCTACTACACCAGGCATGTCTTTGAAAATCTGCAAAGATTTACTTTCGATTAATTATATATAGTTTCATGGCCAGAGTATGTGATTAAAAAGACAGAGGAGAAGGAATTATAATCAGACACTTATAAACTGCTTCAATACACGGCACCAGCCTACAACTGATATCAAAAGGTATCCTTTAGCTTAGCAAAACATAAACCATACTTAAGCAGTGTATCAGGTGAAGTACTGGACATTAGGATATAAAGATCTCCAAATGTTGGTATTCTATACCTTACAAATATTCCAGCACATTTGACAATGTATAAGGTAACAGGTAAGAGAGAAAGCAGAGAAAGTAACTAAGCAAAAGAGGAAGTTCCCGCACACTGTTAGGTATTCTATACTTCTCATGTTGCCTTGGTGGCTGAATGAAAAGAGGGGGTGTAGATATTTAATTTGATGTCCATAGACCAGGTCCAGTGCACAGAGAATGTAACTTTACAGACATTCCAAAATGTATCCTTTAGCTTTGCAAAAAATTTAAAAATCCTAAAGCAGTACCGCAGATACTGCAACTATCATGTTACATATGAAGTGCATGGCTTCAACATACAATTTCAGTTATGAGATCAATGAGTACTTTAGCACATTTCATGTTATCAAGAGTCAAGGGGACCTGAACACATTTCATGTTATTGTCATTCATGGGGACTTCAGCGTACTTGGAATCCCATATCCTCCCTTGACAAGCTCATATACAGTAAACACACATGTATCTTAAACATGTGGTGAGGGGACTCCGTGAGGGCTCCTAGTTCAGGTGAGATACTGGACATTAGGCTAGCAAGGTCATCTTGAAATTGTGTTATTGTTTACTTTCCAATGTTACCATAATGACTCTGTGATAAGCAAAAGTTTAGATATTTCATTTGATGTGTTTAGGCCAGGTAATGGACGCATAGCATGTAACTTCACAGACCTGTCAACCCACAAATGACTTGTGAGTTGACCTTACAATACTACTTTAATCATCCTTCACATACCTTGACGAGGGAAGTGACTTGTGAATGATTTTGTCACCAACAGGAGAGTCAGGGCATTGTGCACTGGTAAGAGCATCTCTGTCTGCTAGACCTGGCATGTCTTCCAAAATCTGTGGGATTCACAATCAATTATTGGATTAGTTTCATGGCCAGAGTTTTTAACCACAAAAAGAGAGACAAGATGGAGTAGTAACCAGACACACTTATAAGCAGCCTTAATACATGGCACCACAGTCCACTGATATCAAAAGGTATCCTATAGCTTTGCAAAAAAATAAAACTTCCTAAAGCAGTTCAATATATACTGCAACTATCATGTTACACATGAAGTGCATGGCTTCAACATACAATTTCAGTTATGAGATCAATGAGTACTTTAGCACATTTCATGTTATCAAGAGTCAAGGGGACCTGAACACATTTCATGTTATTGTCATTCATGGGGACTTCAGCGTACTTGGAATCCCATATCCTCCCTTGACAAGCTCATATACAGTAAACACACATGTATCTTAAACATGTGGTGAGGGGACTCCGTGAGGGCTCCTAGTTCAGGTGAGATACTGGACATTAGGCTAGCAAGGTCATCTTGAAATTGTGTTATTGTTTACTTTCCAATGTTACCATAATGACTCTGTGATGAGCAAAAGTTTAGATATTTAATTTGATGTGTTTAGGCCAGGTCAAGGACGGGTAGCATGTAACTCCACAGACCTGTCAACCTACAAATGACTTGTGAGTTGACCTTACAACACTACTTTCACCATCCTTCACATACCTTGACGATGGGAAGTGACTTGTGAATGATCTTGTCACCAACAGGAGAGTCAGGGCATTGTGCACTGGTAAGAGCATCTCTGTCTGCTAGACCTGGCATGTCTTCCAAAATCTGTGGGATTCACAATCAATTATTGGATTAGTTTCATGGCCAGAGTTTTTAACCACAAAGAGAGACAAGATGGAGTAGTAACCAGACAAACTTATAAGCAGCCTTAATACATGGCATCACAGTCCACTGATATCAAAAGGTATCCTATAGCTTTGCAAAAAAATAAACTTCCTAAAGCAGTTCAATATATACTGCAACTATCATGTTACATGAAGTGCATGGCTTCAACATACAATTTCAGTTATGAGATCAATGAGTACTTTAGCACATTTCATGTTATCAAGAGTCAAGGGGACCTGAACACATTTCATGTTATTGTCATTCATGGGGACTTCAGCGTACTTGGAATCCCATATCCTCCCTTGACAAGCTCATATACAGTAAACACACATGTATCTTAAACATGTGGTGAGGGGACTCCGTGAGGGCTCCTAGTT
Organism: Aplochiton taeniatus; assembly: GCA_017639675.1. Taxonomy (NCBI): domain Eukaryota; kingdom Metazoa; phylum Chordata; class Actinopteri; order Galaxiiformes; family Galaxiidae; genus Aplochiton; species Aplochiton taeniatus. The sequence continues at coordinate 9,466,539 of CM030177.1, forward strand.
CAGGTGAGATACTGGACATTAGGCTAGCAAGGTCATCTTGAAATTGTGTTATTGTTTACTTTCCAATGTTACCATAATGACTCTGTGATGAGCAAAAGTTTAGATATTTAATTTGATGTGTTTAGGCCAGGTCAAGGACGGGTAGCATGTAACTTCACAGACCTGTCAACCCACAAATGACTTGTGAGTTGACCTTACAACACTACTTTCACCATCCTTCACATACCTTGACGATGGGAAGTGACTTGTGAATGATCTTGTCACCAACAGGAGAGTCAGGGCATTGTGCACTGGTAAGAGCATCTCTGTCTGCTAGACCTGGCATGTCTTCCAAAATCTGTGGGATTCACAATCAATTATTGGATTAGTTTCATGGCCAGAGTTTTTAACCACAAAAAGAGAGACAAGATGGAGTAGTAACCAGACACATTTATAAGCAGCCTTAATACATGGCACCACAGTCCACTGATATCAAAAGGTATCCTATAGCTTTGCAAAAAAATAAAACTTCCTAAAGCAGTTCAATATATACTGCAACTATCATGTTACACATGAAGTGCATGGCTTCAACATACAATTTCAGTTATGAGATCAATGAGTACTTTAGCACATTTCATGTTATCAAGAGTCAAGGGGACCTGAACACATTTCATGTTATTGTCATTCATGGGGACTTCAGCGTACTTGGAATCCCATATCCTCCCTTGACAAGCTCATATACAGTAAACACACATGTATCTTAAACATGTGGTGAGGGGACTCCGTGAGGGCTCCTAGTTCAGGTGAGATACTGGACATTAGGCTAGCAAGGTCATCTTGAAATTGTGTTATTGTTTACTTTCCAATGTTACCATAATGACTCTGTGATGAGCAAAAGTTTAGATATTTAATTTGATGTGTTTAGGCCAGGTCAAGGACGGGTAGCATGTAACTTCACAGACCTGTCAACCCACAAATGACTTGTGAGTTGACCTTACAACACTACTTTCACCATCCTTCACATACCTTGACGATGGGAAGTGACTTGTGAATGATTTTGTCACCAACAGGAGAGTCAGGGCCTTGTGCACTGGTAAGAGCATCTCGGTCTGCTAGACCTGGCATGTCTTCCAAAATCTGTGGGATTCACAATCAATTATTGGATTAGTTTCATGGCCAGAGTTTTTAACCACAAAAAGAGAGACAAGATGGAGTAGTAACCAGACACATTATAAGCAGCCTTAATACATGGCACCACAGTCCACTGATATCAAAAGGTATCCTATAGCTTTGCAAAAAAATAAAACTCCTAAAGCAGTTCAATATATACTGCAACTATCATGTTACACATGAAGTGTGGCTTCAATACAATTTCAGTTATGAGATCAATGAGTACTTTAGCACATTTCATGTTATCAAGAGTCAAGGGGACCTGAACACATTTCATGTTATTGTCATTCATGGGGACTTCAGCGTACTTGGAATCCCATATCCTCCCTTGACAAGCTCATATACAGTAAACACACATGTATCTTAAACATGTGGTGAGGGGACTCCGTGAGGGCTCCTAGTTCAGGTGAGATACTGGACATTAGGCTAGCAAGGTCATCTTGAAATTGTGTTATTGTTTACTTTCCAATGTTACCATAATGACTCTGTGATGAGCAAAAGTTTAGATATTTAATTTGATGTGTTTAGGCCAGGTCAAGGACGGGTAGCATGTAACTTCACAGACCTGTCAACCCACAAATGACTTGTGAGTTGACCTTACAACACTACTTTCACCATCCTTCACATACCTTGACGATGGGAAGTGACTTGTGAATGATTTTGTCACCAACAGGAGAGTCAGGGCCTTGTGCACTGGTAAGAGCATCTCAGTCTGCTAGACCTGGCATGTCTTCCAAAATCTGTGGGATTCACAATCAATTAATGAATTAGTTTCATGGCCAGAGTTCTTAACCATACAAAGAGAGACAAGATGGAGTAGTAACCAGACAAACTTATAAGCAGCCTTAATACATGGCATCACAGTCCACTGATATCAAAAGGTATCTTATGGCTTTGCAAAACAATATAACATCCTAAAGCAGTTAAATATATACTGCAACTATCATGTTACATATGAAGTGTATGGCTTCAAAATACAATTTCAGTTATGAGATCAATGAGTACTTTAACACATTTCATGTTATCAAGAGTCAAGGGGACCTGAACACATTTCATGTTATTGTCATTCATGGGGACTTCAGCGTACTTGGAATCCCATATCCTCCCTTGACAAGCTCATATACAGTAAACACACATGTATCTTAAACATGTGGTGAGGGGACTCCGTGAGGGCTCCTAGTTCAGGTGAGATACTGGACATTAGGCTAGCAAGGTCATCTTGAAATTGTGTTATTGTTTACTTTCCAATGTTACCATAATGACTCTGTGATGAGCAAAAGTTTAGATATTTAATTTGATGTGTTTAGGCCAGGTCAAGGACGGGTAGCATGTAACTTCACAGACCTGTCAACCCACAAATGACTTGTGAGTTGACCTTACAACACTACTTTCACCATCCTTCACATACCTTGACGATGGGAAGTGACTTGTGAATGATTTTCACCAACAGGAGAGTCAGGGCCTTGTGCACTGGTAAGAGCATCTCGGTCTGCTAGACCTGGCATGTCTTCCAAAATCTGTGGGATTCACAATCAATTAATGAATTAGTTTCATGGCCAGAGTTCTTAACCATACAAAGAGAGACAAGATGGAGTAGTAACCAGACAAACTTATAAGCAGCCTTAATACATGGCATCACAGTCCACTGATATCAAAAGGTATCTTATGGCTTTGCAAAAAATATAACATCCTAAAGCAGTTAAATATATACTGCAACTATCATGTTACATATGAAGTGTATGGCTTCAAAATACAATTTCAGTTATGAGATCAATGAGTACTTTAACACATTTCATGTTATCAAGAGTCAAGGGGACCTGAACACATTTCATGTTATTGTCATTCATGGGGACTTCAGCGTACTTGGAATCCCATATCCTCCCAAGCTCATATACAGTAAACACACATGTATCTTAAACATGTGGTGAGGGGACTCCGTGAGGGCTCCTAGTTCAGGTGAGATACTGGACATTAGGCTAGCAAGGTCATCTTGAAATTGTGTTATTGTTTACTTTCCAATGTTACCATAATGACTCTGTGATGAGCAAAAGTTTAGATATTTAATTTGATGTGTTTAGGCCAGGTCAAGGACGGGTAGCATGTAACTTCACAGACCTGTCAACCCACAAATGACTTGTGAGTTGACCTTACAACACTACTTTCACCATCCTTCACATACCTTGACATGGGAAGTGACTTGTGAATGATTTGTCACCAACAGGAGAGTCAGGGCCTTGTGCACTGGTAAGAGCATCTCGTCTGCTAGACCTGGCATGTCTTCCAAAATCTGTGGGATTCACAATCAATTAATGAATTAGTTTCATGGCCAGAGTTCTTAACCATACAAAGAGAGACAAGATGGAGTAGTAACCAGACAAACTTATAAGCAGCCTTAATACATGGCACCAGCCAGTCCACTGATATTATAAGGTATCCTATAGCTTTGCAAAAAAATTAAATGCATGTAACTTCACAGACCTGTCAACCCACAACTGACTTGTGAGAGGACCTTACAATACTACTTTAAACATCCTTCACATACCTTGGCAATGGGAAGTCATTCCTTTAATAACGAGATTGTAAAGCACTGCATCACGATGTTACGATGTTAGAGGGCTCAGTGGGTGATGGTTGTCGCATCGGTGATGGACGATGCCACCGTCCCTCGGCTCAACCCTACTTGCTTACATTAAGTGAAACAAACAGATGACCATCCTGTTACAAAAATGCATTCCTGGTAGCCCCACGTTCATCAACAGAGCCTTTCCTTCATGTTAATTTGAAGAACCCCCCCTTTATGTCCTGTCCTTATAGTCTATTTAGGATGGTACCCTGTGACAGTAGTTACAAAGGCACTTGCTGATGAGATCATTTTAGGTCATAGCCTTAGACATACCTTTGTAAGGGTTGATATACTTCACATCCAGCTTTGATGTCTTATCAGTCTGTGACACAGCATGGTCAATGGCATCATCCAGTGGGCTGATCCTCCAAGGCATTTTCCTGCCCAGCAAAGATCAATATTTCAATGAGCTAGTTGCATCCATAGACTGGGGGAGACGGAAAATAAAGCAGCTCGTAACTTGCAACAATCAACATCTTTTTTGTATGTGGTTAAATGGCACTATTTTTGACGCAAGTGCGCACACGTTACGCTAAGCTAATTAAATAGCTAAACAAACTATATGAAAGACAACAGCTTACTTTATCACGGGAAGTTTAATTTGACCTGCCAAAAACCAGTCGAAAATGTGCTACAGTGCTAAGATTAACATACTCGACCGGCATTTCCCCACTCAACTAGCATATCCTCCCTGTGTGTTGGACCAGTTGACTACGGTGGCCCTCACTAAAACAGACGCGACTTGATGAGGAAACTTAAACACATGTTGTCACGCTATGTAGCTGGTTGAAATCGACTATTTTGAAGAACAAAACGATGTAGTCACTTACCACAATTATGAGGGTCCAGTTAACGGAGATAATATTCCTTCAAACTTTCCTTCGATATCAGCATCAATCTAGACAGGGAGCATGCGTGAAAGTGGTGGCATTATTGGACTTGTAGTGTTCAATCGTCGATAATCAATAGTTGGTGGTTGAACGCAATGTGGGAGTAAAAACTACAATTTCAATCAGGGATGAGCCACATCCTTGGCTATCTAACTATTTTGCTGGGCTATTTATTAGGCTTGCTAGCCTAACAAATGCTAGCTGGCTACACTGACAGTGAACGACTGCTAATCCAAATGAATCAACTACGTATGAAATAAGTTAAAGTTCTGGCCAAAACTAAGTTAAGAAATGTGTCTTTGCAGCTCACTAGATAGCATTGTTAGCACTGGCCAACAATCGGCTTCACGATTTTAGTTAGCAAAATTAAATGATACAATCTTATAGTTTACTTTATTTTTTTGACTGAATAACATTTCTTGTTAATTTTTTATAATTTATATTTAAATTATACCTTCCGTATTTTGTTACTAATCTTGCAACATCAATGTTATATTATAATTAATACAATTAATACACGGCTTACCTTTGTCAAGGCGTAATCCTCCTTCCAAGTACTGCCATGTTTATGTAAATGACTTGTCAGTGATTGGCTGATTCAATTGCGCATGTCTGTGTTAAAGAGTGTGTGAGAGACTGCAGTACCATCTAACAGGTGATGGGGTCGGTATAGAGCAAACAGTTCACACACTTTTAAACACACTTTCGGATAAACATGACTTTGTGGTCAACCCCTAATTTTGGCACCAGGCATATCAGTGAGTTCTCCCCTACCATTAGAATGAATTGACTCATGGGGACTAGGTTTTAGGTACCCATGATGTTTTGGGTCCCCACGACGTGACTGTGTTAACAGGTCACAGTCCCCTGAAGTATATAAAAACAAACGCACTCACACACACACACACACACACACACACACACACACCCACACTCACACACTCACACACACACACACACACACACACACACACACACACACACACACACACACACACACACCCACACACACACACACACACACACACACACACACACACACACACACACACTCACACACTCACACACACACACTCACACACTCACACACACACACACACACACTCACACACACACACACATTAACACACATATTGACACAGACTATACCCACACTCACACACTCACACACACACACACACACACACACACACACACACACACACACACACACACACACACACACACACTCACACACACACACACACAGGTCCAGCTGGCTGTTCATCAAGCAAAGCTCCACACCTGTTCTCTGTGGGTTTCTAATGGCTTTGATGAGGAGTTGACTTTGGTTTTGTCAATTCAATTCATTAGCTCCGTAAGGTACCCTGACAGTTAGCCGCCTCCACCGCTTAGCATCCTCATGCCCACCTCTTCACTGCCGTTGTCTGGCAGATGCTAGCTTATCACCTTTTTAGTGTATCAATCCTTAACCGTTTAGTTTCTCTCATTTGATAGTTTCATCTCCACATGTTTATTTCTCAATCGCATGCCCAGACTTCAGACACACATACACACGCACAGTCATACAGACGCACTTGTCCATACCAGGCTGAATGAGTAAAATAAACTCGATGTACTCCCCTGGTGTTCTCCAGCCCCAGCAGGCTGTCCCCAGCCCAGTGAACCTCTGCTGGGGTGGAATCAGCAGGGCGTCCCCTTTGAAGCCTGGAGGATGTCATCATCCAGCCACCCCATCCCCCCAGGCTGACTTTAAAACACCGACGGGAGGCATGCGGCCGACAACAGGGAGCCCTGCCTATCTGTGCTCCAGAGTGGCTGGGAGAACGTCTGGAAGAGTCTGTCTGTCTGTCTGTCTGTCTGTCTGTCTGTCTGTCTGTCTGTCTGTCTGTCTGTCTGTCTGTCTGTCTGTCTGTCTGTCTGTCTGTGTGTGTGTGACTGTGCATCTGTAAGAGAGAGAAAGTGACAGAAGGAGCAAGACATAACGTTTGTGTTTGAAAGCAAAAGAGAAAGAGAGAGGGGGTGGGATTGGGGGGGGTGGCTAAATATGGAAGGATAACTCTCTGTAATTGATAGAGGATACATCTACTGACCTAGGTTAGATTTATCCCAGACTATCTCTGACCCGAGTTATATTTATCCCAGTGTACTGCATAACGTTTCCTTGCTTAGGTCATGCCGGGTTATCATAGGCTGAGTACCCAAAGCTAGGCCAAGTTTTACAAGAACTGTCAACGTGTGAAGAAAGGGCACAGCAGTTGACTCGAGGGAGAGACTCTGGATCAAATTGAAGCGCTACTATAAAGTTTAGCCCGCAGGACAAGAGGGAGGGAGAGAAAGAATAGAGTCCACATAAATTGGGCTAGAAAAAGAAAGAGACACAGGCGAAAGTGACAAGGAAATAGAGAGCCAAGGATGGAAGGAGCAGAGAAGATGAGCGAATGAGGAGAGAGAGAGGGAAGGAGAAATAGAGCAAGAAGGGAAGATTTAGTGAGGGAGAGAGAAAGAGTGCAGTAGGGTAGGTGGGAAGAGGCTACGTCTATCATTACCATTTACTGTAGAGCACAGGTATGAGTGTGTGTGTGTGTGTGTGTGTGTGTGTGTGTGTGTGTGTGTGTGTGTGTCAGTTAAGGACCTTGTTGATCTTCCAGTGCCCTTAGAAAAGCATGTCCATACTGGATGGAGGATTAATTTCTATTCCCACACACACACACACACATACACACACACACACACACACACACAAAAGTGTACTGGACATGCAAATCAAAAATACCATTGCGCACGGCACCCCGACATGTCCCACATGTCCACACAGTGGATGCTGTAGAAGCAGAGCCTGTGTGCACAGGTGTGTACTTGCTCTTGCTCTTGTGTGTTTTGTGTGCGCGGTACGGTGGCCATGTCCGGAGAGAGAGAGGGGGTGACAGCGTACCCATCTGTTCTACTAGCAGGGGTACCATTAGCGCTGCAATGGCCCCACACATACACACACTGGTTGGTTAAATACCCATTTCTGTCTTCTAAACGAAAGCCACATCTCTATTTAGTAAAGGGATAATTCACCCATTTCTCTTGGAGTAGCGTGGGGTGCATTCCTTTGGTTTGACACTCCGATGCCTTCATCTTTGTTTTAGGAGGAATCTCAGAGTCTGGTTGGTGTGCTCTTTTGGAAGATAATTAATTCATAGTGTTGTTATTAATGTCTCTATCGAATCTCCCTGTGGAGAAATATTACCAGTTGGACTTGGTGTCTCGCTCTGTTAGTTTTGGTGCCTGTTCTCATGGAGGAAAAACTGGAGGGTTAGATAGAATGAAAACGCCCATGACCAAAGCCTTTTGGTTTTAGCTCAGACGCTTATTTTTCTCTCTATCTCTCTTCCTGACAGATCTGCGATAAGGAGTGGCACTACTACGTCATCAACGTGGCGTTTCCCGTGGTTACGCTCTATGTAGACGGTGTGACCTACGACCCCTATCTGGTGACAGACGATTGGCCGATTCACCCCTCGGAGATTGACGTACAGCTCACAGTGGGCGCCTGCTGGCAAGGTAAGGGCGGAGCTATGGTGATGATGATGATGATGATGATAACAGCCATGAAGTTGATGATGATTAGCGTGATGATTGTGATGGTGACGATGATGACGTGGGCCAGATGATAATCCTTTGTCCCAATCGTTCAATGGACGAGAGACTAAGCCATTGATTGGTTGTCGAGCGTGCCTGTCAGCGCCAGCCTCTTCCGGCGGATCAGACAGAATAAACGGCACGCCTACGTTAGCCTGCTCCCCTCAATGGTTTTTGCCTCTGTCCTCAAAATAAGAAACACAACTTGAAAAGGGCAGTTTCCTGCGCGGTGAACCTCACGCCAGGCAGAGGGCTCTGTGTGAGAGAGTGAGTGTGTCTAATGAAGCCTGGCCCATCCGGATGGATAGAAGTCATTTTCCAGGGGAAGGGCACGAGGGGGTCATTTCCCGCCCTTTCATCTCCGCGGACGACTGTCTTTACCCCGCGCTTCTCTTTTCTCTTTCCCCCAGCACTTTTGTTGAATGGGTGATTGAAGGTTCTGACGAGGCTTTGGAGCAGGCTCCATGAGAAAGAGGCAGGGGGGCATTCAGCGACTGGGAGAGTTCTCCAATGGTGGGGCTTATCCCTCAGCGCAGAAGCATAAAAGAACCCACTGATAACTTTGACTCCGGCTATTAGCTATTAGCTCCAGCCAATTGGCTTTTTAAAAAGCTTTAGCCTCTGGCATTACACCATTGACTGCTGGAGTGCTGTAAAGAAGAAGGAGATGAAGAAAAGCTCTTCTGAAAGTCAACTGAAGTCATTCTTGAAGGGGGTTATGGGACCATTTTGGATGAAAAACCCCAACCCTGCTCTCTGATACTGTGCGGTTAAAGATTTGTCCTAGTTCACCCCACTCTGTACAATGGTTAATGAATCAGCAGGCTTAGCTGGCTATACCTCCGCCTTGTGTGGGATTCAAGAATCCGGGCTTGACTGAACATATCGAGGAGTGAAATTGACAATTTAACGGTACCAATTCAAAAGAGTCGTGTAAGCCACTGGCCTTTTCATGGACTTTAAAGTCACAACTCTGCTTTTAGCATAGGGCATGTTCAACTTTATAGAAGTTGGTTCCATATAAGTTTTTTTTTAGGTGTCTCTCATATGTATGAATATTGTGTGTGTGTGTGTGTGTGTGTGTGTGTGTGTGTCTAGCAGGGTAGACTATCAGGAGAATGTGTTTGATGTGTGATATTAGTAACCTTTTGGTTGTCTCGTCTTGAGGACATCTTGGTGCCTTTTATCACTGGCCTTTATTAAGTTCACAGGAGGAACTTTGTTCTCCAAGACTCTCCACAACCTTTAAATAATTCCTGATCTTTTGTGTGGGTGGTGCGTGTGTACGTCTGTGTGTGCACACAAACGTGTGTGTGTGTGTGTGTGTGTGTGTGTGCCTACGCGCCTGTGTGTGCGTGTGTGTTGTCGGTGTGTGTGTGTGTGTGTGTGTAGGTGGCGAGGTGACCAAGCCGCGGTTCACCCAGTACTTCCGGGGCAGTCTGTCAGGCCTGACCATCCGCCCAGGAAAGATCGAGAGCCAGAAGGTAATTTCCTGTCTGCAGGCCTGCAAGGAGGGGCTGGACATCAACTCACTAGAGAGCCTGGGCCAGGGAATCAAGGTATACACACACACACACACACACACACACACACATAAGCACACACACACACACACACACACACAACACACACACACACACACACACACACTCACTTACTCCAAGGCTCCATTTATCCTACAGTACACTTATCAAAGAGTCCTTCACCTGTAGTACCACGATGAGATCTATGAGGAGAGGAGAGGAAAAAGGTGGTCTATTGGCTTAGGACTGCTGGTGTTTATCTTCTAGAAGTCTTTCATTTTCCTCTTAGCTGCTCACACACACACCAGCTTTGGTCCCCAGAGTCCTGAGGGGCTTAACGGCACCCCAGAGAGAGCAGGTGGGGGGCTGGGACTGTACGGTCAGAGTGGAGACGGAGACGGAGGGACGGATAGAGGCATGGTGGGGGGCACAGTTAGAACAGGAGGAAGAATTTGAAAAGAGAGAGGGGTAAGGAGAGAGATTTCGAAGTAGGGGTGATGAGAGAGGATGGAGAAGGAGGGGATAACTGGACTGAGAGGAGGAGAGAAAATGGAGTCCAATGGAGGGGGAAAG
>CM030177.1:9481926-9609426 GCA_017639675.1 Aplochiton taeniatus
ATATAAAAACTCAAACTGTTTTGTCCCTTTTGTGTGTGTGTGTTTGTGTGTGTGTGTGTGTGTGTGCGCGCTCAGCCCGTCGACAGGGGGTTCTGGAGGAGATCATTCACAACCTGGACTACTGTGACATCCTGGTTCTGGGGGAGGAGCTGAGGCCAGACCAGGAGAGTCTGACGCTGCAGCGCAGCTCCCTATTGGGCAAACACCTGGACACCACAAACTCCACCTCTGGCATGTCCATATATGGTAGGTCACCATGGTTAGGTTACCAAACCCACATCCTGCCATATCTGGTAGGCTACTGTTGACAAACTCAACCTCCAGCATGTTCATATAGGGTAGTCTGCGCATCAGTAAGATTTTAACTGAGGAAGATTCTTAAGAATTCAGGAAGTGTTGTCAGTACGTCAAAGGATTTCAGCATTCAATTGCTCCTTTGTTTAGAATGTTTGACCATTGACATAAGACCTACCCATCCTCAAACTAGTCCATGTCTGCTACCGTCTCTGACATAGCACCATTTAGTTAGCATTGCCAGTGCCTGAAGCGCTATATAAACAACTCGTTTTTTAAATAGAATGTTTTGTGTGTCTTCAAATCTTCAAATTAACCCTAATGAAATACAAAACAACATCATTAGAAATTTCCCTTTGATGCAAAAGTTTATGAACCACAGTATTAGATCCCTCTGGAGCTCGCCTGCGGGAATTACATCAGCATTTAATAAACTCTGTGACTCTTTCACTGTCTCTCCAGAAGCATAACAACAAATATAGTCTGTAACCATGGAGACGCCCTTGAGGCGCTTTGGCTTCTCCATAACTGTTACCTCCTCCACGGTAGCCATAGCAACTGTCTCTCTGCCTCTCTGACCCCCCTAGGTGTGGATTCAATGTCCAACTACGAACAGGTGATCCAACAGGTGCGCTACCACAATTGGCGTCCCGCCCTGTTGACGGAGCGAAGGTTCCGCCTCACCTGCTCCGAACTCAACGGACGCTACACCAGCAATGAGTTCAACCTGGAGGTCAGCTTGTGTGAAGGAGGGCTCTGGGTCAGGGGAGGGAGAATGTTCAGAAGGAGAAAAAATTGTCGCTGCAACATTAGGGTTGAACTGGAAGTCACACAGTTTGGGGACAAAACCTTTGCTTTTTCATATCAATTGTCATGTCCTCATTAGTACAATATGCTTAGTACAATACTTTATGTTTTGCTATCTTAACCTCTACTCACCATCGGTCATGTTATGCTCTCTGACCCCTTCCAGATCAGTGTACTACACAGTTCACCGGCTGTTGGGCACGTCAATCACCTGGTGGCGCCGCCCCAATTCATGCAGGTTCATCATCCAGCCATGGTGCACAGCATGTACCCCAGTCACAACTCAGGTGAACACGCACGCACGCACGCACGCACGCACGCACACACACACACACACACACACACACACACACACACACACACACACAGAGCCTGTACCCCAGTTACAACTCAGGTGATATTGTACGGTGGATCCCGGCCAAGGTCAAATATGGAGAGAGACACCCACACACTCAATGAAGATATAAATATACACACACACACACACACACACACACACACACGCACAGACTCTACACCCCAACCATAGTTGAGGCCAGTCAGAGAGAGTATTTAGATTTGTAAAGTAGTTCAGCTCTCTGACTCCTGTCTTGTCCCTGCAGAATGAGAGAACAGACTTCTCACTGAGCCTGTTAGTGTGGATTGGTCTGTCTGATTGTAATAACAGTCCAGTCCAGGGCGTCCATTGGCTGTCTTAAGTGGCAGAGACGAGGTGAAGCGGCGCCCGGCGGCGCTGGCTCTTCTTTTAACGCGGCTCAGGCAGGTTGAAAGAGGTTTAACTGTGAGCCGCACGACCTGGTGCCCCTAATGGAGGGCTTGCAGTTGCATAGCAACCGCAAAAGCTAGCTCAACTAGCGCCCCCACGCCGGTGTCTCTCACCGCGTCAAGTGCTGCCGGGGAAACGTGCTCTTGAACGGACGAGGAACGCCGGAGTCCAAAAGTAGTTGGAAGTTTTATTGGGAGAAGGGGAGGATGAGTCCTCTCTGGTGGAAGGAGCGTCTCTATGGTCAGGCCAGGTTATCAGAGTCTCATCCGGTCTAATTCACACATCCTACCGCAATTACTGTGGGGCCTTCATTATTGACCTGCCTCTAATGGACCCTGCCTAGAAAGGTCCGCAGACACAGCTGTTTAATAGAGAGGAGAGGGAGGCAGGAATAGACTCCTATAGACTGGAGTGGACGTGGAAACGTGCTTGACTGTGCATGTGTGTGTGTGTTTCCATTTTAAAATGGAATGTATTCGCTTGCGGGTAACATCAGGAAAAGGTCTTCTAAGGTTGTCCAAATTAGATGTTTTTTCTAAGTGAAGTTCTATTTGAGAAAAGGCAAGAAAAAACAAGAGAGTGAGAGGAGGGCGGAGAGAGAGTGGAAGAGAGAGAAATACTGAGTGAGTGAGTGAGTGAGTGAGTGAGTGAGTGAGTGAGTGAGTGAGAGAGAGAGAGAGAGAGAGAGAGAGAGAGAGAGAGAGAGAGAGAGAGAGAGAGAGAGAGAGAGAGAGAAAGAGAGAGAGAGAGAGCAAGCAAGAGAGAGCAAGCAAGGAATTAAGACAGTTATAGAATCCCATCTAATCTCGCCTTCCTCCAGGTGTTTTGGGGAGGACAAGTGTCTGTCCATCCCTGACCTGGAGGCCGTGGTGAGTGAGTGAGTGAGTGAGTGAGTGAGTGAGTGAGTGAGTGAGTGAGTGAGTGAGTGAGTGAGTGAGTGAGTGAGTGCGTGCGTGCGTGCGTGCGTGCGCGCGCCTAACATACTCTGGGCGGGCTTCATGTAGCGTCTCCCTCTCTGAGAGACATCAAAGGCCATGGCTCTGCTCCAAAAATCTAGGGGGAACCAAAGTGTATCAAATGATCAATTAGAGAGGTGCTCTTACTGAACACAGAAACACACGCAAACATACACTTCAACCACAACACACAAAAACACACATATACACATCAAACGCCAATTTAGAAGGGCAGGACAACGTCGTTATGATATTTTTCCAGTGTGAAGAGATCAGATATTGATATTAGATTATATGTTTGATGAAAGTGTGTCTTTGTGTGTGTGTGCGTGCGTGCGTGCGTGCAACAAATACAAACCATCCGGAATAACGTGAGCATTACCACAATGATCTTACCTTAGGGTGTCATTCTCAGCTAACATTGTCAGTCCTTAAACCACTAGTTCAACAGAATCAACCAATAATTAGCTAATGACCGTGGTGTAGCTTTAGTCATTACATGGAAACACTTCACTTCGGTTAATTGTCTGGAAGCAAAGTGGATGGGACCTTTACCGTGGGTTAAAGTAATTATTTTATGCCTTTTTTTTAATCTTCCCTCTTCCTGGTCTCATTCGTTTCTCTAAGGACTTCCCAGCGCAGCCACGGTGGTGATTGTGATGTGCATCGCCGTGCTGGTGGTGGTGGTGGTGTTTGGCATCTACCGCATCCACCTGACCCACCAACAGGAAGTCAACGTGTGCGACAAGGCCAAGGAGACGGACATGGGGTGGGACGACTCAGCGCTCACCATCACCGTGAACCCCATGGAGGTGAGGCAGGCAGGCAGGCAGGCAGGCAGGCAGGCAGGCAGGCAGGCAGGCAGGCAGGCAGGCAGGCAGGCAGGCAGGCAGGCAGGCAGGCAGGCAGGCAGGCAGGCAGGCAGGCAGGCAGGCAGGCAGGCAGGCAGGCAGAGAGAGAGAGAGAGAGAGAGAGAGAGAGAGAGAGAGAGAGAGAGAGAGAAGATGGAAGGTCCAGAGAGGCCAGCAAGGCCAACTAAATATACCAAAAACATATAGTGGGTGGAAATACTGTTGTTGTTGGACAAAATCCTATCTGAATTCAGCGACATGTGAGGGATTAGTTTAGCCCTGGGAGCATGGAAGGGAGGCCCTCTGGTGGCCCTGTTAGAGAACCAGGGCTTAAAGGGAATATCTCTCCTTATCCACTTAGAACCTTGAGGAGCCCCAAGGTGCAGAAGAAGAAGAAGAGGCCAGCGAGGAGGATGAAGAGGAGGACGAGGACGAAGAGGAGGACGATGACATCACGAGTGCAGAGTCAGACGACAGTGAAGACGAGAAGGACGTTCAACTTCCAAGGATGCATCAGCCCAGCAAGAGGAGCCAGAAGGAATGGGATCATCGGCAATAGCCTACCGAGCGCGCCCGCGCGCGCACACACACGGGCACACACAAACACACACACACACACACACACACACACACACACACACACACACACACACACACACACACATGCAGGCTAAAATGATGACACACTTTGATGCAAAACCCTTTCCATCAGATGTTTTAAACAAAGACTCATAACATAGCTCTAAAAGCGAGATCATACCTCCCCCTAGTGGTGAAAATAATGTGAAGGAGAGAAGGCACACCAACCGTCTCGATCTGAGTGATTTACAAGACACAGCAAAACACTCATTTTCCCACTCACAAACACACTCACACACGCACAGACACAGTTTTCCCAACGCCAGCCTGTACACCCCCCCACCCACCCACCCACCTCCCTACAAAAGACTCCTTTCCTTTAATTTGAAGTGTGAAGTTCAAGTCGAAGTAGCCTGTTCCTCGGACAGTCCTCCAGATCCACAGTTTCAGGTCAGCCTGTCTGCTGTTACACCCCAGGCCATGTGTAGGTCTGCCTGCCGGGTCTTTAGCCCATGGCCCTTGGTTTACCTCACCTTCAGCAGCCATCCCGTGAGTTAACTGGGAAAGCGTTGGCTGAAAATACCCCGAAGGCCACAGAGACGGTTGTTGGCCTCACCCTGTGTCGCAAGCTACAATCCCAGTCACCCATGTTCTGAAAGAATGCAGCAGTAAGACCTGAAGGCATTCCCCATTTTGAGTCTGGCTGACTTTCTACGTGCTGAGAGGGGGTTTCATGTGGGTGAAACGGAATGTGAAAGGGAAGTTATCTGTTGAGTCTTTGTTGTCTATTTGACTTTTTGATTTGAACTTCTCTCACTTATTGGTTCTTGTTGTCCAATAGAGATCCATGCCATTGATTAGAATCAGGAATCGGAATCCCCAAGGTGACAAGCCTTCCCATTGAACCCTTTCCATCTGATATGCCTATCCATTAGGATGTGTTAAGCAACTCCAAACCCAGAAAAGGCCTCGATAAAATGTATGAAAGAAGGAAAACATGTACATTGGCAGTAATTGAATACCAGGAACTTCTGGGGGGCTCTGTTGCAGTGAAGTTTATTTTATTTGTCAATGCTTTTTTTGAGCCTTGGCACTGTGCTTGATGGGTTATTTAAAGAGAAGTTACTAAATATATCTCACCCAAAAAAAATGGTATTTCTTTATTCAAAATGGTGTGCCATCGCTGATGTCACACTTTTGATTTATTTCTTTTTATTTAATTTTTGTGTACACAAAATAAAAAAGAAAGAGGGGGAAGATAAGAGAGAGAGTGAAATCCTTGTAGATTTTTATATGCCCACCCTCTCATGTACATATTGAGTATAGAGTAGAAGGCCGCCCAGCCCTGAACCTAGTAAGCCCCTCCTTCTCTACATTTTTCGGTATGCTCAACAAGCCCCACCCCCTCATCTCGACACAGACTGAAACCTCGCCCCCTGTCAATCTGTATATAACGTCACTTAAACCCATTCTTGTCCTTTGATTGGTTCATAACCCTGTAATTGACTCAGAGAATAGGCTGTGATTGGTTGGCATAAATTTGTACAACGGAAAGTGAAGCTCTTTCTGTAATGTTATAACCCGCCATAGACTACATTGTAAAACAATCAAGCAGTCTCCTCTTCATGATGATGGGCATTATTGTCGGCTGGATCTGTTTCCTCTCAGGTCAAAGCCTCCTTCCTCTTTTACAGCATATTTTGAAAGGACTATGAAAGAATGCCAATGAAGGTCGATTTAAGGTTGATTGGCCCATCTAACAGGCTAGCTGTTGACCCCAAATGGACGATCCAAGTCTCTAATATATTTTACGTAGGCTATATATTATTAATCAAAAATGATTCTATAACTGCTAAGCCTATATCTGCTTGTAGACCTCAGTTGGAGAGCAGTTACTGTCTGATTGTATAAGTCAAGTTTTACAGTTCAACTGAAGACTGTTAGCTGGGCTGATATCTGGGCTGCACAATGTATGATCCAATCTTGCATTTGAATACTTTTGCTGGATATCGTTGTTGGGATAAGGTTTTATACAATAGCACCACATTTGTCTATGTTCGTTTTCTTTTAGCCTGTGGAGGCCCGCCACTGGCCAGACGATAAATTAAACCAGAATAAAATATGCTTTTTTGGAGATCTGATCCATTGTTATGTTGCTGTGTTTACTGGCAAAGAATAAATAATTGGTTTTATTGTTCTGATAACATATTGTGATAAGGAAAACATAAGGACAACCATTTCAATCCATATTGTGCAGCCCTTTGCTCTTATATCATGTGTGACTTTGATAGGTCTACAAAGATGGCTGATACAAACTGGGGCCCTGCCTCCTAATGTAGCCTGTTGGACATTTTGCCTCTCTGTTTGTCTTGGGTTTGTTGAATCTTTCGAGTGTAGCAGGGTGAACCTATATGTGTGTGTATAGTTCTGTGTTCATGTAAAGACCTCCAACTGTCGTTAAAGAGTTCCTGCCTCATCAGCGCTGTGACACCTGTTCTTGTGATGTCATGTCCTCCCTTTCTTTTCTGCAACCGCCCTCTAACTTGCCCTCTGCCGCTGGATCTTTTGGTGGAATCAACCCTTCTATCCCCGTATGTTTTCATAACATTCCTTTATGAAGAGGAGGAGGAAGGTCAAAATAAATATGAAACCTTGTAAAATGTGTAAAACTGTATTTTCCTTTTCTTGAGTTTACTTTGGTCAGTTTTCCTTTGGAACGTCAGTCACTACTGCCCTTTCTGTACATTGGCCAATAAAAATTTTGTTTTAGAATCAAGTGAAGTGTATCTTTATTGTTTGTGTGTGTGTGTGTGTGTGTGTGTGTGTGTGTGTGTGTGTGTGTGTGTGTGTATGAATGCATTTATTTTTTTTTATTTATTTATTTTGCACAATCCTGCAGGCAGTGACAGAAAATAAATAGCAAACTTTTATCATGCTTAACCTTTGCCGACATCTTATTGTTTAACATTATGCCATGTCATTCATGTTAAACTATTTGATCTCAAAACGTTCATTTTTGGACGATATGGATTATTTTTAAATATGCAGCCTTAATGCCTTTTTACAGTTTTTTTTCCGAATTGATCAAACACTGGCTCTTGAGACACTGTCACTGAAACCATGCAATCATGTACCTAATCTTTAGACCATGTCTGCAAAAAAATATATATAGCTTATATATTGAATACGCATACATATTTTTGGGTACATATACACTAACCGAGAACTTTATTAGGAACGCATTTTACACCTTCTTATTCATGCCATTTAATCAGCCAATCGAGTGGCAGCCAGCAGCTTCATGTAATGTTCCAACCCGGTCTCTTCAATCTGCGTACAAATAGCACGATCATACACTTACAAATTGCGAACAGTGCATACGCCAAAGTCAAATTTTGCGTGCAGTTGATACGCCAACCCTTACCATTAACTTCTGTGGAGAGCAGATGCGTCCAAATACCACTCATCACCTTGAACAATCATGACGTCACAAGCGAGGCCGCTCAGCCAATTCACGTTCATCTCCAAGCAGGTAAGCATTCGAAACAATATATTTTAATTATATCATATCACGGTATTATTTTAGTTAATTAAGTGTTGTTCCATCACTTTACATTGGTTCATGGGGTCAATAATTACAGCATATGCGTTCAAATTCAGAGAGTGCGCTGCAACAGGAATGAGTCCCAAAACCATAAATTCAGTCAACGTTAGCATTTTTGCACCTTTGTCTAAATTTGTGGATTGCTTGACTGGGTTTTTGCGTAGATGCCTGAAATAAGATATGTTGTTAAGACGAACTAAAGCGATTTTTATGTTTTGTTCTGCAACATAAAATACACCAAGAAATACCACATTCGTGAATTCTGAAACGTTTACGTGCCTTAAAAAAGGCAGTTGCTAACAAATGGCAAATGAGACGGGGTTAGCGTGTGCCGTGTGACATTGGTGCCACCAGAGTTTGAATTGAAATTACATTTGATTGAATAAGAGCTACATATTTTGAATAATTTAATTTAAAAGGATGTTTGTGTTTAGAAATTAATGACCAGGAAAGAAGCCTTTCGTTTGGTCTCACCATCAAAGGTCTAACGGAGCCCACCGGCAACCCACAGATGATCCAAGTCCGAGGTAGACACATCCCGACTAAAAAAGCAACAGCTGAGTGTACCAGCAAAAATGGAAGGCAACGTTGCAGGAGGAGGAGGAGGAGGAGGAAGAGGAGGAGACTGATAACTATAGCCAAGTGAAAGACTGAACTCTGAAAAGGAAACCCTTGGTGTTGTCAAGGATTCCTTGACCTCTCCTCTACGACTACTTTTGAAAGTGAAAATACACTTCAAAAGAAACAAACAGTTGGTGGGTAATATATAATATACCAGAGAGACTCAAACTCTTGGTTTTGTAAGAGTACATTTGGTCTTTTTAAAAATAAAGTAGATTTTGTACTTTAAGCATGCGTTTTTAAGTTTATTATTGTCAGGTAACCGAATATCAGGATTTTAATTTTTTTTTTACGTAGATTCAATTTCTTCTTCCACAATTTCCAAAAGTGTTTTAGATGTACCCACGGAAAATAGAACATTGGTATTATCCATAAATAGTCTATAAATAATAACACTTTGTAACATGGTTGAGAAAAGTGCTGTACAAATATTATCATTATTATTATGACAATTTTACAATTGAAACAATAGCCTTATGATGTGCAAAGACATCTCTAACCTATCAATCCACATCATACTGTATGTTACACTCTAAAAAAAAAAGAGTTATATGTGCCGGGCGTTTGGCCTGTGAGTGTGAGCTAGGCTAGGCTAGGCTAAGCCTACCACCTGCCGATGGCGGCTGCGACGGACACCAGACCCCAAGTTCCTGGTGAAGAAAGGATCTTCACCTCAAAGTAGAGGTTAACGTTAATGCAGAATCGGGGGTTCATGAATGCAACATTAAACCAATCTTAACTGTTTGTTTGATCTCGATTTTCATACTGATGCGTCTAGCCTGTGTTTGGTTGAGGCATGGCAGGGTTAGCCTGCTGGCTGTTGATCTAAAGGCCTCGTTTTTAAAAAGACATTTCTGTGTCCACGAAGTATTAATAGTTTGACATTGTAAACTTCTATGTCAGAGTGACTTGATTTTACAAGGACGTTTAAGTGTATTGCACTTGTGCATGACCTTTTTTTATTACTCATGACTTATTGTTGATCAATTGAGGAATGTTTGTTTGTCATTAAGTTTCTTGAAATCCTAGTTTTAAGTGTTAAAACGTACAAATTAGAAGTGTGCCTTGCATACATAAAGCACTTTGAAAAGCACCGAGTCTTGAGTCTGAATTGATCTATTCTCTAAATGAGACATTTCTGTTTTCCAGCCAGCAAGCCAACCAACCAACCGGACCGGACTGGACCGGACCGGACCAGACCAGAGGGGCGCACGTCAGGACCAGGTTTATTGTTGATCAATTGAGAAATGTTTGTTTGTCATTAAGTTTCTTGAAATCCTAGTTTTGAGTGTTAAAACGTACAAATTAGAAGTGTGCCTTGCATACTTAAAGCACTTTGAAAAGTACCGGTTTAAGTTTGGATCGTTTGGCATAGGGCCTAATACTGTTGTCTCTGGAGATTAAGGCTATCTTACTGTAGCGTCCATTTGACAGTAGTCAGTCTTGAGTCTGAATTGATCTATTCTCTAAATGAGACATTTCTGTTTTGCCAGCCAGCCAGCCGACCGGACCGGACCGGACCGAACCAGACCAGACCAGAGGGGCGCACTTCAGGACCAGGCTAAGTTTTCCCTCCATTAAACATAATTAGCTGAAAGGCTTTTTGGTGGGGAGTGGGGGTTCCAGAGTTATTAGGCTTTAGAAAAATTGATTATATCTTTAGATAAGTCCATGCATGGCCTAATAGCTGAGTGTAGGAAGTCAGGGTGGGGTGTGTTTATTCTTTTACATGTGTATATATATTATGTTGTATTCCGTGCAATAACCTACTTCTCTTTCTAGTCATGTGCTCCCAGATTTGTCCGCAGGTTTCGTCCCGCTGTAAGTATTTCAATCCCTTTATTTATAACTCTTCTAAATCACATAATCTAGCTCTAACTTTAAATGTCTACTCAAAGTGGATGTGCTACTCATTTATGTTGGAGCATAATTTAGCGTAAGGACTATTTGATATGACTTTATTACATGTCCTTCAGTCTGGCACCTAACTTTATTGCTTGGCTGAGCGTGTTTTTGTACTTTATTTTCATGGGTTATGATCTTGAAACCGGTTCTGCTTGTTTTCCAGTCCATTCTCCGAGGGAATGACCACAGCGGATTAAGGCGGACCAGACAACAAGCTGTTCCAGCCCGAGATGCATCACACCCTTAGAAAACACATTTTGCCAAACGCTCCACAATGGCAGGGGCTTGGGAGGCTACAGTGTTCAGGTATAACCCCTTTTCTTGCAGCAACCATGTCGGGCAAGGTAAGAAGACTGTTGCACCACACCCATCTTAGGTAGAAAACACATTTTGCCATGTACTAAGATGTAGCGGGGGCTGGGAGGCCGGGAGGCCATACATTTTGGGGGAATAATCCATTTGAGGGGATAATTGAGAGTAGGTCGCAGTGGAACATGTGATAGTTTGCAATGGGTGGGGGGGCAGCGGCGAGGCCTTCTCCGGACGCGGGGGTGTCCTCGCCGTCCACCGTCTAGCACCGTGCCTTGACATATTCCGGTGAAAGAGGCCACCGGTTCTATAAGGCGCCATCTGTGGTATTGCAAACAGTGGTATGAAGATGCGGTGCACAGCATCCGTCCTTGAACTGGTGTGTCGCGGGTGTTTCGGTCTAGATGGTGGGCCCCCAGCCTTCGGGACCGTGGGCGTAGGCAAACTGCGTGAGCATGTTCCTCTTTTGGGTATCTCGATAGATGGGGTTATGGGTTACAGTATTGTGGGTGGGAGGTAAGTGGGTGGTCTCCCTCGTTGACTGTCACCTTGTCGTGGTGAGGGAGCTTGCGTACTTCAGTGACCTGTAGAGTTGCCGGAAGGAGAAATCTCCGGGCAGGTCTATGGTGAGAGGTCAGACCAAGCACAGTCAAACCCTTATTCCTGGCTCTGTACTTTAGTTTTCTGTGTGCTTGCTGAAAGACAAACCCAATACTCTTTGTCTTGAACCAGCTTTCTATGAACTTCACGCCATATATTGTCATTTTCTTTTTATTTGAATGTTGTAATTACTGTAATGTGGCAGATTTGTCATTTGTCTTTTTCTGTGATATTACAGGAGTTTGCCTTTTTGTATTGGAGCCTAGTCTGAACTTGATATATTGTTTGGCTGTCTTTCAGAAGATTCCATTCTGGGTGCAAAGAAGTGATGGTGTCCAGTCTGACATCCCGACAGACCTTTCGGCTGTCCTGTTCTGGTGCTACCATGCCCTCAACACGGGCAACTTAGAAGGGGAAGCTTAAACCCTTGAATGACTCAAAAGGTAAGCACTACACTTTGCTTTAGGATCTGTAGTTACAATATTTGTTGTACATGAATAATAGCAACACCATTCGTTAACGTTAGAATCCCTTTTGTGTTTTTGTGTTTACAGGCTCCCTGGTAACAGTGGGCCTCAAAGGTCAGAATCAGCATGTAGACGGGGCAGATTCAATTATGATTTGGATAATGGGGAGTGCAGTAAATACTTTAAAAAAAAAAAGGGAATGAGGGATAGTTACTCCACATGCAGTATTTTGCTGTTTTAAATAGTAATGTGTATGCTGCTACAGCAGGCTGTACCAGACTGGTACATGAAACAACAATGATGATGAAGTCTTTTAATTGTAAGCTGTTACTTTACTTATTTGACATTGTCACACGTAGTCTTTATATTGCTATGTAGAATACACTTAAAATGTTTAGTTTCCGTTATGCTCTTACAACTTGGATATTTCAGTGTGTACTGCACACTTTATAGAGAATGCTGTGTCAAAACTGAACCTTCAAGAAATTGCATTGTTATACTGTATAGAAATCAGAAAATGGTGCTTTTTCTGTGTTTTGAAATGCCATTTGGATTTTGCAATAAACGAATGAACTGATTGCATTTGTGAGGAGTAACAAGCGGCGTTATTACCTTTGTTTCTATTGCGGCTGATATTTTCACAAAGTTGCTATTTTCCATTCAATAGTGAAGTAGTCATCTTGCAGTGCAACATCAGACATGGACTTTCTTCAAATATGTCATACAACAGGTTATTTGTTGCGGTGCCATCCTCTTTAATTTGCAATGAACCAAAGTTACGTGGCTCCATTATGGACCATAGTAGAGATGTTATAAAAAGACATTGGGGGCTAACTCCACTTTGCATTATAATAAGACTCGCTGGCAGAGTTCCCTCTGGTGCTCCACTTCTTTCTTTCGGTGGTTGAGCAGAAGAGGAAACTTATCCTCAAGGATTCTTGTCGTAAATATGGCAAGTTGAATGAAGTATTTAGAAGAACCAGAAATACTGAAAAACAGGTTCCCAAGTATAAAATCAATCTCAGAGTTAGCAATTTTAGTCGTTCACTCTCCCCCAGTTCCAGGCAGTGACATATAAGTTGTCATAGGCGTCTGCCAAACGTCCCCACATGTCACCTCTGGTTTGTATAAACCCCTTTTAAGTTTAAGAAAATTCTCTATCAAAAAGGACAGACTAAATAAGGCTACGGCAAAAGCAGGCCAAATTTGGCCCGATGTTGTTACTCACAGTTTTTTTCTTTCTTTTCATAACAGTGTGACCAGCACAAATCACATGGAATTTGATCTTTTCAATTTGAATTTGGCCTGCTTCCACATGTGGTCCCGTGAATACAAACATGTTAATTTGCGCACTTAAATATCTCGATTTTACCACTCAAAGTAAATTGGATAAGGCTTTTCTGATCAGCCCTACTTCTTCTTTCAAGTATTGTGTCTTATCAAAAATTCAAATCACAGTTTAGGAGTATCTTAATAACAGATTACTCTGACGTATGTTAATCACCTAGTCTAACATAGTAGAACATAGCAGGTTTTCAATTGTCTTTGTATGTCAAATAAAGCCACCTTCTCCAAAGCTAAGCCCTGACTCTGACTTCTTGCAAATCGGGGCAAATGGTCTTCCTTCCTAACCAGAGAGAATTCACCATACTCCTCGCCCACTACCTCTGACACGTCCTCTTCCTCCTCGTCCACCACCTCTCGCATGTAGCCTACTCCTCCTCCTCTGCCTCTCAGAATGTTTCTATTCACGGCTGTTTCAACATTCAACGCACCTGTGCACTCTGAACTGGCTTATATTCTGTACAACTGGTTAGATCAAATATTTAGAAACAAGTATGAACAATTTTGAGTCGTGTGTAAACGATTGTAGTTGTGTTTTGCCGTCAGTGTTTACCATTTTGCAGCGCGTGTGCATCACAGTGCGAATTGTGTTTTAGAGAATGAGAAACGTGTTTAAGGTTTTGCCAAAAGGGTGAATGATTTGGCTAATGGGTTTAGGCCACTGATGATTTGGTTCAGATAATGGGATTTAGTGTTTTAGTTTATTGTGAAAATCTTGCAGTGAACATGGAACGTCCAGTTACCCCACCTAGAAACGAAGGAAATTAGCCCAACGAATTATGACGTTGCTCAGCAACCTTTAATTTCTTGCATTTCGAACGGATAACATACTTTTCAAATACATGTATATTTATTTACGATGAAGAATTGCTGCAGGCTACCCTACACCCACACTAACTCAACTCAAATTTGCTAGCCAACTTTAATTACATTTTTTGTACAAGCTAACTTAGCGATTTATCTAGATAACTCTTCTTTACCAAGGGACAATCAACCGAATTTCAGCAGTTGGAAATCAGCTAGGCGAATTTTCTGTGCAAGAAATGTCTGAAAGTGATTCTGATGAAAGCTTCAGCTGTTGGGGCCGCCCCAGCTCCGCAAAGAAGTGGAGTTCTAAAGAAGCACGAAAGCACGCTGGAAACAGGTCTATATCTATGATTATTTTGAGTACTTACGATTAGGTTCATGTAGGCCGATATGCATCCATTGCAAGGGGCCTAGTTGTGGTGACCGCCCCCCCCCCCCTAGGCTAAACCTTCAGCTAGACAAAATTATGAAGCCTGTATTATGGTTACAATTTCCTTGAGTCTGATAGAGACTAGCAAGTATTGCGGTAAAATTAGGTAGAATTATGTAATCTTTTTGAAAATGGAATCTATTCTATAGCCACATGGATTTTTTTAATTTAATTACCAGCAATGGACAATTCTTATACTCTATCTGCATTGATAATTGTGATAAATGTGTGGGAAATTTGAATGGCTACATGGGTCATTTCAGCCATGTGTGCTCACTCCTTCCAGCCCTTATGTCTTCTTTTTCCATCTACCCTAGTCCCAAAGAAAGAGTGTCAAAAACACAGGGTGACGGGCTGATTCGCTCCCTGGCCCCCCACCTGTGTTGTCCAGCTTGTGACACACTCCTTCTCCAGCCAGTGTCTCTGCCTTGTGGCCACTGCCTCTGCCAGCCCTGCCTGACTGCCCTCCGCAAGAAGCTCTCCTCCACCAGGGTCTCAGAGGACCAGCCCTGCCTCCGATGCAGGACCCTGTACTCCCCCTTCCCCGGCGGGACCTGG
This sequence comes from Aplochiton taeniatus, assembly GCA_017639675.1. Taxonomy (NCBI): domain Eukaryota; kingdom Metazoa; phylum Chordata; class Actinopteri; order Galaxiiformes; family Galaxiidae; genus Aplochiton; species Aplochiton taeniatus. The sequence goes on from CM030177.1 coordinate 9,496,825, forward strand.
GCCTTCCCTGAGAACACTCTTCTGGCCCACATCAATGAGAAACTCCTGGAGAAAGTGGAGGGCCTGAAAAAGGTGAAGCAACCGAAAGTTCCCAAGGCCAAGGATGCTGCTATCCTGAGAACGGCCGTGTGTGAGATTTGCCCCAAGCAGCGCAAGGCCGAGAACTACTGCCACACCTGCGGCGTCAACTACTGTGCCAAGTGTCTGAAGAAGCTTCATGACAACCGGGCATTCCTGGCCCACAGCCTAGGTGCTCCGGCGTGTGCCAGCCACCGCAGGGAGCCGTGCCCCGCCCACCCCGAGCGCTCCCTGTCCTACTGTTGCCTGGACGACGGGGCGGTGGGTTGCCAGGGGTGCATGGAGCAGGGGCACCTGGGTCACGACGTCTCGGCCATCTTTGACGCACAGACCAGGAAGGAGGCGAGCCTCCTCAGCGCCCTGGAGTACGCTGGGAAACGTAGGCGAGAAGCGGCCGCATGCACATCCATCACATGTTCTCCTGTACTAGTCACAGCTTTAGTTATCCACTATGGTGATGTGCAGCCAAAATGTTAAAAGGTTAAACTCACTCATGTGGTCACTATCGAATAAGCCCATGGCATTTAATCAGCAAGAGAGCTTTCTCCGTTTTAAAAACGCTTATTGCCTTTCATTGTTTTATTCCTATTCAGGTTCCCACTTTATTCACTTTGATACACTTGGCATGTTAATACAAGTTGACAATATTTGAATCAGATATTTGTATTTGATCTGGTTTTCTTTTGGAACATACTCAAACTTAAAATCTTGTATTTTCTCTGTCCATTCATTTGTACATTTGTTTAGAACTTCTGCAGGTAGAATGATTGTTTTTGGGGGTATTGCTAACAGACACAGACACAACAAACACTATGTGATGTCTGTGCAGTAAAGGTGGTGTGCGAGGTAGATATGAAGGCCATGGAGGAGCTCCAGGCCACCGCCGCCACTCAGGGAGCCGAGCTGAGGCGGCGCGTCCATCAGGGCTTCATGCTGCTGAGGGACACCCTGCTGGACAAGGAGCATGCCATGCTGGCCCACCTGGACGCCCTGACCTCCAGCACTAGGACCTATATCACCTACTCTGCCCCGCTGGTGAGCTCCCTGGCTGGGCTAGAGGTGATCTCGGAGCAGGCCCTCCTGGAGAAAGACGCCGCCGTGTTCCTCTCTGGGGCCGGGGCTCTGACACGCTGGCTGATGAGTGCCAACGGGGAAATCCGCCGCCCGGCCGTAAACCTCCAGGAGGGGGAGCCCTTCAGGGACGTAGAGATGGACTTTGACGGCCTCCACAAAGATCTGGAGAGAGCGTTGGAGTGTCGCCTCTTGTGGAAGACCTCGGACGGTGCCTTTGCCCCTCTAACCCCTGTGGAGTCTTACTCCTCTCCCAGGCCCATGGGGGAGGCCCAGGGCGCACCGGCCCCCAGCTCCCCGATCAGAGCAATACCCCAGGTGGCCACGTCCAACCACGGCCCCCCTGTCCGGGTGGAAACCGTTCCCCTAGGCTCCTGCCCCAGCACCCCCACGCGTGGTGTGATCCGGGCGTCTTCCTGCGCCGGCAGCCCCGTGCACCACCGGTTCACCCTGGACGCCCCCCTCAGCCCCGTGAAGACCCGTGGGGAGCAGCTCCCCGCTGGTGACAGTGGAGCCGCTGTGGCCAGTGCTGGAGTACTACCCCTGCTGCCCAGGCCTCCCACCATCTACCTCCACGCCTTCAAGGATGACACTGTGGAGGTGCGATCACACACACACACTCACACACATGCTTTACAAATCCATAAGCTGATAGACCACTTCATGTAAAACGCAGATTAGATGTTTTTAAGTGCTAAATTATCTTTGGTAATATATAGATTAAACTGAGATGAATCGTTATAATTATTTAATGATTTACTTCTGTGTGTGTGGAGTGCAGATGCAGTGGATGGTCCCTATGGAGGAGGATGTGGAGTCAGTGGACATGCACTTCCAGGAGGTGGGAGGCAGCAAAGTGGAGGAATGGGGCGTGGTGGTGTCCGAGCTGAAGGGGAGCAGCATGCAGACCACGGTGCTCCGGCCCAGCACCCTCTACCATGTCAGAGCCCGCTCAGTCAACAGGCACGGTGCCGGCCAATGGAGCTCCCCCTACAGGGTGAGTTGGCTATTGCACCACAGTGACACCCACTTCACACTGCTGTCTGTAAGGAGAGTTTAAATTGGAATTATTGACATATTTAGAATGTAACTATTCACACCATGTACCAGGCTCAGAACGCTAGGCCAAAACGAGGTGATTTTGCCCTCTGCTTGGTTCAAGTTTTTTTCTTTTCATTATCCTAGCAATAAAATCTTCCCGTTTTTTCCCCCCTTTTCAGCCTTGCAGCTTATACACTGTGACATTTTTCTCTGTTTTACATCCTAGCTGAACACCAACCGCCAGGGTGGCGAGGTGTTCAAGACCAGGACCGGAGTGTCACAGGAAGTCTAAGTCGATCTCCAGCAATTCAAATGTTTACTTTCTACCTGCAAACCAATCATTTTGGTAGCTATTACTGATAAATAATACAATTACAACTATTGCAATTTGAAGAACTGTAGTGGTCTTTTTTGTTTGTTATAGTAGACCAGAACATTGAGGGTAAAACTGCTGGGGAGGCAATCGTCAAGGACAAAGATAATTTCCTTTTGATCAGTTCTACAACAAGAAATCAGTATTAAGCACCGACACCAAACAAATGCCTCTTGATTTCACACACACAAACGTTGCCAAAAAGCACTCTCGACAAGACCGGCTTCTATGGATGCTCTGGAAGAACTACATGCACAAAAAAATATTAACAACATAGAGGAATGAGTTATAAATTAATATTGAAAAGTATATAACGCAAAAATATTGATGTTTAACAATAAAATCCCTATGTGTTTAACCCCACAAACTTCGGAGCCGTTTCCAACTGCTGGTTATTTGCCCAAAGTGTGTATCTTTTGTTTAACCCTTGTGTAGTCGTAACATTCTATGTACTCGCCTTGTCCTAAGGTTAAAAAAACGACTTCACTAAACCCCTCAAATATAGTAGCTTAATTGAATTTTAAACCCCAAACTATTTTGTACGAAGTGCTATCTGTCAACCAGTAAATTATGTTAACTTGCAGTATCACACTTCTTCAATGAAGCCAGTTATTGTAGTCTTGTAAAAGCCTAACATGATGTTCTCTCTCTCTCTCTCTTTTGCTCGCCAACTCCTCTTTCATCACTTCTCTACTTACACTGTCTTTCACTTCCTATCCCTTTATTCAATCTTATTTCTCTCTGATTGCTCAATCTTGATTTGGTTTGACCTCTACCCGTCCCTTCCACACTCCGCATCCTTATCACATTTCATCTTTAAAACAAACTTGGTATTTAATAATCTGTCCTATTGGTTTTGCAATAATTCTGAACAGCTGCAATGACTGGATTTGACCAAAAGATGGCAGCATTTAGCTTGTTCTGTGATGTGCAGTCACAGAGGTGAGATGTTCATGGCATTCCTGGGCACTGATTATTATATAATAACTGCTGACAAAACTCTGGGGAAATAATGTATGCTGTACATGGACATGTATCTGAATAATTTAGTTTCATTGTATCTTTGCCAAAGGCTTGTGCACTCAAAACAGTATTCTTACCCTCCAAAAAGCTTTTCATTTTAATTCTTCTGTGTGTAACTGAATATCACCTTGTATCTTGGCTTCTGTTTCAAGCAACTTAATCAGCATAGGAAGTAGCAACACCAGTCTTTTCCCGACAGTAGTTGGGGCTGACAAACACACGCACAAATTCTCAATATGTCATACATTCGGTCCATTTAAGGTTCAATTGTGAGATCATTTTGTATGACTATTACATTCTGGGGTTAGGTGGTTGTAAGCTTGTTGGCAGCGTAGTTTTTACAGCATTTACAATTGTAACCAACCTGCAGTGCATGACTTATTATGTTATTATATTATATATATTATGTTATGGAAGCAGTAATGCATGTGTGTATATGTGGGTATGTATGTTTAAGTGAGAGAGAGAGGCCAGGAGGTCATGCTCCGAGTCAAGGGACATGATGTCGTACAGGAACACACACACACACGCGCTTACGTCAGCTGTAAGTCGTGCAGGCAAGGGCGAGTCTCACTGGTACCCCCTATAGGCTGTGCTCGTTAACCGATACCCCAGTGTGTGTGTGTGTGTGTGTCCATGGTTCTGTTGTCAATGTTATTTTGAGCTAGGCTGGCAGTGACTTGACCGGGCTGTCAGCACTAATAGGCTGTAGTTGACATTTCCAAAGGTTGAGGAGATAGGGAGGAGGTCTGACTAAAAAGAGTCTACGTTGACGAGTGCCCTCTTTGGCGAGTAGAAACATTTAAATAAAAATAAAAGATTACTTAGTCATGTTAGGTATTGATTTTCATTGATTTTCCCCTTGTAAATACACATTTTGTTAAACTGAAATAAGAACTGTTTTGCACTCCGATGTTCTCTCTCTCTTTCGAAGGAATAAAAGATGGCAAGAGAAAGGAGGAAGATAGATGAGAGGAAAAGAAGAAAATGAGATCCTAGAGAAGGGAGGAGGGAGATTGAGAGATCAAATTCAAGACACTAGAGTAGAAAGCAGGGGAGGGACGCTTGGTGTGGGGTGTGTGTGTGTGTGTGTGTGGTGGAGGGGGGGGGTCCAAATGAAAGAGAGGAGGATGAAGGGGAAGGAGTGAAGAGTTGAACAGAGATGAGAGGAGGTCCCACACTGAGGCTGGTTCTTCTCGACGTGTCCCACTGCTCTGTGCAGAGGTAACCTTTTCCATTCCAGACGGACCATGTTTTGAAACTCACACTTTGGACAAGCAGCTCCCATCTCCTTGCCAAGCTCAGTCCGTTTCTAAGAGTTACCAACACTGATCCACAGGAACCTCTAGGCACAGACAGTCACATCGTGTGAGGCCTCTCAATATAAAACAGACCAGGCTTTAGGATCACACCTATTAAGTAGAGAGAGAGAGAGAGAGAGAGAGAGAGAGAGAGAGAGGAGGGGGGTAAATAGGTTGAGACAGATCAGGGAGAAAGGGAGCAGAACACCAATGTCATAACATCAAGTAGGAAGCGTACTCCAGTAGCAACCTGCTCCAGCTCGGTCCCACCCGTCCATAGAGATGAGGACGGAGACAGAGGGAGACCATGAAAACACCAGTGTGGCGTAACGGATAAATAAAGGGAAAGATGCGCAAATTCAGAGAGCCTGTGTGTGTGTGTGTGTGTTGGCAGAAGAGTGGGAGCGTTAAGGGGTAGAATGGCCACACGATGGACAGCACGAGCTGTTAGTGTTGACAGGAGGAGGAGAGGAGGGAGCTGTTCACAGTATGCACCAGGAAATGGCAAGGTATTAGGAAATGATGAGAGGAAAGAATGAAAGAAATCTAGAAGATGGAAGGAGGAATAACAGAAGGGAGGTGGTAAGCTGGAGAGAGAAATGAGTAAAAGGAGGGAAGATGACAGAATCACAGAGGCTGACAGGAGAGGAGAGAGTGGAGGAAGAGGGACAGAGGAATATCCAGGCCCTGCGGCGCGAGAAGGAAACCCTCTGATTCCCAGTCAGACAGCGGCTAAATATAGATCCAAGGTCAAGCCAGCGGCACGGCGATCAAACGGCTTGGCCTGGGTAAGAGTGTTCTTTGTTGGAGAACAAGTCCGTGGTGAGCTGGGTCTCCGGGAGCTATTGATTTCCCATGCAGGACTCAGATCCCTCCCTCCTAGACGTCTCTATTGAGAGTCTTAACCTTTGAAAATCCTCTCTTCACCACTCTCCCTCTCCGATCTCATCCTGTTCTGGTTGTCGTGAAAGACTTAATCCCTTGTAAGCAAGTGTATCTGTGATTTAAAGAAAAGAAAAAACGGTTCACTTCCTAAACTTATAACAACTTTGAAATGAACTAGCAATTTCCAGAAGCATTTGCGCTCACACACACACATCCAAACTCAATGAAAGGATTCAAGGTCAATGAATGGAATTGTAAAGATGATCCACAGGAGCAGCCTTCTACTGTATGCTGTGTAAAACTGATGCCAGAGAAAAACCTAGCGAGGCAGCACTTTGAGAACACGCCTTTGTTGCCAGGCTCAAAGCCAATTCAGCCTTGGGGCATTACGTTGAGATGCCTCAGGAGAAAAAAACAACAACGTGGCAACTGTTACAGGTGCCCCAAATCAACACTGTACTTACTCTATGGTTATAAAGAAGGGGTGATGTGGTCATACCATTATGATGTTTGTTATTTCCATGTGGAACTTACATAGGTGTGTATTATGAAGTGACTTGGGACAACGTCTAAAGAGACTCACTAAGAGCCTATGCACAATATTTTTGGATAAAAAGCTGTATCCTTTGATGAACGATGAATAGACAGAAAAACATCAGAACCACAAATAAAGCATGTTTCAGTTTTTTATTACAGACGCCCATGGCAGGACGTTTCTACATCTGCCGGAAGCCTCACCACTTCTACTTACTGTTCTGCAAACAAGACCCTCCCCCACACCCACACCCACGACACTCCAAAACTGTCAGAAACAACTGAGGTCATGATGAAAAGAAAAGGAAAAAAAAAAACATTTGAATAAAGACAACAGCATCTTCAGAGGAAGAACCAGTAGCTGAAAGAGTAGAGGGAGGCGGCACAGCCAGAAAAACTACATAAAAAAGCAGTGTTGTTTTTGTTGTTTTAGAAGCTTCTCCTAAAAGGTCAGATGTGGTGTGCTTTGTTAAATCCTCCTCATCATCAGGCAAACTAGCAGTCAAAAGTTAAACCCCGCCCCCCTGGGGCGAATCTCTCTCTCTCTCTATCCTGGCAAAGACGAGAAGGGTAGGCAGATGTAGTGTCACAGAGCCTAGAGCGTCATAGCCTTTCAGCAGTGTCCCGGAGCACGGAGCAGGAAACCCACACACGATCTTCACCGCCTTTGTGTCCGTCCGTTTGTGTGCGCACTTCAATCAGTCTGCCTCCGTTTAGCAAGTGTAGGTCTGTGTAGTTGATCGGTCTCAGGGGGAGGGGGGGGTTCTGAATATAAATAATATCCTTTGTTATTTGCGGTATAATCCCACTAGGGTAAAGGGTGGTATCTGTAGGTACTGGCTTGATTATTCATTTTAAATGAACTACTTTATCCTCTCTCGATTCCAACACTTAGTATCCTTCCATTTAGGGCTGGGTGATTTGGCCTAAAAAATAAATCATTAATGTTTTCTGAGTTGGACGATTTCGATTATAATCTAGATTTTTCTTGTTTGTTTTGTGACAAACTTAAAAAATACCAAGACGTGTCTTTAATAAGCATTTTCTTTATTCATGAAATGAAAAATTAAAAAGCTGGTGTTATTAGCCAGTCTAGGCACATACATGTGTACTGAAACTGTGACCCTCCTGCTAGGCTATCAATAATAGATTTCTATTCAAAATTGCAGCCATAGAATAAACTAGTTATTATAAATCAAACGTTACAAGAACAATTGTGCCGCGCTCCTTGTTTAAAGAGCTATTTTCTCGATTTAAACTTGTTACACATCATGCAAACTGAAAATTAAAATGAATCGATTTAATCGTAAAATCGCCCAGCCCTACTTCCATTCCTCCCTCCCTCTTGGGGGGGGGGGGCTACCAGTCTGTCTGGGGGGTCTTCTATCTGTCGGTCTGTCTGGGGTAAGACAGCTGCAACCAGGAACAGGTAAAAACTGAAAATCTAAAAGCATATCCTAAAAAACAAACTTCCGCCCTCTGATGAAGAACGCGTCTCCCTCACGGCTGTGGTCCTCATCCCCAGCGTCCTCCTCATCCCACGTGGTGCAGTAAATGTACGGTGGGCATTATAAACTGCACGGTCAGCTCTTTTGATCGGTGAGTCCGTCGACTGGGGTATGGGACAACCCTCTGTGCTGAGTGTGTGTGTGTGCGTCACTGGTACTGGAGGTAGTTCTTGAGGGTTTGTGGGAGAGGCAGCGTGTCAATCTGATGGATGCGTTCTCTGCCCAGCGCCAGCCTCGTCACCCGGCGGCACAGATCCATGAGGGGGAGGGGCTCCGCTGTGACGGACAGGAGAGAGGAGCAGTTAGAATGGGCTAGCCACGGTAACAGATTGACCAAAGACAGTGACATTCAATATGCCATGGCTTCCAATGAAGTAACATGAGGAAATGAGTGCCCTTTGGACACTGCAGACAAATTAGTCTGTTAGGGGTGACTCCCTGTCACTATAGGCTCGACTGAACAAAGTCGGAAGCAGGACACACACACACACACACACACACAGAATAACACTTTAAGAATGTGCACAGTGAAAGATGGAGAACGATCAGTGCGCACATCCATACACACACAAGAACACAATGCTGAATCACTTTTTTTTAACAGTGTGGACACTGGACAGCCAAGCAAAACCCTGGGGATTCCACTAAATGGACAATACGCCCTTGTGGCAAAGTGACCATGGAACACAAACACACACACAAACTCATAATACACACACACACACACACACACACACACACACACACACACACACACACACACACACACACACACACACACACAGTATTACGAGCCGGTGCCTGCTAGTCTGGAAGGGAAAGATAGTAGGGCAGCGAGAAAGAGGGAGAGCAAGGCATTAGCATTTGATATGCATGCATCAATATGTGCTTGTGAAAAGGAAAGGGGGGGGGGGGGGGGGAGAGAGAGAGAGAGAGAGAGAGAGAAAGAGGGTCTACAGTAAGAAGTTGAGCTTCTGTGTGTGTGTGTGTGTGTGCGTGTGCGTGCGTGTGTGTGTGCACGCGCACTTGCATTGAAACAATAGAGCCAGTAGAGCCCTATGAACTAATTCCAGGCCAGCCATAGTGCAGCTCATATCCAGTCTGGAGGAGCCAGCACAGGAACGATGCCCAGCAACAGCTGACACATCTTCCTACCCTAAAGAAAGTCCTGGCCGGGCAACCTCCCACCTAGAGACATGAAACCTGGTCTATAATGTGTCACTACCAAACACTTAGACACGGGTCCATGCTGGTACTGAGGATGGTATCAGTAGTGCAGGCCATCCGGTAGACCAACTTGGTACCAGCCATCTGTATAGACACACAGACGGTAAACAGGCAGGCTGCGACAGACAGACAGACAGACAGACAGACACTGCATTCATAGCACTTGCGCAGTCTTACACATACTCTATTCTTTTGGGGGGCATGAGGGTGTGAATTGGAGGCACGCAGGCCGTGGGGGGCTGTTCCAAGGCCCTGGTGATCGATTGGCTTCACGTTTGGCCTAATCGCCCCCATCAATCAGCCCAGCCCACGCAACACCCCGCCGGCCCGCCCCCTGGAACAGCGGTTACCGTGACAACCACCTAACGATCCGCACGAACATCTTCACTCCGTGAGAGACGCGGTGAACGCAGAGAGATAAACGCAGAGCAAGGAAATAAAAAAAAAACAAGTGAGAGGAACCCAATAGAAGCGACTGATGAGCGCTGGGTGGATGACATCATCCTGAGCAGCACAGCCTGGTGCTACTGGCATCTGGGACACGACTTTACAGAAAGACTAGAGGGACACTACCTATTACACCCCTTGGGGGGGGAGTCTCATTGTAATCCCATGGTGACACTGCTGTCTATGCCATGGAGATAGCCCATTTACAGCAGGTGGGCACTGGTCTCCCTGGATAGGGTTGCCGGTGGCGACAAGTGATCCCATCAAGCAGCAGGTGCGCGCATGGGGCGGGAACTGCTGGTTTCCACAAAGGATGACCCATCATTCAAATGATCTGATAACTGAATTGAAAGGTGGGGAGGGGGGGAATTGGGAGAGAGAATGTGTGTATGTGTCTGTGTGTGTGTGTGTGTGTGTGTGTTTAGATGAAGAACCCTGTGTGTGTGTGTGTACTGCCGAAAGGAAGAAAAAAAAAAAAAGCATTCTGCGGAGACTCCTAACAGGCCCAGCATGTGTGTGATCTCTGGGGAGCAGAGGGCTGGAAATAGAGCGAGGTGAAGAGTGCAGAAGGAGAGTGAGGGAGAAGGAGGAGACGGAACTGATCCAGAAACACAGTCAAAAAGTGTTAAAAGACAAGTGTCAGGGAAAGTCAGGAGGGTGCCAGTGTTTCGGTCCCTGGCGTCCTGTTAAGGCTCGACACACTTGGCACCCATTCTCATTGCATTAGGTTTGAGTCACTCTCGTGAGAATAGTCTCCCGTGGCTTCTTCTCGTGAGGTTTTTCAAATTAGAAAACATTGTTCTCTTAATACATTTTAATTTACTGCAACAACAAACATCATGTTCAGCAGAGGAGTTGGGGAGGAGAGGAAGGGGGAGAAGGAAGAGGAGGGAATGAGACACTTGGCAGTTTCTATCCCAAAACAGGGAATGTGCATAATGTGTGTATTTATGGTTTAATTTGAGCAGGGCAAACTAATTATGACCACCCTGTGAAACATTTAGTGATCTAGAGCTGTTGACTTTGGCCCTGGCTCCATCTTGCTCCATCCGTCCTTCTCTCCCACCTTTCATTCCTAACCCAGTCCAAGATCAATAGCTGCCAGCTGTGCTGCGCCCACCTCGACCTGTTGGCCGTCGATGGCTGGGTGAAGGAGAGGGGAGGGAGGGGAGGGGAGTCTACACCCTCTGCATGGTACAGCGGTGGACTTCCAATCTAGCCTGTCTTCACTGATAAAGACAACGGCAGCCGCCAGTGACCCAATTACCACGAGCATAGCATAAGAATGAGCTAGGAAGCCAGAAGCCGACGCACTGTATCGCTGGCACAGTTTCCATTGCTCTATGAAGGCGGAAAACATCCACCAGCGATGATTTCTGTTGGTTTGTGAAACCTTAATGGGTAATGTCACAGAAAGTAAGGGAGAGAGGACAAGTTAGGTTTGGATATGTACTTTACCGTATACTCCCTTAGTGATACATTATCTACACGACGAGAAGGAAAACCAACCGAACCAAAGCAAAATGATTTAGATTAGATTTATTATATTTACATTAGTGGAATTGGAAAAATGAAACCAGCGCAGAGAGAGAGAGAGCGGACTTTATCGAAGAGCCACAGGTAGAGGAAGCGAAGAGGGCACAGCTCGGACTCGCACACAAATTGGAAATGTCAGTGTCCAAATTGAATCGTTGACTCGAGCTGAATCCAATTGCTCAGGGAACCAACCTGCCGCCAGTCCAAATCGCTCCTCCTCCTCCTCCTCCTCCTCCTCCTCCTCCTCCTCCTCCTCCTCCTCCTCCTCCTCCTCCTCCTCCTCCTCCTCCTCCTCCTCCTCCTCCTCCTCCTCCTCCTCCTCCTCCTCCTCCTCCTCCTCCTCCTCCTCCTCCTCCTCCTCCTCCTCCTCCCCTTCCTTCATCTCTCTACCCCTGCATCCGACTCTATTACCAGACAGTGCCAAACGCTGGGGGCCAGTGATTGGCAGACAGAAGCAAACGCTCCAGTCTATTGGGGTTGGTGTTCCCACGGTGTTGCAGACTAGCCGCTGGACACCAACCGGAGTCAATCAGCATCCGCTCTGGACTACTCTCTAACACCCCCCCCCCTCCCCCCCACACACACACACACGAAACAGACAGTAGCAAAGTGCACTTTAAAAAAGGTGCACTGACTGTTTGCCCATTAGCATGTCTTTTGGACAATTGAAATGATTCTTGTTGCTGAACATATACAACATAACATAAGACACGCACCTACACAAATATTATTGACTGACGGCCTCTGAGCCAAGCGCCAACAGAACCCAGGGTTGGGTTGAATAAGGTTCAACCCTCCCACAAGCAGCTAACAATCTACTGTACCGTAACACTCTCCTCAGTCAAGTCTCATATAGTACTGCCTCCTCCCCCCCATTGACTGAGCCAGCCTAAACCCGTTTCCAGGGCAACACCCAACCGCACCGACTTGTGTAAACAGATTAATGAAGAGGGGATTTGTGCGGGGGAAAAACATTTAAAAGAGAAAGAGAAAGAAAGAAAAAACATGAGGATAACAAAATGAATGAAAGGGATGGAGAGCCAACTTGAAAGTGGGTTGCATTAACAACACAGAGGGAAACAAAACAACAATGCTTCTTTGCAGCTCTCCTTGTTCTGGGGTGTTAATGAGCTTGGCTGGGGTGGTTTCTGGCACCTCACCAATACGGTTTCTGGCTGGCTGCCTGGCTGCCAGGGTAACTGACTGATCAGCTAGTTTACAGGGTAACTGACTGACTGGCTGGCTGGTTGGCTGAATGGCTTAGCAACTGACTGGCCGGCTCCCTTGTGTTGCATAAAGGTCAATCCATACCCTACGCACTCAAGGTATGCAACGCGTTCACAGACGTATTTGTAGTTTTCCGTCACAATCTGGGCGCTCCAAGGAACGCAGGTCAAACGCACGGCCGACCATGCTGCACCTCCAATTAGCAACTTAACGCATTATATGCATCGATCCTTAGCCACACATAGTGGGCCAACAATCTATGATTACCCATACATACATAAATATCTCATATCTGTGTTTGTTCTCTACATATTACTTGGACAATGTATCTGAATGTGGAAACAATTCAGCTAAATCCTGGAAAGTGATTAAATCAAGGTTTCATCCTTCATCCGTCTGTCTTCCTCAGCAGATAATGCTAGAATCCCATCCTGTAACTGTTAAACAGGATATTTGGGATGTTTTAAACCATCATTTTATCAAATCAGGCTCTCTTTTTGAAGGATGCAGTAGAGTTGTTGAGGGACACCAGGAGATGTCGTTGACACTAGTGTAGGAAAGAGATATTCACATTTAATTACCATGGAAATAGTGTTTCCTTCTCCTTTAGACAATTTGATGGCTTGGAAGTTCTACATGCCTTATGCAACTCCAAGTGCATGAGAAGCTCTTTGGGTGCATTTCAATTAGACCCGTGCGTGCTAAAGCACTCTGCCCCCTTTTCATAGCTCAGCGCCTGACACATTTTTTATTTAACACTTACTTCTGGTTTGATCCCTAAAAAATATGGAAATCAGCTCTGGTTACTCCTTTGCATATCTTGACAAACAAATAATTATAGACCCATCTCCAAACTCCCATCACTAACAAAGATGTTTGATTATATTAGTCCACAAAAACTTTGTTACGTCCTCTTCAGTCTGGGTTCAGAGCTGGTCATAGTAGGCCTACTATTACAGCAGCCACTTTTGTAGTGAACGATCTAGTTACTGCTCTCGATGATACTTAGCCATACATTGTGGGCGAACAATCTATGGTTGCCCATACACAGACATCTCATATCGGCTTTCTTTTGTTTAAAGGGGTTGCATTTACTGTGATTTGCATTGGCAATTATGAGTGGCCATTCTGTCCGGGATTGTAGTGTGGGGGAATTTACAACTGTTACAATTGTTTGGAAAAGATAACCGATAACGTCACCCCCCTGTATTGGGCTTAATAAAACTGATTTAATTCTTTGCTTTGTGTGCTGAGCTTGAGCTGAACACCACTGTTTGTGGGCCATTTTATTACGGAGAAAGAAAGTGTAAAAAAAGAAAGTGGTATGTTCTTCTGCTGATATAACGGCCCACATAATTAACTCTTCATCGGAAGTGAAGGACACGATTCCTTTCTATGTTAGAGTGATAGTTCAACATTTTGGGCCATAAGATATGCCCCAACTTATCAATCATTTCATCTGACTATGGGTATCAATTTTATGTCCATACATCCAGTATTGAGTTAGTTATGTGGTGGTTATTTCATCTTATTTATTTTTTACCTGACTGATACTGTGTCTCAACTATATTTTATTCCACCTCTTCACACATAATGCTATAATTTTACTGTCATTTTTATTCTTATTGTAAAGCACCTTGTAACCCTGTTTTGAAAGGTGCTACTTAATGACAGACAGACAGACAGACAGACAGACAGACAGACAGACAGACAGACAGACAGACAGACAGACAGACAGACAGACAGACAGACATAACATCGTCTTGCAACAAGAAAGTTTCTTTGTTGATGCACCCAAATAAAATCTGCATAGACGTAGGTATTTATCCTTATAGGTTTGAGCACAAGCTTGAAGAAAACAGTGTAGTTGATTAATTCTGTTTTGTTGCAGACATGACAGTTAATATAACTTGTTTAGAATTTGAAATGTAAATTGGGTTGGTAGGTACTTCATTTATTTATTTAGTAAATTATCAATGAGTATGAGTGTTTTTCTAACTTTAGCTAGCCATAAATGCTATTGACAGTGGAAACGAGCTGAAACAGTAGTATCTAAAACAGCCAATGGCAACACTTTGCTGGCCCTGTTCTGTATCACTTTCTCAGAGATAAACTAGGCTATATAACTGACGGTGCAAACATTCCTGTCTAGAAATGGAGCCTTGTTTTCATTTAATAAACAGAAAATGACCCACTTCGTGTAAACATGTCCTTACTTTAATTTCATTGTTTTCATTTAAAAGCTTATCGCTAGCACGATCAACGAGTACAACATATCAGATGCTAATCTCTTCCTGATTTAGTGACGCACATCCTTGTACTGTTAATAAATTCGTCACAGTTTCGCGGGAGATCGTACCCAGTGGCAGACAAAAGTTGTGACACGCCCCTCGCAGTGTGGGTGCGTAAACTGCGGCACGCTCATTACTGCCCATGCACAGCCAATGTGGGGCCTGTGCCCCAGTAGAGCTTTATATCGAGCTGCACCCCTGACCTGAACGCAATGGGCTTGCGTAGGATATGTATTGGGCTCAAGTCTAAGATAAGGGTTATAGAAGGTATTGGAGCTGAAGTCTACCCACAAACCCAGCTGTCTAGGGGACCAGGGCAGAGCTGGAGGGATGGATCCACAGCAGCAGGGTTAGACAGCCAGTAACCTGCTCAGCCAAGGAGACGACAGGACCAGGGAAGTGCATTAACGGAGGGAGTCCAGGGAACACTTACGGCGTACATCAACGCAAAGGAGAGATGAGAGGGAGAGAAGAGGAGGTAGGGGAAGTGCAGCCAGATAGAGGGCAAGTTAGGGTGGAGTGCATAAAGAGGAGAGGGTGCAGTCAGTGTATGTAAACAAACCAAGAGAGATAAAGAAGAACATTTAGGAGAAATGTCTTAATTGAACTGTCTGGTGGTGAAATTCAAAACATAAAGTGTGCATGAGAGGAGAGTCTTGGGGCTGTATGTCTTTTGACAAAAGGAGCGAGAGAATGAAAGAGATGAAGAACCAGAAAGTGAGAAACCGAGTGTTAACCGACAATCTATTTAGGGATAAGTGTTGCCGTCTGTAGGAACTGAGCTCTGATGGCATCTCTGAACATGCATATTAACAAGGCCCACACCTCGCTTACTATCCAACATGACATCACACATCGTTACCTCAGCATGGTTCCAATGGCCCAGATACATGGAGCCTTACCCTTGGAGATAGAGAACTAAAAAGGATTTGCCTATTTAAATCCCCACTCCAAAACTGCAAATTGGGCAATAAAAACAGGCGCATACGTTTCTGTTGAAGACCATGACAACAGGCTACTTAAGAAACACTGTCCCGGACAGTGTTCATTTCATTAACGAAATTGATCAATTGAATCTGATGCCGTTGCGGTTGCTGCTAACGTTTCAAGAGCCGTTTAATATGAAAAATCCAATCCTAAACATGCAACTGCTGCTGTAAAGTAGTTGATCATTGGCAGCGACCAGTAAAGTCCATTTTTCAACCACTGACACACAGTAAGAATTAGCTAGTTTGAAAAACAGGCTGTCAATATGCGTAGGCTATTATTTACCTGGAAGCTGTAACCCCAGGAAGGAAAAATCAAATATCTGTAATACATTTTATAAAGATGAGAAGAAAAGGACAATAACGACAAAAACTTACATTTTTGTCGACAATCTGTTGAACATTTTAGTCAATGCCCAGCTCAATATATCCATACAGACAAACATCCTGACACACACACACACACACACACACACACACACACACACACACACACACACACACACACACACACACTAACTGTATGTGATGTCTAACAAGCCTGGAGAGGCTTTGGGAATGAAGAGAGGGAAAAGATAAAGATGGAATGGATGGGCGTTTTGGATCATAAGACTACAACACTAGCCTAGTACATCAGCCTAACACAATCCTCCTAGAGCTGCCAGCCTCATTAGGCCTGGAGGAACAGAAGGAGAGGGGGAGAGAAAAAGAGAATCAGTAGGAGACGGAGATTAGGAGAGGGAGGGTCAAAAATAGAAACAGCTGCCCTTTTTGCTGGCTTCCTCGTTCCCCTTGGACGTGGAGCGTGTTACACTGACTAGCTGGGGACAAACCAACGCAGAGAAGTGACAGACAGAAACATGGAGCCTGTATCTCCTTAGACCCATCATCTGACCTCAATCCTTTACCTCAACCTTCTTCTTTTGACCTAGGACCTAACCTTCAGAAAACCACATCTGACCTCAATCCTTTACCTCAACCTCCTTCTTTTGACCTGGGACCTAACCTTCAGAAAACCACATCTGACCTCAATCCTTTACCTCAACCTTCTTCTTTTGACCTAGGACCTAACCTTCAGAAAACCACATCTGACCTCAATCCTTTACCTCAACCTTCTTCTTTTGACCTAGGACCTAACCTTCAGAAAACCACATCTGACCTCCAACCCCCAGCTGGCTTGATCCAACAACTGCCCTAAACTGTCTTCGTCTGACCTCTGCCCTAAACTGTCTTCGTCTGACCTCTGCCCTAAACTGTCTTCGTCTGACCTCTGCCCTAAACTGTCTTCGTCTGACCTCTGCCCTAAACTGTCTTCGTCTGACCTCTGCCCTAAACTGTCTTCGTCTGACGGCTTTATCTGACCTCTTCTATCCAGTGCCATTGAGATGTACAGCTGAACTCGGGGAACGTTGCTTGGACATGTTGTCCAACCCCTTGAGTCCTTTGCCAGAACATACAAAACCACTCAGACATACACAGACCAAGACAAAATGATGATTTACTGGATGCCTTGTGCTTGGTTGGGCCATATATCACTGGGTGCACATCACGCTGTGAGGGCTTCCTTCTCCAACACAGTGGGTTAGTGTGTACAGCCACACATACACGCACAAGCACGATCTTAGAAACTGCAATAGAAGGGCAATGTCACATGCTATGGACTGCTGCACCAGTTGGTGCTTGTACACAAACACACACAACAAATGCACACTAATAGAAGTGTATAGCACTGTACCAATTAAAGCAGACACCCATCAGCCATGTGAAATCTATGTGTTCGTCTCGATACAAAAAATTATGAAACAAGCTTCTCTCTCACTCTTACGCACATCTTTGGCAGTTCCTATTCCACAGTCAATACAGGGCGAGGGCCCTCAAGAGGGTTAGACCAGAACGATAAGTTTGTTATCGTGTGTGCGTGTGCGTGTGTGTTAGTGACAAGTCCGAAAGCGCAAAGGATACATTATGCTTTAATCGCATCCAGAAGGCCAGGGGGATTTTTGAGGATTTCAGAGGAACCTTTTAAAGAGGCACGGCTCGAACTCAAACAGGGAACTATTTAAAAGTGACACCGGCCAGAGAGGATTCGGGGGTCTGACAGGTACATCACTGAGAAGGCACCTATTGTAACAGCGTTGGCGTGTTTGTGTAACAAATCCATTTTTTTTTTTTTTTCTGATCAGTGCTTTAGGCACCGCATGCTTTCAAACACTGATGTGCATCAAGCTATACCGCCTGGCCCTCTCCAAGCTGCAAGCTACCATTAGGTCTATTGTGAAACGCAAGTCTCATTCATGATGCATAATCTAAGGTATTAAAATTGCACCACGCAGGCTGCATAAAGTCAAACATGTGGGTTCCGTTTGGTTTCAAATGAGTTATACAACTATCGTTGCACCAGCGATTGAAAGCAGGGAGGGAGAGTCCCGTAACACTTAAAAGAATAAACTCAGTCAAGCTTATTTTCCCGTCTCGCGAAAATGTCCCAACTTATCTAGACAGTTTTTACATCCATTGTATTTCCAAAGTTTTTGAGTAATTACATATTCCCATATAACATTTTGACGAGAAATCTCTGATTGATAGCTTAGCAGGAGTGTCACAAATTATGTGCGCACATATGCATAGATGAGTCTAATCACATTTTTCCTTTCACAAATAAATAAAATATTTAAATAACTTGTTATTTTTAAGTAAGTTTGTTTACAGAGTAAACCAGAAAAATCGAGATTATAATCGAAATAGTCCATAACTTAAAAAATGTGTGGATTATCTTTTAGGCCTGCCCTAACGTCAGACCAAAAATCCACAGAACCTCAGTATTTCAGACAAAGCAAGGCAATAGGGAGCTTAAGCACAGACATGGGGGGGGGGGGGGAGAGAGAAAGAGAGACACACAGACAGACAGAGAGAGAGATTGATAAATTATGACGTTCTCCTGCTAAATAAGCTCCAGATGACATTCCTCTAGGTCCTGACACATGCGAATGGAGGCTCTTCATTAAGTGACTGAGAATTAGCAGTTTAATGGACAAACACAGCAGGCACACAGCTTTTCATTTAGGGCTTCTTTTATAAGCCAGAATCCTGGGGAGGCATGGAGATACAAAAGCCCGCCCCCCCCACCCCCCCGCCCCCCGCCCCACACACACACAAACACAAAGTTTTCAACGATTTCCCTCAACATCCATTCTTCTATTGAATTTTGTTCGCCCTACATCCCCCCCCCCCATTCCACCACCCTGGTTCTACCCAGGCTAGTGCCACTGTATCTGGGGAAGATTCAGCAGAAATCTACCCCCCGGCCTATGCTGGCTGTAAACACGTAAACACACACACACACACACACACACACACACACACACACACACACACACACACACACACACACACACGGATTAGCTGTCTGTTTACAGTCTGTTTACCAACACCGTGACTGTGTATAAGTGTGTGTGTGTGTTTGGTCTTACGGTCCAGTCCGTTGACGTAGCGGATGGACACCTCGCAGTGGCCCCACACGGCGCTGACGATGGGGAACAGCCGCTTGCCCTTTAACCCCCGGAAGGCCACGCCCAGGTACTGGCCGTCCACCATGAAGCTGAGCGTGCCCTCGTCCATGTCCAGCACCACTAGCAGCGAGTCGGGCAGCACGAACGACTCCTCGGCCTCCAGGAAGGCCGGGTAGGTGGCGGGCGGTGCCCCCCCGTGGTGCAGCCGGTTGCGGCCCAGGTCCCAGCCCCAGGACTCGCCGTCGGCCCCCACCAGCGCCGTGTAGCCCACCGAGTGCAGCGCTGCCTGGGCCGTGGCCACCCCCACCAGGGCGTGTGTGCCACGCTGCCGGGCGGGCCAGTGGATCCTCCAGGCGTGCAGCCCCCGGGTGTAGGCCAGGCGGCCACGCACTGCGTCCGTGCTCTGGGCCACCGGGTGGCGGTGGAAGGTGAGCCGGTCGTCCTCCTTCACGAAGACGTTGAGCGAGCGGTCGTCCGGGTTCCAGGCGTGCCGCAGCTGCGTGTCGGGCCCGGCGGGGGGCATGTCCAGCAGGAGGTCCAGCCGGGCCGGCCGGCAGTAGTCAGGGCCGCGGAGCTCGCGCCGCACCGGCCGGTAGGAGGGCTCGCCCCGGGCGTCCACCGACTTGATGCTGCCAGAGATCTTCTGACCCATGGCTGTGGTGGGAGGGCAGGGGAGGGAGAGGTGGAGCGAGGGCGGTGATAAAGAGGGGGTAGGGGGGCTCCCGGCGTTACCTCATGGGCGCTGAGGCTGGATGGGGGGTCCGACGGGGAGAAAGGAGGTCGCACACGCTCCTCTGACGGCCACAAACAGCTCCTGGAACACAGAGGGAAAGACACGGCTCATTGAGCGGCAAGGGGATTGATTACGCACACGCGTCGCACGCACGCACTGCTAACTACATTAGAAAGATGAATCTACTTTAATGGACAGATTCCTAGCATTAGGATGACAAACAACGCTTTACCTTCCTTTAATCACTGTCACAGAGCAGAGAGGTCTGCTTCACATCAGCAGGCAGCAGCACCAGCATGAGCCCCATAGCCCCTGACCAGAGCACAACTACCAGTGGAGCGTGTTGCCTCCAAACAACTACCATCTGTGCAAAGGCTCCAGGACACCAGAGAGAGAGAGAGAGGAGAGAGCAGAGCAATAAAGAATAAAGAGAGAGATAAAGTATAAAGAAAGAAAGAGGGGGAGAGAGGAGAGCGATACGGAGACAGGGAGGAACAATGAGATCAAAAGAGAGAGAGAGTTGGTCTCCCCCCAGGCAGCAGGGGGGCTTCAGTTCACAGCACTAACGGGGGAACCCTACCTCACTTCCCCTACCCCCTCTTCCTCACTTACACACTTTAAACACTCCCCTCAGGGTGTGTGTGTGTCTTACCTGCACAGGAAAACATTTTTCAGAAAGTTTCAAACTATTCACTGAGTGATCTGCAACAGACATGGAGGAGAGCCCGATACTCTCTCACTCACTCACTCACTCACTCACTCACTCACTCACTCACTCACTCACTCACTCACTCACTCACTCACTCACTCACTCACTCACTCACAGAAGACTATGATAGAACCGGGTCTGGTCAGGAGTCAAGTCCCATGACCTTGTTGCGACAATGAGAAACTTATGACCAAAAACCAAAGTCAAGAAACCCTAACATCGTGCTAATAGTCATGAGATCGTCATGGCCCAGCCTATGTTAAAGATCAGTCCATTCTCTCTGCACACAGGAACCACAAGAACATGCTTTCTTTTTCTCTGCCTTTCCTACCCACCGGGTCGCTTTTGAAAGGGAAAGATTCCATCGGGCTCTTCATGGTGAAAGACAGAGTGCTAGGTAGACGAAAAGAGGGACACAACGTGCATGCACTCTCTAATGAGGGGATGGGAACTCTCTAAAGAGGTACCTCAGAAAGACGCAGAGAGAAAGAACAAACGAGGGGAAGGAAAGAGCAGAGGGAGAGAAAGAGATTGGCCCAGCGACAACGTGGGGTTGTATTACAATTAAAACAAGGAGGAATGGCATTCCATAACATTGTGTGTGTGTGTGTAGTGTAGTGTCCATTTGCACACCAATGTTGTCTGAGCGAGTCTACAGTAGTAGAGGCACCACCCGCCTCTAGACTAATAAAGGAACAAACAGCCACTAAAAATGCCTTCACTTGAATAGCCCCATTCATTGTCTGTGTGCGTGTCCTTTTGTGTGTGTGTGTGTGTGTGTGTGTGTGGGGGGGGGGGGTTAAAGGACATCCAAACAGCCGCCAGCCTCATATTAACTTTACAGCTCGAAAGACTTAAGAGCGCATAGTGTGTGTGTGTGTGTGTGTGTGTGTGTGTGTGTGTGTGTGTGTGTCTGATTACAGTCCACTGTCTTGTACAGGAGAGAAAGAGCAACAGTGAAGGGTTAGAGGGGACGAGAAAAAAAATTGAAGAAAGATGACTGGATCATCACTGCGACAGTTTCAGTCTCCGGAGATGTCTGCAGTCAAGTGACCACGAAACACCCACACAGATTGAAGCTGGCAGTATGAGTCACATTTTGAATACTGTGTGTGTGTGTGTGTGTGTGTGTGTGTGTGTGTGTGTGTGTGTGTGTCAGCCAGTGTTATTCTGCATCAGTGGGCGTGTGAGGCTATCCCGGAACCAGTAGCTTCTTATCTGTTCATCTGTTTGAGGGTGTGCACACACATACACACGCACGCACACAGACGTCATTTACAGCGCACTCTTTTCAGTCACACTCCTAAGACGAATGAGACAGAGAGCGAGACAAAGAGAAGGGGGTTCTTCAAATACCAAAGCCAAGTCCATGCAACAGTCTCCATTCCGCGTGTCCTCTCTCCTCCGGCCAATAAAGGACAAAGGAGTTAAGGAGCCCGGAGACTCACTGAGGACTCAAGGAGCCCGGTGACACACTGAGGACTCAAGGAGCCAGGAGACTCACTGAGGAGTCAAGGAGCCAGGAGACTCACTGAGGAGTCAAGGAGCCAGGAGACTCACTGAGCAGTCCAGTAGAGCTGGCTGAGACTCCATCCCTGACCTGGCCACTGTAGGCATGTTGTAATAACACATTGGTGCAGCGTGTCACAGTAGCTAGAGAAGCTAAAGCACAGCATATCAAATCCCACCACTGCTAGTAAGGGACACGACCACACACACACACAGCTCTAGGGCATAAGGAAAAATGTGTAGACTAGTGACGAGGATGCTTTGAAGACTCTCTCTCTCTCTCTCTCTCTCTCTCTCTCTCTCTCTCTCTCTCTCTCTCTCTCTCTCTCTCTCTCCTCTCTCTCTCTCTCTCTCTCTCTCTCTCTCTCTCTCTCTCTCTCTCTCTCTCTCTCTCTCTCTCTCTCTCTCTCTCTCTCTCTCTCTCTCTCTCTCTCTCTCTCTCTCTCTCTCTCTCTCTCTCTCTCTCTCTCTCTCTCTCTCTCTCTCTCTCTCTCTCTCTCTCTCTCTCTCTCTCTAAATTGCCACAGTGACAGTGTTTGTGTCTCCTAGATCCAACCAGTTCAAACAAGCATCCCCCCTCTATCTATCTCTCTCCATTGCAGTATGTCAGTCCAGTGTAAATCATCCATTATAATATGGTGTTGTTGGAATCACGGCTCACTGACTGGCAAGGGGATCAATAACACTCCACGGTAGGAAAAACAAACATGGTTGCACGCACCCGCACACACGTACCCGCGCACGAATGTACCCGGGCACGCACCCGCACGCACGTTACCGCAGGCACGTACGATGAGGGCCAGCAAGAAGGCCACGTCTTTCCATGGGATACACAAGCCCCAAAAGGAGACCCCTGAGAAGCAGCCAGCCAGCGCACTTCTATTATGTGCTTACCAAACACATTGAGCCATTCCCTCAACGGCTGAAAGGCTTGCTTGCGTTTTGAATGTGGCTTGGCTAAAGCAGTAGCTAGGTCTATGGACCATCAGGTATCTAGACACAGGACCCCGACCAGTACGGGACCAGAAAGCCGTAGCACCATAGAGATAGAATACTAGAGAGGAGACGGCGGGATGCTGCAGAGCTATCATACACCATGTGGCTTCACACACACACACACACACACACACACACACACACACACACACACCTGAGGAATGTAGACACAACATGAGACACACACAGAGGGAGGCAGAGTCAGAGAGAGAGAGAGAGAGTGAGATCTTACCATGATGTGAACCAAACAGACGGCTCTCAAAGCCATGTGAACTTCCAATAGTCTCATCCAGCAGCGCACCAACCGCAAGTAACCAGCCGACAGTGGGAGGCACAGAAACAGACAGACAGAGAGAAAGCATCCAAGTTTGTGCGCACTAAGAAAAAGAGTGCGATAAAGAGAAAGAGAGGTATTTAGAGCGAGAGAGGGCAGCTGTGAAGTGTTTCCCAAGGAGTACTAAACTGGAACCACCCACACCCTGTCCTGACTAGACCAGAGACCCCTTCACACTAAAAATAGAATTATTCGGCCACAGCTAGAGGAGCAACACTGTGCCGCTTCGGCGCCTTCAAACTGAACAGAAGACAATTCTGATAAGAATCAACCCCAAAAAATAAGAAAAAAAAGTGTACTCTGAATGTATTGTTCCATTTGTTTACGGTTATCGTTGCCATGCCAACGCATTCCTTCAATCTACTTAAAGACCCATGACCGTGCCCCCCAGCTGAACCCCGAGGGCCTGTTAGCTGTAGTATTTACAGACCAACAAAGAAGAGCCAGGGTAAGAGAGAGAAAGCAGAGGAGCTTAAGGCTCAACAAACACACAAGGTGTAGATGGCCGGTCGATGCAAACAGCCAGTCAATCAAAGCAGCCATGCTTCTCACACCTACGTGAGGATATTGTTCCGTCTAGTCTTGGAGCCTTGCCTTCATTGTGTGTGTGTGTGTGTGTGTGTGTGTGTGTGTGTGTGTGTGTGTGTGTGTGTGTGTTTGTGTTGGGACTGAAGGAGGTTGCTGCTATTTCTGATAAAGGGCTGATCTAGTTTGGACAACATACTTCCACTGCCTTCCTCTCTGTTTCAATCCCTCCACCTCTCTCTCTCTGTTTCAATCCCTCCACCTCTCTCTCTCTGTTTCAATCCCTCCACCTCTCTCTCTCTGTTTCAATCCCTCCACCTCTCTCTCTCTGTTTCAATCCCTCCACCTCTCTCTCTCTGTTTCAATCCCTCCACCTCTCTCTCTCTGTTTCAATCCCTCCACCTCTCTCTCTCTGTTTCAATCCCTCCACCTCTCTCTCTGTTTCAATCCCTCCACCTCTCTCTCTGTTTCAATCCCTCCACCTCTCTCTCTGTTTCAATCCCTCCACCTCTCTCTCTGTTTCAATCCCTCCACCTCTCTCTCTGTTTCAATCCCTCCACATCTCTCCCTGACTCTCCTTTCCTTCTCTCTTCCTACCATCCCCCTCTCTTCCCCTATCGGTTTCTTCGCTCTCGTCTTTCTCTCCAGGGAGACCTGAAAGCCGCCCCCCCCCCCCCCCCCCCCGACCACACACACACACACACACACACACTTTAGAGAAACATCACAAAGAGCAGAGTGCGCACACACAGACCAAGACAGGCAGACACACAATCTTGCTTGTGTTTGTTTTGACCTAGCCCGATGTTTTGATAGGCCAGCACAGCAGGAGACACAGTGACCTTAAAGCGAGGGAACCGAGGGCTAGGGCGCCCCGACTTTGGTGCACTGTGTGTGGGGGCGGAATAGAAAGAGAGAGAAGAGGCAGAGGAGAGAGAGGTAGAGAAAGAGAGGCAGTGAGCGAGAACGAGTAACCCAGAGACAGAATGGTTCTGTGCTGCAAATGCTTTAGGTCAACAGACATGCTGAACACCATTTAGGCTAGAGATGACAGGATGAGCCAAAGAAAAAGACCAAGAAAGAGAGGACGGAGAGAAAGAAAGGAGAGAATATACATGACGACGGGAAAGAACAGGAGAGAAGGAGAACAACAGTGAAAGAAGATGGGGGATAGAGACGGAGGGAGGAGTAAAGTACAACACAGAGGAAAGATGTGTGTGTGTGTGTGTGTGTGTGTGTGTGTGTACGCGCTGCAAACATAATGAGCTTCTTTAAAGTTGCCCTTTACAATCCCAATCTCAGACGAATCAAATACAAGAAGTTGTCTAAACACAACACAAGCAACTGATTAAAAGGTTACAGGCATTTTTGCAATTAGATGATCCTTTTACGTCATTAAAGGTTCTCAAAAACATAGCAATTTACATGATCTGTCCGAGTACAGCAGCATTCCAATAGGGTAACCCCTGACGATTCCTTGGCACTTTAAAGTCCCCAGAAAAATTTGGTCAAGAAACAGAAGTGGCAGGTTTCTGACAATTTGAACTCAGCATGTGTCTGCCATTTGAAACAGGAGAACTGGGCTTGGAGTCACGTGTGACTAGAGAGAGAAAAACACAAGAGAGAAAACAGCATCCCGAGAGATTGCCATTTCCTTTGCTAGAAGGCAACTATATCACAGCTATGAAACAGTCAGACCAAACAAGCTGCAGGCAAGTCACACTGAGCAGCAAAGTTATCTGACCCTACTAGCAAAGGGATTTAGACCTTTTTTCTACCTCTATTTTCTTTCTATTCAAGGAACTTTTTGACCAAATAATACTACATAGACTTTGTTACATTGAACATCACAATGATCCAAAGTACATTTTTTTACAAAACATTGTTCCTCAATATAAGGTCACAAAAGCTCACATTTTAGCCAAGTTCTTCTCTGTTAGCTCAGCGGCTGGACCAAGGCCATCCAATAGCTAGCCTGTTGCTAGGTGGTTGCTGCGTGGATTTATGTGGACGGTGCTTAGAAAACAAAAGCAGGCCTGCCAGCAGACAGGCTGCCAGCAGCACCGAGGACAGAGCTTGTACAGACTGACCGAAGCAGAATGACTGTTTGCCCCAGGCTGGGGACAATGGTACTAATTGGCCCATTACCATTGAAAGCCAAACCCCACTGACAGTGTGGGCATACTGAAGCCAAAGCTGGTATGATGCAACTTCCACTACGGGGGTCAAACAGGGCTAGTCAGTCCTGATTCCATGTCCTGGTCTCTCCCCAAAAAACAAAACACAATGGAATCCTTTGACTGGTGTTGTTGCTGCTGCAGCTGGGGAGACATAAAGTGGAATTAAGGTAAATCTCCACTGACTGTTTTTGGTCTATTACCCTGGCCAGGGTCCTGGGCCACTTAGCCTTAGCCCAGCAGTGGAAGTGGAAGTGGACTGTGGCATGCGGAGTACTGTCCTGACAAGACCACGGGGTCAGTGAGTTCCCTGTGGGCTGTGACCTGGATTCTTGTTTCGTCTTTTTCTATGGCTCAGGTCATCCCTGCTAAGCCCTGCAGTCGAAAACAGACTGTGGCGGGCAGAGGCACTGTCCTGATAAGACTGCAGAGTTCAGTGTGGGTTGTGACTGGATCCATACTCACTGCCCCCTTTACCTTGACACACAAGGAGCTTCTTGTTGTTTTAGACCCAAGGTTGGCAGGAGGAGTTTTACTGGAAGCACTTGAGTCCAGGAAAGTCTAAACTGAGCAGAGAGAGATGCACAAACACACTACGACAAGAATCTAAAGGCATACATGACCACACACACACACACACACACACACACACACACACACACACACACACACACACACACTTCTCATAGAGGCTGATGAGGGTTATTCTGGATCTTATAAATCTATGGTAGCAGGAACTGGACTTCCAAGTCTGCGGTCCCGTTGGGCTTGTTTAGGGGCGGGGTCCTGCTGAAATATTCAGCACCTCGGATCTGGTTCCAAGGACAGGCAGGGGAGCCCAAACTGGTCCGGACCAGTTCTCAGCGGCATGGCCGGTAATAGGACCGATCATTGAATCCTGAGTCATGGTGCTTAAGACGGTACAACACTGGTGTGCCACAGTAACAACTGAACCAAGCCCCAAGCCTTGCTAAACAAGAACAACAAGGATTAGGCCCGTGAGGGAGGTGGAGGAAGGACAGAGAGGGGGGGGGGCGGGGGCGCTCACCGGCTAATCCATCACAGAGCTCCCATTCAGAGAGAGAACCGCATCTCCGTCACTTTCTGTGTCCCGCAGGGGGGTGGGGGTGGGGGGGTCCGGCGTCGCCGTAGCTCCGCCCACTTCCTGAAAACACAGAGAGAGATGAGGTAAGATATCTGAGGTTAAGATGGGGGATGGAGGAGGGACCAGGGGATACAAACTGCCATGGAGGATAGCAGGGGACAGTGCAGAAAAGAGCAGGAAAAATGTGGAAAACAGTACATAAAAGAATGCAAAGAGATGAGTAAGCTGCCAGGAACGGTTGACGTTGAATTAGACACTTGGTTTTTATAAACGGCTGTAGTGGAAAGTTGTCCATTGTAGTTGGTTGAGAACCTGGGGATTCCTTATGGAGGCTGGTTAGATAATATAAGAGGAACTGACTATAAAAAGGCCTGTGAACTATTTGGATAGCTTTGCAAATAAAAAGCAAAAGACGAGTTACATTTTGCAACGGACATGTAAAAGGCTTCCTTTCAAACTCCCCGTAGGTAATTATACATTATTCATATGGGTGCCCTTGACGACGGGCCAGATAACAGCAGCGTCAGCCTTCTTTGGGACGATGGGCTCAAACTTCGATATTTCGATTGCTGGGCTGCTGTAAAGGTGTGACAATCGTAGACATTGTAAAGATGATTGAGTAAACTGCCAGGTGGGTCCATTCCAGGCCTAGGACGCACCTGCACCTGCTGTAGGAGTCAACAACCTAGAGTAACCACCGGTGCTAACCCGGGCGTGACCACGTTCTAGAAGAACTATGACGCACGGGCCTGTGCTAGGGTGGGAACCATCGAGATAGAACCCTTTCTCTATGGTGGTGAGCAGTGAGAGCACAGAGAGCTCATTGACGCAAATTCATTCGAGGAGGAGAGGAGGGAAACGATAAAAGAAAGAGGGATGAAAGGAGGGAGCAATTGTTGAGGGATGAGAGGAGAAAGAGATAAAGCAAGAGTTGGGGGGAGGAAAAACATGGGGTGGACCTCTGCACGTTTAGTATTCATGAGGCGTTGCAATCTTAATGTTCATCAAATTTTCAGACGAGCCCTCTTCAAACATTAAGCAGGAGTGGGGCGGCGTGCGGCGCTGCCTGACGTTGGCCTGCTAAATTGGCCATTGGGACGATGGGAATTGATGAAACGATTCCACAGGCTACAGTGATGTAGTACAACTCATCCGCCTGGGGAGGGAGGGAGGGAGGCGCACATGCACGCACGCACCGCTCTCCCCTTTAACTCCGCTTACGCCAACAGACTCCTCCAGGCCTATTCATCAGACTAGAGACCAGAGACACGTCCACACACATACCACTAAAAGACCCTCACACCAGCTTGTTATGGGCCTACCAAACACAGCCCCTAAAGCCCACCCAGTCTCCAGTGGCATCCATACCATCAAAGAGAACTAACCCCTAGTTCAAACATCCTCAACAGCCACCAAAACAGTCCATCTGCTTTGTGGACAGCACTCCAGCAACCAATCAGAGCAGCAGCCTGCACTTCCTGTTAAGGGCGGGGCTCTGACAAGAGTGATGTATCCACCTGCTGCGTCTCCAGATGTTGCCGGGGCGGAACTCGGGGCCACTCGGGCAAATTAAAGCGGGGATGAGCAGTCGATCCTGATTATTAATATCCACACGACAGTGTAATTTTCCCTCAGCTCCGCCTCAACAGTAACGAGTTTTCCATGAGGAACGGGGAGAAGGTTGCTGGGTTGCCTTGGTTTATCACTCAGCGGAGGGGGTCTAGCTGGGGTGGAGAGAGAGATAAACTGCTAAAGAAATAATCAGCCTGCGTCGTTGCTTTTGCAACCACTAGTGTTCCACGGTTGAGCCCGTCACAGCAAGAAATGGACAGTACCAAATCAAATGTACTCTGCCCGTGTGTGTGTTTTGTGTATAAAATATGCACTCAAACAAACATAAACAAATGCATTTAGATAAAGGTTTTAGGAAAAAATTATCTGTGTGTTGATATATATTAAGAAAATAGAGATAAAAATGACAACCAAAATGAGAAAAACTAACCTTTCAAAATCTTTCTTCACAACTGATGTGATGTTACCCCAACAACTCAATCTACGTATCTAATAAAAAGAGAACTATCACGCTAGATCTGAGCTTACTGAAAAGGCTCCCTAATAACCAGAGGCTTACAATAAAGCCAGAGGAGTAAAATACAACAGCAATGACATTAAAATCCAATTACAATGCCATAGACTTGGTGGCATGATGAGCTATGACACTGGGGGGTATTCATAGAATTCAAATCACGATGAATCATTATAACCTTTAATAGTAACCAGAGGGGATATCTGTGTTTTTGCCAACAGAAACCAGCAACTGAACTTGTTTTAAGTTGACAACACGCTGGTTAGTTATAGGTGAACCTGCTTAAGTGTTTCTAAGCCCAAACTTCACGGCTGACCCTGCTGCAGACAGACTACTTCCTGTGCAAATGAGAATGCAACATTAAAAGGAGACCACTGATAAGTCATGGAAAATGGGACTGAGCTCAAATTGGACGCACAGCCTTTTTGTTCCTCCAATGCCTACCACTTTTTTCTCCATCCCAGACAAACACAGTCGGGTCAGGGTGACTCTTAAATTGATAACCACCGTCAGCTCATTCCATCGGAGGAAGGACCACAGGGCAGTCAGAGACTGTTACAAAGGAGAGGACCACACATGATTTAAAGGGAGTTCCTTTGCTATGTCAGGTCACTTCCACAAACAAAAAGGACAGTTTATCCCCACCACACATTGATTTGAGAAAATCCTCCACGTAGCCACGTTTCCAAAAGCAGCATCCTGGGACATCTAATGAGAACGCTCCCCTTTTCAATCTCCACCTAAAAAAAAAAAAGACAGTCACTGGAGCGGGATCGAGGCGCAACTCCACCTCGGTTCAAAACAGCACTTCTTAGCCGGCTGGTTGAGGAGGCGAGGGGGGGGTGGAGCAAGATGGGAGGGTTGGCCGGGGAGCAGCTGATGGGCTGCCGTGTCTCAAAGAGGAGCAAACGACACTGAACAACAGGACGACCAACTCTCCTCTGGGGGCAAAAGAAATTAGAAGCAGAAAAGTTGGAAGGAGTTGTTGCTGGACTCTACTGTCTACTAACTTTCTCTTTAACCCCCTCCCCACTTTCTCTTTTCCTGTCACTTCTTAGGCCAACACATTCTCTCAGTGTGTCGGTCCCCAGAGTGTGAATCGTCTATGTGCTAGAGATGAGTTGTAGTGTCGGCAGGCTAAATTTAAACTGTGGGAGTAAAAGGTTCCTGTTGGCACCAAAGGTGTAAATCACCAGGCAGTGGGCTGCATGAACACACACATACACACACACACACACACACACACACACATCCATAGAGATATGTGGAAATTGACAAATATATATATATATATATATATATATATATATATATATATATATATATATATATATATATATATATATACACACACACAAAATAGACAAATGTATAATCAAACTGTACTGCACTGTTAACACACAACAGTATACTGTCTGCAGGCAAAATAAATCACCTTCGAGACATGCCTGACAGGTATACTTTTTCCCTTCTTAAGACCTAACAAGGGCATGTGTGTCTGACACAAGGTACTTTATCTCAGACAGTCTCTCATTAGTGGCCGAGGGTTGCCTGCTACATCAAAGCACTCTCCCAGACTCGTTCACCTTAGGGGGAGAAGGTAAAGAGAGAGTTAGGTTGAGAGCCTGGCCTATTTTCTACAATGGACTTTTTTCCTCCGGAACTTTGTCTGAATGCAAAAAATGGTTAGGTAGCCCTCAGACGCCCCTGGGTTTTGAAAGAAGGGGGCCAAGTAGCCGTCTGGACTGCCGATGGGAGAGGGTCTGGGCAGCGGCATGGCCATCCCCAGGGGACTCGGCCCGCTGCTCCTAACTTTCCTTCAGACTCGGCTTCTGTTCTCCACACAGGAGAATCTGGAGCAGTGTAGGCTAGAGACTCTTTGATGATGGAGCCCACCCAACCCGCCCCCTGAGGGACGCTGCTGGGGCTGCATCTGGGTTAAGTCTGAACAAATAGATAACAAGGCCTTACATAACAAGGAGGAAGATGGAGAGGCGTTTCGCTGAAAGCTAACTGTCGGCCATTGTAACACTACGCATCGATCCAAAAAGGCCTTTTAACAATCTAAAGCAATTTAACGCACTGTATTTCTTCCTCCTCAACACAAACTCAAGTGCGGTGACCCTAGAGTCTAGTTGAATCAGAGTGTTCAGCTGCTCAGAGGAGTAGCGTTACTTTGGCAACTAAACAGGGCTGGCATGTGCGAGTGGAGCTGGTGTCATCCCCCAGGGCACCTCGTGGAGCACACCAGTCATTAGCTAGGACAAGCATGGTGCCGTTAGGAGCAGTACAATTAGCCTGCTGTTCAGCGGGGTCTTTGGAGGAGTCGTTATAACCAAAGTAAGTGTTTACAAGATTTGGAGGCAGGATAGAAGAGGTGCCTGCCCCCTTGTGTGACCCAAGAAACCAGCTACTAGATTCCATCCCTCACAAAACACCAACAGACATAACAGTACAAAATAAATAAAAAAATCAACACAGCCTGTCCACTGGTCTCAGAACAGCTGAAGCCCTACACAGAGATACGAGAGGAGGAGCCAAACTCACACCGGCCAAAACTCAAGCTTTATGAGAACGTGCGTCGGTGTGCGTGTGTTTCCCGGTATCCAAACAGATCGTTTTTTCCATCTCAGTATTACTAATCCTATCATGCCCTTGCCTTGTGACTGACCAAGCACTGGGGTGTGTGTGTGTGTGTGTGTGTGTGTGTGTGTGTGTGTGTGTGTGTGTGTGTGTGTGTGAATAATGCTTGGCCACACCTGCTGAGCAAAAGCCAGCCTGTATAAACGGCTTCCTAGCAACTGGGAAACAACCCTGATAATAGTCAAACAAATTTGACCCGGTTGGTTACGGGAAAATGCTGAGGTCATCCTCAGCACACAGCCTGGGTTCCCACTGGCCTGCTGGCCATACCAACCATACCTCTGAGTGCATTTAATTTGAAGAACAGGCCTGCCAGTCAGGATCAGAGCGCACTCAGGTGCTCCCAACTCTGCTCTCGGGGACAGGGCACAAACGGACCTGCGCTATTTTGGCAAGTCTAGCAGGTCCCAACGTTGTTTTGACTGTTAAAATGTAGCCATCTACGACAGTCACACACTATTTTTGAAACCACCACGACCTCCTCCTCCTCCTCCTCCTCCTCCTCCTCCTCCTCCTCCTCCTCCTCCTCCTCCTCCTCCTCCTCCTCCTCCTCCTCAGCAGCTCTCCTCGTCCCTCCTTTTAGATCGCACTGAGCAGCGAAGTTAGAATGGAACAGTTCTGTTATTCAAACATACACAATACGCTCACACGCTAGTGTGAAGCAGGTCAGCTGGGTTTGCAGCTCAGTGACTGTGTGTGTGTGTGTGTGTGTGTGTGTGTGTGTGTGTGTGTACTCCCAGGCTCTGCCCTTTGGCTGACCTAGTGGTCCTTGGGTACAGCGCTTTGCATACAAGATCAGAACCAACAGATACTGGATTTTAAGGGGACATTAGGGAGTAAAAAGATACATATACGTATATACATTTTTTGAATGATCCCTCAAATGTGGTCATCAAACACTTACGTAATTGCATATTGTTTTAATGTCTATGTTGCTTATTTTACATCTGTTCTACTGTTTTGTGCTGAGGTTTTCCTCTCAACCAGGGCTCCATTGTAAAAGAGATATCTATCTCAATGCGACTTGCCTGGTATAAATATGGGAAGGAAAAATAAAAATATATGCAATTTATTTTGCCGATACCATCTGTGATAGGCCCATATCGGACAATAAATCGGTCGGGCTCTATAACAGATGGATGAGAACCTCAGACGATAAATAACAGAGGAAGAGAGGGGGTGGTGACCCCACCGTGACCCCAGCCAGAGGGAGGGCAGCGCTGACAGCCAGCCAGCAGACTGGAGGGCTAGTCGGCCAGGAGGAGGAATGTCCCTGGTTGGCCCAATGCAGTGGAATCACATTAGTGAAACAAAACTAAAACTTTGTATTTTGATTTCTGGCAAAAATGATAAGCTGCCTCTACAGTGTGTGTGTGTGTGTGTGTGTGTGTGTGTGTGTGTGTGTGTGTGTGTGGAGGAGGGGACTACCACAAGAATCACTTGTCCTAACAAACGCCACAATCGGCAGTGTTGCAATTAACATTTAAATGACTCCTCTCATTAGCACAGGGTCTGAGGGCCCCTACTTCAGATAACGTCTCTCTGCCGCAGCGGCGGTGAGCGACACACTGCCAGGAGACTGGCCGTGGCAATCTCTTCCACATCTCCATCCGTCTCTCACTGTCTCCACCTGCAAAGTGATTCTCTACCTCCCGTCATCCCTGTCCGCATCCCTCGCTCTGTCTCTGCAAGTTTTCCCAGGTTAAAGCATCGATCTTCCAGCCTCAGTGTGTGTGTGTGTGTGTGTGTGTGTGTGTGTGTGTGTAGGTGTGTCTTGCTCCTCCCTTCAGAGACATGCAAACCCTTATCAGCAGTAACTTGCATGACTGGGTTTGCCTACTGGTCTCGCTATAGAGAAGAAAGGGGGAAGAGAAACTAACGTGATAAAAAATAGGAGAGAGAGACGGAAACACAACAGTGAACACACAGCAAGTCTACACCTCCACCTCTACAGAACCCCCTGCCACTCCCTCCCACCACACCCCGTGCTTTTCACATTCTGCCAATTTCCCTGACTGACTGACTGACTTTTCTCTCTCTCTCTCTCTCTCTCTCTCTCTCTCCCTCTCTCCCTCTCTCCCTCTCTCCCTCTCTCCCTCTCTCCCTCTCCCTCTCCCTCTCCCTCTCCCCCCTCTCCCCCTCTCCCCCCCCCCCCCCCCCCCCCCCCCCCCCCACACCGGTTGTTCAGCACACCGCTCGTCTCTGGCGGTCTGCGTAAGCAGTCAGACCGGTCTCTGAAGAGGGAGCTCACCCAGAACCCCACAGACTGTGGGAACGGCGGCTGCTTTGCATCCCGCAAGGATCATGGAACAAGCAAATCCATGCAAATGACCACGGGTTGTTTGGTCCCCACCCGCACGAAAGGGTTCAGAGTAAATTAAAGATGAGAGTTCAGAGTTGTGAGGGGGGAGCAATCCAATTTAGCAGCTGGAGGCATTGGGCTCCATTAGTGACATGGTGTGAACGGCCATTTAAAGTGACCGCCTGCTTCTAGCCTCCATCGGGCTCTTAATGGGATTGGGAAACATAAACATTCTGCCAAGTCAGCATCTGGAGCCCCCTGCTGAATCTGAATGTGTGTGTGTTTGTGTATAAGGGATTATGGGTGTGCTCGTGTGTGAGTAGACTATGTGGGAGGGAAGGACTGTATTTGCTAAATACACTGACAGAGACTCTCCTATGCGCTCACAAACTCACTGAGCCTGTGCGGCTCTGTGTGTGTGTGTGTGTTGGCACTAGAACACACCAGTCTGCACTATAGAGAAGTGATGAGGACACACTAAGAGAGTGTGCCAAGCAGAGAGAGACAGGGAACCTTCTAGCTGACACAGCAGTGTGTCTCCACGTGGCTGGAGCCTCATCCATCACCCCCATCAACACACACAGACAGACAGACAGACAGACAGACAGACAGACAGACAGACAGACAGACAGGCTTAAAGACAGACAGGCCGGCAGCAACACAGAGAGGGAGGCAAGCTAACAGAGGAGCGGGCTGGGACAGTGGACTAAGAAGAGGGGGGTCTTAGCCCTGTAATGATTTAGGGAAGACCATGTGAGGCATACTGAGAAGTAGGTTTCTGTCAGAGTGGTGAGAGGGAAGGAGACAGGGACGGATTTTGAAAGTCTTCCCAGATGAGGAGCAGCAACTCATTGGTCAATTCAAATGATCCAAATACTTCAGAGTTGTCGTGGCAATAAGCATATTGTCAAAATATGACGGCAACTGAATTCCCTCTTTTTTCCAAGTCTCCCCTGCTCTGTCTGTCTGTCTGTCTGTCTGTCTGTCTGTCTGTCTGTCTGTCTGTCTGTCTGTCTGTCTGTCTGTCTGTCTGTCTGTCTGTCTGTCTGTCTGTCTGTCTGTCTGTCTGTCTGTCTGTCTGTCTGTCTGTCTGTCTGTCTGTCTGTCTGTCTGTCTGTCTGTCTGTTGTGCACGCCCCGCTGTCACTGCAGCTCAATTTAGCTTGGTGATGCAGTAATATGTGCACGTTCGTGTCAGTGTGTGTGTGTGTCAAACACACTAGAGGGGATTTTTCATTCTCCAGCGTCTCGTTCATAACTTCAAGCCCCCGGAGTGAACTGAGGCATAGAGCGAGATAAAAGCTGACTCCTCACTTTATACAATCACTGTAGAATGACAAGGAACACACACACACACACACACACACACACACACACACCTTCCATAGCCTTGAAGCTGGAATTACATTTTGCAAACCCTCTCGATTGATCCATGCCACAAATTTTAACAAGCGTTACGAGTGACTCTCCTCCCTCCCACCGGCTCCAGTGTGAGCTCAGCCTCCACCCCCAGGCGTGTAAGACCTGTTCCTCAACATGGGAACCCCACCGTCAGCTCAGGTTTTGTGGAGCCAACCGTCGTCAGCGTGTCAACAGATCCAAACCCAAACATAGACAGGGACACGGGTATGTGGAAAGAGGCAGAGCACGTTTCAAACGCCCAACCGAGTCACAAGACATGGCTTCTTATAAAACAAACAAATGCAACATCAGCGTTATTGTATGGCTGTATGCGGTGATGAAGCTATCCCATTTGGCTGTTCATTCTGTGCTTCAGGCCCCCCTTTGTTATCGAGGCATTGTGGCTTTTGCAGCTGAGACACAACAATCAGGTCTAATACCAGATTTGTGCATCATGCCAGGCAAGTGGCCAACACGTTTAAACACCTATCCTGGCAATCAACTTGACGCCTAGAATTAGAATATAGGCTGCATGAATCTATCCAGATTTGTGAACCCTATGTGCTGTGGGTGCAAGGGGTCAAAGGTTGCCGGATGTTGCCACATAGGTCATGGGGTCAAATGGCCCAGATGGTTAGAGTTTAGGGGGCATTGGGGGCTTCATGAAAGAACCAGCGGATGAGAGAAAGAGGAATCGAAAAGGAATAGTCTCAAGCACCAGGGTCCATTGTGATCTGAGCCTACATATGACTGGAAAATAAAAAACATTAAAGTTAATTAGGTAATGTATGTAACTACTGGATCTGGATTTGGATCCATCGGATGAGGGGATATTAAGCTCAGGTGAAGAATCATAAATTGTAGGATACATTTTTGAAAGGCAAGTTGAAAATGACAAAAAGGTTTCACGAGCTCGTATAAAAAAAATGTAATGACAGACAACTAAAGAGCCGACAAGCTTACACACACACACACACACACACACACACACACACACACACACACAGACACACACAGACACACACAGACACACACAGACACACACAGACACACACACAAAGGAAAACCATGACATCTCTTCATGCTTTTACCAATCATCTGTTCTGGATCTCCCCTTATCTACAAAGATGGGATCAAAAAAGGGAAAGCAAGTGGTACTTCCTTTCCGACAGATTCTGTCGATACTCCTATTATTCGTCAATTTATTTCTCAATCATCACAACTGCCGAAATTCCTACCTCTAATCAGCATTGCCACCCAAATTACTATGATTGGATAAAACAATAATAGCAAATGAGCACCCTTCTACTAAGTTTTTTTAAATTCTTATCACACATTGCCCAGAGCTTAGTCCAGGCTTCCTTGTCACTAGCAAGGTGGCAAAATCTAACGATAAAATGACAAGATAGGCTGGCTAAGTGAAGCTGCCCCCTAATATCAGGCATCACATTATCTGGTCAGTTACCACACCAGGCCCCGGGTGGCACAAAGGTCACCAGATTATTGTGTTCTTCATGGTAACAGTCAGCATACAGTTTCAGGGATTGAGCATTTAACACGTGGTAAGGCTTCTGGATGATACTGACTCAGTTAGAACGGGGTCATCAACTCTATTCAAGGTGGTATAGTCTTCCGAAAGGACATAACCGTAGTTTAACATCCACTACGTAGCTAAACAGTTTTAGGCCAGGACATGGAGGCTTGGCAGGCCTAACTAACACAAGGTCCAAATTAACATGTTGATAAAATTGGTTGATAAAGTAACATGCCCTAGCTACATATCATGTCTTAGGGCAAAGCAACATGAGTTTCATAGGACTAGTGTCATTACAGCTATAATAAGGATTGACAAGCCATGTGTGGCCCTGATGCTACCAATCACCCAAAAGAGAAGAGACAATAACAACTGCTCATTCAATAGACCAGCCTCTTGTATTCGGGCACTGACTGGTGGTAGAACATAATCAAACAGAACCTGCCAAAATAATTCACAAGCAAAACAAAGTTTTAAGCTCTATGGAGTTTTAAATACGTCATTTAATTCACTGTCTCATACATTATGTATATACATGTTCTGAAATGTTTTAGTCTTTAAAATGTTCGTTGGGAAATCACATGAATGTGAATACATTTGCCTTGTAAGTAAGTAGTCATGAATAAATTATGAAAATAATAAGGAAATGCCCGTTACAGTTCAATGCCTTGCAGGTTTCTGAGCTCTTATTATCATATCGGTGTCATTAGTTTCCGTGGGACCTTTTAATCACTCTTAAATTATCCTGCTGCTTTGAAGCAGCTTCTAGTGTTGCTTCGACAAACAACCAATATGACAAAGTTGTAAACACAGCCAAGTTTCTGACGGCCGTGTACACAAAGAAGGAACATCATGTGCTATTTACATATTATCATTTTTTTGGAAACCTAATCGTCTTTTGAAACATTGTACTTACGTTTCAATGTAACACTGTAGCCAAGAAGCCTCGCCTCGAGATTCTCCAAGCGAGCGACAAAGCTCTGGCGGAGCCAAGTTTCTTCCCTCTCGACAAAAACAAATCCCGTCTGACTTTTTCCAACGTCCAAAGCTCAGGTTCTATTCTAGTTTTTTATTTTTGTATTGTCCAAACTACCTCTAGTAATTCGATATGAATGTATATACTTCAAAACGTAAAGTAGCCTAGATATCGATGAAAATCTCCATGGGCGGCTTCTTTGTTCTACAAGCTCTTCTTCTTCTTCTTGGATATCGCCACCATTCATGTGTGTCTTGACACGCTCTGATTGGCCACGTAGCTAAAGGGATGGGATCATGAATAGGTGATGACCAGTAAGCAGAGCTAAGCCGCTGATGCCTACTTTTCCTAACCGAGGCAAAAATGGACTTAGGGGGCAATCACCAAAATGACACCGTAGAAATACGAAACAGTGAACAGATGGCATTTTTCTTGTCTTAATGTGGCAGAGCCAAGTGAATAGTCTATTGAGCCTGTTATGTATAAATAGTTAATTCCCCATGAGCATCAGAGCTGTGGGCTCGGCAATTGTATTCCCCTCTGTGTTTTCACCCATAAAGCAATGTCAAACTCCCAACCCCCATCTGCTCGCCAGTTTCTCTAACTGCTTCATGTCTATTTGTCTTCCTGCCTGTCAGTCTCATTGTTTCCCTGTCAGTTTGTCTGTTTTAAAACCCCAACGAAAAACGTTCCTTCTCTTTCTCTCTCCCATGCAAGGCCTGCATTGCATGATGGTGAGTGAGAGATTGGCCTAGAAAGACAGGGGACCAAAAGAGGATTTTCGTCTACCGAAGGGATAAATTCTGTTTCCCTCTTGCTTCATGTGGGCGATTTGTGTGTGTGTTCAAGGGAGAATGTTGAGTCCCTGATTCAACCATTCTCTGGTGTACTTTTTTAAAGACCATGGTGATGGGTGGAAGCTCAAGTTAAGTTTGCCTCTCAGTACAGTATTTGTGTGTTGGTGTTGTATTGTTTTATCGTGTCGTGTGTCGTTTTGTGCTAGGATCATTTATCTTGTGTTAACTATAAATATCCCTTAGATGGCTCACTTGCATTGTGTAGCTCAGAGGAGACAGGAAAGTAGATGTCTAAGGCAACCCTTATAGATTGCACTTTAAACTTTACAAAATCTAGAGATCTCTCTAATATTATCAATGTGATATACTATCTATACCTCTTTGGAATTACATATATCTTACCTTGGATATGATTCACAGTAAGAAGGTGGATATGGAACCTTAGTTTAAATTTGAGATTGAACATTGAATTGGTGCCCTCCTCCTACTGGTAACACTTCATCAGTTGCTATTTTGGAAAGAGAATAGTACTGAAAAAGCAAAAGCAGGAGAACAAATGCTGTTGGAGGAGAAACATGTGTGTGTGTGTGTGTGTGTGTGTGTGTGAGAGAGAGAGAGAGTTTGTGTGTGTGTGTGTGTGTGTGTGTGTGTGTGTGTGTGTTTGACTGTGTGGTAGACTTTTTAGAAGAAAAAAATTGAAAAAAAAACTCATCTTTTCATCCTCCTCCCCAGTCTCTGGTTTGTCATCTTAAAACACAGCACAAAGAAGACAATCGTTCTCTTTTTTTAGCCCTGCAGAGCAAAAAGAACACAGGAATCCCTCACGAAGCCGGTTTTAATATAATCCCTATACTGGAAAACTGTACTCTTCGAACCCGTAACCCTTCCTTTCCCTCGTTCTCTCTTCCCACTTCACACAATCCCATGGTTAAAAGAGGATATTTCCAGACCTTCAGGCTACAGTTTAATACAATGTAGGTTTACAGTGTTTTCTTTGACCAGCAACCTCAACCAAACCCTAACTGAGGCATTCTCTAGTCATTTTTCATATATGTATAAGATATGGCATTGTCCACCAACCCTAAGGCAAGTTACAGTATAACAATGTAGCATACATATTTCTTTACCCTTTCAAGATAACAAGAATGCATATGGGTAGAAATGGCTGGCTGTGTCAGGGGTTTGAATCAGAAAAGTGTTTTCACATCGGACTAATGTTTTCTTCACCTTGTGTTCTTGAATCCATTTAAAATTATAACTTGCTGTGTTACATTGCTGTAGTTGTGGTTTAACCTCAACTCAGGTGAGTGATGTGTAACCCTACCTGAATTACTCTTTCTGGTCTCATTCAATTAAATGGCAAGGATGATAATATTTCTAGGGAGGAAATATTCATCTGTTGTAGGACAGTAATGTCAGTGAAAACAATAGAGATAAAAATAAGTGAATGTGTGAAGATAAACAGAAGGACAGATATAGGAGATGGACAGTAACATACTTATACAAACAAATATATAGATTTGACTCCATCATTAGTGACACTGATTATAGATTGGTCTGCAAGGTTAGAGGCATCGTATCAGATCCCGATGGAGAAAAGTCTATGCTGCCATCTGGTGGAATTAATGTAAATTACATCATTTTAAGAAGGTTTCTAAAAAAAAGAAAATATGTGACCAAGGACAATGCAAATTCTCTAAATAGTCACTTACTTGTATAAATGTGTGCACATAAAAAATTACTAAACATGAGATAATACTTCCAATAACTCCTTCCATTTTATTGAATTTTCTTTTACAAAACCAGAGAAATGCATAGACGTTTCCAACTGTGCAGTAGCCTCAGGGACACAATGAGACATAACAAAACACAACAGAAGAAAGACGGAAATGAACAAACACTGAATGAATACAGTCTCACAATGGATAACAGAGGAATTGGTACATTACATGAGTCATGTAAACAGATGCAACTCATAACTTATGTTCTCTAAAATCCCCCAAACACAAACACACACACACACACGATGACATTCAACAAAAGGAAAAACATGAGTCTCTATTTTAAAATAGACACAGAATCCCCCTTCCAAAATATGAAATTACGGTATTCTGAACTAATGGGAACATATGGAATAGTTTGCTTAGAGTCCTTGCTTAGAGTACAGTCCATGAGAGTGGCCCGCACCACGACGTACACATATACATGTGGCATGTCTAGTCTTGGCAAGCTAACCCATGGACTCAAATGTTCAACACAGCTGCCACAGGCTCAATATGTCCAAATGAAGGCCTATATAAATGTGTCTACTACAAGGCTTTTTATTTAAACCTATAAGATTAAGATTGTTTACAGTGAGAATGATCTTTGCTGTCTCTTCTCTGAGACCACAGGAGGCCATTCAATTTTATTAGAGAAAATCTGGCACAGAACCAGCACAGTTACAGGTGCTATCCCCATTAGGTCAAGAAGCTATAACTCCAAATCATGACAGAGAAAAAAGTCACTCTCTGAGGCCTATACCACGACGCAGGTTCAACATGCCCATGATCTCTTTTCCTTATCTGGCTTCACTAGACCTAACCGCTATCGCGCATAAATAGCACCACGACGGTGGTTATCAACTCGATAAGTCAAACCAGGTTTACCCAGGTAGAATTGATCTAGCTATGAGCGCGTTTACATGAAAAGGGCGGTGTTTGCAACTTATGACCAATCGAAAACATGGACAAGTCAAGCAGAGCCGCATATTTGCAAACTATTTTGAACAAATATGAAGAATTGAAAAATATAATCCAGACAATAAGCAACAAATGTGCTGCTACAAGAGGCAGGAAGAAATTATTGCGAAAATGAATAAGCCTATCGATAATATTACTGCCCCATCAAAGGCACGAGTAGATCTGACTATAATTAAAATTGTGTCGTTAAATGAATGTATCGCTTGGAAATCGAGATGGCGTGTAAGACATATTTAGCCTTTATAATTCAGCTGCAACACCAGCAGTGTTGAACAAGCTTGGGAACAAATCAAGCAAATAAAATGTTAAATGCATAATTATGTAAAACGCAAGCCAATGCATAGTCTGCGGGATTGTAAGCGTACGACTTCAACTTGTCGCACTGGCAACACATCGCTCAAGAAACGGACAAATCACAAGCCATTCCCTCCGCTGAGAACTTATATATTTCATAAAGATACTCGTCAGGGAGAGCCAAAGGGTTTTGTCAGTCTCTAAGAACTCTTGCCTTCCGAAACCCTCTCACTACTCGCGCACGGAGCCCCACGGGATATTCGAGGATTGGTAATGCCATTTTCCAAGACAATTGATTGGTCAGTAGGCGGTGCTTTTATACGAGATAACGTGTTATCTCGAATTTATCCTGCTCTGGAGCAGGTTAAGAGTTCAGCATAAGTTACCATGGCGATCTACCCCGGTAAAAAGTGACTCAACGTTAAACCTAGTTACCCCGCCAACCCCAAATCCTGTTTCGTGGTATAGGCCACTCGCCCACTATCAATATATTGTATTATTGTTTAGTTACCAGCCTTAAAGGTTTGTATTGTAAATGAAGAACTATATACGCAAGCACTGCAAAACTTTTGATATAAAATATTCATTATCTATACTTTGCAATAAGAGCGATCACAGCCATTGCTAGGTACAAGAATGTGTGTGAGTAGTAAGGTTATTCTGAAGTGTGAGTCTGACTATAAGCAATGATCCAGACAGGTGGGCTTTTAAGTTTAGGCTGTTAAGCCATGGCTGAAGCTGACAAAACTGCAAAAGGTTCTTGGAGCTCAAGTCATGTCAAGAAAGGTCAGAAGGTGAGGGCATCTCCATGGGTACACAGCAGGAAAATAAACAATGAGGAAAGTGAAAACAAATACTGGATTGTCACAGTTATAAAACAACAGCAAAAACAAACAACAC
Organism: Aplochiton taeniatus; assembly: GCA_017639675.1. NCBI lineage: Eukaryota > Metazoa > Chordata > Actinopteri > Galaxiiformes > Galaxiidae > Aplochiton > Aplochiton taeniatus. Next base: position 9,539,623 of record CM030177.1, read on the forward strand.
AAATTGAATGAGGCAAAACAGTAAGAGCAAGCATCTTTCAGTTTTCAAGGCGAGGACATCAGAGACAAAACAAATGTTCAATTATTAACAATATAAACATGACAAAGACAATAACAGTTTCAAAATGAAACAATTTTTGAAGTTCTAATGCAGCCACTTTAGTTTTTCTTGAAAAACGTCATAAAACTGCACACGTAGCCTTTATACTGCACATGGCGTGGAATAACTAGGATCTACCCTCCCTGATACGCATTTTACACACGTACAGTCTCAAAAAGGAGAACGTTCTAGCCACCCCTTCACCCACTATCTCAAACGTTAACAGCTTTCCAATGAAAATGTCTGGCTAAGTACTGTCCTCTGACCACCGTCCACCACTTCTACAATACTCTGGGTGTGCTTGATTTGGTGTAAGGTAAAACCCTGCTAGCTAAGCTCTTAGAAGCCTAGCAGGTGCTTCCAATCACGCACCTTTAGTACTGTAGTAAGTTCAAACTGGTGTATTAGACAGCAAAAGCGGGCTGTTCTGAACAAAGCCACTTGCTTGGATTTTGGAGCGGAGCAAAAAAATTAAAATAAGACGAAAAACAAGAAATTCAAATCTGAAATAAGATTAATGGAAAGTGCATACAGTATCACAAAGTTGTTTCCTAGAGATATAGCAAGGTACACACTTTTCAGGGCAACACAGGCAACACCTTTTTAAAACACATTGCTGGGCAGACAAAACTTGTATTGCCTAGACATAGTTCATCAAAATATACCAGGTCATATTTGTATAATCAATATTAATATTGTATTGTTAAAATGTGTTATGTTTGTACTTAGTCATTCATTTGTATACTTAATCATGTATAATTATTAATTTGGTTAATATTTATTACATTTTCTTTTTTTTAATAACATTCATAAGGTTGAGCATATTTTTTTTTTTACTTGTCTCTTGGTACGATAATTGTAATTTCCACCTTCACGTCAGTCAAGTAGCAGAATCCTAGTCTAAACTGGCCTTTTAGTGGGAGTATTCACACTGATTGTCCAATATTCAGGCTTCAATCCTCTTCTGACACCACCACATTGACGCTCAAAATGTAGTTTTAAAGGGCAGGTCTGGTTGTTGCTGTCTGGTTTCTAACTTATTTTTAACACACCGCTAAAAAACAAAGCCCTTTCCATAGAGACTGCTGACTGTGTGAGCTACACATTGGTGTGAAACAACATGTAACCAGGAGTTAAGGATGCCTCCACTATTTGGAGTTTAAGTTCCAGCTTGTCTAACTGCATAGACCTTAAGATTATGAGGGTTTCCAATGCCACCCAGTGGTGGAATGGATTCCCCTTCTAAATTCTATCAGTCTGCAGCTTACAGAGACACACCAACAGGCATCACACTATACTATATAGTTAGTCCTCTGCAACGTGGCTTGCATTGTCACAGAAGACCCATCTCTCCCTGACTTCCATCTGACTGATATAACTCCACTCAAAATGGCTCAAACTGTTTCTGCTAATGCCTTCTTTATAAGCACAAACTGTAGACATCAAACCAGATCTGTGGTGATCTTTAAACAAAGCACCAATCAAAATGTATGTATATCCTAGGTTACAATTAAGGAGACAGGAAATGCATGACACTTTCAGAAAGTTTGCAGAAGTTCCAGTAAGGTCGACAAGAGAACTTTTGCTCTAACTTAAACTGTAAATACTTCTTCCTGCTTATTCCAGTGTTTCACCTTCTCAACTGGTTAACTACGGTTCACACTAAGTTCTCTTGAACTATTAGTACGTTTATATATTATCACTAAAACAGCATAAGTTTTCACCCCACAAACAAGATAGTTGTGTGAAACAGGGAGAAAATGAGAGTAAGGTAAGTAAGTTAGGTCAACAGACGGTTCAATAAGTCCCATGGACTGATTCTCAATTCCTGCTTAAAGCATATTATCCCCAAATCACTATTGGCAGGAAATCCGCCGAGCTGAAGCTTGTGCAGTACCTATCCAGGAAAATAAAAACAAAAAGAAATACATTTTAAAATGTCACTGCCTCAAAAACAACCAAGGAGCACTTTATGGATATTTCTCTTTGCTTTAGCCAGACGGCATTTTGGGGTCCTCCTGGATGGGGCTGGGGGGTTGTTAGTCTGACGGCTGTCTCCGACTCTGTTCTCGTTCTCTTGAGTAGGGGCGGGGGGAGGGTGGGGGGTCAGAATGGTTTCTGTGAATACACTGTGGGTCACGGGTTAGGAGGGTTAACCGTTCAGGAAGTAGACCACCAGCTCGTAGGTGCACATCATAATGGCCGTGTTGGGGATCTGGCGCACCAAGTGGGTGGTGAGGCCACGATACAGTGCCCGGTAACCCTCTTCTTTGGGGACCATGGTTAGAGTCTGGAAGAAGGAGCGGTACTTGGTGCCTTCTTCTCGTAGCCTGGTGCGGATCACTTCTACAAAAACAAAGGTAGAAGGGGGTGGTGGTGGTGGGGGGGTGTCAGAGTTTAAAAGATTACGGTTACATTCCTTTTAAATGAAAGGCATACTGGGAGATGACATAAAACATTGTGAAATTCATCAATTTAACAATTATTGAACCAGTTTTACAATGTTAGTCAAATGTTCAAATGCTAGAACTTTATTGGAGTTTTGGATGACTTAAAGGAAAGGGAAATTGAACAATAAATAAAAACAATAATAGTGTGTTATTTGTTCACCTCCCCTTTCCATCTAAAAAAGGTTTGGTTAGAGTTCTGACATCATTGGGGCGAAATCTTTTTGTAAAATAATCAGAAATAGTGTCCAGACCTAATCTCACCACTCTACTACCAATGAAAGTAAGGACTACAAAGTGAGCAACATAAAAAAACAATAATTCAGTTCACATATCATTCCCTTAAAGAGTATCTAGATAAGACTAACTAACTAACTAGTTCAGTAGAGACAAATGCTCCCCCCTCTCTTCCCTCACCGTGGGGATAAGCGATGGTCGTGGCACAGGTCTTGGAGGTGGCAGCAGCCAACATCATCCCCACAAAGTCTGAAGCGTCCTTCGATGCCTCCTCCTCCTCGTCCACCTGCTGCGCCGCTTTGGCCTCCTGCAGGCGCCGCTTGATGCTCTCGTAGATCACAAAGTGGATCACGGTCTCGGAGATGCCGGCGTAGGATGCTGACATGCCCCGGTAGAACCCGCGCACACCGTCCGCCTGGTACACCCGCCGTAGGCAATCAAACGCACTCATCCTGCGCTCCCCTCGACTCCTGAGACCAGAGGGGGGGTTGAGGTGTTTAGTTAAGACACAGGGCCAAATGGCAGATGAAGGAGAGTTATTTGGGATGGAGCCAAATCAAATAGCCCAGAGCCACACTTTGTAGTCTCAGTTTCTTAGACATGAAAAGGGGAAAAAGCAGACAACCCTAACCCATTAAAAGATTCACAATACCAACAAGTGGTCTCTTTACTTGGCATCTGCCATGATGTCTGATGAGCTACTAGCCTCTATGGTTCAGGAGCATGCTCAGTCGGGTCAGTTTACCTGGCGTCCAGTTGCAGGCGAGTCTTTATGAGCCAGATGGGGTTGGTGGCAGTGATGGCTGTGAACCCTGCAGAGAGACCAAACCGCTCAAAGTCAGAGAAACCCAGGACTACCGTCCACTGTCCACATGCTGCTGGTGGCATAAAACAGATCTTACAACTTCTATGTCCTTCATATGGTGGGAATCACACGCTGTACATTCCAAGCTAGAAACAATAAGGTTCTAGAATGCTTTATGTAACACAAACAACCAAATTATTTTGGATGAGACACTGTTACAGACTTGGCTTATCAGGAGAGACCACTGTACTCGCCACAAATGGGTATAGGAAGGTTTGTGAGTTTAAGTTGTTTTAGAAAAGCGTCAAATTACACGATAGATAAATGTATTACTTAAACACACCAGATTACTAAAACGCTCCAGTGCTGCATTAAAACAAAAACTATTATTTAGAAACAGGCTTTAACCCAACCATTGATGTATTACTACCAAAGGAGGAGTTTAATGGGAACAAGCTGTGAACATTTTAATGGAAAACTTCAGCCTGCCAACCCATTTTTTTAAGCTGGATATGCTACCTGCTGGATACGCCATAAAATACAAATAAATAAAAAGCAAGTAACACCTAACCCCGATGTGTAGTTCAAGTCTGAACTCCAATACTATGTGTGTAAGACTGTTTTAGTCCACTGCCCCCAGGGATATTTTCTGTGGCTAGAGCATAAGCCAATGGATTTACTCTAAAACATTCCATATCAATGTGTTCAAGGCAAACAGACCGGCTTTTCCACTCGCATGTCAACACTTCAGTTAACCCACAAAAAAGAGCCGTTCAGATGGTGGAGTCACAGCTACAGTGAACGAGTCTGGCCACAAGAGGTTGTTGTTGAGTTCACCAGACCAACGCTCACAAACAGTGCCTGAATGAACGCGGCTTCTGGTGGGTCTTCGTTTAAAAAACACACATTGATAACACACAGTCAGACACAAACAGAACTTGTTAGTCTGACTGTGTAGTGGCTTACATTCCCATAGTGCTGTATAACATGGTGCATACCTGTATAAGCATCAGGATTAGACTGTAAAAAAGGAAACAGGCTTCCCCTTTATACAGAAAAAGGTAGCACCCACTGCACATGTAAAACTAGCAACCTCCAGTACTCAACTAAACAGGAACACTGTTAACATACTGCTTATTGTCACCAGTGAGGAGATGGGAAGATCGACGTACTCCCTTTTTCATTTCCATCCTAGCTACGGGCAGCACTAGACCACTGTCACTCTTTCCGTAAACGTGTTCTGACTCCTCTTTCAACTTGTTGGTGCCGGTGTCACAGTACAAAAGGTTGTGGAGAGGTTCTGGGTAAGTGTTCTTTAATCATAACTCTACTCTGAAAAGACCAAAAAGGACTAAACACCATTTGCATACTGACAGACTAGCCGCCATCTTTTCCATCAGGAACTCTGGGTAAAAAGGCTAGGATAAAGAACAGTTGAAAGTAAGGGACAGTTTAGAAGACAGTTTAGTTTTGCAGCTGCACGTTTTCAGTCAGGATAGGTGGGCTAGAGGTGAGTCTGCTGACAGGTGCTTGGCAGTGATCAAAGACCTAAGCCTTTAATTAGTTACAGCAGCGTTTCTCAAACTATGGCCTGCTAAATGAGGAAACTGCTGGTTTGCAGAGCCCTGCCACTGCGCCAGTCAAATTGTGCTGGGTGCCCAGGTCCCCCGTCACCTTGACTGAATTGATTGCTTTGAAAATATAACATTTTATTCCAGATTATAAAACCTTAAGAGTTTCCGCCTGCGAGAACTTTCACCCTTTGTTCTCTCAGTCATTTCAGAACTCGGTCAATTGCATACCACTTGAGCTATTGTGTAGTCATGACATGTTTGTCAGAGGCAAAAAAGCCATCTCTCATTTAAGCGTAATTATGATTCATCATATATTAAATTTGTATGGGGCCTAGTACCAAACCAATGTCTGACATGACTGGGCCTCAGGACAAAGACGTTTGAGAAAGAATGAGTAAGGGGATATGGGCAGGTCCTATCAAAGGACAATGAATCAACTCTCTTACTATTGGAAATATCTCAACGGCCTTCCTCAAATGCAAATGTCTATGAGTGTTAAGACTTGTTTTACGCCATAACCCAGAATGCTACAGAGACTGCAATGACAGTCAACAGACCACCACTCTGTGTCGGACGACACTTTTTGGCTTTACCTGTCAAAATTCCAAAGGATGTAGAGACTTGATGTCCAATGGTTGTTGGCAAAAGCATAAATAAGCATAAATTAACCCCCCCCCCCCCCCCCCCCCCCCACACACCACCACCAAAAAAAAAAGAAAAGAAAGAAAAGTCTAAAGTTATGCCCAGGGTATTTGTCTTGTCTTTACCTCATTATTGAAAAATAACACAATATTCACGCACAAATATCATCAAAGTTGGCACAAAAAGAAACGTATCCCTTTAGTAGCCCTTTTTATGCAGTCATTGGAACGTTGAGTCAGTCAGCATTCTATTTTGGGAGTGCAGTCATTGAAGGTGTTTCTCCTACACATGGTTACCTGCCAGTCCGGCCGAGACCATGTGGACCTGAGTGGAGTCAGGCTCAAACACTCCGTTCAGTCTTTCTTTGGTACTGGAGTATGCAGCAAAGTAGATAGCTCTGTAGGAAGGGGCACACAAACGATAATGTCAGAGACGACTAAAACCTCGTCATAAATGCCACCGTTGCTTTCTCGGTGCATTTCTAATTAGTCGCAGCCTTATTACATAACAAAAACAAATGGTCGAGTCATTGTACACGGTAGTGTTAAGCCTCTTTCTCCAGGGAAAATGTGGCTAAATCGTTACAAAAGAAAAGTGTAGCCAATTAGCAGCACATAAAAACAAACTTAGACCCTTGTTGTCAGGTCGGGCCTAACAAGCTTTGGAAAACTTTGAATCATAAAAACCAAAACAAACTGTCAGTTGTGTTTCTGTTCAATCAACCATTAGACCAAGGAATACACAGGGAGAAAGTAAAGGTTGTATCCGTTTTCTCTAATTACAAAATGATGATGTCTAACGTGACAATCTGACTACTTATTAACTAACTGACTGAACACCTGTGCTTTTGTAGATGGTTGCTATGAGCTTAAGAAAGAACCAACAAGTTCAAGTAAAAAAAAAAATCATGTTCAGGTACAAGACTAAGACTACTTTTTACCAGTATTTTGTCAAATGTCTCAGATACTTAGGTACCCTTTCGGCTCCACAACTCGCTCGAGACACTAAAAGCTCCATCTGTCATCTAATGTGAGTGTTTGTCCTGTGAACATGCTCTTAGGCATGCGTCATCTCGGTTGAGTCCCACGGGGGTCTTCAACAAAGCACTTCACACATACATAGCACCAACATTGACCATGTTTACTAAAACAGATGCCCCCACTTTAAGACCTAATCACCTTCTTTATCATGTGTTTTACCACTTATCTATGTTTTAATCGATTCTGAAATAACAGGATGTGTGGTGCTCTACGCCAAGTTAATAACATTGTTGTTGTGAAAATGTGCGATTAAATTCAGTGATGTTAATGACTCCATTAGGCCATAAATGCTACATCGACATTATGCTTTAGATACGATCATGATAAAACTAGTCCATGTATATTAATTTAGAACACATCAGCTAATATAAGTTAGTTCTGCTATTCCTTAATCAACAGTCTGGTAGTACAATGCCTATAAACGCATTTTACTTAAGTGTACAAAATGCTTTCAACTCTACACCTGATATGGTTGTGATGGGGCCAGTCCTTATAATCAGAAAGTAAGCAGTTAAGAGTTGGTTTTAAAAGTGAGGCTTGTATATTGGGTAAACTATCACTTCCACTTAACTCCTCACCCACCCTTTGATCCGCTTAGCGTTGTCATTCAGAAAACCCTGGTTTGGAGCATTATCATTCAGAATGACCGCACGCTTTATGTAACAGTATTAAAACCTATGGGTGAGGGAGACAGGTGGCACAGATGGACTGTGAATGCCATAATGAGTGGGATTAAAGAGTTGCACTGTCGCTTGAGCTTCCCAAAATGGTTTGGTGTGAGTTCACAGACTACTAAGGACAAATATATATATATATATATATATATATATATATATATATATATATATATATATATATATATATATATATATATATATATATATATATATATATAATGATTCTATATAAATATATATAACAAATACATAATTATAAGAGAGAGAGAGAGAGAGAGACAGAGAGAGAGAGAGAGAGAGATTAGGGTTTTCTATGCACAGCTAATTTCTTGGACAGCACCTTTTGTTACATAATAGGTGCATGGTGAACATGACAAAAGTGAGGACCAAATGACATTGCTAACGTTTGTTTGACTTCAAACAGACTTAGTTCTATTTGTTTGCCAGTTCTTACCTGGAGGGAGCCACCCCTACCAAGTTAGGTCCTAACCCCCTGAAGAGAGAGCGAGGTCCTTCCTTCTCCAGAATCAACCTGGAAGAAAATCAATTACATTGATTCAAAAACAGGGATTCAGAGAGCCTTAATCATATCACACTGCCTTCTTCTAAAACAGAGCACAGTGGACCACCAGCAAGATGCAAAAAGCACTGCACAGCAATAAGCCAATGATCTCTGCACAGCCTGCTGGCCTTCCCTATGGCTGTGGGGTAGGGTGTCAGGGGTGGAGTTGGCTGAGCCCTCCCAAAACACAACAAGGCATACTCTCCAACTGCTGAGGCGAGGGGGACACGACAGGCCTCACTGGTGGAAAAAGAAGTCAGCAGGAACAAACAGCACTGACTGACAGCGGACACTACCACCAATCAATAATCAGACTATTTTGCAACCCATCTCCATTTCAGCTCCTCAAGGGACAATGTGTTAATATAAAACAGACGGCTTCTTTATTTGATGATGACAGTGTCTTTGTAGTCTCTGGAAGATGTATCGGGGTTCTACAGTCAAATGCTAAAGGCCCGCGAAATTTCACGTGTCTGGGGTACATGTGCCAAGCCAAACAAGGCAGACACCTCTACAGCTGAAGACAGAGGTACGGGAGGCTCCTGATAGTCTCGCCAAGTCTCAAGGGGAGGACAGGAGGAGGAATGGCTAACTACTAAAAAGAACTAGAACCAGTCAAATGCACAGAGACCTGTCTTTGGCTGACTGTAGTGAATTAACATACTGGCTAGGGCAAAAAACACTAACTGCACCTTTTGCAGGCATAGAACAGGTCCCAGATTAGCCAGAGTAGCCATGTTCATATGACAACTTAATACTATAAAGTGGACGGTATTTTAGTGAAACAGGCTTAGTCAGTTTTTATGTAAAATTTAATTTTTTAAGGTCTTACAGTAAAAGCCCGTAATTGCCGAACTTCCTCAAGCAAGTCTGGAGTATTTTGAATTAAGTATTGCAGAACAGTGCTGTAATTAGCCTTAAGACATTAAGCATCCCAACCTGCGTTGTGGTGGTGAACTGATGCATGGCCTATATAGCAGAGCTAGGAGGAATATTTGAGATATAGAGGCTGCGTGTGATAAGCGGGCTCATTGGCTTGTGGCTTATTGGCTTATGAGGTCTGCTCCCAGAGGATAGTACCCACTTGAGACAGTGCAGCGGCCCCGGCGGGGACATGCGAGCCACGCCGGCCCCATTGACGGTGCTGAGCTGCACCTCAGAGACGTAGAGGGTGATGGAGGACGACTGCAGCCTGGTCTTCACCACCTCCAGGGGACAAGTCAGGATGGCGCCCACCGTGCCCCCACACCTGAGACAGAGAAACAGAGAGAAAGACAGGGGGGTGAATGCGATAGAGAGGGCAGGGGATAAGATAAGTGGTAAATAGAGGATAGAAAGTGGGGAAAATGGAGAAGCGAGTGGTGGGGCAGGAGGAGAGGGGGCAGAGGCAAGGGGGAGACAGATGGGTGCAGATGGTTCAGAAAAGAAGAAAGAATTTGCATGAGAGAGAGAGAGAGGTTTCAGAAAAAGATAATTTTTTATTTTTTTTTAAAGATAGGTTAGATAATAAATAAACAGAGTGCCAGTCAACCTACCCACCACACACACACACACACACACACACACACACACACACACACACACACACACACACACACACACACACACACACACACACACACACACACACACACACACACACACACACACACACACACACACACACACACACACACACACACTCTTAATCAGCATTGACTTTTTCTCTTGGGTGTTACCTTTGGCCGTTCGTGAAAAAATGCCTTTGGCAGGTTGAACATTAAACCAAAGGGTGTGTGGGTGAAAATGACAAAGATACAGTGGGAAAAGGCTACAATAAGCGTAGAACATTACGTAGAGCAGCCAAACTGTACTTTGTGTTTACATCACAGTCCGGAGTGGTGCCCTGGTCTCCACTGCTTCACAGCAAATACACCCGAGTGGAAATAAACAGAGGCTATGCTGAAACAGCCAAGATGCTCTATGTCTAAGATCAGACATTATTACCCTGAGCTGCGCTGATATGGGTTATCACACCATCAACAGCTAAAGCAGGACAGCCTTGGGCCGACTATAAAACAATCCATTGGTTGAACAAGCGATAAGACTCGTCCACAAAGTCTGGCCTAATGGCCTGTAACCAGTAATGGATTATCTAGCTTGCCTGTTGACAGGGCTACTGCACTTGCACTGCAGGAGCACATGGCCCTCTCATTCCTTCCTATATGGCAAAACAAAATACAATAATGATGATTTGTGAATGTAGGAAAATTCCTTGGGAAAACGTCCAACACATCCACACAAGTTCAGTGGGTCAAGTGACACACAGCAGAGCCTTGAATGGAGGTCAACGACAGCATATCTGCACAAAGGCTGAGATTCAACGCTATTTTCAACCAAGACAGTGATTAGAACAAAGTAGTCAATATCTAGGTGAACTGGTTACATCAATAGCACAGTGAACTGAAGACCTTTCCTTACAACTAGACAGAGAAGCCTGCTGCAGTCCTTCCCATAAATGGCTTGTCGCTTTTAACCTGCTATGCCAATATACCCCCCGGACTAAGAGATACTATTTGTCTTATAATTGTGATGAGCTTGCCAACTGGGCCTGAATTGAATCTACACTTATTTCACAATAATTGGTGGTGAAGCATATTTTATTGTTTTTTGAACCAACACAACAGCAACAAGTTAAGTTGCTGATGTGTATACGCTGTATCCTGTCTGCACAATGAAATCAAGCAAGGACACACAAGAACGTCACAAATCAAACTTGAATGTTTCACTCAAAGTTGATTCGCCCGAGTTGATCTAGAACACTGGAATAACTCAGTTTGACGACAGACAGTTGCGAAATAAGCCATGAGCATGACTAGTTTGATTAGCGTAAGGGATTGGCTGAGGTTTTCAGCTGGTTTATACTAGGTTGTACTCACAGGTGTTTTTAGGGTCTTACACAGGTGCAGGGATATATGCACTGTTAAGTCAAATGCAAGTACATGCAGTTGATAGGGACAGCGGGAAGAACTCGGTAAAGCAATCAACAACATTGGCTGGCCCAGTTTCAGTTATTATCACAATTGTGCATCACAGCCCTGTTGTACAGAGTAGCCTAATTGAAAAACAGAACACAAAAATTAATTTGATTGAGTGATTTTTTTTTTGTCATAAAACAACTTAAAGAAAAGTAAGTTTGTTCTTTGTAATGTAGCAAGGCAGGTTAGCTAGTAGGAAAGGGGGTTGCTACGGCGACAAGGTCTGCTGGTAGGGGAGTTAATGGGGGACTTTTGGGGTTAATGGGGGGACACTCAAGACTTGATCAATAAGGGGAGGGAGCTGTTTGATCACTCCGAACTAATCTTGGCTAGTTGAAGTGAAAGGGGAGCTAGAAAGTTAGTCAGATTTAAAGTTTTGGGTGCATTCTTCTTTCCCTGAAGTATAACTAAACGATATTGGCATTAATCGAGAATATTGAGATGTTCCTGTCCATTGCTAGGCTTGCTAACGCCACAGAATATGCTGACAGGGACGTGGTTGACCACAATCGGCCAGTTATCGGCATTGGCTTAAACTCTAAATCAGTGTCAGCCCCAAATATTCACATCGGTGCATCTCTACACTCAATGCCTGCAAAGAAAAAAGAACACATAAGATGACCATTGCGCTGCACCCTAATAAGTAGGGCAATCAGCCACTGGCTGACTGAACATTTGTCCGGCGAAAAAACTTGTGAGAACAGGAAATACTGCACTTAAAACTGCAAAAGAAGAAATCAAGCATTTTTTCAGTGCTATGACATCTCACAACATTGTAACAAAGTTAGGCAACCAAATCAAAGATAACGAAAATAAATGTTTTGGGATGGAATGTGGGCATCTATTGTACGTAATGAAAATGCCATTATTTTAAATAGACTAGGCAAATATGTTGGTCTAAATAGTCCTAACAAAAAAAAAGTATCCAATGTATGCCATTTCCTATATCAATGTTACCCTTAATTGATGCCTTCTGTGATGATTTAAAATCAGAATTGACTAATAGCGTGTTTACACATTACCGTGAATTGTCAGTGTCCCGATGTTTTACCAGGTACATTATGGTGTAAGGTATGTTCATTTGTGCCATGGTACATAATAGTAGGCAGGTCAAACCCGTTTTAACTTTTTTTTTTTTGTAAGTGCTTAAATAGTCCTATCTTCCAATTTTGTTATTTCGTAAACGTTTATGAATAAAAACGAATTAATAGTCGGTTTGCCCAAAAGTGACCGTTTTATTGTTAAAAAAAGGATTTTATATTTACCGCGATGTTACTTCCGTTTAGACAGACGCTGGGTCTAGAAGCATGAACATCCTACGGCCCACTTCGTTGTTATTATACTTCTTAATTGTGAAAGTATAAATAGATATTTCACAACAGATACCTTAAGAAACGAATTACCTATACATTTGATATAATTGTTTACCCAAATATTATACAATGGCAAGATGATTCGTAAACACTAGCCTAAGTGTTGATTGGATCGAGACTTCACACCTATATCTTACTCATTGGCAGCTCTGACCCATACGGAAACTAAACAATTAGATTATTGAATGGATTTAGAAGTTTTCTTACTGTAACGTTGATAAAGGTGTATTCGTACAGGCTAGGCTACTATGTTTCTAAAGGTGCAGGCATATATCATGTTTCAAAAGTTCAAGGTTAGTAGCCTATGAGACAGGTAGCCTACAGACGCCTGATTTCAAATTCTACTGAAATAATCACGTTATCTTCCCAGACACGCAAAAGTCTAGAAGCCAATGGAAACATAAATGCTTAACCAAAATGTATTGCATTGTTTTCCCATCACGAGCAAATTCTAATTAATCACACAGTGGACATAGCTCTAATGCAGTTCAGCGACAATGAAGTAGGCTATAAGGAGCATGCCTCACATGAGTGGGCGTATCTCCAAAGTCCAGCTATCAAGTTCTTACATTTTTTGATCACAGGTCAATGAGACTCTCTTTCTAGGTCCAGTTTAATAGCTCTCATGCGACGGATGTAATTTAGGGTAGTAGCAGCGCAATTGAAGTAATTAAACACAGCATCAAGGGCATCACATGATTTGAGGGGCGTATCTCTAAAGTACAGCTATGGGTTTCTTTCTTAATTTGATCACAGCTAAATGAGACCTCCTTCTAAGTCCAGTTTAAAGCTTTTATGCGACGGATGTAATTTCGGGTAGTAGCAACACAATTCAAGTATTTGAAACACACGTTAACTAAGTTATTTATGACCGATCGGCGCCGTCGCTCAGTGTCAGTTCCTGAGAGAGGTTGTCTTCAAAACAATACCCAAGATTGATCGTTAATTAATATGGGAAGTGCTCTACATTTTTGCTTCAACACTAGGTGCGCACCAGTTTTCAGGTCCCGTTTTGGCCAGAATAAGAGAGATTCTAACGAAGTCCACTCTGAATGAATTACTTTGTTAACGGTTGACATATGGAAAGATTTAATTGTCAGTGGTTTAAGAATATGTGCTTAAACCAGTTCATCAATAGTTTGACATTAAATAAAACATACGCATATATTTTTAACTGCTTAAAGTTACGGCTTTTTTTCAAGTAAGATCAAAGCCTACGCTTTTTGGAAGCTAACTATGAATTAGCAAGCGCTGTATGAAAATCAACACTAATATATGGTGAAAGTAGGTATTACTTTTGAATTACTTCAAAATTGATTGGTGATTCAGACCAACAAAAACGTTACATTTGTGTCGAATTAAACAGTTTTAAAGCGCTACACAGTCCAATTTAGGGTACTATCAATGCAATTGAAGTATTTAAATGCTCCAAGCATAAAGGGCATCACATTATTTGATGGGGAATATCTCATCAGTCCAGCAGTCGATTTCTTAGAATTTTGGATCAGAGCTCAATGAGACCTCCTTCTAGGTCCAGTTAAAAGCTCTCATGCGACGGATGTAATTTAGGGTACTATCAATGCAATTGAAGTATTTAAAACACAGCATCAAGGGCATCACATGATTTGAGGGGGAATATCTCATCAGTCCAGCTGTCGATTTCTTTGAAATTTGGATCAGAGCTCAATGAGACCTCCTTCTAGGTCCAGTTAAAAGCTCTCATGCGACGGATGTAATTTAGGGTAGTAGCAACGCAATTGAAGTATTTAAAACACATGTTAACCAAATTATTTATGACCGATCGGCGCCGTCGCTCAGTGTCAGGTCCCGAGAGGGGTTGTCTGCAAAATTAACCCAAGTTTGATGGTTAAATGTTACGGGAAGTGCCCTGCATTTTTGCTTAAACAATAGGTGCGCACCAGTTTTCAGGTCCCGTTTTAGGCCAGAATAAGAGAGATTCTAAGTCCGCTGTCGACCTCCGCGCTGTGGTGAGTTTTAGAGTGACAATATGACTTTATGAACGGTAGACATATGGAAAGATTTAATTGTCAGTGGTTTAAGAATATATGTTTAAACCAGATCATCAATTGTTTGATAATAAATAAAACGTATATATTTTAAATAAACAGCTTAATGTTAAGGCTTTTTTCAAGTAAGAACAAAACCTACGCTCTTTGGAAGCTAACTATGAATTAGCAAGCGCTGTATGCATATCAACACTAATATATCGTGAAAGTAGGTATTACTTTTGAATGACTTAAGTGATTCAGACCAACAAAAACGTTATATTTTTGTTAATTTAAACAGTTTTAAAACGCTACGCAGGGCAATTTTCTTCAGCGCTGAGCGTGGTAGGTCTCGTATTGACTACATTGGCATTCGAATGTTCGACCTGCCTAATAATAGTGTACCAAGGTAAATATATTTGTACCATGGTCAGGCCTCCAGACTGCGACCAAATTGGTCGCGTATACGACTATTTTGGGGGGGAGTGTGAGAGCAAAAATGACACGTGGTTGCAATCGTGCGAGTGCATGATTAACATCACATTATGTTGTTTTGGTTCCCCTGCAGCATAATCGAACAGAATGATATATATTGGTCGAGCAGGCCGACTAGATGTTCAGTTAGTAGTGCTCTGAATATTGTGAGACAGTCTGAACATCTGGGTGGGCTGCTCGGCCAATATCTGTCTGATTACTTCGAGATTGGCATTGTTTTAAAGCTAAACATTCCCGTGAAAAAATGTGTGAAACTTCTAGTCTGCTCCGATGGTTTATATATGTCTTAGTGCTACAGCAAGCTAGACGAAATTAAAACAAATACTCCGACTATCTCATGTGCCATGCAAAAAAAAAACGAATGTTTTCAGTGGAATAGGGAGACTCGATTAGATTGTCAGAATTATATACATCGTATCTTGCTCTCTATATGGCAACAACAATGGACAGCGCACCGAGTTTCTTTTAGCTGCAGCTGCAAGGACGTGGTTAATTTTAACAGTCCAATGACGGCGAATCGGAATTGATGGTTGACAAGACAAGGATTTACGCTTTCGAAACATACATTACATGTGGTCATTTCCGTTGCTTTTAATACGGGAAAGCATTAAAGCATTAAATCATTAAAACACATACAACGTTCAAAATAAGAGAACGTCGCGCCGGGCCAGTGAGCTCTAACTAGAGGAAAAATAACTCCTTTCAACCACAATTACTAACGCAGTACGGCCTCTAAAGTCCCGAAATGTGGTATTTTTCTGAAATATATTTTTTTAATTATTCTGTGTGCACAAGATAATTTACTATAAAGAATATGCATCTAACGACTTCAGATGCACACAGCCTGGAGCAGTACTAAACAAGCGAATGTGCTTCTACAACTGCATAACATGTCTTTCATGAACCAATTATTTCAATGATCGTACGTATTTTAGTTTCATGCATTATCACCGACTATATAAAAACGTGTGCGCATAATATAAATTACTATTCCGCACAAGATAAAAAAAAAAAATGAAAAAACTTATTTCGGGACTTTAGGGGCTCTCTCGGAGGTGCATCAAAAAGGGTTCGACCAAATTATGTGCTGGTGCGATCATCTGAGAAAGTTAATCGCACCAGTGCTACCCGTGGAAAAGTTATTCGGGCGCCCTGACCACGGTACATACTACGGTCTACCATGGTACATTTAGTTGTACCATGGTACATCCCATTTTGTACCACGGTATACCATTATGTAGCCTACCATGGTAAACGATGGTAAAATGTCTTATGGGAAGGTATTTCGAAATCAAATACAAGTGCATTCATATAGACTTGATAGGTTACATCAAAGCTAAATGTCCACAAAATACGTCTTGTTGGCTTGCTTGTCAAGGCTGCCAGCTGCAGGTGCAATAATTTAACACACCAATATCTGCTAGCGTTAGCCTCAATCAAGTAACGCAACGTTCCTTCAATGTCAAGTGACACTGTCTGATTCCGCTGACTCTTCAACTGCCCAAAAGACACATAGGTTGAAATACGGGTTACATGTTTTTGACTGGGTTGTCTTAGTAAAGTATGGTTCGTTTTCTGCAGATCCTTCATTGAAATCCGTAGCTAGTTTGTTAGCATTGAGCTAAGATTGCTATATATACACCGCGAATTGTGTGAGATTTCATACTCACCCTCCAGCAAACAGATGAACGAGGGTATCTCTTTGACTCATTCTGTATCATATTCAGAAACCATCCACGGGGCACCACTTCGTGTAGGGGCGGAGGGGTGTGATAGTAAGGAGAAGGAGAAGAATGCCACCAGCTGTAAGTTACTCCAGTCTGTCCGTGTTGTAGTAGAGGTCAGATAAAAAGGAAAAAATGAGGATATAGCTATAACGCTAACGCCTAATGGGCTAACTTAGCTAACGTTAGCTAGCTAGCTGGCGTTAGCCAGACAGGCAAACCGAACGTCTCCGGTTTGCTACAGCAGTTTGGTCTCTGTTTATTGTTGAAGAGGGTGGCTCACACTGCTGAGTTGATGATAGCTATATGTTGCCTCTGAATAAATCCAAATATAGCAGAAACAGAACAGAACCTTCTCTAGCCTGAATCACATTTGCTCGCCTTGCCTAAATGAAAAGCCAACAAGACAGGTCGGAATGTTTATCGTCCAACGGGAAGCCGCAAAACAGAGACCGTCATTGGCTGATGTGTTTCAGTATCCGCCCTATCACAACTTTTTCACGTGATGAGCTGCCCTTGATGTGAATGGCATCGATCTGCTTGCACTTTGTGGCTTTACCTATATCACATAAACTGTCCTAATTTATTGTTTACAGTAGGGCTCCTCAGGTTGTATGTGAACTAACCATGCTGAAATCACAATTCCTCACAGTATGTCCATTCTTAACGTATTACTTTTTTAATGACTGCAGTCTGTAGCATGCTGTTGGTGGTAGAAATAGACTTTCCCGTATGCAATCTAATGTTCTCAATTAAGAATTAGGGTATAATAATGCTATTTCTGTGATGCAAAACTGCTTATGTACTTACTGGGTCGGGGCTGGTGGGGTAGATGGTGTTGAAGGAATGATACCCATTTGTAAGCTTCTTCAAGAGTAGCTGTATTTATTCTTCTAAGGCCATGGAACAGTTTCATGAACTCACCACCTTTTTTAGTTATTTCCATTTTTGTACAAATCAAATTCACAAATAAAAACATTTTACAATGCCAACAATGACACCAATTAGGAGTTGTTCCTCAAATTTAACTTTTGTAGAGCAACCTTAGCAGCAGGTGAAGTACTCTTGAAAGTTTAATTCACTGAAATACCGCACGAATGGATGTTTTTCCTAGCTCATAACAATCCATGTTGGACATAATTCATAATGGAATCCTTTATATACTGGTATGACACAACCAAATGGTATTTGTCACATGAACAACCATAAATGCTTGTAGATGTAATGAAGCCTATGCATGCTGGTGGTTCCGGTGTATATTAAAACTTGAACTGGTTTGAGCCACGTTTTTGGTAGGTTGCTTATACACCATGCCATAAACATTACTATGCCAGTTGGAATTAAACAACCTTTTTCTCTGTATTGGCCCATTTTTGTAGATGACATTAAGATATTTTGCCACATTTTTCAGTGGTGGCTCCTTGTGGACAATGTGTGTGTGTGTGTGTGTGTGTGTGTGTGTGTGTGTGTGTGTGTGTGTGTGTGTGTGTGTGTGTGTGTGTGTGTGTGTGTTAGTTTCGCTTGGTCGGAAAGGAGATGTGCTGAACTGTTAAACTGAAACTAGGAGATGACTTGGGCCATCCCGGCATGCATTACAGAGAAAATGCAGTTTACTAATTTGGGCTGTTGAATAAAATGCGTGCGCTTCTTGGTTTTATAATTAGGGTTGCAATTTGACAAGGGCGGATCATGTGCCATGCGGTGCTCTAGCTAGCCTAATCACGTTACCGGCTGACCTGACTGGCGGAACAAGTCTCCTATGGTCACTGAACCCAAGGGCATCCAACTGCTCTTCTACAAGAGATCCGAGACCACAGTCTATACCATTGTATTAAAGTGATAGTTCAACATTTTGGGAAATAAGATATTCCCTAACTTACCCCTAGTCAGAGAAGTGATTGATATCAATTTTATGTACATACATCCAGTATTGAGTTAGTTATGTGGTAGTTGTAAAAGTAGCCTTGCGATAGCAGTAGGCTTGAGGTAACCACTAGCATGGCTCCCAAAGGTGACTAAATACTCCTTAAAAAAATGTAAAAGCTGTATAATTAACATTTTATACCCTCTGCATTTTGCACGTCGAAATGAAAACGTAAAAGAAAGACGTTGTTATTGAAACAGATAGACGGTTGTAGCTATTGCAATGCACAACCTTTGTTTCACCTTGTGTCTGCTAGGTTAGGGACCTAACATCTGAAGTGCAGTGGGGACCATATGCATCCCCTCAACGATGGGGCTTACAGGTTTTCATTAGCCAATGCCCTACACATTTCACGATTTCACAGCACAAACACCCACTTGCTTAGTTGTGGGGCTTACAGTAATCATATGCCAACATATTTAGACACCAAAAAGCATTAAACCACTTGCCAGCACAGTGCTATCTATACTAGTATATATATGGGGCCTGGCCTGCTGTGATTCAGACTGACCCGCTGGTTTAAAGAAATTAAATAAATGTGTTTGCCTTTTTGACATTTTACAAGTTTGGTAGGCTATTCAGCTCTAGTGATTGATGTGAACAAATCTCAAAACTCAGCCTGCACAAAACTCTTGACGCTTGACCACTACATGACCTGACCATGTTTGACGTCTTTTTATTACAAAATCTGATTTAAAATGCATCCAAAATAGGCAAATAAGCGAGTTACGCGTAACTGCAATGGGAAATGAAAGAATGACAGAACAGGCAACATTAAATAATACACACAGTTTATTTTGATAGTGACAAAGGAGGTGTCGGATCCAATATAGGAGGTGCTGGATCCTGTTCCGACAAATTAATCACAAATAAAGTAATTCAATATATATATATATATATATATATATATATATATATATATATATATATATATATATATATATACAGTGGTGCCAAAAAGTATTTAGTCAGCCACTGATGGTGCAAGTTCTCCTACTTAGAAAGATGAGAGAGGTCTGTCATTTTCATCATAGGTACACTTCAACTATGAGAGACAAAAATGAGAAAAAAAAAATCCAGGAAATCACGTTGTAGGATTTTTAAAGAATTTATTTGTAAATTATGGTGGAAAATAAGTATTTGGTCACCCACAAACAAGCCAGATTTCTGGCTCTCACAGACCTGTAACTTCTTCTTTAAGAAGCTCTTCTGTCCTCCACTCGTTACCTGTATTAATGGAACCTGTTTGACCTCGTTATCTGTATAAAAGACACCTGTCCACAGCCTCAAACAGTCAGACTCCAAACTCAACCATGGCCAAGACCAAAGAGCTGTCGAAGGACACCAGGAAGAAAATTGTAGACCTGCACCAGGCTGCACCATAACCTTTGTTGGCCATGACAGAGGTCAAACGTTTCCTGTGATTTCCGGGATTTTTTTTTCTCATTTTTGTCTCTCATAGTTGAAGTGTACCTATGATGAAATTTACAGACCTCTCTCATCTTTCTAAGTAGGAGAACTTGCACAATCAGTGGCTGACTAAATACTTTTTGGCACCACTGTGTATATATATATATATATATATGCACACACACACACTCACTGGCCAATTTATTAGGTACACCTGACAATTGCTTGGTAACGCAAATATCTAATCAGCCATGGTTGTTGGTGCTAGACGGGTGGTTTGAGTATTTCAGAAACTGCTGTTTTCTGGGATTTTCACGCACAACTATCTCTAGGGTTTACAGAAAATGGTCAGAAAAAGAGAAAATATACAGTGAGTGACAGTTCTCTGGGCAAAAATGCCTTGTTGATGGCAGTGGCCAGACTGTTTTGAGCTGATAAAAAGGAAACAGTAACTCAAATAACCTACCTCGGTTACAACCGAGGTATGCAGAGGAGCATCTCTGAACGCACATGAGTAGCTCTACTGATCCAACCCGATGCTCTTCAGGACAGCACTGTTATCAGGCTTCAATACATTATACAGCCCCAGCCACGTCACCAGTTCCAGCGCCTTTTGTTGACCCCACAGAGCCTGTTCGAGCACACGCTGTTGACCCCGCAGTGTCCAAGGCCGCTCTACAGGCTGCACCAGCCGTGTCCAAGTCCCCCTTTCCAGTGGGTACCCAAGTACCGAGTCTGCTACCTTGTCCCAGTCCCTATCCCAAGGTCCCGAGTCTGCTCCCCTGTCCCAGTCCCCAGGTCCAGAGTCTGCTCCCCGGTCCCCCGGTCTCTGGCCTGCTCCCCTGTCCCAGTCCCCCAGTCCCGAGAACATACTCCACTCCCCGGCTCCCAAGTCCATGTTCCTTCCTTTTGGGGTCTTGTCATGGCCTGGACAGTTGAGCCCCTAATCAGTTTATTGTTTCCACCTGCCCCTTGTTTGCTTGTTTAGGTTCCCCTGGATTTCTTTGGTTTTTGGTTCACCCTTGTTTGGCATTTAAGCCCTGCCTTAGTTTAGTTATTTGTGTCTGCATTGTTTTAGTTACGTGCTTTTTGTGTCTCTGTGTGTTCCTGCGTTTTCTAAATAAATACCTTCTTGCTGCCATAACCTGAGTTTGGGTCCGTATTCCTGCTAGCCTGTGACAGTCACTCTGTCAGCCGGTCACTCAGTGCAGAAACCGCTGATAGTTTCTTATAAAATTACCCTGTGATGCTGTCCGTGTGGGTCTCTATTACTGTTTTACCTAACCCAGTTTGTAGTAGATCCAGTTTGTAGTAGACTGAGTGTTACCCATTCACCGCTCGGTGTGTGTGTGTGTGTGTCGTTTTAACCTGACTTTCTCGTGTCTTTAGTTATTCTGTGTGTAATTTTGTATTGTGTTGTTTGTGTGTGTTGTGTTCATGTGTGAGTGTATTACCTAATGCATGAATCAAAATAGCATACTTTTGCCACCCAGACTACACTGCTGTGTGAGTCAGTGTAGTTTACCTTTAGATAAACCCATAGTTTGTTTTGAACATGCAGTAATGGGTCAACATCTAGGATTTTCATGCTAGATGGTGAATAGTATTTGGGGGGAAAGTAAAAAAAATCCCTTTCGTTGTGCTTTGACGATTTGCTTTCATATGAAACCAAAAATCCCTTGCACTGTCATTTTGCCATCCATTGAGTTAGAAAAGCATAGACGCATATAATAATCTTTGTATAATATATAAATATAATAATATATATTTAATATATAATTATAATATATAAATATAATAATCTTTTAATAGTGGAGCACTAAATTGATAGTGCCATCTAAATCATTTCAATCGGAGTGGCCAGATTTTGGTCGGGTTAGCTATACAGTTCGGTAAGTGTATTTAAAGAGGTTCTATATTATTATATACCATTTATGCATATTTTGGAACCTGCGTAGTAGTTAAAACCAGGTGACATAATCAAAACAAACATCCTCCTCGAAATAATGAAAGTCTTCTGTTTTTCTTAGGTCAATGTCTAGAGCGTTACTTATTAATATATTCTAATTAAAACATAATTCTTTCTTCCTAAATATATCTTTTACTTTTAGCAGGTTGTCCTACTTTTTTATTATCTCTTCTAAAGCATCAAAAGCTTGCACGGCTAACTGTGTCAGTGTTAATAAATGCTAAAAGATTTAATGGTCATTATCTTACCAACAGTTTTGATTTTAAGCTAACAGCAAATTAAATATATAGAAACATATTGAATGCATTTTTCATTAAAATAAATCTATGAATATGTCCAGTGTGTGTTTGTATCTGGCATTTTGGGACCTACGTTATATTCTTTATCAAGTTCATGAATATCCTCCAAAAATAAGCCATGAAAAAAAGTCCAATACACAATTACGATATACGTTTTTGCATAACGAGACTGAACACCCCTGTGCTTCATGTGACAAAAAACGTCCACATCATTACATCCTGTTAAAGTAGATATGTCAGTTGAATACTGTGAAACCTTTCTGGCAGTCGGAAGCTAAATTGCACTGATACATTCTTTGTGCATGTTTGTGTGTGTGTGTTTTAATGGGTTGGTTGTCCATGTGCTTTCTGAACAGGAAACTGCATGTGGATTGAGATTCCTTGAGCTGTTCTGAGAGCTGATGCTCAACACTAAAATAGATATCCCTGCATGCCATTGGCATGTCTGTTTTTGTTGG
The DNA here is from genome assembly GCA_017639675.1 of Aplochiton taeniatus. Taxonomy (NCBI): domain Eukaryota; kingdom Metazoa; phylum Chordata; class Actinopteri; order Galaxiiformes; family Galaxiidae; genus Aplochiton; species Aplochiton taeniatus. Next base: position 9,562,381 of record CM030177.1, read on the forward strand.
TGTGCATGTGTGTATGTGTATACAAGTCAAACTATTTCACTTGAAACCTTCCAAGGCCACTGGTTTTAACGTTGTGTACACAATGTTGCCTACGTTTCTTTTCAGTGGGCAAGCAGACGATACCCTTGTGATACTAAGGCTCAAAGTTCATCAACTGACCTACATAGAGTCAGCTGTGTGTGATCAGAGTCTTACCTTTGGAATGCAGGTCTAGTTTGTTCCTGGGTTGCCGTTAGTATTCATTTTACTATGCAAGGTTCTAATTTGATTCGTTTTAGTTGATTTAAAAACACAATGAATGTTACAAAACAGAGCTAGACTAAGTTGCCAACTTAAACTGACAATATCATATAAACCCTTATAATTCAAAGGTTATAGATAGAGTATGAATACATGATATTGTCAATCCTTCAACAAACAGAAGTATTGAGATAACTTTTCAAAGAAAATTCATATGTGCCTCATTCACTTTACTGACCAAAAATACTGAAGGACAGTCAGCACAAGACCCAAACTTACACTCACACGAAAGGCATCCCATGACTGTGATTGGTGTTGGGTGGGAAAGAAGGAGTTGTGGAAAATGTTAAATGGAGGCACGTTCAGCAGACTGCCTCATATGACTGACATCCCTTTAGATATTACAACAGGAATGTCTGTGTCTCTCTCTCTCTCTCTCTCTCTCTCTCTCTCTCTCTCTCTCTCTCTCTCTCTCACACACACACACACACACACACACACACACACACACACACACACACACACACCGATGGACACACAGCCTGAGAGATTCCTCTGGAACCCCTGATTCAATCATCAATAATCAGAGGCCTGCCTGTTGCACTATGGAGCATGGCCCTTGAGTGAGGAAGAGAGTAAAAACTGTTACAAGATCATGCCAAGAGATACTGTAGTTTACTTGACATTTTACAGGTAATATAAATATTGACATGGTACCTGGACCTGTAAACACACTCAATTAATCAAGCTTTGGAAAGGCTCTTGGGCGAGGGTTAACTTGTAAAAGAAAAAAAGTTTTACGATTGCTTGAGCACAATTTTTAAAACATGCCTCATTTTGTCAAAACACTAAACACAATTCACATAACCCCCCACACAAAGTTTAGAACACTTCATATATCCTGAAAAATGAAGTACTGTAATCAAAACTACAAAAACATTTATAAAATCTGACTTTTGCTTCAAATGGCACACATTTCATTCATATGGCCAGATTTTGGTCCAACCAACAACTGCTGAGCTCAATCAAAAGCACTTACATCTTTGTGGGCCTTATAATAGTTCCATATGTCAAAAAAAATCTGCAGGAATTTGTCCAAGTCTACAGAAATATGTGCGGAAACACAAATATACTGTTGAAGCAAAATTTTACATTTTTCTCCACAAACCAGTAGACAAACAAAATAACAGTATACATTACAGTCGAGTGAACAAAAAATATGCTCTCTATCAAATTCAGTAAACAGAAAAGAACTTTGAGGAAAGAATATGCAGGGGGCAAAACAACCAGAGGAAAGAAAAATACTCTGGTTGCATCTCGCCACCTAGCTAGGGTCTGGCCACAGCACCTTATCAACATCACAAGCAATATCTTCCCAGGCTAGACAGTGCTTACATCCTGATTGATGAGTTGGCAATTGAGCAGTTTGTCCAGGTGGCACGTGCATTGGACAATTGGTCCATGGGTGTAGCATTTTGAATGGTAGCGTTTTCAAAGGGCAAACAAGTGACTTTATTCAAGATTATTGTGTCTTATGTAGATAACTGTGTTTAGTGTTTTGCAAAACACTGTGTGTAGTGTTATGAAAAAAGTGTGAGGCTGAGAATGTGCTTGAAGTTGTGCACATCTGGACTGAGGTTTTGCTCTCTTGAGTGTCGGTTTATAGTTTTTTTTTCAATTGCTAACATGCATTAGTTGAAACTGAAGCCACTTTTTCAAAACTCTTCATACAGTCTGCATTACCAACACACATCTTGGCCGAACAGTTAATCTCACCTCCAAAATTCATTCAAGCCACCAAAACACTTCATACATGTCTCAAAATAAGCTTATATGACCATAGCACTGACAACAATTCTCACTGAGAAAGTATAGTTATCGCTCATAACACACTGACCTACAAAACACTGACAACAGGGAGAATCACATAAATGATTAACTGTTATCTTTGAAGTTTGAATGATTTTCCACTTAAATCAGTATCATTTTATGAATGAGAATAACACCATTTCACTTTATTGACTGTACTAAAGAATACATAACAACAACGAATCAGAAATGCAGCAATTTGCTTCAATATCATTTATCTTTTCTATATCTTTGTATATAGCAATTACGGTAAGTTGGGAAAAATCTAAAGTTGAATTACTGTGTTCGAAAAAAAACGAATTTCTCTAATTCCAGGGCTGCAATAATATTTATAAAAAGAACCCAACAACGTGCATAGTATGATCACTCATACTGTATAGTACTGTAAAGGTTCCAGTCCTCCATCACTCCTGCACTTGGCCACAAGTTCTCATCAACATCACATCACATCCTTGTCTTTTCTGGCGAAATTATCTCCTGGAATGTCTAATCCAACCCTGCCTCTCTTCTTTCCCCACCAACCTGTCCTTTTTTATCCATCTTTCCAAACAAAATGATTCTGAAGCCGTCCCCTTTTATCTGTTTGGTAACAAGACTAAAACAGGACACCTGAGTAGGCTTTCAGCTGTAATAGCAATCAACTGTGTTTGGAATAATAATTATTTTATTTAATTATTCAGCTAAGATGTTCTATATATTTCAATATGGTCACTGCAGAAATGCACGGAATTTGCAATCGTTCTGTTTTTAATGAGTTTTTAACAGTTTTGAAAACAGTGTGTTAGCATTTGAAAAATGTCCTCCAAATATATAGTGTTTTGCAGATGATGGAGTATGAACTTCAAGGATTTTGGAGAATGTGGTCAATGAATGCATTTTGTGTGAAAGCAATGACGAATGATTCACAGTTTGCAGTGAGCACAGTGCAGTGAGTACAGTGAGCACTCGCCACGATGCAAAAGTGTGCCTTTCTGCACGTCAAACAAGCAAAAGACATCCCGATTTAATTCCGTACCTATTGCCAATTGATTTATTTGAATATTCAAGAGCGCTGTCTCTTGTTTGGCATAGAAGCCGTTTGACTTTGGCTCCTGCACTGTTCTAATCGTAGGCTAAACAAGCTGTTCAGTAGGCTAGTCTTTCCAAATTTGCCTCTGAGTCCGTTTGTGACCGCAGACATCATAAAGCTAGCCTCATCGTATGTTTTTCCCACTACTTGAATAGTGTTAAATCCAATGGCTTATATTCCTTCTTTGAGACATTTGAGACACACATAGATTCTCTCGCATTTCTAGATTGCGAACAGTCACTAAATAAGCGAAAGCGTTCGTCTAAAAATCAGGCAAGTGGGTTACTGCACCAAGTGCACAAAAAAGATTTCAAAATCATTCCTGTTTCTGAAAAGCTATCATTAAATAACGTCGCTCACATAGCACCGCAGTCCAAAAAGGCTTCGTCTACACTGCAGCAAAAATAGGCAATAGCCTGCAGCTAACAATACTTCGGAAAATACGAAAAGCAAACAAGCTTGCAGTGCAAGAGCCAGTTTTGTGTTGTGTGTAGCTTCTCAAACGTATCACACTATTTTATTGCGGTAAACCTGTTGTGCATAATATAGCCTACAAAAACTGCAATTGCGATGCATGTATTAGCATAGGATGATGGGCAACCGCAATAACGTTTTCTTCTATGTTTAATTTTTCCTCTCTTCCGCTGCATATGCATATATATATATATATATATATATATATATATATACATACACACACACACACACACACACACACACAGTAGGCTATATCCTGTAGATAGAGAGAGAGAGAGAGAGAGAGAGAGAGAGATAGATAGATAGATAGATAGATAGATAGATATTATATATCTTATATATATATATATATATATATATATATATATATATATATATATATATATATATATATATATATATATATATATATAGATGATATATAGCATTCATGGCTAAAGCCCCTCCAATGAATGTCCCTAAGGAACGCAGTCTGATTAATTTATCAAATGTCCGGTAAATTTCGGTTGCCAGTCCAGTTTTGTAATATAGCGTTCCTGGGGCTGTTCTATGGTAGGCCAACTGATAGTATGGTACGTTCATATATAAAGTGAATGTAATATTGGTGTAAGTGTCTCACCAAGCGATTCAACCAGATAGCAGTAATGACTCAATAGGAGACATGATACCTTGATGAAGTTAGTTTACTAGTTTAAAAACCGCGGTTTCCTAGTGTCTAGGCTGGGGGGAAGGATTATTTTCCCCCACACCGACTCCGCCCCTCGCCACGCCCCCAACTATGACGAGACGCGACTGTATCTATACCAGCGTTTCTCAACCGGGGTGCCGCGGCACCCTGGGGTGCCTTCTGCCATCGTCAGGGGTGACGTCAAAAATATTCTGATGTTGCTGACAAAATAATATGATCTTTTTTTTTTAAATGAAAATACAGATCATTAGCCGCCTCATACATCATTAAAATGCGCCTCACATGCCCTTTCCTCATGCCACAACGTCAACGTCAGGGTCAGTTTATGACTAAAAGAAAGTGTGTGTTGCAGCACCCAACACAAAACTGCTAGCATGGAACGTTTTTTAAATAGAAAGGCTCCAGAATCAGACAATTCTGAATCTGGGCCATCAAATTCATCACCCAGTAGGCCTAGTAGCTCAGCAGCGAGGGTAGTAGAGGCCAGCAGCAAGACAAAGAAATGACTGTACGATGCAGCTACTTATCATATGGTTTCTTCTTTACCGGGGATCCATCATGCCCTCTCCCCATGTGCCTGGTATGTGGTATGAAATTGTCAAACCAAGCAATGGTTCCGAGCAAATTTAAAAGACACCTGACAACAAATAATCCATCACCAACCAACAAGGATGCAGATTATTTTATTTGGTTGAAAAGTAAACACAACCGACAAGAGCAGGTGATGATGAAGTGTACCAAAGGCAAAGTATCAGAGAAAGCACTGGAGGCTAGCTATTTAGTGGCCGAGATAGTAGCTAAGGCTAAGAAGCCACATACAATTGCCGAGACTGTCATATAGCCAGCATGCACGGCAATTGTCGAAACAATGCTAGGCCCCCAAGCAGCAAAATAAATCGCTAAGGTTCCGCTGTCTGACTGTACAATTGGAAGGGGAATAAATTACATGTCTGCAGATATTGAAGATGTGGTTTTGGAAAAAATGTAATCTAGTGGGCCGTTATCCTTTCAAGTTGACGAATCAACAGACGTCAGTGGGCATGCTCAGCTCTTAGAAAATGTTCGGTTCGTAGATGGGGACCATATCAAAGATAATTTTTTATTTTGCAAACCAATGCCGAACAGAACAACCGGAGAGTTGATGAGCTTGAACAGGGGGGGTTAAGTTTGAAGAACTGTATCAGTATCTGCACTGATGGGGCCGCTGACATGACGGGTAATACAAAGGGTTTTATCAATAGGGTCAGAGAGCAAAACCCTGGCTTTCTCGGGGGAAGGTTTGGGGCCGACTGTACGAGTTAAAAGAAGAACTCAGAACGTTCCTGCCTATGTGGAGTTGATTGCAGATGCGCGATGGTGCGCGAAACTCGCGTTCTTGGCCGACATTTTTAGGCATCTCAATGAACTGAACGCGAAAATGCAAGGCAAAGAAGAAAATCTTCTTACCTCCTCTGACAAATTGCGTGGCTTCAGATCTAAACGTACACTCTGGCGCTCCTTTGTGGAAGAGGGTAGGCTTGAGATGTTTCCCTTGTGCAGTGAACATTCAAACAGCAGCACACTTTCTGACCTTATCTCTCAGCATCTGAAAATTCTCGACGAGAGATTTTGTCATTATTTTCCATCTGAGTCTTTTGCATAGTTTGACTGGGTCCGTGACCCATGGAGATCACGTGCGCTGGAAAGCTCAAAAGACTTGCCACTCACTGATGGCACAGGAGCAACTGGCAGAGATCAGGGAAGATCGTACATTAAAAATAAAATTTCCAGACATGACTTTGGACAGGTTTTTGATATAATTGGAAGAGGAATACCCAATAGTTTCAAGTAGCGCCATTGCAAGTCTGTTGACCTTCTCTACGACGTATTTGGGCAAGCTCATCTTTTCGAGCCTAACTTACATCAAGAACAAGTACAGAGAGCGTCTGAGGGCTGTGGACCAGGAGCTCCGTGTCTGCCTCTCATTCATCCCTGCCAGAATAGGGAAGTTGTGTGCATCGTCCCAGGTTCAGGTTTCCCACTGATAAGTGACATTTACAAATGTAAAATGTTAAAAAATTGCACATCTGTGATTTCCACCATTACAATTGGTAACATTGCTGACATAAAAACATATATTTTAAAGCCAAATACATTAGTTTAAAACAAACTGCCGAAAAAAAAAAAGCTCCACCCTTTTACCATTTGGTTGATATGGACGTGGCATATTCGCCAAGAACAGTAGAGGGTAGGGCAGGACAAGTCTGTTGACAACATGGTGCAACTGCGACTGAACAAAACTCACCTTGACCTGTCAGGTCCCATCTTCCGGATTACCACCCGGTCTCTTCAATCTGCGTACAAATAGCACGATGATATACTTTCAATTTGCGTGCAGTGCATACGCCAAATTCCGATTTTGCGTGCAGTTGACACGCCAACCCTTACCTTTAACTTCTGTGGAGAGCAGATGCGTAAAAATACCAAGCATCACCTTGAACAATCATGACGTCCCCAGCGAAGCCCCTCAGCCAATTCACGTTCATCTCCAAGCAGGTAAGCATTCGAAACAATATATTTTAATGATATCATATCACGGTATTAGTTTAGTTAATTAAGTGTTGTTCCATCACTTTACATTGGTTCATGGGGTCAATAATTACAGCGTATGCGTTCAAATCCATAGAGTGCGCTACAGCAGGAATGAGTTCTAAAACCCTAAATTCAGTTAACGTTAGCATTTTTGCACCTTTGTCTCTTGTCTTGTGTGGGTTGTTTGACTGTGTTTTTGCAGTCTTCTATAACATAGAATACGCCAGGGAATAGGACATTCGTGAAATCTGAAACGTTTACGTGTCTTAAAAAAGGCCGTTTCTAACAAATGGCTAAGAGACGGGGTTAGCGTATGCCGTGTTACATTGGTACTATCATGAAATGTCAATGTTCTCTTCAAATTCAATTTCAAATACATTTCATTTTCAAATGCTAACTACGATATTCATTGCCAATGGTTCAGGTTCTCAAGCTTTAAATTCAATGATAACAATACATTATTAATTCGGTCTCAGAAGCATTCACATTCAGTTTTCAAATTCAACTCTACAAATTCAAATTCAAAACTTGGCTCTGCGATTATAGTGCCACCAGGATGAGTAGATGAACACGGATTCAATCAAACTCAGATGTAGCCAATCAGAATGTGGCATAGGAACAGCTGTGCTACCAGAGAGAACTATATCAGTCGTGACTCGAGGTCATCATTTGTGGGTAAATAGCCCCGTCTGAGTATAGTCCACCTCGGAATGAACAAAGGCTTAATTATAGTGCTAAGTTGCACAAACCAAAAGACACAATTGACAACAAATGATTGGATCACCTTTCGTGCGTCAGGATACAGTTGAGGAGAAGACCCACCCATCAAAACATACATTTTGGCAATACAGAAAGTTGACATAGCAGGCTAACTAACGCTACAACTGCGACGACGTTTTCTATCTGGCTAACATAGGCTAGCTAGTCGATTACCTGATGACCTGCCAGGCATTCTGCCATCAGTTTTGAAACAAACGTTGGTCAAGATTAGCTAACGTCAGACAGTTTGCTAACATCAGAATTTAAAGTAAATTGATTGGGGTAAGTTAGGGGCATATTATGTTAACTGTATTAGGCCTTACAGAAACAGTGCCAGACACTGTTGTAAGCCACACACTAGCTTTAAAAACAACTCCAATGTAAGTTGACATGAATCACTTAGTGACATTTATTAATGAAGAAGTGTTTATAAAATCATATGTACCAGCCTAACTGTTGTTGAAGGGACCACTCTTTTGACTTTTTCTTATGTGTAGGATTTGAGAAAAAATGCTATTTTATTTATGACAATCACATTTTAACCTTTGTTCTGAAAATTATATATACACTTGATATGTTTGGCTGTATTATATGGTATATTTAGGCCTAAAAGTGCATAACATTTATGTAGAACCATAATGGGAGAGTAAGGGCTAAAGCATTGACCATTTGTTCAACTGTTCTTGGAATGCCTGAGAAACTGGGTATATCCTCAGATTAGGTATTTAATGGCCTCACAACAACATAGAAATGACCAAATGTGCTGTTTGAAGTTTCTGTAAGTAAAGACCGAAGGTTTTCGGACAGTAGGTCTGATTGAAGGGTAATATAATCTCCAGGGGTTATCTTGTGTTGCCTTAGGTGCTTGGGGGAAGGTGTAGATGTCCTTTTAGGGTGTATCAGTGAAGTGATTTGTGATACTGACTTATTGTGTGTACACTACCTGTGAGTGACCAAATGTGGGGTCAACCTCTGGTCAACGTGTTGGGTATAAAAGCAGAAGGTCATGTGGCTACAATTCAGTTGAATTTGCAGGACAACTCGGCGGTTATTGAATGACCAATAAACGTCTACTCTCTCGAACTATGGACTCCTGACTCTTAGTTGCATTCTTTTAAATTACTTCAAGTTTGAGTACTGAGTCTTCTGAATTCCCACAACACTTTCAGGAGATTGCATTCTGGGTGCAAAGAAGTGATGGTGTCCACTCTGACATCCCGACAGACCTTTCAGCTGTCCTGTTCTGGTGCTACTATGTCCTCAACATGGGAAACTTAGAAGGGGAAGCTTACACCCTTGAATGAATCAGAAGGTAAGCACTACATTTTGCGTTACGATCTGTAGTTACAATATTTGTTGTACATGCATAATAGCCACACAGTTCGTTAACGTTTGAATACTTTTTGTGTTTCCAGGCTCCCTGGTAACAGTGGGCCTCAAAGGCCAGAATATGCATGTAGACGGGGCAGATTCATTTATGATTTGGATAATGGGGAGTACAGCAAATACTTTAAAAAGGGAATGAGGGATAGTTACTCCACATGCAGTATTTTTCTGTTTAAATTGTAATGCGTATGCTGCTACAGCAAGCTGTATCAGACTGGTACATGAAACAACAATGATGATGAAGTCTTTTAATTGTAAGCTGCTACTTTACTTATTTGAAATTGTCACATTTAGCAATATAAAGACTGTAGAATACACTTAAAATGTTTCCATTATGCTCTTACAACTTGGATATTTCAGTTTCTACTGCACACTTTATAGAGAATGCTGTGTCAAAACTGAATCTTAAAAAAAGAGGAAACTGATCCTCAAGGATTCTGGTCGTAAATATGCCAAGTTGAATGAAGTATTTAGAAGAACCAGAACTACTGAAAAACAGGTTCCCAAGTATAAAATCTATTTCAGAGTTAGCACGGTTTGGTCGTTCACTCTCACACCCAGTTCCAGGCAGTGACATATAAGTTGTCATAGGCGTCTGCCAAAATGTCCCCACATGCTGTCACCTCTGGTTTGTATACACCCATTTTAAGTTTAAGAAAGAAAGAAAGTTTAAGTTTATTCTCTAACATTCTCTACTAAATAAGGCTACGGTCACACTGCAGGCAAAAACAGGCCAAATATGGCCCGATGTTGCTCACATTCAACTCAGATCTTTTTGGTTTTTTTCTTTTCATAACAGAATAAGGCTATGGTCAGACTACAGGCAAAAGCAGCCCAAATTTGGCTTGATGTTATTGCTCACATCTTTTTTTTTTCCATTTCATAACAGTGTGAACAGCTCAAATCACATGGAATCTGATCTTTTCCATTTGGATTTTGCCTGCTTCCACATGTGGTCCTGCATCTGATACAGGTCCGATTCCTCAGTCTGAACAGTCATATCTGAATTGTTACGACTTTTACGTCACTCTAGATGGACTTTCACAATTCCGCGGCGGTTTGTAGTTTGTGAATGCAAACATGTTAATTGCGCACTTAATTTTCTTGATTTTACCACTCAAAGTAAATTGGATAAGGCCATTTCTGATCTGCCCTACTTCTTTCTGGAACTTTCTGATCAAAATTCCATAGACAAATGCTTCTTGCATAGTCTTTAATCTACACACAACTTTTCCCCCATAACAAATCAGAGCTTACTATGTCGTTGGAGTTAACTTACTGTAGTAGTTTCTCTGTGTACAGACCAGCACTCTGTAGTCACTAATACAATTGTACTTTGATTATTACACAGATTCTCACCTCCTTTAATGGGTTGTTTTCTGCATAACCCTGAGAATTTCCAGTACACATACCATATACATACCATATACTGTACATCTGAACATGTCACACAGCGGATTGGCACAGCAGCCCCCATTGTCTGTGTCCTGGCCATCGTGAAACCCCTACAACAACTCTATTCCCAAGTGCTGGAAGGCTTTCACTGTGGACTTTGTGGTGCTCAGAGATGGACAGTATTTTAATTATAAGTATTTAAAATACGTATTTTAATTAATGTCTGGTGTTTTCTCATTTGTATTTGATCAGTTTCAAAGAAATGTAATGTAATTTGTAATGTGTTACTTCTTGGAACAGTATTTTGTATTTGACATAAAAGGGGGCTTTTTTATACCAGAGAGACTCAAACTCCTGGAAATCAAATCCTCCTTTAAGGGGTTAAAAACCACAATGTACATTTGTTATTTCAAAAAGAGATTACTAGTAGCCCCTTAGTTATTTCCTATATTCAGAGCCGTTCTTTGCTATATGCGGACCATACGGTTCCTTTGGGCCCCCGAAGCAATAAGGGGCCCCCCAAGCTGTCATTTTTGCCTTTTCTCTAGAAATGAACATGACCTCCCATAAGAATCAGCTGTGAGTTGCTTATGAACAAAAGAGTGTTCCCAATACTTTTCTCCTTGGTTGGGGAAATCCTCCCCCCTTGGTATTCCATTGCCCTTTGTTGGAGGCAGGAACCAGGCCATTGTTATCTGATTTGAGATAGTAGTTCCCATCTCTCGGCCTGGAGAGCTTCACACCCATCCTTTTGGTATGGAGAAGTTACAAATTGACGACACCTGATTCTCCATTGGTCTGAGCAGAGGGGGGTGGACATGTTGGAGTCTGGGTTATCCTACACAGATCTGGATTGAGGTTTTGCACCTTGAGTGTTAGGTTTCACTAAATGTGTGTTCTTTTTTGGATGTTTGTGTTCATAAATGAATGACCAGGAAAGAAGCATTGTTTGGTCTCAGCATCAAAGATCTAACGGAGCCCACCGGCAACCACAGATGATCCAAGTCCGAGGTAGACACATCCCGACTTAAAAAAGCAACAGCTGAGTGTAGCCAACAAAAATGGAAGGCAATGTTGCAGGAAAGAGGAAGAGGAGGAGACATAACGTATAGCCAAGTGAAAGACTGAACTCTGAAAGGGAAACCCTTGGTGTTGTCAAGGATTTGTTGACCTCTCCTCCTACGCCTACTTTTGAAAGGGAAATTACACTTCAAAAGAAACAAACAGTTGGTTGATAATATATATATTGTGTGTGTGTGTGTGTGTGTGTGTGTGTGTGTGTGTGTGTGTGTGTGTGTGTGTGTGTATGTATATACTGTATATTTTGTGTGTGATTCAAAACCAACCATTTCTGTACAAAAGTTATTTTTTTTCTTTGCCAGATTTGGACATGCTAATGGATGTTCAAGTCTGAGTTGTTGTTCAGATGTGAGGAAAGTGTCAGAGTGAAGGCCAGAGCACCAAAGAGATAACATGTGCCTCTCTGAGACACTGAAGGCCAGTGTTGTCTGTTCGTTGCCATCATAATACGAGTTGGCATACATGTCCTTTTCAATACTGGATGGCAGGTAACACATGGTCCCCCCTTGACCAGTGGAACGATTTGTTTAGTTTAGACTTATATATACTCGTTTCCATCTTGTCAACAAATCAGAGCTTACTATGTCGTTGGAGTTAACTCACTGTAGTAATTTCTCTGTGTACAGACCAGCACTCTGTAGTCATTAATACAATTGTACTTTGTTTATTACACGGATTCTCACCTCCTTTAATGGGTTGTTTTCTGCATAACCCTGACAATTTCCATTACACATACCATATGCTGTACAGCTGAACATGTCACACAAAGGATTGGCACAGCAGCCCCCATTGTCTGTGTCCTGGCCATCGTGAACCTCTATTCCCAAGGGCTGGAAGGCTTTCACTGTGGACTTTGTGGTGCTCAGAGATGAGCAGTATTTCAATTAAAAGTATTTCAAATATGTATTTTAATTACTGTCTGGTATTTTCTCATTTGTATTTGATCAGTCTCAAAGAAATGTCATGTAATTTTTAATATGTTACTTCTTGCAGCAGTATTTTGTATTTGACATAAAGGGGGGCTTTTTTATACCTTCCGAGAACTCAAACTCCTGGTTATGTAAGAGTAAATTTGATCTTTATAAAAATAAAGTAGTTGATTTTGTACTTCAAGCATGTGTATTATTATGATCCTGATTTTCAATTATTTTTTAATACTTAGATTCAATTTCTTCTTCCACAATTTCCTAGAGGGTTTTAGATGTACCCACGGATAGAACATTGGTATCATCTATAAATAGTCTATAAATAATAATACTGTGTAACATTGTCGAGAAAAGTGCTGTACAAATTATTATTATGACAATTTACAATTGAAACAATAGCCTTATGATGTGCAAATACATCTCTAACCTATCAATCCACATCATACTGTATGTTACACTCTAAAAAAAAAAGAGTTATACTACAGCACGTGTCAAAGTCAAGGCCCGCGGGCCAGATCCGGCCCGCGAATGAATTATCTATGGCCCCCGGGATGATATTTCATTAGTATTACAACCGGCCCGCAGACCGCAGCCGCCTGCTGGTGTTTCGCACGCACCAATACTCCATTCCCCACAATGCAACGGCAGCCCAGTAGCAACGGCAGCCCGCGAAATCACTGCAGCGCCGCAAGCGGGCCTCGGCTTCATTATTCATCAGCATTCAGAGCAAATGTCAACTTTCAGCAACCCCCTCCCCAAAAATGGCTAAAAGGAAGGTGGACGATGAGAACAGGGGCTTTCAAGCCAGGTGGGAGGCAGAGTACATGTTCACGGAGGTAAAAGGCAAACCTGTGTGTCTTCTGTGTGGAGAAAGTGTGGCTGTAATGAAAGAATATAACCTAAGAAGGCACTATGAAACGTCTAAGAAACACAAAGACAAAGACAAGAATATGGACACGGAACAAAGGCTACAGAAGGTGGAAGGATTAAAACGAGGTCTTAAGTGCCGGCAGGCTCTGTTCACAACAGCCAAATCACAAAGCACTGCTGCAGTCAAGGCTAGTTTTATTGTGGCAGAAGAAGTTGCAAAATCAGCCCGGCCATTTACAGAGGGAGAGTTTATCAAAAACTGTATGCTTAAAGTTTGTGACACAGTGTGCCCCGACAAAAGGCAGCTATTTGCAAACGTGAGCCTGAGCAGAAATACCGTTGCTGAACGTGTAGACCAGCTTTCCACCAATCTAAAAGAACAGCTTATGGAAAAGGGAAGATATTTAATCGCATATTCCCTTGCTGTGGATGAGAGCACCGACACAACTGACATTGCTCAGCTGTCAATTTTCATTCGTGGAGTGGACTCCAGCCTGAGCATAACAGAAGAGTTTTTGTCCTTACGTCCTATGCATGGCACAACTACAGGACAAGATCTGTATGAAGAGGTATCCAGATATGTAAACGAGATGGGGCTGCCTTGGGAAAAACTTGTGGGATTGTCAACAGACGGAGCACCCGCGATGTGTGGACACAGGAGTGGATTGGTGGCAAGGATGCGTGAGAGGATGCGGAATGAAAACGTCACAGGTGAACTGACAGCTTATCATTGTTTAATACACCAGGAGTCGTTATGTGGCAAAGCCTTGAAAATGGAACATGTGATGAGCATCATAACGCGTGCAGTTAACTTCATCAGAGCCAGAGGTTTAAATCACTGCCAGTTCAAGGCATTTCTGGGCGATCACTGCCAGTTCAGAGCATTGTGACTTGCCCTATCACACAGATGTGCGATGGCTAAGCCAGGGAAAGGTGCTGCAAAGATGTTTCGAGCTGCATGAGGAGATCTGTCTTTTCATGGAAAGCAAAGGGAAAGACACAACAGAGCACCGAGATGAAACATTTATGTGTGAAATGGTGTTTCTGTGCGACATCACAAGCCATCTGAATGTGATGAACCTGCAGCTGCAGGGACGGGGGCGTGTCATCTCTGATATGTACAGTACAGTGAAGGCGTTTAAAACCAAGCTGAGTCTGTGGGAGACGCAGATGCGGAAAGAAAACTTGAGCCACTTTCCCAGCTGCCAGACCATGAAAGAGAAGCTCTCTACCGCTGTGTTCCCGAGTGTACAGTTTGCTGATAAACTCAGCATACTTGCCGCCGACTTTCGACGCCAATTTGCTGACTTTGAAGCCCAAAAAAGCAGGTTTGAACTGCTCGCCAATCGTTTTGGAGTTGACGTGGAAAGCGCACCACCAAACCTCCAAATGGAGTTGATTGAGCTCCAGTGCAATGACACACTGAGGGAAAAATATGAGAGAGTGGGTGCTGCTGAGTTTGTGCGTTTCATCCCCGATACAATGCCTCAGCTGCGCGTCCAAGCTGCTCAGACGCTCTCTATGTTTGGCAGCACATACCTGTGTGAACACATTTTCTCTTTGATGAAGTTGAACAAAACATCACACAGGAGCCGTCTTTCTGATAAACACCTTGACTCAGTCCTGAGGATTTCCTCAGCTCAGAGCCTGACCCCGAACATTGATGAACTTGTACAAAAGATGAGACACCACCAAGTATCAGGCTCAGTTTCAGACAAGTGAGCATCACAGAGCATTAACGTATTTTTAGTTTTTAATTCAGTAAAATTTTTACATTTGTTTCTACAAGACGTGATTTTTCTTTGAAGGAAGTATTGTTTTGTCTGTGTGCCATAGATTTTAGTATTTTATTTATTTATATTTATTTTTCAGTTAATGGACTCAGGGGAAATTACAGGTAAGAGCCATGAGAAAGAATACAACTGATTTGAGTTATTTTTTTATTTTCTCATTTTACTATTTGAAAACAGTAATTGGTAGGATCACAGAGCAGCACAATATTGTATTTTCAGTTTATAATGCATGCAATTTCATTTATGCATTTATCTTGATATTAAGGAATATATTTTGTTTTTGAAGGACATTTACATTTTTGCTGTTTGCCTGTTGAAAATGTTTTCCCTTGAAATTACTGACAGAGCCATCAAAAATATTGGATTATTCATTTAATCATTAAATAATATACGGTTCACTGTGTTACGTCTTGGTTAAATAGGCTATGTGCAATCATTTTAATATGTTTTAATAAACATTGAACCAGTCCGGCCCTCGGCTTGTAGCAAATTGGTTTTTTTTGGCCCTCTGTGGTATTTGACTTTGACATCCCTGTACTACAGGATATGTAGTCTTTAGCAGTTTTTTCTGTTTTCACAGAATATGGTAAATTATTAGGAAATCAATTGCCAAAACAGACAGTTTAAAGAAATTGTTCTGTAGAGAAAAACTATAATTTAATATCAACACTTGTAGATTTAGATGTAAAAATACAGATCACACCCTGTGTCAAATGTATGTTTCTAAAATACCATATTATTTAGGTTAACATATGATTTAGAATGGCAGTGCTATTATAGTTTTTCTAACAGTGCATGTTTGAGCATACAACCGTCTTCAAAAAAAAAAAAAATTATAGATCAATAGGTGGCGGTAATGCTACAAACGTTGGTTGCCAACAGTGCCACTAAATTATCGTAGAAGAAGACAGTATAAAGGTCGTGGTGACTTTTCCGCATTTCGACCACGACGGACTGGATAGTTGAATAGTATAAGGCGTAGGGAGAGCAACATTTCTGAGATGCTAATTCCACATTTAAAAACCGCGCCTAAAATAAACTAAACTAAACTAAACTAGACTAAACCTTAAAACTTAAACTAACACAAACTAACACTATAACTAAAATAGACAAACTAAAAGTGAAAAAGTGAGACAAAAATGAACAAAAATTAACTAAAATGGAAAACTAGCCCGTAGAACAAAAAGTTTAGAAGTCCATGGCACTGTATGGTAAGTGTAGAAAATGCAGGGAAGTGGGTTAGCATCTCATTAATTTGTGCTGGGCGTTTGGCCTGTGAGTGTGAGCTAGGCTAGGCTAAGCTAAGCCTACCACCTGCCGATGGCGGCTGCGACGGACACCAGACCCCAAGTTCCTGGTGAAGAAAGGATCTTCACCTCAACGTAAATAGAGGTTAACGTTAATGCAGAATCGGGGGTTCATGAATGCAACATTAAACCAATCTTAACTGTTTGTTTGATCTCGATTTTCATACTGATGCGTCTAGTCTGTGTTTGGTTGAGGCATGGCAGGGTTAGCCTGCTGGCTATTGATCTAAAGGCCTCGTTTTTAAAAAGACATTTCTGTGTCCACGAAGTATTAATAGTTTGACATTGTAAACTTCTATGTCAGAGTGACTTGATTTTAAAAGGACGTTTAAGTGTATCGCACTTTTTGCATGACCTTTTTTTAATTACTCATAACTTTTTGTTGATCAATTGAGAAACGTTTGTTTGTCATTAAGTTACTTGAAATCCTAGTTTTGAGTGTTACAACTTACAAATTAGAAGTGTGCCATACATACATAAAGCACTTTGAAAAGCACCGCTTTAAGTTTGGATCGTTTGGCATTGGACCTAATACTGTCTCTGGAGATTTTGGCTATCTTACTGTAGCGTCCATTTGACAGTGGTCAGTCTTGAGTCTGAATTGATTTATTCTCTAAATGAGACATTTCTGTTTTACAGCCAGCCAGCCAGCCGACCGACCAACCGGACCGGACCGGACCGGACCGGACCGGACCAGACCAGACCAGAGGGGCGCACTTCAGAACCAGGCTAAGTTTTCCCTCCATTAAACATAATTAGCTGAAAGGCTTTTTGGTGGGGAGTGGGGGTTCCAGAGTTTTTAGGTTTTAGAAAAATAGATTATATCTTTAGATAAAAAGTCCATGCATGGCCGAATAGCTGAGTGTAGGAAGTCAGGGTGGGGTGTGTTTATTCTTTTACATGTGTATATATATCATGTTGTATTCCGTGCAGTAACCTACTTCTCTTTCTAGTCATGTGCTCCCAGATTTGTCCGCAGGTTTCGTCCCGCTGTAAGTATTTCAATCCCTTTATTTATAACTCTTCTAAATCACATAATCTAGCTCTAACTTTAAATGTCTACTCAAAGTGGATGTGCTACTCATTTATGTTGGAGCATAATTTAGCGTAAGGACTATTTGATATGACTTTATTACATGTCCTTCAGTCTGGCACCTAACTTTATTGCTTGGCTGAGCGTGTTTTTGTACTTTATTTTCATGGGTTATGATCTTGAAACCTGTTCTGCTTGTTTTCCAGTCCATTCTCTGAGGGAATGACCACAGCGGATGAAGGCGGACCAGACAACAAGCTGTTCCAGCCCGAGATGCACCACACCCTTAGAAAACACATTTTGCCAAACGCTCCACAATGGCAGGGGCTTGGGAGGCTACAGTGTTCAGGTATAACCCCTTTTCTTGCAGCAACCACGTCGGGCAAGGTAAGAAGACTGTTGCACCACACCCATCTTAGGTAGAAAACACATTTTGCCATGTACTAAGATGTAGCGGGGGCTGGGAGGCCATACATTTTGGGGTAATAATCCATTTGAGGGGATAATTGAGAGTAGGTCGCAGTGGAACATGTGATAGTTTGCAATGGGTGGGGGGGCAGCGGCGAGGCCTTCTCCGGACGCGGGGGTGTCCTCTCCGTCCACCGTCTAGCACCGTGCCTTGACATATTCCGGTGAAAGAGGCCACCGGTTCTATAAGGCGCCATCTGTGGTATTGCAAACAGTGGTATGAAGATGCGGTGCACAGCATCCGTCCTTGAACTGGTGTGTCGCGGGTGTTTCGGTCTAGATGGTGGGCCCCCAGCCTTCGGGACCGTGGGCGTAGGCAAACTGCGTGAGCATGTTCCTCTTTTGGGTATCTCGATAGATGGGGTTATGGGTTACAGTATTGTGGGTGGGAGGTAAGTGGGTGGTCTCCCTCGTTGACTGTCACCTTGTCGTGGTGAGGGAGCTTGCGTACTTCAGTGACCTGTAGAGTTGCCGGAAGGAGAAATCTCCGGGCAGGTCTATGGTGAGAGGTCAGACCAAGCACAGTCAAACCCTTATTCCTGGCTCTGTACTTTAGTTTTCGGTGTGCTTGCTGAAAGACAAACCCAATACTCTTTGTCTTGAACCAGCTTTCTAGTAACTTCACGCCATATATTGTCATTTTCTTTTTATTTGAATGTTGTAATTACTGTAATGTGGCAGATTTGTCATTTGTCTTTTTCTGTGATATTACAGGAGTTTGCCTTTTTGTATTGGAGCCTAGTCTGAACTTGATATATTGTTTGGCTGTCTTTCAGGAGATTCCATTCTGGGCGCAAAGAAGTGTTGGTGTCCAGTCTGACATCCCGACAGACCTTTCGGCTGTCCTGTTCTGGTGCTACCATGCCCTCAACACGGGCAACTTAGAAGGGGAAGCTTAAACCCTTGAATGACTCAAAAGGTAAGCACTACACTTTGCTTTAGGATCTGTAGTTACAATATTTGTTGTACATGAATAATAGCAACACCATTCGTTAACGTTAGAATCCCTTTTGTGTTTTTGTGTTTACAGGCTCCCTGGTAACAGTGGGCCTCAAAGGTCAGAATCAGCATGTAGACAGGGCAAATTCAATTATGATTTGGATAATGGGGAGTGCAGTAAATACTTAAAAAAAAAAAAAGGGAATGAGGGATAGTTACTCCACATGCAGTATTTTGCTGTTTTAAATAGTAATGTGTATGCTGCTACAGCAGGCTGTACCAGACTGGTACATGAAACAACAATGATGATGAAGTCTTTTAATTGTAAGCTGTTACTTTACTTATTTGACATTGTCACACGTAGTCTTTATATTGCTATGTAGAATACACTTAAAATGTTTAGTTTCCGTTATGCTCTTACAACTTGGATATTTCAGTGTGTACTGCACACTTTATAGAGAATGCTGTGTCAAAACTGAACCTTCAAGAAATTGCATTGTTATACTGTATAGAAATCAGAAAATGGTGCTTTTTCTGTGTTTTGAAATGCCATTTGGATTTAGCAATAAACCAATGAACTGATTGCATTTGTGAGTAGTAACAAGCTGCGTTATTACCTTTTGTTTCTATTGCGGCCATAACATACGTCAGATTACTCAGACGTATGTTAATCCCCTAGTCTAATTTTGAACATAGTTCAGCTAAGTTGTAGCTTATACGTATTTTTAGAATAAAAACTGATATGTGATGATTTTCAGTTCATCTTTAAAAATGTTCATATGGTCATAGTAAACTGTAACTGGATTTGTACATGTACTTTTGTAAGACATTTCTTTCATTTGCTTATTTTTCTCTCTCTTATCTCTATCATTTTTTTGCGCTGTATTATTATTTCAACCCTTGTACATGACTGCCCTAAAGTCTGACCTTGAGTTTTTTAGAAATTCATCATATGTTTTGAGATTTATTTATTATCATTTTGTAGTCAGTCGCCATGAGATTAGTGGGATTGACTAGAAACATTCAAATTTGTTACGTTAGGGCTATCTCTTATAAGCTATGCTTTCTGCCCTCCTGCTTCAACTCATTTTGTGCTCTTGTACCTACTCTGTTTACACCTAAATTGAATTAGTTGAAAAAAAAAATATATATTAATGTCAATGAAGAATAGCTCCTTATTTTATCAAAACTGGTTTAACAATAATATTCTAGTAAACCGAGTAATTATGGTCTGTTGTTGAACTATTGAAAATTCCTTGATACATTTGACATTCCTGTTTGTGTAATTTGCCATGGTCATGGACGCTATTCCTTCTGGAAATCTAATCCTCCTTAAAGGGGTGGAAAGACAAGTATGATTACCAGCACTTGACCCTATAGGGTAAATATGAATACTCTCTCAAGTGACTATATTACTACTCTAATTGTCAAAGCATAATTCCCACTTAAAGCACTTTGAATTGCCCCTGTGTTTGAAATGTGCTATATAAATAAAGCTGCCTTGCCTATAAAAATAATTGCCGGCACCAAAACGCTGTAAATAGGAAATGGAACATTGGTAGGCCTAAGGTGAGACTCGATATTACTAAAAGGTGCAAAGTTGTTACATTTTTTCTTCTTTTTAAACAGTTGCCAACAAGCGTTCGCCTATACTTAACAGTTTTTTTCACGATTGCTTAAGCACTATTTTGAAAACAGGGCTCATTTTGTCAAAACACTACACACAATTCACACAAGTAGACTAGCAGAACATCTCAGACCTTTTGCAAATTGAAACACTTCGTGCAAAGTATTAGAATAACTTACAAAAATACATATATTTATTTTCACTGTATAGCAAACACTTGGTTCAAACTATTTGATTCTGTTTGAACCAGTTACACACGGCTGTGTTCAAAGACACTTAACATTTAAACTTTTCTAATGTTATAGTCTGTTTGACTTTTTTCAGAAATATTATTAGATTACAGTAAAAGTAAATGAATATATTGACCAAACCACACCAGTTTCACTGATGCAAATATGTATTTCTCCCCACTTTTTAAAATCAATCAATACAACCTAGCATTTCCAAAGTTTGTATTTAGGACTGTAAATCCGAAATGAATCCGCATGAGAAAGAGTTACGTTACTAGGTCCGAGGTTGCAGCGGTCTTACAATCGAAAGTTTGATGCTGGTGAGGCCTGGTAGGTAGGAAAAAGGCCTTGAATTAACAGGATGAGCTTCTGTCCAAGACAAAAGCTGTCTAAATGTTAGCTAACGTTTAAAATCAGCTTGTCAACAAGTTCAACAAAACAAGTTGCATCTCTCTGACCCTGAACCTGTTCCTGCACTGTCGGGAAGTGTGCACAGTCTCCCTGCAGGTCTTCCTTGAACACATCAAGTTTCTTCTGGAAAGAGCAGACAGCTGCATTCAGGTCACAAACTGAATTGTTCTTGCTCTGCAGCTTTAAATTCAGTGCATTTAAGTGTGAAGAGATATCCACCAAAAAAGTCACAATATCCATCTTCTCATTTGCTAAGAAGAGAGAAAATGGCATTGCCTTCTGGCTCTTCAGCTGTGCCAAGAAAGCAGCAATTTCCCTTCGGCTAGACCAAAAGCGGTCCAACACCCTGCCTTTGCTGAGCCATCTGATGTTGTTGTGCAGCAGAAGGTCATCAGCATTTGCATCAACGTCTCGAAAGAATTCCCTGAGCATTGGATGCTGATGAGAACAGGATGCCCTTGAAAGTTAGTAATTTTCATCATTGTGTTCATCACCTCAGCATATTCGTCTGACAGGGTGTAGCACAGGACCGACTGATGAATAACACGATGCTATGAGATTAGCTCAGGATTGCCCTCTTTCAAGCTTGCCACAGCTTCTTTCTCTCTCCCTACCATGGCATGGGCTCCATCTGTGGTTATTGAAATAACTTGGTTTGGCTCTATTCCCCTCTTTGCTAACATCTCCTTTATGGCCAGGTAGATTTCCTCTCCTCGTGTACTGGTCTGAAGGGGTGTAACACCTAACAGGTCTTCTTTTCTTCTCCTCGTTGAAGAACCTAACACACACTAACAGCTGAGCATTGTCAGACACATCAGTGGACTCATCCACAGCTAAGCCCACGCATGGTGGTTTATGAATTTCTTCATCCAGCTTTGCTAACACATCCTGGGTTAAAATTTCAGTTTTGTTAGTGGCAGACTCCCAGCAATGGCATCAGCCGCTCTGCGGCTCGTCTCGTCTCGAATCTTAGGTCTGAACTGGCCTCAAGACAAACTGGTTTTTAACTGCTAATGGGAAGAAATAACACATACGAGTATTCATACTGGATTAAAAGCTCTATTTTCACTATCTACAATTTTTTTTAGAGCACGCCATTTCTCTGAAATACTTATTGCTTTTTTTATCTAGTCTATCGTTGTATGTAGTATCTTACTCACTGACTCGAGTCGGAAATGTTTCTCGGAATGCACAGATTCGTTGGCTGAGAACCCTCATGTGATGATTTACAACGCGTGCAATTGGTCTCTGAAAGAGCTCTTTAAATATGGCGCCTGTCATTGTGTTTTCCGTACCGGTAAACCAGTGCCGTAAAGGCTAGAAAATCAGCGCCAGTTAAAATAGAAACGCTCCGTCTAATTCAAGCGGTGACGGGTCCTGGTCCGATAGAATGACGTCTGGGTCCGCGGTCCGCCTATTAGTGACCCTTGACATACAGTCTTAATTGCTTACTGTTACATACATTGCATACATTATCATACTTTAAACAAACATAATACTTGTTTTACTTTTCTACTCAGTTACCATTTATACAGTCACACATTCATACAGTTTAACTGTTATGCAGTCAATCTTACTAGCATACTGCACATGCTTTAGTATAATTGCATACATAACATAAATTGCATACATTTTCATACTTTAAACAAACATAATACATGTTTTACTTTTATACTTAGTTTACATTCATACAGTTATTCATTCATACAGGCATACTGCATACTGGCATACTGCACATGCTTTAGTATAATTGCACACATAACACACATTGCATACATTATACTTTACACAAACATAATACATGTGTTTCACTTTTCTACTTCGTTTACATTATACAGTTATTACATTCATACAGTTATACAGTTTAAGTGATATCAGTCAATCTTACTGGCATACTGCACATGCTTCAGTCTACTTGCATACTGTTACATACATAACACACATTGCATACTTCCTAACATACTTCACACACTTTCAGTGGGCACACTACATTTTCTTCAGCAAATGTACTTTTCTAGTTCTCATTGTCGCCTCTACATGGTATATGATTCCTTGCATTCTTCGAATTCCTCTCTTGGTGTTGAATTAATTAAGAAATGACTCTGTTTAATCTCTTTATTGAAAAATAAATGTTTCATAAACTTTTGTTTATAAACCTCATGTGACCACCAATAGTTACTGTAATGCCAGCAGCATTTGCACCCTGCATCTCTGGTCTGTGGCAGCCCAACGCCTCTGGACAGTGACAGGGATATTGTCCTGTACAGTGTGCCTTTCGGATGGGACTACTCTCTGGTCACTAAAGATCACATGGCACTTCAAGGAAAGAGTAGGCAGCAACCCCGGTGTCCTGGCGAAATCCCCACTCTTGCACTGTATCCATCGAGGCATCAAATCCGCCCTTCAGCTCTCAATAAGCTCAATATTTTCCCCATCATCATGCACCTTGAGGCTCTTCTTTGGTCCTATACCGATGTGTGGCAGCCGTGGCATCACCCAAGTGGGTGCTACACATTTGGAAACTCAAACCAGAGCCATGAGAATATGAGGTGTTTGGATGCAATTCTCGCTTGTGTGCATTACAAAGCATTTTTCACAAGATGGCGCAGTTGTCTTTGAGAACCCGTCGAAGAGGTGGAGACTGGTTGGGTTGTGCTGTTGAAGGGGACGATGCCTAGCTGGCCGTCTTCGCTGTCAAGTCAAGCCAGCGAGAAAGGCGGCTAGTCCGATATCTGAACCAGGGGAAGCACGGTGTCCATTTCAGTTGCCTTTGGTGAGTCTATTTAATAGTTCACATGATAGAAAACAAAAACGCATGGTGATATTAATGTAGTTTTTTCGTACACCGGCCGAAGAAAAGGTTAGTCATGCCTTAAACCATAGTTGGCTCTTGTTTGACAGGCTAAACGCTAACACGAGTTCATGCTCATCTTCAAAGAAAGGGGACTCTTTAGTATCTTGATGCAATAAGTCACAATTTTATCAATGGATAGTGAATTAGCAAAATTATCTTGTAAGATGACTTTTTAGTATATTGTTATTGTTTCTTAAACAGTTATAGCTCGCTAGCAAGCTAGTTAATCATCTGTGAGTGTGAGATCAGCCTGCAACAAGCTAGTTAGCCAGCTCTTGTGTCCTAAGTTGCATGGAGCTCGTAAATAGGATTGTATGCGTGTCAGAGCAGTCAAAGGGGGCAAGTAGTGGCCCCGGGGTTCTTGGCTGCGTTTCATTGCTTGTAACCTACTTATGTCCACTAAGGTTACAAAGATGTGTCTTGTTGGTTTACAGTAGTGTTCTGGTCTGAGGTTTTTCCTCCATAATTGAATGAGCCTGTTTAATGAAGCCGAACTTGGTTTGTTATGTAATGTGGTACTGTACAGGCTGGAACTTTGTGCTTGCATGTGTACAGCTGAGGTTACAGTGTGCATCTATGGCTTTATGTTAGAATTCATAACAGCAATATAAACCTCTCCTCTCTTTAGTTCTGTTTGCAGACTGCGAGGATCGGGTGTGGCATGTATGGCTGACGGACTGGTCCGTGGACCTATCACCTGGACCTATAACCTGACAGGGACCAGGAAGTGTCATCAGCTGACAAGATGCTGGCTCGGAACCGCTTTATCCTGCTAGTGCTGGTGGGGGCGGTCCTGGCCATCGTCAGCCTCAGTCTCCAGTTCTGTAAGTGTGGGTTGGGGTGTGTGCGTGTGCGTGTGCGTGTGCGTGTGCGTGTGCGTGCGTGTGCGTGCGTGTGTGTGCGTGTGTGTGTGTGTGTGTGTGTGTGTGTGTGTGTGTGTGTGTGTGTGTTTGAATGCATGCATGCTTAAGGCCTTGACCATGGCCTAGTTGTGTCTATCTCAGTAAGACTGACCTTACTCTCAGTAATGTTATCTTTGGTTTGTGTGCATGTGTGTGGATGTATTTGCAACGACATACATATTCTCTGAGCTTTTTCCTCCCAAGGGATTCATTTGACAGTAAACAAAACAAAGATGTGCTCCCTTCTCAGTCTTAAAGGAACAGGTCAGCGTTGTTGACGGGTGGTACACAGGACAAAATGGCTTGGTTACAGTTTTAAAACTCCAAACCGTTTTAATGTATGACAGGTTTATTACTAACCATCAATGATTGATAGTGGAAACTGTGTAACCTACAATCCAGATTGAAATAACTGGAAGAAAACTGAAATATATATACCCCCCCAAAAATATATATAACGTCATAATGTACTTTTGAATGCAGGTTGTTGTTCATGGTGTTGGTCTGCTCTTTGAAGTGATCCGACTGTAACTAGACAGGGACGACCAATGTGTTGTGGACGAAAGGGGCTGGTAGTGGGCTGTGTCTTTGGTTGTGGATGTCCATTAAAGCTACTGTAGCACCATCCCCCTGGGCTGTTGAATCCAGTCCAGACCCGAGGGCAGCAGCGCTAGGCTAACAGATGAGCAAACCATCTAAGGAAGTGGTACAAGGAAGCCAATTGTCTGGAACAGTCTGAGTTGTTGGGGGAAACATCCTAGTGGAAATGCTCTAAATTCCAAGTGCTGATTTGGCATTCAATACAGTACAAAACAGGCCCCTTACACGTCCCCCGACACCCCCTGTATGTCTTTATTTCGCTCTCTCTGTCACTCTCTCTTTCCTCCATCTCTCAGACACACACACACACACACTCTGATGGCAGTAAAAGCTGGAGTTGCTGAGCCAGTGGCTGGTCTTTATTCTTTTTAGCGTGCTAACCTTCCTGCCATTTTATATGTCTTAAACCAAACAACCAGAGCGAGAACAGGGTTTGATCCCACTGGCCATGTCATGCTGAAAGGCATAGTACTGCAGCCTCCCCCTCCCTCTCTCTGTCCCCCAAGTAGTGTGTTGTGCTTGCTTGGCTATTACTGTTGTCAGGCCATCATATTCATTCCCCCCTCCTGCCCTTATGATAGCCCCTGCTATACTAGTGTGTGTGTGTGTGTGTGACTGTAAATTGATCGAATGTTCGTTTAAAATGGCTGTCTCTTCTCACTACTTTTACTCTCTCTGACTGTGGAGAGTGGCTGTCAAACGTATTTAGCTTACTCTCTCTCTGTGTGTGTGTGTGTGTGTGTGTGTGTGTGTGTGTGTGTGTGTGTGTGTGTGTGTGCGCGCGCGCGCGCGCCCAGCCATGATTCAATTGAGTCATAGAGGGGAGACCTACAAGACAACCCTTCATGTTTAATAGATTGTCATCCATTGTTACTGTCTCCTTCGGATTCTGATTTCTTCTCACACTCACTATGTCTTATCACTGTCTTTTCTGTAATCTTCTCTGTGTCCCAGGGTAGAAAGAGAGGGAGGGAACAGAAAGGATAGCAGAGGAGACAGAAAGGGTAGCAGAGAGAGAGGGAAGGAACAAAAAGGGTGAGAGAGAGAGAGAGAGAGAGAGAGAGAGAGAGAGAGAGAGAGAGAGAGAGAGAGAGAGAGAGAGAGAGAGAGAGAGAGAGAGAGAGAGAGAGAGAGTGTAGCAGAGGGAGGGAGCAGACGGTGGTGGGGAGGGTTACCTCTTTTGATATGGAGGTGATGGGAGCAGCGAAGGACAACCGGAAAGAAGAAGAGGAGAGACGTGTTGAATAAGGTAATACTGATAGATAAAGTGATCAGAGAGATACAGCAAGGGAGTAACATGGAGAGATGTAGAGGAAGAGAGGGATGGAGAGATGTAGAGGAAGAGAGAGGGATGGAGATTTAGAGGAAGAGAGGGATGGAGAGATGTAGAGAGATATGTAGAGGAAGACAGAGGGACAGAGAGATGTAGAGGAAGAGAGGGACGGAGAGATGTAGAGGCAGAAAGAGGGACAGAGAGATGTAGAGGAAGAGAGAGGGACAGAGAGATGTAGAAGAAGAGAGGGACGGAGAGATGTAGACGAAGAGAGAGGGACAGAGAGAGGAAGAGAGAGGTATGGAGAGATGTAGAGGCAGAAAGAGGGACAGAGAGATGTAGAGGCAGAAAGAGGGACAGAGAGATGTAGAAGAAGAGAGGGACAGAGAGATGTAGAAGAAGAGAGGGACGGAGAGATGTAGAGGAAGAGAGGGACGGAGAGATGTAGAAGAAGAGAGAGGGACAGAGAGAGGAAGAGAGAGGTATGGAGAGATGTAGAGAAATAGTCACAGACAAGAGAGGGGGAAAAGCGTCAGCGAGAAGGTGAAAGCACAGTAAAGACACAACATTAAAGGGCTGATGAGAAGAGAAGAAGGAAGAGCAGAACAGGAAAGACCTCAAATAAAAAAGAGCCAGACAGACAGACCCAGAGTAGCAGATGGATAGAGGTTAAAAAGAAGAGAAAGAGAGGCGTGAAAAAGAGACATGCACACAGAGGGAAAGGGAAGGAAAGAGTACCGAGGTTGACATGCATGCATCTGTCAGCAAGCTCCATTGCCTGGCTCTCTGCAGCTGAGCCTACAACTCCCACATCCACCAAGCATCTCTGTCCCCGGGCAGTAAAGGCTGATATGATTATTACAAGGAGAGGATTATTATTATTATTATTGTGCATTAGTTTTATGCTAAGGATGTCATGATGAGTTACTGTGGGGAAGGAATGCCCCCTTGATAATATGTTATAGAGCAGGGTCTGTTCATAAATCATGAGGAGATTAAAGTGCCGAGCAGCCAGCCAGCCAGCCAGCTGTAATAAGCAGGGGGTCTGATGATGACTTCAGCCTTTCTAACCAGAAGGGAGGGCCAGCCAATCCACTCAGCCAACACTGTAGTTGTTGGATATTAGCATTAGATTGGATTGCAGGCGGTGTGTTTTTCGATGCCAGGGCTACATACGTACGACACCTCCTCCTTTCTCCTTTTTAAATCCATACCTCACCTGTCAAAAGGGATTTGAGGGAGCTAATGGAAAGGAAATGGTCGTGTTAGACTATGAAACGTAGCCTAGAAGTCCAGATGGTTTGATTTGTAATATTTAGCTAGCATCACCAGCATTTATTGAACCGGTCTAAAGCTAGGTTGTAGATAGCCCAAAGCTAATCTAAAGCTTTACTGATATTGCCTGTTTTTTTGTGGCTCTGTATCTCTTGCGGTAGGTAGGTGCCTAATTGAATGTGAATTGGGGATGATGTTAATCGGCTTTTGGTCTGAAATGGCTTTGTGCCCTGATGAAAATGTGGTGTGTGCGTGAGTGTGTTTGTGTTTAAACCAGCTATCCTCCTTCAGATGTTTCAAGTGGGCCCCATTTTTAATTAATCCTTTGAGAGGACACGTAGCCTTGCTTGTTATTGTGTGTGTGTGTGTGTGTGTGTGTGTGTGTGTGTGTGTGTGTGTGTGTGTGTGTGTGTGTGTGTGTTTGTGAAAAAATACAACACATATAATAAAAAGATTTGTAAAGAAGCGTGTTTGTGTGTGTGTGTGTGGGGTGGGGTTGTGGGCTGTTACGTTTTGAATGCAGGGAATGGGTAGGATTTATTCCCGTTCAGCTGTTTTGTAATCCCTCCTGATCATAAACTAGTTTGGGAGTGTGTACATGTACAATCTCTACATCTTTGACCCTAATATCCTACAGGCAAACGGTGTTGAAATTGGAGGTTGCTGTATAAAATGTCCTAGTAATTCTTTAGGTTACCATCGTTGACTTAGTTGAAGACTTAAGCTCCTCTCTACCTAAGTTACTGCAGACAAGCTTTCTGTTAATACATGAAATAAGTCTGGCATCACATGTGGAGGCAGGTGGGGTGCACTCATATGGAGATGTTCATCCCTTCAGTCATCTGTCTGGGCTTCTGTAGACCAACAGATATGCTGGTAGACTCATTATGCAACAAACCATCAAAATGTAAACAAATCCAGCAGTTGGAGAAGCACATTGACATAAAAGTTTCAAATGAAGTGCTAGGAAAACCCTGAAGGATCAATTCTTTTTTTAAGGGATGTAACTTGGCCAGTCCTGGGGTCGTATTACAGAAACTTCCTAATTTGCCAATCCTATTTTAACTGTATAGTAACCATGGTAATTAGGGTTAGGACCTAATTTAGGAAAAATGCCATTACAGATGAACAGTTCCTAAGTCAATGTTCTTATCTTAACATAAGATAGGAAAAGTGTATTACACCAGCATCCTAACTTCCCAAAATCGAAAGTAAACGATCCTAACTTTAGGATAACCGCTAAGCAGTCCTAACTTTCACTTTTCCGTCAGGTAGGCTAGTGGTAGCTTAGGCTAACGTTACTTATTTAATCTGTATGGCTGCTCTTTTAATGCAATTACAAAACCAAGAAAATGTTGACAACAGGCGGAACTTATTCACCGAGAGGCTTATAGCAGACCCTAACGACATGCTGTGGTTGGATGACCAAACGCTCGTTAGTAGATACAGGCTAACCCGGGCCATGATCCTGCAGTTATCAGAGCAACTACAACCAGCAATGCGGGTTTCTGCTGGGGTTAGAGAAGGAGCACAAGAGGAGCCACCGCCGGTTTTCTTCTGCTCTTTGGACACAAGAGCTGCCTTCCTCTTAGTTTCACTTGTCAGTGTACTTAACTTCTTTTTGACAGCATCAACACTCCGTTGGATGCCCGATATGGCAGTGTCGGCTATTTTAGCCCACTCTTTTTCATTGATTTCCCGAGTCAGCGTTGACGTAAATCCCCCCCCCCCCCCCCCAATATCTTTAGATTGTTCAACAGATGTTACCAACACTTCTAACTTAACAGCATGACTGTGCTTACTGTTGACTTAGTAGCAAGCCTTTGACCATGGACATATATTGTGTGTGTGCTCTACTGCTGTGCCTGCGCCAGTGTAGTATTAGTCACCCCTCACTCGCCATAAAAGCACCTTTGTCGAGGCAACCATGACTGAGTTGGTCTGGGATTGGTTTGGTAGTCCGCTCAGGCCTGTGTGTGTGTGTGTGTGTGTGTGTGTGTGTGTGTGTGTGTGTGTGTGTGTGTGTGTGTGTGTGTGTGTGTGTGTGTGTGTGTGTGTGTGTGTGTGTGTGTGTGTGTGTGTGTGTGTGCGCGCGCGCGTGCGCGTCCGTGTCTCTGTGTGAGAGAAGGAAGGTTGGGTGGTGTTTATCGTTGTGTGTGTGTGTGTGTGTGTGTGTGTGTTTATGTGTGTGTGTGTGTTCTGGCTGTGGGGGTCCGGTGATGCCTATGAATAGGGTCCAGTGTGCTGCTGCTCCTCCGTCCACCAAGCTGCAGTCAGTCAGTCAGAATGTCGCCCTTCGTTCACACACTCCTTCTCTTCTTCCTCCTCACCGGTAAGTCCTGTAGCGATGCAACAGAGAGAACAGTGCAGTAAACGGTTAGCGGGTTAAAAAGGGAAAAGAGCAGGGTAGCAGGTTAAAAGAGGGCGTTAGATAGCGCTAAGCATACTTTTAGCTTCAGGTCTGTTGAAGGTGCGGCCGTTGGCTGCTACTGAATCAATGTTTTGTCACAGGCTTCATGGCTTTGTGGTGCTTCAAATATGTTCCTCGCGTTAAGAGTGATTCAAACGTCCTAAGCGGGGTTGAAGACAGCAGCCTAGGCCTTTTTATGCACTGTGGGTAGACTGTTTAAAAGGGTTTCTTTTCTCTTGGCTTGACACACAACGCACCATGAGTGTTTTGTGGAGCTCAACGTATGTCTGTTCTAATGTTCTCTGGAGATGTTTTCTACTTGGCCAGGGCTCCATTGTATAAGACAGGAAACCGGGATGTAGAAGGTGTCCCACACTGGCATAGGCTTTACACTTGGAGCCAGCTGATTATCAATATGTTTCTGATTACCAAGTCTACAGCTGGAGCCCTGTGCATCCCAGCTATCTGTGCTAGACTTGGTATCAGCAATGTTTATGGAACACCTAGTGCTGGTTCTCATCAAGTCCTTGGGAGGTGAAGAAACAGGCTGAGAAGGTGGGGAGTGTGATTCGGGGTTGGGGTATGGCTGGAGGATGATCCAGACAGGGTGGGGAGGATGGCCTGGGGGAGATCGATGACTCCAAGGGCTGTGGTCTGTGTGCGGTAAGGCCTGCAGCAGATGGGTGATTAAGGCCAAAGACAAAATTGTCCATTAACTGTTTGATTCCAGACCGGTTAGGGCGGAGGCCAACTGCTTTGGAAAGATGTTTGCGACCCCAGAACAGATTAGAATTTTCAATTAAGTTCAGTCCTTTTCATTTGCAGGTTTTTGACAGCCACGTGTTTAGTCCAAGTGGTCTGTTGAGTTTCTTAATACCTCTGTCATCAGACCTCAACAGAGGTCCACTGATAAAAGCTTGAAGTTTTCATTTGCCCACTAAATGATGCAGATCTTCCTTTTCCATCTCTCTCCAATCTGCTCACACTATTGTAGATTATCACTATGGAGGCAATGTCATTGTATGTATTGTAATGTATATTTCTTTGCATTAACCCTGGTGTGAAATGTTCTAAGCTGTGTTACAGCCAATAGCAGATGAGGTGCTGTTGAGTTGACGGCGTCTTCATCTAGTGTGTAGCCATCACCACACTGGCCTGCTACATCTATGTTGACTTTATGAGCTCAGCCAAGATGAGGGGGTTTAGGCATGGAACTGCTTGTGGGAGAGAGGGAGAGGGAGAGGGAGAGGGAGAGGGAGAGGGAGAGGGGGACGGGGACGTAGCATGTGTGTAAACTCAGACTTCTTTTATAACGGTGTTATATAGAAATACGATGAAATATTTACACACAGATTTGTGTGTGTGTGTGTGTGTGTGTGTGTGTGTGTGTGTGTGTGTGTGTGTGTGTGTGTGTGTGTGTGTGTGTTTGTGTTCACTGGAGGCCCAACTCTTGTCAGGCAAGTAAGTGGACCAAGCTTCAGTTTTCTTTCCCATGATCCTCTGGGGTTTTTAAATGCACCCACCCCGGTTTCCTAAGTGTGGGCAGAGGCCCCACGGTTCTTAAAGGGGACCACACAGGAAAGACTATTTCAATTAGTTTAACTCTTTAATACTCAGAGTTCAGAAGTCTGCCAATATACCCATGGCGTTAGCTCTATTACTTACGGCATACTATTCTAACTATTCTATGGACGTAGGGCTCAAGCCCTGTAGATGGGGCTTTTGGCCCCTCGTGCTGTTTTTTGGGGTTCTTGGCATCGGGGGTTTGGGAACCCCTGCCCAACCCGTTTCCCACAACACTCTGTCTCCCCATTGGTCCGTCTGTTGCTCAGGCGGAGGTGAAAGGGTCAGCGGTTGCCTGGGTAACCCCATGGTCTCGATGGTGGGAGGGGGTTCGGTGTGCTGTTTGCACAGAGACCAGCTAGCTGAAGCTGCCCCTGCTGTTGAGCATTTCCTCTCCTTCTCTCTCTCTCTCTCTCTCTCTCTCTCTCTCTCTCTCTCTCTCTCTCTCTCTCTCTCTCTCTCTCTCTCTCTCTCTCTCCCTCCATCTCTACCTCCTTGTTTTCATGCAAACGGCATCAGTCGTTGAGATTTCTCGCTTCCTTTTTGTGATTGTCTCTAGCCAAGGACTGGCCTACATCTTGAATTCAACACATTGGAGAAGAGGTTGCTGTGTCTAAATCGTTTAAAAAGGGCTAATATGTCCTTTATTCTCTGCTCACTCTCTAGTGAACCTGATGCCCATCTCGCCCGAGGAGCGCCCCCTGGAGGCTGCGGTCGGCCGGGGGAAAAGCAGGAAGAGGGTGATCCCAGCCCCCCACACCCAGCCCCCAAAGCTGGACCCGGTCGCAGAGGCCTACGGGTACTGCAACACTCCCAACCGCACCGAGCAGGCCTGGGAGGGTAAGACGCACACACACACACACACACACACACACACACACAAGGACAAGGACAAGGACAAGTACAAATATATAGAGGAAGACTTGCTCAGTTGGTCCCGTTGTCCAACTATCCAACCAGTGCAAATCAGACTGTGTCCCTCTCCTCCGCTCCCTCAGGTCACGTGATTGATCAGTAGATCACATGACCACCATGTCGTTATTTCCTCCTTGCAGGTCACAGTCCAGCGGATTACAAGCTGCTGTCGGTCCAGGTGATGATTCGCCATGGCGACCGCTACCCACTCTACTCCATCCCCCGAACCAGGCGGCCCCCCATTGACTGCACCCTGTCCCCCAGCCGGTGAGACCGGCTTTGATTGTCTCTTGTATTTAGCAGCAAGCAAACTAAAAACAGACAGGGGAGGTGAGATGTGAAGAGAGAACAGTGAGCTGTGGGATGTTCTACGTTGTGCTGAAACTCTGGTGTGTGTGTGTGTGTGTGTGTGTGTGTGTGTGTGTGTGTGTGTGTGTGTGTGTGTGTGTGTCCGTCCTAACCTCTTTGCAAGGTGTCATTACTGGTCTGTATGTGACAGATGTGTTGGGTGCATCTGCTCTGCTATGCTCTGGTGCGGACGCACACGGATGCATATTATTTCCGTGAACTCTCACTCAATTTGAACACTGGCTCGCCAGCAGCTTCGGTGACAGGCTGTCACTTCTACGTCTTTCCTGCTGCTGAAATAAAGACACACACACACACACACACACACACACACCCACCCCAACGTGCCCTCACTTTATCATTTTGTTTCTGGTGTCTTGCAAGGCCCTGTGCTAACTTCAGTTTGGGGTGTTATTGGGCCGCTGCCACTGGCTAAATTCAACACCAAGACTAGACTGTAATTTGTGTGTGTGCATGTTACACACACAAATTACAGTCTAGTCTTGGTGTGTGTGTGTGTGTGTGTGTGTGTGTGTGTGTGTGAGGTGGAGGCAGGTGTGGACCTTTGGCACTGAATGGCCATGATCCAGGTGACCCATTTTACCACACCAGGCTATTACAACAGTTTGATAAATCTAAACACACACACACACACACACACACACACACACACACACACACACACACACAC
Organism: Aplochiton taeniatus; assembly: GCA_017639675.1. NCBI lineage: Eukaryota > Metazoa > Chordata > Actinopteri > Galaxiiformes > Galaxiidae > Aplochiton > Aplochiton taeniatus. The sequence continues at coordinate 9,596,350 of CM030177.1, forward strand.
ACAAGCACAAGCACAAAAGCCTCTTATCCAGCAAAGCTTTAGGCTCAAATCTGTGAATTCCTGTCCCTGCTAAATGTGAGTGTTCCTGATCGACCATCAGTCACATCTCTTCTCTCCATCGATGAATGACCCTCCCAGCTCAGCGATGGACAAAGGCTCAAAGCTTTAGAGGAATAGCATAGCAGTCATTCTAAGACTCTAGCCTGGCCTATGGTATCTGCTGTGGCAGGGGAGCTTGAATAAGGTTCCTGACTGGACACGGAAGCTTATCAGTTGACTTAGAGGAACATCCTCTTTCTCTCCTGGCTCCGTCGCTCCTTTCATGTACCGCTCTCTAGTTTCCTTTTGTCACCCTCTGTGTCTGTGTCTGTGTCTGTGTGTGTGTCATTATCTTCCTCTCTGTCTGTCTTCTTGTCTTCCTCTGTTGCTTTGGTGCCGTTTCCGCTGTCCAACGTCCCTCTACTGTGTGGAGCTGGAAATAAAAAAGAACGAGGGAGGAAGGGAGAGAAATAGATTGATGGAGCGAGAGACAGTGAGGGGGAGAGAGGAAGCAGAAAGACTACACCAAGAGGAATTACTGTCTGTAAAAGACAGGGGAAGAGGGGAAGAAGAGACAGACCAAAATACCCATTTTATTGCAAACTGTTGCAGTGGCCCATTCTGCCAAGCATAGAGCAAAGAGCAGATAAGAGCCCAGAGCCAGACAACACTGGGCAGCTAAAGGATCGATCCCCAGGCCCAGAGAGGATACAGCCCCCTCAGAAAAGAGAGATTTGGACTGCTGGAGAGGGGCTTATATCTGTGAGGGGATTATTGTGAGTGTGAGTGTGAGTGTGAGTGTGAGTGTGAGTGTGAGTGTGAGTGTGAGTGTGAGTGTGAGTGTGAGTGTGAGTGTGAGTGTGAGTGTGAGTGTGAGTGTGAGTGTGAGTGTGAGTGTGAGTGTGAGTGTGAGTGTGAGTGTGAGTGTGGAAGCCTCTGTCTGAAGGTCTTGGTTAAACCCAGGGTCTGTTTGTATTTAGACTGGCCGTAATTATAGGATATGGACCAGCATATGTGCCCAGGGCGAGATCCTCCAGGATGTGTGTGTGTGTGTGTCTTTCTGTGTCTTAGTGTGTGTTTGTAAAGTTGGCAGCAACAGCACGACCTACTGTCTCTGTCTGCGGTTAACGGAGACCTCACCAGCTGGAAAACATTCTGGTCTCTGTCTCTCTCTTTCTCTCTCTCCCTCACATTCTCCCTCCCACACCGCACTCCCTTTCCGCTCCTGTCCCTCCCTCGCCACCCAAATCTTTCTCTGCCTAATCGTTCCCTTCATAGTGATGGACTCCCCTCTCCCTTTGGCTGGCTGGCTGTCTCTGTTTCGATGGCCTGACCCTCTCTCTGTTCAATGCCTTCTTCCCCCCCCCCCCCCCTCTCTCTCTCTCTCTCTTCTCTCTCTCTCTCTCTCTCTCTCTCTCTCTCTCTCTCTCTCTCTCTCTCTCTCTCTCTCTCTCTCTCTCTCTCTCTCTTTTCATCAAATCAAAGTGCCACATATTGCCTGATGATAATCCCAGTTTAATGCAATTGCCCTGTGTGTGTTAGCGTAATCTGTCCTTAATACTAATCTGTCCTCGCGTCGTCTTCTTTAACCCTACAAAGCGCCCCCCCCCCCACCTTGGTCTGGCTAATGGAGGTCTTTTGAAGCCCCCCTCTCTAGTGGCCATGAAGGTCTCTGGTTTCAGGGCCAATTAGAAAACGGTTGTGACAGCAAACCAGCATGAATAACCCCAGTGGAAAGGTTATCTAACTTAATGCCCGGAGTCTCTCTGCTTCATTTATATTTCAGGCTCCAACTCAACCCAGTCCGAGTGACTCACGCTCCGATGCAATAGGCGGAGGGTTGGGCCGAAGAGAACGTGGCCTCTGTCTGAGTGGTTCTGATCCAGCCGGGGAGAGCAGGGTTTAGGCTTGGATGATGTTGGTGGTGGTTGCTGTTTGAACCTAACCGCGTGAACATTGGCTACAACCGGAGACCAATGAGAGGAGGGCGTGTGCTTTGGGACGGCGTGGTCCCCATCCCGCGGCTGATCGCTATGGAAACTGCCCGCTTTGTGTGGGTGCGTGTGAGACACCTCCCCGCTGGTCCCTTTAATCTGCGACAGTGGATCCTGGTCCCCCCACAGATTTGCCGTATTAAAGTGTAATCCTCAATCATCTCTAATCTGTCAGATCACTGACTGCTCATTGGATGTTGTCCACCAGTGTGTGTGTGTGTGTGTGTGTGTGTGTGTGTGTGTGTGTGTGTGTGTGTGTCTAGAAAGTGGGGGGCACTGTGTTATATAGATTCTGTGTTTTTGCGTCCGCCCCAATGAGACATATTGTATTGAACTCCACCGTTGGATGATCTTGTGTCAGGGAGCCCTCTGGTGGTGCGGGAGGGAAGGACATTTGAGGCTCAAACCACAGTCTGCTGAACCAATCCAAAAGTCTTTTGCTTTGCTTCTTCTGCCTGTCTCTGTCTCTCTACCTCTCCCTTTCTTTCACTGTCGACCCACTGTCTCCTCTGCGGTTAGTAGAGATCCCTCCAGCTGAGTATCGTTGCAAAAAGGAGATTAGAGGAAGCTTGACGGCTTTCATCATAACATATGGGGTTTGCCTGCGTCCAAATTGGAAATATCGTAAATAATTTGAGTCATTATTGAGAAATTGTGTGGTTTAAACAGATCATCATGTTCATTCTTTCTGTCTTTGTTCTATTGTTTTCTCTGTTCCTCTCTCCCTTGCCCCTTCCCACCCCCAGGAAACCGTCTCACCCCCAGCTGAGTTCCTTCATCAGTCACATGGCTCTGGGTGGACGTGGCCGCTGGGAGTCTACTCTGGGCTCCGTGCCCCGTCTGCCCAATCACAGTGCCTGTGAGATGGGAGAACTCACACAGACAGGTAACCGGGCCAATCCTGTGGCTGGCTCCTATCCAGTCACCCTGGGATCTCTGTTGCTGCACCCATATTGTCAATATCGGAGGCAGCCAAACATGATGTTCATGTAAAACACCTTGCTGGTTGGTTGAGGAATAGTGCCATAGCAAGTATAGACAACCAAGCCCTTTACCTCTTGAATGTTCTCATTTAGACCTCTGTCCAATAGATTTACTCGAAGTAGTTCTCTGAGCCAATCCATGCCCCTTTCTCTCCTTCCATCTTGTCCCCTCCCTTTTTTAGGGGTGGTTCAACACCTACGCAACGGTCAGGTGCTGCGCCAAGCTTACCAGCGCCACCAGCTCCTCCCGCCCGATTGGTCCCCGCGCCAGATGTGGGTGGAGACCACCGGCAAGAGCCGCACCCTCCAGAGCGGGCTGGCCCTCCTCTACGGCTTCCTGCCGGACTTCGACTGGTCCAAGACCACCGTCCGTCACCAGTGGAGCACCCTGTTCTGCGGTGCGGCGTGCGACTGCCCCGCCCGGGGACGCTACCTGGAGGAGGAGCAGAAGAGGCAGTACCGGCTCCGGGTGGCGGACAGCGAGCTGGAGCGGACCTACAGCGAGATGGCCCGGGCCCTGGGCCTGCCCACCAAGCAGCTCCGCGCCGCCAACCCCGTGGACTCGCTGCTGTGCCACCTGTGCCACGGCCTGCCCTTCCCCTGCGCGCCCGGCGGGGGGTGCGTGACGCTGCCGCAGTTTGCCGTGATCCGCCGGCAGCAGCTGGAGGACGAGGCGGAACGGAGGCGGGCGGGGCTGTACCGGCGCTACGCCACGCTGGCCGCCCACCCCTACCTGAACCGCACCGCCGCCAGGATGGAGCGGGTGGCCCACGGCAACCAGGCCGGGAGGAGGCCCAGGGCCGGGGGCGAGGAGGTGTTCTCCCTGGCCTCCGCCCATGACGTCACCGTGGCCCCGTTGCTAAGCGCCCTGGGGCTGGAGGATGCACGCTTCCCGCCGTTCGCGGCGAGGGTGGTGTTCGAGCTGTGGAAGAGCCCGCCGCCACCACAGAAGAAGAGAGGCGGGGTCAGAGGTGAGGGCTCCAGGGTGGCGGACAGCGAGCTTTTTGTCCGGGTGCTGTACAACGGGGAGGACGTGACCTTTGACACCACCTTCTGCCGCTCGCACGAGCGCCCCGTGGGACAGCCGCTCTGCCCCCTAGGGACGTTCCTGTCCTTTGTCAGGAGGGACATGTTCAGCCTGCTCAACGCCACCTCCTACCATCAGGCCTGCTACCAACGCCCCGCCTGACCAACAGAAAGGGAAGGCCTTGGCCAGCATCATCTCTCACTTTAAAAATGGTGCAGGAGTACCATGTCATCAGTGTCTTAAAACATTGTTGGTGGACTACAGCATTCCTTAGATACATAAACAAACACACACACACACACACACACACACTGCCTTTGACAGAGGTCTGTATGAGAGTGAGTTTAAGCCTTGTGATGTCGACAATCTCACCCCAGAAAATCCCTACCAATTGTAAACATTTCTTCTCCTTTTTCTAGCCCTGTTTACTAGATGTTGAGATTAAAGTTAGAGACCAAAACGTCAGGAGGGCAATGGTACGGCACTCAGGCACTTTATTCCTGCATTCCAACTCTTCGTCGTCGTCAAATGAAAACCTTTCAACTCCATGGTCTTATATCACCTGCCCATTTGCACTGGACTGAAGTGCCATGACTTTGTGGAACCATTCCAACCATTTTTCTACCCAAACCAAGCAAATACAATTTGTAATGAATTTGAAATTTGAAATGTTTTAATTGTGACTAATGGTGTGTGTTTTGGATGAGGTTCTTATGTGACTGTTCTGTTTTGTGGATACTCTTTTACTGTATTCTCCAATCCTTACTGGTGTCATTAGAAAACATCACAGCTGGAAGTGCTAACTGCTATGCTGGATTAGAGTTTTGAATAGAACACTATTTTCAGTTGGGCATTACAGATGATTCTTTTGATAACAATGGCGCTTTAGGCCAGTAGGCCATGTACTGTAGGTTGCATTCTGAAGAATGGAGTCACTTTATTTAGTTCATTCTAAAAGACCTAGCTACTACATTTGCATTTGATTAACAGTGTATGAGTAATTTAATCTTTTGAGGAGCTTCATTCGAAGTGGAATATTGAAAATAAAATTTTCCAGCCTGCAAAGGATGGATTCATCCCAGGTTTTGTTAATATTTTGACATAAGGACTTACCCGAAGGCATCGGAAGTAGGCCTAGTTTGAAATTTTTGTCAGTCGGGGTCCTATGAGAGTCCAAGTCTCATCTTGAAGCAAGGGGACTTTGATGTTGCACCTAGTGGTATGGGATCGGTGTGTAACTGGTACAATAAGCATTTGCATTGGTGAAGATGGGATTTACGGTATATTAACGATGAGTCCTTAATATAGGAGGAATCAAAAATCACTACAGTATGATGCAAAAACAGGTTTTTATATCAGCAGTTTTCATATCACTTTTCCAGCTGGTTTCTTGATGTATTCTTATAGAAAATCCATGTTGCTAATCACTTTTTCATAATTTGAGAGAAATGTAAAAAAATACATTCCATATGGATTAAATAATAATTGCAAAAGATCCCTATTTTTGTTTTGTTAACTTGCTGACCTACAACTCAATAAAAATACAGATGCTATGATCATTCAAACTGTTGTTTTGTATTTTGACTCTCTCTCTATCTCTAGCTATCTCCCCAAGCACGTATTTGGTTTAATATGTCGAAAGGTAAAGAAGTACAGGTTGAAGAACCTGTAGGGAGGGTGAACGATTTGATAGAGCTGCCCCTGTCCTTACAAACCTCCGCCAGTAGATGGTGCTCTAACTTCACACACCCCCAAACTTTCTCATCCCTCTTCCTCCTATCCACTGCTATCAAACTCACTGTTTGTCATCAGCACCGCGGGGCAAGAACACATAATCAATACATTTCTCTCAGTGAACAAAAGCCAGAGTGCCTTCTCCTCTCCGCCAGACTCGTCATGTGTCATCTTGATAAGAAACCTAATCCAACGTCGACAAAACATCAATTGCACAACTCATTTTGAGAAGTGGTCCTCCCCGACCGGGGATTGCCGTTCTGCTCTGAAAACTCTGCGGGAAAAAGAGGGAACAATATTGACTCTGAAATGTAATAACATAGGGGAGTTGGAGTAAATTATGTTTGTACGATTTTTCCCCCACTCTTGGCTATAGTGGGCATTGATTGTGTAATTCAGTTCTGCAGACAGACCAACTACATTTATCTCCTACTAAAACTTTGAACTATCAAGGCCTGTTGTTTAGTAATGTTACAGTTAACCTTATTAGGAAATTGATGTCAGCATTGGGACCGGACTCTTCATTAGTCCTTCATTTATCCAGGGATGTCTTCCCTTCTGCTGTGTCTGTCCGTCCTGCTTCCTGACCCACTCAGTCTATTATGCATGCTGCCAGCGATCTAGACCTGCTTCCATGTCGTGAGCTGTGTGTGTAAGTAAGGGTGTGTGGGTCTTTCAGCTGAAGAGAAAGCCAGAGAGTGTGCGTGTGTGTGTGATACAGCAAGCAAACATGAGGTGGCTTCTTGTTTTTTTTCTATGTCTGCGTATGTGTGCTGGTCTTTGTACAATTGCCCATCTGGAATGAGTCGCTGGTACTGTAGCTGTTGTCTGTTTTGGACATGACTGTCTAACTCCAAAACAATGTTCAGTTAGAAAACGTCTACCCCCTTCAGAGACGGAAGGAGGAAAAGGGAGTCCAGGATGGAATGATTGATGCTGCGGACATGAGAGAGGGGGAATGGGTAAGCGGGGGGAGAAAAGAAAGGTAAGGAGAGAAGGAGGGGTTGTGGTTGGTGGAGACAAGGTTCTCTCCCTCCTCCTCCTCTGCTCCCCAGCTAGAGCCATGGTTGTAGGACTGGCTGACTGGCTGACTGACTGACTGGCTGACTGGCTGACTGACTGACTGACATACAGATGAGTGGAAGGAAAGAAAGATGGAGGATGTGTTTGGGTTTCTTATTGAAAGCTCATGCTCGAGAGGTGGAGCAGACGACACTCATTGATTGAAGCAAAGCCGAGGTGGGAATCTCCACCCTTAAACAAGCCAAGCCACACAACAATCTGGTTTATTTGTTTGTTAGAAGATAAGGATTACATGGGATAACTTTGTTATTGAGTCTATGTGTTGGGTGACTGTTGTGCACTCGTGCATAATTACTTCCAAGTGTGTGTGGCACACTTGCTAGATTTGCTTTCAAGTGTGTTTCTGTGTGTGCGTGTATGTGTGTGTGTGTGTGTGTGTGAGTGTGTGTGTGTGTGTGCGTGTGTGTGTGTGTGTGTGTGTGTGTGTGTGTGTGTGTGATTTATGGTGCTGGGTGTTAGCACCTTTTAGCTAAACTAATCAGGATTGATGAGTCTTTCAGTGCTGTGAGCGCCAGGCTACAAGACTCAGCCACACACAGACACATGCGGCTCCGAGTGGCTAATTGAGTTTGGTCATTACTGCTACTTTCCTCTATCAAGGCCTCATTCAGATAACCATTCATCACCAACACACACACACACACATACACACACACACACACACACACACACACACACACACACACACACACACACACACACACACACACACTCACAGAACATATTCTTCCTCACCCACGCAGACTCCCCCTTTCTCTTTCACTCTTTTTTCTCTCTTTCAATAACACACACAGGCATGACTTTGTGCATATACTTCCTTACTCACACCAATCTGCCCTCTCTTTCTCTTGCACACACAAGCCAATGACATGTGACGTTTCTCCTTCTCTTGCATCTTTCTGTCTGCCTGTGCGTCACCCGTCTGTCCTCTCCCTGTCTGCCTGTCTGTCTCCAGTATGAAAATGCCTTCTTAGCAAAGGAGTGTGTGCTGTGCATCTAGGAGGACTGAGTGTGTGGGGGCTGAACCCGATGAACCCTGAATGTAAAATCACACGCCCTCGCTCCCGCTCCATCTGAACTCCTCCGAGAGGGAGAACCGGAGAGAGCGACAGAGAGAGTGAAGGAGAAGAAGGGGAAGGCCGCAACAGACAGACTGGGAGAAGATGGGAGAGAAGGAGTGGAAGGAAAGGGAGCAGAAATGCTAGACGGGTTGAACACAGATGGACAGACTGCAAGATGAAAGTGCAACTCTCTCTCAAGTAAATGGGTCAGAGGCAGAATGCATACGGCAGTCCCCAGAGAACAACACAGACCGCAGTACACACTGCAGAGAGAGAGAGAGAGAGAAGGATGAGAGAGAGACAGAGACTGAGAGAGAGAGAAGGATGAGATAGACAGAGACAGAAAAAGAGAGAGGGTGGGGTAGGAGTGAGGGGTGGGGGGCGGGCAGATTTGATGTTTAACGAACACATTATCAGTAGCTAGACCGCTCTCTCTGCCATGGTCTTTTACAGCCCAGAAACCTCAAAGTAAGTTACTGGTCACCTGCCGCTAAAGGTAGACTGGTTCTGGAAGGTACGTAAAAGAAGGATTTCCGATCCCATTGGCTTTTCCTTGCAAGAACATGGCCTCATTTATGAAAAAGAAAAGCCCTCACCAAAGAGAATGTACCATCACCGCATCTCTGAACTTGACAACACTGCCTTCACCGTACAGGTCAATGGAGGTTCCATCTATGTGTTCTGCTTGTGGTCCCTTATAAAGAGGTAGGGAAGGCTATGAAAGGAGAGGACAGGAAAAAATGAAAAAGAGCAGGAAAGAGAAAGAAGGGATGCGGAAGATGGAAAGCAAAGGGAAAGGAAAGGGGGATATGGAAGAGAAAGAGGCGAACGGTCACTGTATGGATTAGAGATCATCTGTTGTTCTTTCACCTCTGAAGAAAAGAGAGGGTTAATATTAACTTTGGCAACCCTTTGTGAACAAGGGCTTTCTAGAGCTGATTGCAAATACTTTCAAGAACACTCCCTTTTTCTCTCCTTGTGTTTCCACAAATCCCTCTCCCTACCACACACACAAACACACACACACACACACACACCTTTCCTGCTCCAGACGGTGAGTTATGGCTCCTGAAGCGTGGCCTTATTTGCCTTGCCCACTGCTAGACTTTCCCCCTGTTGCCTTGTTCTCCATTGTGTCCCTGGTCCCCACCTTCGCCTACCCCTGCCTAGGTAAACATGCTGGGGACCAGCAGCTTATCAATCACTTGCGTCGCACTAAAATACCGCCCCCCCCCCCCCCCCCCAGGGTCCTTTCGGTGCCTTGCTATCAGGTGGAAGGGTTCCACTTCCTGTCTTTGTGGACAGGTTCCTGGCCGAGGGCGGGATGTGTTCCCTATTGGCCCACAGGGGACGGGACAGTAGACCCTGGGGATTCTGGTTCTGGCCCGACCGAACGGCGCCGTTTGAGGATCGGTTCTGTGCTGAGGAGGGAGGGTGTGTGTGTGTGTGTGTGTGTGTGTGTGTGTGTGTGTGTGTGTGTGTGTGTGTGTGTGTGTTTACAGAGAAACGAGTGCAAAAGAGGAAGACGTTTTTTATATTACATGCCCTGTTTAAAAACCTCAGACTAGTCTAATCTAAAGGGGCAAAGCAAAGCTATTAGCCGTGTCAGGGCAGTAGATGCCCCTGTCTCCTCTGGACTACTGTGGCTGGGTTAGTGTCATCCTTGATGTTTGTATCTCAGAGTCTCAGGAGAGTTCCTTTTACCTGAAAAGAAAATGGTCTTTTCAGAATGTGTGTAGAGTCCCGCTGTGCCCAGGTTGGTGCCGAAAGGCTGTGTGAGTTAAAACACACTCACACAAACAAACACACTCACACACACACACACACACACACACACACACACACACACACACACACACACACACACACACCCACACACCCACACACCCACACACACACACACATACTGCAAGGTGCTACCTGGTGAGAGGTACAGATTGTAAATTGAATCTCCATGGCCCCCACGGCGTGCGACCTTTCCGTCACTGAGAGGAGCCAGGCCTAGAAAGCCAATAGCCGACTTGATTTCACTCTACTGGAAACGGACAGGGACACACGGACCCGGGAAGGGAGGGAGGGAGGGAGAAGAGAGAGGGTGGGAGGCCGGGAGAGAGAGAGAGGGAGCGAGGGAGAGGAGAGGGAGAAGAGAGAGAGGGAGGCCCGGAGAGGAGAGAGAGAGAGAGGTAATGGAAGAGGTGAGTGCGCGGAATTGAATTGAGCCAAGGAGATAGAGGAACAGGTGCTGAATATATGGGGGATCGGGACTGGAGAGGAGGAAAAACATCCCCATCCCTCCCGTCCTCCATCTTCTAAAACCCCAGGGAATCAATATCACGGTCTCTTCAATCCTCAATGCTGCCGGAAAAAGAGGGTTAAATAGATGAAAATGTATTAGCATGGTTTTCAGTGTCCTAATAAATGTATCAAGATTATTGAATCCTGTTGATTAATATGTTTATTTGGTTGGCTAAATTAGTGTTTGTGATCTGGGAAGTTTGATGTTTGGGTTAAAAGTGAGTTGCTTGTGAGTGTTTGTAAATGCATGCAAGGGTCTTAATTGGTATATCTACAAAATCAGATCGTATTGGTTATGGCTGAATACTTGCGATGGAGAAACTTCTGTCTGTTGGCTTGTGTGAGCCTTCTCTAGCTGAGCATACTTTCTGTAAGCCTGTAAGTGGCCATAGATGGGTCTGGATTTAAGGTGAGCGAACAAGAGTAGTGGCCTCCCTAAAGGTCTAAAACTTGAACCAGAACTCGGACTAAAGGTTTAGCCTTTCTACTCTGTTAAATATACTATGGGATGGACTTGTACAAACCATGACATACCGTGTGAGGGGTTAGAAGTTGGGAGTCGGGATATCGAGCCTGAGAGATACAAAAAGTGGCACAGAGAGTGGACTGTTTTAAAAAGAGGGCTGGGGGAACAGACGTTCAAGAAAACAAGCTCCAAAGAAGAGATGGGTGGCTCAGCTCAGATGGGTGGGTAAGTCACTTGTTTCCATAACAGATTCCATCCGTTGCTCTTTTCGGAGGTCGATAAGGGCACTCTCTTTTGTGCTCTCGCACGCGGCCACACATGATCAATACATCTCAACGCAAACTTGTTTTTCTGTTTGTCTCGCACTCAGAAATCTATATGACCTGTTCTGTTATGGAAATTATGATTGCAAATAATAGTTTCCTTGCTTTGCATCTCTTTTGCGCCATGGGCAACAGTAGGAAACAATCAATGGTCTAGCAAACGGAGCATGGCTGTGTAGGTCAGGCCAATAACTGTTGTTAGAGAGAAAGAGAGCGAAAGAAAGAGAGAGAGAGAAAATGACTGTTGTAGGTGGAGAGAGGGATGGAGGGAGGGGTGGACTATTTTCGTCTGTCTTTCTGAAGATCATGAAGTCATCGGCCCTTACAGGTGGACTCTCCACTCGCCTGTCTCTCCACACAGTGACTCATCCACTGTCTGGCTTGGTCCCTCCACAAACACACGTACACACACAGACACAAACACACATAGACGCTTTACACACAGGCCAGCAAATAGATACTGAAATCCACACAGCCCACACTTACACACACACACACTCACAGAGATATTCCCTCTGCTGGTATATAAATGCAGAAGCATGGACACACTCACACACAACAATCACTAAAGCCCTAGCACACGTGTGCATGCACATAGTTTTGTCATCACACACACTCACTTCTTCTCTCTCTTCCTCCCACGCAAAGTGTTCTCACTGTTTTCCTCTCAGAACGTCATATCAGACAACCATAGACATAACAGCCTTCAAACACACACACACACACACACCCACCCCCGCCCCCCCCCCCCACACACACACACACACACACACACACACGGGTTTGGACATCAGCTCGTACATGACCCCGCTGGTCAAGGAGCTCGTGTAGAAGGCGATGTTAAACACACACGTCTAAACACGGGAGGTGACAGCTAACAACGGCCATCTGGTACCTCGAGGCTGCAGCATAAAAAACCCTCCTGAGCAGACCTGTGTAAACTAAGAGGACGTGTGTGTGTGCGTGCACGCATGTGTGTGTGTGTGTGTGTTGTGTGTGCGTGCGTGTGCGTGCCTGTGCGTGCGTGTGCGTGCGTGTGTGCGTGTGTGTGTGTGCGTGTGCGTGCGTGTGTGTGTGTGTGTGTGTGTGTGTGTGCGTGCTTTCTGATAGTTAATGTAGCCTCCCATCATGTCTGGGAAACATTGCTATTTCAAATGCTTCAAGGAGCTCCTGATGGTCCATTCCTGGGGAAGAGATGTACCTAGCTGCCGACTCCAACGCTGTTTGGGGGGTGAAACACTTCAATCAAACTACTTTCAAGTAGATGGTAGGCATCTCCAAAAGACCCCAGTTTTACAATATGTTTAATTAAAATGTGCTAACTTCTATGATAATTATTTAATACCTTCGAAAAAAATTCAAGCTCAACTTAGTATAGGCAGGTCAAACCTGTTTTCACGTTATTTTAAATCAAATGATTTAGACAATCAAATCTTTGAAAAGATTTTTTGTTATTTAGTACGTGTTTATTAATGAAAACAAATGAAACATTGGCAGTTTGTGTAATAGTGTCGGTTTAAGTGTGGCAAATAAATGATAGATTGCATCGAGTTATTACCTGCGTTTAGCCAGCCGCTGTCGTCGGAAGCATACAAACCCTTTTTGACTGATAGGCTGCTTCACTTAAGGTAATGTGGGTAAGGTAAAAGTAATGTCACAGGGGTTTACTTCAAAATGAATCAAACTTTTATCATCAAATACGATGGGAAAAGGAAGGCAATTTAACACCGAGAGCACTGCACTTTTGAGTGCCCGCTTCAACATAAAATTGAGTGATTCTAACTAAGTCCGGCGTTGACCACCGTGCACTGGCGAGTTTTAAAATGACAAGGCGATGTTGTTAACAGTAGAAAAATGGAAAGAATATGCCGGTGGTGATGACCGTGTGGCGCGGGGATCTGGGAGCGCCGTGAATGGAGAGGACAGCAGGAGCCTGGAAGAGGGGCTGCTCCCCTGGGGGACAGGGATTAGATAGCTCCCGTAGTTTGTGGAGCTCAACACATACCACTACCCCACTCTCCCTCTCTATCCCCCTTCTCACGTTCCCACACACCCACACACCCCAACACACT
>CM030177.1:9614426-9619426 GCA_017639675.1 Aplochiton taeniatus
AGCCTCCATCAGGTCCCTTTCTTTATCAGATCGGCATTTAAAGACGGCGCTCTCCCCAGGGGACCTCATCTCTGTCTGACCAGCGTAGTAATCCTACTACAAACGAGCGCTAATTGGTGTTGATTTATTTCCCCCTAAGTGAGATGGGTTTTATGATTACGTTCAAAGCCAAAGAGATTGCTTTCAATCAAAGTATTTGTTATGTGACCAAAGAAATTCAGATGGTAAGTATATATCCACGGGACAAAACGGAAAAAGGATTTCATGTCAGCCATATAAGGTTATCAGAGCAAGGGTCTCTTTTTCATTGGTCTACTTTCTCCTCTCAGAGAGAAAATTGAAATCAGTGTCTTCAGTCCCAAAAGCCTAACGCTGAAAGGTGGGTCTGACATGGAGTGGCTGCCTTGTGTCAACACAGAGGCTGTTTACGTGTCACTTCATTTCTCATTAGCACCCTGACTTTTACCTGAGTGTTGTACTACTCAGCAGCCATATTGGGTCCCTGTGTGGTCTATGGTCCCAAGGGACCTTTTAATGCATGTATCAATGCATGCTGGTCAACATCAGCCATATGTGGAATCTCACTAGTCCCATGTGATGACTAGTGCTCTCTCTCTCTCTCTCTCTCTGTCTCTCTCTCTGTCTCTGTGTCTCTCTCTATTTCTCTTTCTCTAATTGATAGTGAGTGAACATTGGCTTATTTGATAAGTAGACGTTCCCACTTCCTAGTGAACTACAGTACTGCATTATCCTCATTTTCTTTCTGTCGCTTGACATTACCCGCACGGTTCCCTTGCTAGCCAGTGGAAACGATGATATATACACCGTAGCACCTCATTAGGACATTGTTAGCAACACAATTTATTGTATCCATATTTGAATTTGGCGTTTGAGATGTAGATAGTTTCTGTTTCCCGTCCCCCTGCCCCCTCTCCGTCCCACTCCCCCTTCTCATGCTCTGTCTTGGAAGGCTCCAGAACACGGGTTGAGCTCTTTCATTGCTGCATGCGTAGTCTACAGTTTTCTTTTTTTCTTCTTAAAACTTCTTCTAAAGGGCTGTGTTTATTTATGGCTGTTCCTCTATGGAAATGTAGATGACTGTTTGTGCTTTTTCTATCATTTATATAAACCTGTGGTTTCTAATGTATTTCAGTGTGTGTGTGTGTGTGTGTGTGTGTGTGTGGGGGGGGGGGGGGGGGGGGTCACATTACTTTGCTTTGGGACCAGCTGGTCTGGCATGTTTCATTCGTTACCCTGTCATGACTAGTGTTTCACTGCCGTATTTCACTTTCACTTTCACACACACACACATGCACGCACGCACGCTCGCACGCACGCATGCACGCATGCACGCATGCACCCACACGCACACACACACACACACACACACACACACACACACACACACACACACACACACACACACACACACACAGTCACACACACACACACACACACACACACACACACACACACACCCACACACCCGCACACGTACAGCTCAGTGCAGTTTCCAAACTGTTCCTCACCTCACTTCCATAGGTGTAGGCTGTGGTAGATGGGTGAGGGCTGAGAGAGAATGAGAGAGGGAAAACTATACTGAAGAAAAGGGTAAAGAAAGAAAGAAAGAAAGAAAAAAAGAAACAAAGAAACAAAGAAACAAAGAAAGAAACAAAGAAACAAAGAAAGAAAGAAAGAAACATGTAATAGAGGAAGACATTGAAAGGAAAATGAAGACGGAGAAGAAAGAAAGATAGCTATAAGGAAAGGGAGATGGCGCTAGACAGAAAAGAGAGACAGGGAGAGAGGGAGACAGTGTGGACCCTTGAGAGCGCAGGGCCTCTCTTTTCTAGGTCATGTTGTAGAGACGCAAACCCCAGAGTTGACTGGTTCTTTGAAAACACACAGTCCAAAGTGTCAGGTCACATCTGTCAGTGGAGTCATCATGACACTATGAGAGAGAGGGAGAGAGAGGGAGAGAGAGAGAGAGAGAGAGAGAGAGAGAGAGAGAGAGAGAGAGAGAGAGAGAGAGAGAGAGAGAGAGAGAGAGAGAGAGAGGGAGGGAGAGAGAGAGAGAGGGAGGGAGGGAGAGAGGGAGGGAGAGAGAGAGAGAGAGAGAGAGAGAGAGAGAGAGAGAGAGAGAGAGAGTGTGTGTTTTTGTCGGGAGAAAGTGTGTGTACGTCTGGCTAAAAGCTTCCACATTTATTTTAACACACACATGCCACTTCTTCCATAAGGGAGGCATACACACTCCCACTTGTCCGCAAGACACATACTGACATACACACACAATGGAGTACAACACACCACAAAGTTGGCGAGGACACATCATCGATGCACACACAAACACACACACACACACACACACACACACACACACACACGACTAGCCCTCTCCAGACCCCACACACTCTTTCTCCAAGATAAAGAGGTCACAACGTGTGTAGTGTGTGTGAAGTGGCCAAGGAGCAGCCTGGTGGTTTTAACAGAGAATTCCTTTCAGTGTGTGTAAGCCAGTCAGCCTCTCATTCCCAATGTCTCTGTAACACCCCTCGGAGTCTGTTCCATTATACATGGCTGGAGCACGGAATCCTTTTCAGTCCATAAAATAGAACACTCTGCTCTTTAATGAGACTTTTTATTTCGACACACAATGCTTTGGTTCATTTGAGACTTTCCCTCCAGTAATCATTTGGAATTAGTTTGGGGAATTCGTCGGGAGTATGTGAAACAATATATGTTCGGTTTCCCCCGACTCAACACATAAGGCGTCTGCAATACGGTGGGTTTGGCCCTCCGCCTTTTTCGCTGGAGTCAATCACAATGGGAATTGTTTGCGTGGGCATCTGATAGCGACATAGTAAATGAAGATCGCCGCAGTTCCTCCATATGGCTGGAACTGGCCAGCGGTTTTTGCACGCAGCCCAGGAAATGTGGAAGTATTCTGGGATATCTAAAACACAGTCTAGCCTAGCTGCCAAGGCTGCATCAAGTCAAGGTGCAATCAGTCTCACACTTTTTCACACAGGTCTGGTATAAGTGGGGCATCTTAAGTTCCTTGAATTGGAAGTCAGTCAAACACAGACCGATTAAAGTCATTTCTATCTTGGACAGGGGAGTTCTAATATGGCACACCTATTGTTCAATACTCTATTGTCAGTGGCAAATACATGAACAACTTTACTGTAGTTCCTGTTTCAGTTGGCTTTGCTGCAGAGGCAAATTGTCAGGGGTGGCTGTTGAATTATAATAGCTATTGTGTGTGTGTGTGTGTGTGTGTGTGTGTGTGTGTGTGTGTGTGTGTGTGTGTGTGTCTATGTGTGTGTGTGTTCTATGTCTACACTAACTAGTCTATTTATATGGTCAAATCTGAGGTCAGTATTGGTTATGTCCTTCTGTCTAGTTTAGTGTGGAAACATTTATCAACCTTTTGCGGTGAATAATGGAACATTTATCCACTGGGAAAACGAATCACTCTGACAAGACATATTCGTCTCTGCCATGAAAAGGAACATGCTAGCCAGATGCATCCATTAGCTATGAGATAGCATCAGTTACACAGCGGAATATTTCATGTCATTGTTTTTAGTCATGTAATATCTTCCTATTCCGTTTCAAATTTTTTATGGCGAAAGATTTATTTTTAAATCTATTTTTTTAAATGCTGCAAACATTTACTGTGCTGCGTTCTGCTTTCTCAAGCAATGAAAACTGTTTACAGGCTGGGTCAAGTTAAGTTGACAATGTAGCCTTCGGGTTGTGTGTGTGTGTGTGTGTGTGTGTTTTGGCTCTGGGCTATATTCAGGGCTGTCAACTCTAGTGTGAAAAAGAACACACTATTACGGGCCAAAACCCTCTAAGATACCGTTTTTAAATCAAGAACAGTGACAGCATTTCCCTTTCCCTTTGTCAGTAAGGTCTTTTTGGACCAGATATAGCACATATTTAGATCTGACTATGAAAATGTATATACCACTGAAAAGGAAGCACAAACAGAAAAACAGATTTTTTAAACCCACAAAACAGACACAGTTAGAGTTTCAGATAGACAGAAACGTGCTTACATACATCATTTCATCAAAGAACGAACATTTGTTCAAACGTAAGACACTCACACACACATGCATGCATAGATACTGTAACGACAGTGTGAGGGTTCCGCGGACATCCGTCCGGTAGAGGGCGCTGAAGGGCTGTGGTGGTGATGAAGCACTCACACAGGTGAGTTCAATCTGGTGATCAGTTGGGGGAGTGCTATATAAGGGTGTTTGTTTGTTTCAGTAGGGAGGCTGACACACGCCGGAAGGCTGAGCGCATGCAGAGTTGCAGTCGCACGAAGAGCGAAGCACCAGCACCAGCACCAGCACCAGCACCAGCACCAGCACCAGCAGCGTGGGCTTACGGGTGGGGGTGTGTGGGTCTGGGACAATAAAAGGGTTTCTCCAGCTACACTCCTTGGTCTGCCGTCTCCTCTGTGCTCAGAACTCCTCACAGACAGATAGACAGATCAACAATTCTACAAACACATACCCATATATACACATTTATACACATAAATCCACACATTTGTTCATTATCACACACAGGCATTGTGGTGAAGGCACCATGCTTGGTGTCAGGATGGAGGGGAGTGGCCAGAGCCATGAGAGAGAGAGGCTGGGATCAAACGACCAACACCTGTAGCCTGGCAGGTGTTCTCAATTAGAGGAGGGCTGTCAGCGCCTTACAGAGAAGCTGCTCACACTCAGGAAGAGCAGTACACGCTCCTAGGAAGCGTTTAACCAGAGCCGGACGGATATTTAGCACAGGACTAATTGTCTCTGTCTCTCGCTTTGTCCGTGTATGTCTCTCTCTCTCTCTTTCTCCTTCTCGCCCCTTCTCTCTCTGCCTCTGTTTCTGCCTTTGTTTCTCTCTCTGTCTATCACTTTCTCTCTCTCCCTCCATTACACCTCCTGAGACTAAGCAGGGGAAGCAGTGGCGTCTGAAGGGAGGGTGGGCGA
>CM030177.1:9634426-9636926 GCA_017639675.1 Aplochiton taeniatus
ATGTCTAGGCTCAGTTTCAGATTCTGGTTTTGCCTGTGCAGACTGCAGTTATAGTAATCAACATGAAAAGCAGAGAACTGTCTATGGGTGAAAAGAAAGCAATTGTGAAGCTAAGAGAAAATGGGAAATCAATCAGAGCCATTGCACAGACACTAGCCATAGCCAGTACAACAATTTGGAATATCCTCAGGAAGAAACAAACTACTGGTGTACCAAGTAACAGACATCGAACGGGACGACCAAGGAAAACAACAGCAGTTGACGACAGAAACTTTGTCAGAGCTGTGAAGAAAGACCCTAAAACTACTGTTGGTGAGATCAACAACAACCTCCAGAGGGCAGGAGTGAAGGTTTCAGAATCCACTGTTCGCAGAAGACTTCATGGACAACAGTACAGAGGCTACACCAGAAGATGCAAGCCATTCATTAGCATAAAGAATAGGAAGGCCAGGCTGGATTTTGCCAAAAAGTACAGAGGCGAGCCTCAAAAATTCTGGGAAAAAGTTTTATGGACTGATGAGACGAAGATTAACTTCTACCAGAGTGATGGAAAGGCTAAGGTTTGGAGAAAAAAAGGATCTGCTCATGACCCCCAAAACACAAGCTCATCTGTGAAACACGGTGGAGGTAATGTGATGGCTTGGGCTTCAATGGCTTCTTCTGGGACGGGCTCATTAATCTTCATTGATGATGTAACACATGATGGCGGCAGCAAAATGAATTCGGAAGTCTACAGAAACATTTTGTCTGCCAATTTAAAGAAGGATGCAACCAAACTGATTGGGAGATCCTTTGTCATGCAGCAAGATAATGACCCTAAACACACTGCAAAAGCAACAAAGGAGTTCATCAGGGGCAAGAAGTGGAAGGTCCTAGACTGGCCAAGTCAATCTCCAGACTTAAACCCTATAGAGCATTCTTTTTACCTTCTTAAAAGGAGACTGAAGGGAGAAACCCCCCAAAACAAGCAACAACTGAAAGAGGCTGCAGTGAAAGCCTGGAAAGGCATAACAAAAGAAGAATGCAAAAGTTTGGTGATGTCCATGGGTCGCAGGCTTGATGCAGTTATTGAAAGCAAAGGATTTGCAACAAAATATTGAGTCCTATTCACTTAAATCCATTTCAAGTCTATCTGTTCCAATACTTTTGCTCATCTAAAAATGTGGTCTTTCTTTTCAAATAATGATATCTTCTAAGTTGTTTATCAGATCCAGATGAAAATACCTGGAAATAAAAGCTGACATATTGATCTTTTGTCTCATATTCATCTTTTGGTGTCAAACCCAAACGCTTTCAGTCTACAGCAAAAATAAAGGAATTGGCATTACTGTTCCAATACTTTTGGAGGGGACTGTATATATATATATATATATATATATATATAGATATATAGATATATAAATGTGTGTGTGTGTGTTTTCTGTGTGTGTGTTTGCAAAGCTGTGCACGTGTGGATGCATGCGTGTACATGGTCACATCTATTGCAGATTCGTGCTTGTTTTTGGAGTGTTTTGAAAATACAAAATTACACCACTCTAAAGTATCTTACTACAAATTACATTAGATTGTTTTCAACTTTGTCAAATACCAGTTACAAAATACTCAAAAGTAATTGAAATAAGTATTTCAAATACAAGTAACAGAAATACTACCCATCTCTGGGTGTAGGTATGGTTGATCAAGTGTTGAGCTGGTTCTCGATGTTCTCAAAGAGATTGAAGCCATCGATTGGGACATTTATTCCAGGTGACGTTGTCCCACTTTGCTCATCCATGTTCGAAACATTGGCACTGATTTGACACTTTGTCGTCAGATTTTTCCGGACACTTTTTCCCTCTTCCATTCCTTCATGACTTGAGTAAGCTGTTTAACTTCCTGTCAAAACCAGGACACATCGTGTTAGATGTCAGGCCAGCCCAGCACCAGGAAGTCTTCCTCAGCAACCAATCAGATGGCTCTGTCACGTTCCCACAGTCTCTGAGCTGTGCTGGACATCAAACGCTTCATAAAGTGTGCCTTAAAGTCATGTTGACCCGCTGCATGAAACCAAACACGATGAAAAGCGTCTTGAGTTATCATTCGAAATGTGCAGAAGCGTTCTCAAAGGCAAGCTCCAACGGTGATCTGTCACCACGGCGATTCCATCCGTGCGCCTGGCAAAATAAATGAAACAACTCCAACGCTCCGCACCTCGTTCCCACTGCTCCGGCAGGCCAACAGCCGCGTGGAAATCCGAGGAATCTCGGTGGGGCCGGTTCCTAGAGCCCTGCCTGTGCTCCTGGGGAGCGTCCGTCCCTGTAGAACTGAGGTGAGGAGAACCAGATGGTTCCGTCCGACCGGCGCCAACTCCAACAGAACAAATCCCAAAATACAATCAGGAGGATGATGATACGACGTCGGCGGGCCAAGTCAAACAGAGAGAGAGAGAGAGAGGGAGAGCGCCCTCTCCGACCCCCCTCCGGGTCACGTTACCATGGCTACTGGTGGAGAGGGTAAACAG
>CM030177.1:9641926-9644426 GCA_017639675.1 Aplochiton taeniatus
ACACACACACACACACACACACACACACACACACACACACACACACACACACACACACACACACACACACACACACACATGTACGCTTGTGTGTATGTAATGGTGTGTGGATCCAATTTACATACACATTTTGTTTATTCTGCACCCATCAATTACTCTTCCTTAAAGAGACATTTTGTACACACTGTGAACTCCATTGAATGTTGTCATGATGTCAAATCATAAACAATATAAAAAACTACAGCTGTTACTGAGCTGCTTGTCAAAATGGTCACAAAGGCAGAAGCATTCTGCAAAATGCATTATTCACGAGAGAATAAACATTAAAATCCCTCATCGTCTAAAAGCACATACCATTTCCTTTAAGTTCCTAAATCTCCTCACCTGAAAACGTCTTTGGTTCAAATGTTTTGGTTCCACTGTCTGGGTTCCACTGTTATAGTTCCACTGTTTTGGTTCCACTGTTATGGTTCCACCGTTATGGCTCCACTGTTTTGGTCCCACTGCTATAGATCCACTGTTTTGGTTCCACTGTTAGGGTTCCACATTTATGGTTCCACTGTTTTGGTTTCACTGTTATGGTTACATTGTTTGGGTTCCACTGCTTGGGTTCCACTGTTATATTTCCACTGTTTTGGTTCCACGGTTTGGATTCCACTGTTATGGTTCCACTGTTATAGTTCCACTGTTTTGGTTCCATTGTTTTTTATATCTTACTGTCCTGTTTTGGCCGAGCAGGGTCATTGACCTTTGACCCTTTCCAAGGCATACCAGCTGTCATATGATCGATGAGTAGTGTCACGACCAACGCTGAGTCACAGCGGGCTGGGACAAAGTGCTGAGTCACTCTCCTTCTTCCGCTTCAGGAGATGGAGCGAGACTGCTAGGCTCTCATAGCCGTCACAGATATGATATACACAAGCTTTCAATACACTCCCCGGCTCTCCCATATCTAATGGAACAAATTAATACACCGCCGCTCCGGACACTGAGCCAAAATGGAAATCCAATTTAATCAACCTTTGTCTCTCGCTTTCATTTCTCCTCTCTCTCTCCTCAATTTGTGTGTGTGTGTGTGTGTGTGTGTGTGTGTGTGTGTGTGTGTGTGTGTGTGTTCGTGTGTTGAGATGTTGCTCTTGGCCCTTCTGGAGAGGGAGAGAAGACAGAGTGAGGACAGGACCAGTTTAGCCGGGAAGAGCTCATCTTTAGCCCGCCTGTCTGAGATTCACGCTGCCCTCATTTGTCACACGCCCGTGATATTACACTAATGCACGCTCCTTTTCATTATGGCCGCGTTCTTGGCAGCGCCCAGGCTTGTATTGGAAACGAGTCGCGGTGAATAGCGGGCAGAATTTCCAGCTGATAGTTTTCAATATGCCGTAAATCATGGTTTACTGGAACACGTTGAGTTTGACCCTGTTCTCTGTCCAGGGTTCAACATTGTGCTCTGCCTCTTAACTTTCTCTGGCCACAGAGGCTTTATAAGAGATAAAAAGAAGATCCTCCAAATGTTGGCAAAGCCCATGTAATCATATAGGGCTGGATGTTCCTTCTGAAACCTGATGAGCTGAACACACATACACTCACACACACATACACTCTAAAAGAGAAACCTATGTGTCTCTGTTTATTAGTGTGTGTGTGTGTGTGTACTCATTTCATTTCATTTGGGTGTTCTTTCTGGAACTGTCCCTACCATCCATGATGGTTGAACACTACTTTCCTGCTACTTCTATACATACGTCATACTTTGGCTTTTGTCTCTCCTCTGTCTTTCCACCAACAGCTCTATTTTCTGTCTTTAGTCTGTCTTTGTGTCCAGTCAACTCTTATTTCATACTTTTTTTCATTTGCTTCATCTCTTCTTTTGAGTACCATTTTGACTCTCTCTCCACTTCTCCCTCTGCCTCCCCCCTTTCTCACCATCTTGTTTATTTCACCATCGTATCTTTTCAAAGCTCCCTGTTAACCCCCCCCCCCCCCCCCCCCCCCCCCCCATGCCCCCCCTCCCCATCCTGATGGTGATGTCCCATCCTGCTCAGCTAACACGTTATCTTAATCCGCCTGGCCCTGACACGCTGTGCTCTCCTCCTAGCATGTTTTACACTCACCCCGGCCGGTAGCGTGTGATTAGCGTGTTGCCATTAGTGTGTTGTTGCATCCACTCCGTCTGTACCCGTTCCCCCCCTGGAGTATTCTGGGATGTCGTCCCGGTGACCTCTGCTGCAGGTGGAGTCGCTTAGCCACACCCCCTTACGGAGGATGGCTAGGCTGCCCGTCGCTAGGACATGCGACTAATCTGGTTAGCTGAAGGACGTCCCTGCGTCAGCGCTCGCTAATCTGATCTCACACACACACGCTCACGCCTGCCTGAGCACATGCACGGGGAACAAGACACACACACACGCGCTCACGCCTGCCTGAGCACACACACGGGGAACAACACACACGCCCGTTGGAGTGCACACACAGGGAACAGCGCACACACTCAGTCGCGTGT
>CM030177.1:9661926-9681926 GCA_017639675.1 Aplochiton taeniatus
AGTGAGAGAGAGAGAGAGAGAGAGAGAGAGAGAGAGAGAGAGAGAGAGACTGAGAGAGAGAGAGAGAGAGAGAGAGAGAGAGAGAGAGAGAGAGAGAGAGAGAGAGAGAGAGAGAGAGTGAGAGAGAGAGACTGAGAAACAGAGAAAGAGAGAGAGAGAGAGAGAGAGAGAGAGAGAGAGAGAGACTAAGAAACAGAGAGAGAAAAGGGGTGAGGAAAAAGGCATAAAGGGGAAAAAATAAAAAGAGGGTAAGGACAGAAGAACATAAAGAGACAGGGAGAAAGAGATAGAGAGAAGAGGGAGAGAGATTGAGGTGCAGAGAGAGAGAGAGAAGTAGGTGAGAGAGAGGGGGTAAAAGAGGTTTGGGTGAGAGGGGACATATGCAACAACTTAAAAGGGATTACATACACCAAGCACCCTTTCCCTTCAGCTCCTTCTCTCTGTCTCCTCCATGCCCCCTTTCACCAACCCAGGGCACCACACCCAAAGCTCTCCACTTCTGCTGGAATGGAGAGACCAGGAGGGAGGCAGGGAGGCAGGGAAGGAGGGAGGGAGGGAGCGAGACATTGTATATTGCCCAGACCATGAAAGACAGTCTGTGGAATATGAAAAAAGCTCAGATGATGGAAGAGTTACTGTAGGGTCATGCACACAAGCACACACACAGACGCACACACATACACATACACAGACGCACACACACACACACACACACACACACACACACACACACACACACACACACACGCACACACACACACACACACACACACACACACACACACACACATACACACAAACACACACAAGCGGGCTGCGAGAGAGTGGGCCCCACTGTATACTGTGCCGAGTGGAGAGGCTGGGTATCTCTTCAAAGAACCCTGTGGCTTTCCCACAAGACATCATCCGCGTGTCTAACTCCCTCCAGACTGGCCTGCCGTTTGTGTTACTGTGTCTAAATGTGTGTGTGTGTGTGTGTGTGTGTGTGTGTGTGTGTGTGTGTGTGTGTGTGTGTGTTGGGGGATGCGTCTGTACGTGTTATTAAGCTCCCAAAATTGGGGACAAATTGCTCTCAGGTGCAGATGCTTTTGGGATAAGATGATCTTTCTTTACGGATAGCTCCTCACTTCCCTCTCCCCTCTTTTCCGCCCCATTCTTTCTCTCGCTCTTTCTCTCCCTCTCTCTCTCTTTTCCTCGGCCCCTTCACCTCACAACCTCTCTCCTCCCGCTCCCATTCTCTCTCCGTCTCCTTTTTCACAGAGCTCACCCCCTCTTTCCCCCTGGCCCCCTTCTTTGTGCTCCTAACTCCCTTCCATTTTCTCACTCTGTGCTCCCTCTCTCCTTCTCTCCTCTCCTCCCTCCTCTGCCCCCCTGCTCCTTTTGAAAAGACACTCTTACGGTGAAAATGGCACATAGGGGCAGCGAAATGGTTCCGTTTCTTTCCCCTCTCCCCCCTCTCCATTTGGAGAGCTTCTCCCCAGTGAGAAATGGCTCCCTGTCTTTATATATTCCAGAATAGATTACTTCCAACTGTGTCTGGAGAGAGAATGTGGTGCGGTGATATCAAAGCTCTCTCTCTCTCTGCTTAAAGAGACCCTTTATTCTCTGCCTGCCAATGCGTGTTTAAGTGAGTGCATGCATGTGTGTATGTGCAGGAGTGTGTGTGTGTATATGTGTGTGTGTGTGTGTGTGTGTGTGTGTGTGTGTGTGTGTGTGTGTGTGTGTGTGTGTGTGTGTGTGTGTGTGTGTGTGTGTGTGTGTGAAAGTAAGAAAGAAAGAAAGATAGACCAGGCGAGTGTGTGGAAAAGAGAGAAGAGAAAATGGAAAGGCTCTTCCTTAGGTGTGTATGAGAGAGAGATACTGGTGTTTTCCTGTGTGTGTGAGAATGAAAGACACCACTTTGTCTTGTGTAAGTGCGCCGTGCGTGAGAGAGAAACAAACGCGTGCACGTGAGTGTTTGAAGCCGTGCACGTGTGCCATCCTTTCACTATTCCTCCCCACGTCCCAGAGACTTTCCTCCTTTCCACTTCAAAACAACTGCCAACACTTCCTGCTTTCTCAACACCTTTGAACCCTGACCCCCGCGGTGCACCCCCTGTTGAGTGCCCGATGGCTGCTGATGGTCAAGCTGTGTGGTCCGTCGACAGGCAGAACAGAGATGGCTTTGAGGGACCAGGGTGTTCAGGACGACCTTTGACCTGCTACCTGTGACCTCTCTACCTTCACCTCCCTCCTCTCTTTTCTTCCTCTCTACAGCCCTACTGGAGGGCCCCCCTCCAAACATGAAAGTCTCTGTGGAGTAGCCAATGAGCTGAAAAAGAAAGAGGCCACAGTGTTATGGTTCAATTTCTCTACATACACTGTGGAAAATGTAGTTCTTAAATCTGATGAAGACAGATGTTTGAAATAATGAGCATGTTGTATTTTTCAACACGAACTTGAATAGATTATAAATATAATGTTATCTTGTAACAAAACAGTGTTTATTTTGTTTTGAGAAGTCGTTTTAGTTTGGACATAATGAGTGATAAACTTCAGGTAACTTCTTTTTGAAAATACATAAATTGCTCGATTTTCAATAAAACTATTTCATTGTCTCTTTGCATTTGTCTGTTTTAAATTGTAGTTATTTTTGTTAGCCAGTTATTAGCTCCAGAGCAAGGAAGCAGAGCTTGAGATTTATAGAATCTAGAACAGAAAGCTTCTGATGTATGTGTATACTACTACACATCTTTAATGGCATTCATTGTAGTCTATGAATACTTTTTGTAAGTGTGTGTGTGTGTTTGTGTGTGTTTGCGTATGTGTGTGTGTGTGTGTGTGTGTGTGTGTGTGTGTGTGTGTTAAATTCACCCCACACGTTGGGCCAGGTGTGTTCCTAGCTGTCAGAGATCAAAAGGTTAAAAGGTCATGAACCCATTCTCATGTGGTGACCCTCTCCACAGTTGGGACCATCCTCTCTCTCTCTTAGATAAAAGACACCAACCTCTGTCATATCTATGAAATGTCGCCTTCCATTGTTTCTATTACCTCTGTTGTGTCCTTAGCTAGTCTTTGTCCCTTGGTATGCCTTATATAGACTTTAACGAACCCAATGTTAGCATAAGGCTAACATTTACAGTAAATAATACAGCAGCATGCCGTATTTAACACAGCTATCTAATGGGATGAAATGGGACTCCAAATGCAGTCTCTTTAAACAAAGAGTTACATTAAAAGAAACAGAGGGAAAATGATTGCCATGAAGTTTCTTCATTAGGTTTGACCTTCCTCCTCTATCGCTTCTATCTCTTCACATTCCCCTCCTCCCTTTTCCCCACCTATCCCTCTCTACTTCTCCTCTCCTTGCCGGCTCCCTTATTTTCTCCTTATTATTTTCTTTCTCTCTCTCTCTCTCTCTCTCTCTCTCTCTCTCTCTCTCTCTCTCTCTCTCTCTCTCTCTCTCTCTCTCTCTCTCTCTCTCTCTCTCTCTTTCTCTCCCTCTCTCTCTCTCAATCTTTATCTCTCCCAATCTCTCGCTCAATTGCTCTCTCTCTCTCTCTCTCTTGCTCTCTCGCTCTATCTCTTTCAACACTAAGATATGCTATTTGTAACAGCCTGCATAGATTGAAACTACTTTTTGAGCCATGGCATGCTTTGAAAAGAAAGTCAAATTGAACCCTCCCCTCTCTGCGAAACTTCAAAGGCTTGAACCTTGGCTTTGGAAATCGAATTGAAACTATATAATAATATAGTTAAATACCGTCTCTCTGTCCTGCATTATGTTCACAAATGTAATTTGTGTGTGCTAGTGTGTGTCTGTGTGCTAGCATGTTTGTGTGTGTGTTCATGTGTGCCTCGATCCACCATGAGAACGACATTGGAGACAGAGGACAAAGAGATTTATACTTTTTTGAATGTGTGAGTGTGGGAGGGTGCACGAGTGTGTGTTTGTGATTACGTCCCAGATTCGGCGGTGTGTGAGAGAGACAGCCCAGACCCCCTCGCTGGAAGACCTTAAGAGAGGACTAACGACGGATCCAGGAGCATGTCTTCTAAATCAACACAGAAGACAGCATGAGGAATCGGTGTAGCCAGCTGGTCCTGGATCACATTTGAATATTCATCACACGGGACAGCAGAATGAATTCGAGTGGTCCGCTGGTACAGGATCAGGTCTTAATATTCCTCCCAGAGGACAGCAGAATGAGTCACTGTAGTGGGCTAAGCCTAGGTCCTTAGAGTCCCCCGAGACGCTAACCCTCACTAGCTCAGTCTGCTGTCTGGCTGGCCGCACTTCAAACGGGTTTGGAGTTCAAAAGGTAATAGATGGCGTCACAAAAGTTACCATCCAACTAAACTATTATGTTTGAGTATTAGCTGGTATGTCGATATGTATTCCAGAGAACACAATTATACAGATTTATATTTTACGGTTGGAAACATCCGTATTTTCTTTAGTCGTAATGGGAGCTATTCCTGCAGTGGTACTTTGTCTAGTTGACGTTCTTGGCAACAGTTTTAATATTCTCAGCGTTTAAAATGATTTTCTCATGGTTTTATTGTCAGATTTTCTGTGCTCTACTGCTGATTCCAGCTCTCCCTCCCTTCTAACTCCTTCTCTCCCTCACTCTCTCTTTACACCTCTTTCCCTTTCTCTCACTGTCTCCCTGTATATCTCTCTCTCTCTCACCCTCTCTCTTCTTTACCTCCCTCTGTACCTCTCTCTCTCTTCTCTGTCTTTTGTCTTCACTCAAACTGTTACAGAATCATTTCTATAATGCTTTACTCCCTTGACATTCTGAAATTATTCCCAATCCTGGCCAAGGTAGCACTCTTTGTGTTTCCAGCTCCCGGGGTTGTAGTGGCGACAGGTTTGATGGATTTGAGCGTGGATTAGGGACGACGGCCCATTTTATCGGGTGGTAAGAACGACACCCGTCTCAGAGCGAAAGATCAACTCTGACAGAGCGGTGATGATACCAGACTTTGAATGACAACGCTAACAGTGCTCTCTTTGTGTGTGTGTGTGTGTGTGTGTGTGTGTGTGTGTTTGTGTGTGTGTGTGTGTGTGTGTGTGTGTGTCTGTGTGACAGTGCCATTGAAAGTATGGAGAGAAGAGGTGGAGAGGGATGAAGAGACCTCAATGCTCTTCCTGGATTCCAGCTTTCTGCAGGACGTCATCTGTTTTTCTTGGCTGTCGTCTGGAGAGCCAGGTGTAATTCCAGCTCCCTGAGCAGCAGAAGACACACATGCTCATCATATGAGCCTCGCTCTGTCCCTTTCTTTCCCTGTGTCTATCTCTCTCTCTCGCCCTTTCTCTGAACTCAATTTGACCATGCCTCTTTTTGCTCTCTCTGTCTCTCTCTCTATGAACCAAGGTTTGGATATCAGGCAGCATACGCTGATGTCTCTATTTTTCCTCTTTTCCATCTCTCTTTCGTTATCTCACTCCTTCTCTGTTCCTCCATTCTTTCTCGCTCTGACTCTCCCGGCGATGACAGACCTGCGGGGATCCGGGAAAACTCCATGGCGGACTGGTGACTGGAATACTGCTGGGATCGATGATGGACATCGCCACAAATACCGCAACCCCCGACGCCATATAAGGAGTTGAGGAGTATGGAGAGGAGGATGAGGAAGGGTGGCCTGGACGGGCCTGTCTGAATAACAGGGGTCCCGAAGCGTGTGGTCTGATTCGAGCCAGGCCGGCATGGACGGAAAGAGATAAGAAAGAAGGGATGGAAGGAGGAGAGGAGAGGAAGAGAGGGGGAGGGAGGAGCATGGAGAGAGAAAAAAAATGAGAGCTATCAGCACTCACCTCTGCAGAAAAACAGGCTGCTGATGAAAGAGAAAGAGGGAGGAAGCAGTGGGGGAGCAGGGCAACAGACAAAGACGGAGAGAGTGAAAGAAAGGGTGGCTGGAAGGTGACGAGAGGAGGAGAAGACAGACAGACAGACAGACAGACAGACAGACAGACAGACAGACAGACAGACAGACAGACAGACAGACAGACAGACAGACAGACAGACAGACAGACAGACAGACAGGCAGACAGGCAGACAGGCAGACAGGCAGACAGGCAGACAGACAGACATAGATAGAGAGATAGAGCAACAGAGTGACAGGGAAAATAACTGGTCAAGACAGCTTTTATGCCGAGAGAGAGAGAGAGAGAGAGTGTGAGAGAGAGAGAGAGAGAGAGAGAGAGAGAGAGAGAGAGAGAGAGAGAGAGAGAGAGAGAGAGAGAGAGAGAGAGAGAGAGAGGGAGGGAAACAGAGAGAGAGAGTGAGAGGGAAACAGAGAGAGAAATGTGGGGAAGATAAGTGATCTTACAAAGAAAGACTGACAAGTGAATAAACGAAAGGAGCTGGGAGAGAGAGAGAGAAGAGGCGAAGACAGACATGGAGTAAAAAAACAAGAAGAACAGAGAAAAGAAAGCAAAAAAGTGATATATGTGCAGAACCACCAAAAGCAGAAGGCACCAGCAAGAGCCCCCGTTTTAAGCTGACGTTAGGAAGGCTAAGGACAGGAAGGTAAGGTCTCTGCTAGGCCACAGTCCCCAGAGACAAGTTCTCTCTTAGCCTGTCAACAAACAAAGCCAACATCAAACAAGAAGTGAAGTGGCTGATGTGGTTAACAATGGGCCAGCCCCCATAGGTGTCTCACTTCTAACTCTACATCTGTGCGTGTTCTGTGGTGGAAGTGGCCACTAGTGTCTCTGTGTCAGCTTTCCGTGTGTGTCTTCCTTAGTTTTGTGCCTGGGAGTGTGTGTTTGTGTGTGTGTGTGTGTGTGTGTGTGTGTGTGTGTGTGTGTGTGTGTGTGTGTGTGTGTGTGTCTGTCTGTCTGTCTGTCTGTCTGTCTGTCTGTCTGTCTGTCTGTCTGTGTTTACATGGCCATGTGTGAGTCTCTCAGACCATGAGTGTGGATCAGCCTCGCTCCAGACAACTGTTTTCACAGGGGAAAATGTAGGGGCAGGAGAAAGCAGCTGTCTCTGTGTGTGTTGGTGTGTGTGTGTGGGTGGGTGTGTGGCCACCCTTAATGATTCATATGTTTTAACTCCCATTTCACGGTGGAACCAATCACACTCAACATTTTTCCATCCTCGCGGCCATGGAAAAGAAAACAGATCATTTTCTGTCCCTTATTGCTGAGACCCCCTCTATCTAGCTCACACAAGACACACACGCACACACACACACACACACACACACACACACACACACACACACACACGCAGAGGGAGCATGCCACTGAAGATGAACCAATATTTAGACTTACAGAGATGGAAACCAGTACGTCGACTGTGTGTGTAGGGGGAGTGAGCATACAAAAAAAAGTGTGTGTATGAAAGGAATGTTTGTTCTTTGTCGCGTCCTTGTTCCTTAACAACATGGGTGCTTCACCCCCCTCTCTCACATACACACACACACACACACACACACACACACACACACAAATTGACCACTGATAGGGCCCCTCTGTATTTAGGAATAATCCATCAAAATGACAGGCGACTCAGGGCCCAGTAGGAGATTAAGGGGGGTGGGGAACTCACAGGAAGCAGTACTCACAGAGAGAGGGGGGGGGGGGGGGGGGGGGGGGGGGCGATCAGATCGACACCTAAGCAAATAATCCCTGCAACCTTTGACCTTGCGCGGGACGGCCACTTGACCATGTCGTTAAACAGCATTGATATTGGGCAGATCATAAAATTGCGGAGAACGATCGCCGGGAGGGTCAAAGTGCACGGTTCGGAGTGGTCACCCAATGTATTCCTTTTGGATGTTTTTAACAAAGGGAGACATACCCCGGGTTTAGGACCTGCGGTGATGAAGCCCCAGTGATGGAAGTTGAGAGGTCAAACACGAGGTGAGGTGAGATGTGAGAGGCTCAGCTCCATGTCAGATCTCACTTTGGGACTGCCGTGCTGCACATCTGTTTAGGTTCACCTCAGGGTGAGGGGGAACACTCAACGTTGTCCACTTCTGGAGGGAACCGAGGCTCCTCTGAGGACTGTGTGTGTGTGTGCGTGTGTGTGTGCATGTGTGTGCATGTGTGTGTGTGTGTGTGTGTGTGTGACAAACGTCAGAGAATAGAGACTTTGTGCTCTTGTTGTGGTGGTGCACACTATGGTAGGTACAGGTATGTTCCCCTTCCTGTCCCGTGCCAGTGTTAGGGAAGCGGTCTAGAGGAAAACAGAGGTTGTGTTGACAGAGCCTTTAGACGGCATCAGGCACAAGGCTGACCTTTGAACTCTCAATCCGCCATTCCTGAGCTGGGATCCCAACAGCACAGGAAGTTGCCAAGGTCGCCCAGATGAGAGTGTCTGTCAACACGCACTGGGAATTGAAAACGGCTTTTCTGAGAGAAGGTGGGGTTGGGCGTTCGGTGAGAGGGAAAACAGAAAGAAAGAAAGAAAGAAAGAAAGAAAGAAAGAAAGAAAGAAAGAAAGAAAGAAAGAAAGAAAGAAAGAAAGAAAGAAAGAAAGAAAGAAAGAAAGAAAGAAAGAAAGATTGAACGAACGAACGAACGAAAGAACGAAAGAAAGAAAGAAAGAAAGAAAGAAAAGCAATGCATTTTCTGGGTAATTTCGGTAGAGATGCCAGAAATAGCCATTTTCAATTTTCTGAGCATGCTGAGTGAATCAAAGCTGTCATGTACTTTCCCCGTGAGAATCCAGCGAGTCTTCTGTTAGAGACTTCACAGAGGGAGGATTGAAAGGGAGAGAGCTTGTTGATTTGAATCACAATTATTCTGGTTTTACACAGACAACCACTGGAAGAGGAGGAAGAATAACGATCTAGAGTTTAAATTCCAATCATCATAGAATTTGGAATTGTAGAATGGACACCTTCCATTTCAACTATTCCCAATGAAAACTTGAGACATACCTTTTTACCGGTCGAACAAAAACCAATAGGACCAAAAAACTATTGCTGCTTATACTGTTGCTCCTGACAACAGGCTTGTTAGCTATGCATCTACCATCTGTCTTGCTGTACTTTTGATGTTACCAAATAGCTTTCAGGCAGCGTACACAATCTAGTCCCTCTAATTCTGTGCTCACCACAGCCTCTCGATCCTCTCTGCTTCCTGTCAAAGTCTGAACAGGTAATGGTGTTATGAACAATGTCCGTTTTTCTTCGGGTGGTTGTGTCCGTCTGTCTCTCTGTCTCTCTCTCTGCTACCGCCCCCTCCCCCCCCCCCCCCCCCCCCCTCCCCTTTCCCTGTCAGTTCAATATCGGGCTGAGTCTAATCCGTTTACCCTCTCTCAAGAAAGAGGCTCTGTTCCCGCTACCAACATGAAGTAGGCCACCATATGTTTTGAGCATGTGCAATGCTAACATTGCTTAGCTCTTTGACACATTGCTGTTCAGTGAGACATTATGGGTGTTTCTTTGATTTTCGGGTTGAACAAATGTTTCAGCTGACAGTCTGTGATGGCTGGTTTCCACTGGGTCTAAAGCTCTGACTACTGTACAGTAGACCCAGACTGTTTTCTATGCATTGGCTGACTAGCTCTAAAAGGCTACATTGTGTGTCTGTATATTTGCATAGTCATAGACACAGGCTACATTTGAGTAATGACCTCCCCTCCATTTGCTCTACATTTTTATTCATTTGTATCCGCATTAACCTTGTTAAGCTTGTTTGTTTTTGCTGTATGTTCTGTATGCAGTACTCTGTGCATTCTAGCATAACAGGGGTCTACTGCTAGGGGCTTTAACCATGGGACTCTATCAAACTGTTTGCTAAGCATGTGTTGTTCAAGTCGAGAGTCTGTACCTTGTCATGCTCATCTGTTTTCACTAAGGCGTGTATGGTGCGGCCTGAACCTCAGCAGAGAGAAATGCTTTGTTGCTTTTTTATGAACCACAGGAAAATGCTATATTATATCCACGGTCTCCTCTGTGTTTGCATTGGACATGTAAGTATGTGTTTGTGCGTTTACAGTTTCAGGGTTACGTTGAGGCTCTAATTGGATGTCATGTTAATGCTTTGAGTTGTTGGAAGAAAGCAATAGCCCACTCTTCTTAAATGACACGCCTCAGAAATGAAGGCACGCTGAGATAAGGCTGAGAACACAAAACAAAAACGTTCCAATAGAGAAACACACCCAAGACATTACAAGCACACACAGGCAAAGAACACACAAACACACAATGTCACAGAAAGGCCAAAAGAAATGAAGGAACTCTCCTTTACGGAGCCAAATTGGTTTTCCCTCTCATGTTTAGTGCAGCCCTTAAGCCGCGCCAGTACACAAACCTCATTAAAAATGTATCCTCTCATTTCACTATCCGCAAGAACACCATCGCCCAGCGCGCTGACCTCAGCATCTTACACCAGCTCCCAAGATAGACGTTGAAACCAGCTCACGCCTGCATCCCACATTTCCCCCTGACCTCCATGTGACTTGGACCCTAACTCTTCCCTAATGAAGACACCAGGAAACAGCCTCAGTGATGGCCTGAAGGGACCGTTGCCTTTTTAAGTTAATATGATCAAGTTTATCGTTTTTTTTTTTGCTTATACATAAAGTTATTCGGGCTGGATTTCTACTGGCTTCTGACCGTGAAAACCTGATTAAGGCACTATTGAGTGACAAGATTTTTTCACCGAGCGATTGGATTTTGTTTGTGTTTTGTTTGTTTTAAGATTGTGAGGAAGAGCTTTTTTCACTTCTTTAACGACAACAATATCAGGCAGTGGGCTAGATACGTATATAGATACACAGTATATTAAACATTACAACCAGTGGAGCTATTCTCTTGATCTTGAGCACTACTGCCGTTTGCACAACATTCATCTACAGGATAGCACTGACTTGGCCTGTCTTGGTTGTTTGTTTCTGTTGTTTTCCCATTGTATTTTGTTGTTGTGGCATGTAATATATATCTTTTTTAAATGTTAGGCATCAACTAATTGTTGTTCTGAAGTACAGTTTTGTACCGTTATAATTATGTGATATTTGATCTGACATATGTTATAAGGCCAGTCTGCTAGGAGGTCATGCTACGCCACTGTGTTGAAATCTGCGGTCTCTCTACCTGTCCTCCAACATCCCTGGTCACTACCCTCTCTGTCCTCTGGGGGCGGCGGCGAGTCACAACCTCAACGCGGGGCTAATTGTCTCGTTTGTCTGACGTCTCGGGGTGGATTTTTCTTCCTCGGCTACAGAGGAAATGACAAGCGGCGTGACCCCTTGACCTGTTGCTAGGGTCCCAAGGGGCGGGGGGTGTCGTGGCGGGGGGGGTAGCAGGGCCGAGCGGCAACATGTGGTCACCTCGTTTGGGCCGGAGCCAAACTGTTTTCTTTAATTGGCCATGCAATCCGCCACAGCTGGGACGGATTAGGGGGTAAGATTCCCCATGAAACGGACCAGGGGCTGGCATACGACGCCACGGCAACCAGGGCGGGTGGGGGCGTTGGATGGAGGAAGGGTGGAACAAAAAGATCATACATGAGAGGGGTACGGCGGAAAGAGGAGAAAGATGGAGGAAGAAGTTGAATATGAATTGGCACTGAGTGGACAAACGGAGGAAGGAAAGAATTCAAAGACAGAGACTGAAAGAAGGAGGGAATGCATGGAAATAGAAGGAACACAAACAGTTTGGGAACGCCAAAGATCTGCTACTGTATTCCTGCAGCTGGAGAGATGGAACTAACAGCTATGAAGGCGAGTAGAGAGAATAGTAGGAGACAGGGGTAGGAGAGAAAAACGAGGAGAGGAAGGAGAGGACAAGGGGAGGACAGGGGGAGGCAGGGGGAGGACGGGGGAGGCAGAGGGAGGCAGGGGGAGGACGGGGGAGGCAGGGGGAGGACGGGGGAGGCAAGGGGGAGAAGGACATATCCGGGAGAGTTGGACAGATGTGGCTGGATGTGGACAGAGGGCTTTTAGAATGTGCTGATAGACCACGTCTGGAAAAACGTCTTTATTTCAAACACTCCACACACACACACACGCACACACACACACACACACACACACACACACACACACACACACACACACACACACACACACACACACACACACACAGCACACACACAGCTGCCTGTCTTCCTGATGTGGATGAGCAGCTGGCCCCCGATTGGCTGGTAGGTCCATGTCAGATAGTCTGGTGAAAACAACAACACAGCCATGTGGATGGAGGTGTGTGAGATAGTAGTTTAACTCGGCAAGGAAACCAACCGCCACAATGACTCATAGTGGATATTATTTATCACAACTAAGTAGCCAACACCCTTGATGGATCCTGCTGCAGTAGGCCTACATTATCATGTTTAGCTCCCCAATGTAATTGTCCTATCTTTGTTTACGTGGGTTTGTGTGTGTAATCCCCTGTGTACATGTGTGAGTGTGTGGGAGAGAGAGCATGTTTATGTTCCTTCAAACCTGCTTGCCACTAAATGTGTTTCCATGTGTTTCATGTCACTGAGTCTGTGTGTGTGTGTGTGTGTGTGTGTGTGTGTGTGTGTGTGTGTGTGTGCGTGTGTGTGTGTGTGTGTGTGTGTGTGTGTGTGTTCGCATATCGTCTCACGTGTGCATGTCAACATCTGTGTTCTCCAACAATTATTGCCCAGTCTCTTTCGAGTGTGAGCTTTCAAAGTCCACTTCCTGTATGGGAGCAGAGAGAGGGCTCAGGCAAGAACTGACACACTGCGTATGTGTGTGTGTGTGAGAGAGAGAGAGAGAGAGAGAGAGAGAGAGAGAGAGAGAGAGAGAGAGAGAGAGAGAGAGAGAGAGAGAGAGAGAGAGAGAGAGTGACAGGCCAGAACGCTCCTCTCTGGTCCTTCCATTGATTAAGGAAGTGCTCAAACTCCCACTTAGTCATCAGAGCTGCTACCATAGTGCTGGACTCATCACTGAGACCGGAGGGAGGGAGGAAGATGAGGAGGAGGAGGTTAGGAAGAGATTTGGGGCAATCAGGGAAGCTGAGAAGATGTTCACATCACCGCCCCCCTCCCCGCCCCTCCATACACACACCTACACAGACAAAAATCGGCCTATTTGGTGTGTGCATGTGTGTCCCTCCATCTTTCATTCTTTCCGTTCTTTTCTTCTCCTCCTCTTTCATCTGCTTCTCCCTCCATTATTCCACCCTTTCATCTAGCCCCGTCTCGTCCTGTCTGTCCATTGCTAAGCCATTCTCAGCATTCTCATGGAAATCACACCTCCAATTAGGGAACAGAAAGGACCTGTGGGAGTGCCGCTGTCCTCCCTCTCTCCCTCTCTCTCTACCTCTCTACCTCTCTACCTTTCTACCTCTCCAATTCCCTCTCTCTCTACCTCTCCAATTCCCTCCCTCCCTCCCTCTCTACCCCTCCAATTCCCTTTCTTCCTCCCTCTCTACCTCTCCAATTCCCTCCCTCCCTCCCTTTCTACCTGCCTCTGACCTTCCCTCCCTCCCTCCCAGCCTCCTCTAATGCCTCTATAACTTCAGACACCCAATCTTTTTTGGGTCCCTCTTTTCTTCCCTCAGTCCCTCTCTCCCTTCTATCTCACTGTCAATTAATTCTCCCATTGCTTGCTCCCTGCTTTTCTCTTTCTCCCTCTCCTCATCCTCTCCTCATCCGTCCCTCCTCTCTTGCCTCTATTCCTCCCTCCTTCCCTCGGCAGACCAAGAGTATTCCTAATCCTGACAGCCTTCATTAAGACCGGCGAGGTAATCCATAGATTTCCGAGGGAATTTCCCCGGGATGTGTTTTGCATCCCCATTCCACGATCGTATCCCAATTCCCCGATGTCTCCCCGGGTCTCGTGTTCCGCCCGGCGCTCCTCCACTCCGTCGGAGCAGTGTCATTTACATAGTTTTCCCTAATCTTCCATAAATCCCCGAATTCGGAAAACCGCGCCTAGCCGGTCTTCGGAATGGGCCCCCGGAATGTAAACCCGTCGGCGGGAATAGTGGCATCCAAGGAGGAGGGAAAATATTTCAGTTGGGATTTCATTACTCTGTGGTACTTTAGAGAGAAAACAAGCAGAGAGGTCTACGGTGGAACTGTCCAAATAAATGGCCAGAGCGTCAGTGTTTTCTCAGCACACATCCAGGGGAGCTTCTCCCCCAGCGGCCTAACAGACAGTGTGGGTTCACCATGGCTGCAGCAGCCGCGTGGAGGCTCAGCACAGGAGACAGCTGTTAGCCTGCATGAACCAGTTAGCTTTCATGCTAGCTTGGCCTCCGTCCCGCAAGTCAATATTATTGTGGTCAAGTTCAAGTGTTGTTGCCAAGGGGACCATCTTTTCCCCTATATGGGTATGAGAACAGGCCAGGAATTACACATGTGAGCTTTATTTCGAAGTTGCTGCATCCAATTTTTGTTTGTTTTCTTTGTTTTTAATGTGTTTGTGTGTGTATGTTGTTTTGCTGTATTTTTTTTGATTGGAACAGCACATGCTAAGGGTTATAAAATGGGCATGACTGGTGTGTGCTATTTTTCGGAGTTGCTGCAGTCAACATTGCATCCATGTGTGTATTGATCTACGTTTTGTTTGAATGTGTTTGTGTGCTTGTTGTGCTGTGAAGGTTGTACTGCATTGTGTTGAGTTAAGTGGTTAGTCATTATGAATCGTATCCCTGGTGTTTTGCAGCGTCAGCATATTTTGCCATTGGTCATCCGATTAATGCACCCATCTCACTTATTGGCCAGTCAGCCATTCCTTTTCCAAGTAATCGCCCGACCATTAGCAAACGGTTAACAAGCTGAGATGATGAACTGGTTGACACGTCAGCTGTTGAGAGGCAGTTGGAGTCAGATGTTTCTGTCAAAATGGCTGTGCACCGTCTCCACACCAAGACCACCCTGCCTCTCCTCTTCTCCTCTCTCACACATGTTGTCCACCCCTTTCTTTTTCTTTCTCCCACCTCTGTCCATTCAATCTTCGTCCTCCGTTCTCTTAACCCCTTTTTTTTCTTCCTTAGCAACACGTTTTAAGTTTTCAGTTTATTATGGAGAGCCGATGTGTTTAGTGGTGGGGTACAGCTTGTGCTGCTAATGTGTCAACAGGTTAATCATCTCAGCTTTTAAACAAGCTGCTAATTGAACCTACCCTCAGAGCCCCCACCGGCCCAACCTCTCTGTTAAGCTACCCGTCATGACTCCTCTCTGTTTAGCTACCCGTCATGACTCCTCTCTGTTTAGCTACCCGTCATGACTCCTCTCTGTTTAGCTACCCTTCATGACTCCTCTGTTTAGCTACCCTTCATGACTCCTCTCTGTTTAGCTACCCTTCATGACTCCTCTCTGTTAAGCCACCCGTCATGACTCCTCTCTGTTAAGCTACCCTTCATGACTCCTCTCGCTTAAGCCACCCTTCATGACTCCTCTCTGTTAAGCTACCCTTCATGACTCCTCTCTGTTTAGCTACCCGTCATGACTCCTCTCTGTTAAGCTACCCGTCATGACTCCTCTCTGTTAAGCTACCCTTCATGACTCCTCTCGCTTAAGCCACCCTTCATGACTCCTCTCTGTTAAGCTACCCTTCATGACTCCTCTCTGTTTAGCTACCCGTCATGACTCCTCTCTGTTTAGCTACCCTTCATGACTCCTCTCTGTTAAGCCACCCGTCATGACTCCTCTCTGTTTAGCCACCCGTCATGACTCCTCTCTGCCCATTTAGCTACCTGTCATGACTCCTCTCTGTTTAGCCACCTGTCATGACTCCTCTCTGCCCATTTAGATACCTGTCATGACTTCTCTCTGCCCATTTAGCTACCCGTCACATTGTTTTGAGAAGATTTTTTATAAGAGCCACACATACTAATGTTTATCAAATTAAATTACCCACTGATTCTCATTTTTCTTTCTTCCTTTCTTGCTTGCTCTCTTTCTTTCTTTAATCACGTACATTCACAGTTAAATACCCACACCCCCTTTCCCATCCTACATTGTCGAGAAGAGGGGTGGTAGAAGGCTCTAGTCAAGTGGCTGTAGAGAGGTCAAGCATTTTACTTCACATGTTGCTAATTTTCATGCGGTCGTAAAACATTATTTTATTTCTCTGTCCGTTCCTTTCAAGTGACACAAAGTCTGTGTCCAAGTGCTCTTGTAAATACTGGAGCTATCTGAGGGAGACTTCTAAACACACATTAGTACCAGCCAAGGATGTGTGTGTTTCTGTGTGGGTGTGTGCGTACCTACAGATAAGCGTGTGTTTGAGTGGGCTCTAGCCCTGTTTTAAATAGACAAGCAGGACTAAGAGCACTCATCCATATTCCCCCCGTCAGAATTCCGACTCTGGCTTTTAAAACAAGGAGTCGACTGTAAACAACTTTCTCCGTGTTCTAAACAGTTCATAATGGCCGCCATTCCTCATCGCTTACAGCCGTCCGGTCGCAACGCTCTGGGAATCATATCTCATAAACCATAATGGGAGGACCCGTCCAAACAACAGAGCGCTTTATGACGGATGACTGTGGATGACGTCTCCTCTCAATGCTCCTAATGTCTTTCTCTGGGGCTAAAAAAGTGATTTAAACCACGTTTCTTTCTTCTTTTCTTTCATGCATTCTTTCTTTGATTCCTTAATTCTTTATTCAATTATATCTTTATCAGTTAATTTCTTCATTCATTAATTTATATATTTATCTCGCCTAAAAACATGGCACGGTATGTATTAACCGCCTTATGCCTGCCCCTGGAGCGCAGAATGGCAAGTTGCGCTTGTTTTACTTGAGCATGCATTCATGGGAGGGTCGAGGGAAAAGTGGGAGTTTCGCGCAAAAACATGGGACAGGATGCGCAAGGAGAGACTAATTACATATTTCCTTGTATGTACAAAAACTGCGGGGGAGAGAGCCCTTCTGTTTTGCGTGAAATTGTACCGCCTCTTAAAAACAGTAGCGCGTTTGCTTGCAGAAAGAATGGCAGTAGTCATCCCAACGAGATGTGCTGAGAGGAATTTCGTACATTTTGGTTACTGTACATTTGAAATGAAAGCGAGCGAATGAGAAGTATATCTATAGATAGACCACTTGTATCTGTTTCATAATTGCCAAACTGATGTTTTCTTTTTCTAGGACGGCTGTTCCATGTAGGATAACGGGAGGCCTATTCTATTGTTATTTTAAACCAGGCGTCGCAAATTGCGAAAGGAAGCGGTTAAATGCGCTTATTGCTTGATTGGCCGGAGGTATAGTAAATCGGACGTTAAATGACAAGCCATAGCGCGCGCTTTCTGCGGCCCGGCCAAGTCACTGTTTGTGCTGCGCTCTCCAACGTAGGTACATCACCCCCTGGGTTTTCCAATTAAAAAGGTCTGCAGTCTGAGGTGCTGCAGCTATAACTCTTGGGACCACATGGTTGGACGGGGCCTGCCTGCTCAGATGACAATGGTGAGCGGTCCGCGAGGGGGGGGGGGGGGGGGGGGGGGGCAGTGGCGGCTGGTAAAAAATATTCTAGGTAGCGCTGTAAGCTTCAGTAACCATCCCAATCAGTGCCGGCCCTGAACAATTTGATGCCCGATGCAAGATTTTAGCTGGTGCCCTTTGCATCCACTTCCACCACCAATCACTGTGTTCTTACACTTACACAACAATGGCATAGCTTTATGTCTTTGATTTTATTTATTTTTAGAAACAAACTAAATAAACAGTAGGGATCAAGTGACATAAAAAAAATACGAATACAACATAAAGATAGCTAGTGCAGATATTTAGATATTTACATTTTTGCATTATTGCAGACAAAAACTATTACAGACGAGAACTCCTTGCTCTACAGCCTTACTCGCCTTGCCGTTCTGGTGAAGGTGTATGCATGCATGTGGCCCAGGATTTCCGGGGGTGGGTAAAAAAATTAAAAAGTGCATCTGAAGAGAGAAATGGAGTCTTGGAGCATTGGGTGTTACAGCTTACATTACATTTATCAAAATACTGCTGACGGTAACACCCAGCCAATAATAGCAGTACAAGCAGGTCTAACTTTGGCAAACTAGCGGGCGGGGGATTCGCCGGGTGCTGCGGGCTACACAAATAGGGCCTATTTAATAAGTGATACAGTTATGTTGTGGGCTTTTATATATATATTTCGAATAGTTTAATAGCATTTGCCTGTTCCGCCTATCCCATGGGCCGGCACTGATCTCAGAACAATTGAAGACAAACTGTAGGATACTATGCAGTGCTCTGTGAAATAGTAAGTATTTATTTAATTAATGTCAGTAGAGGTCAACTATACACAAATAGAAATGGGGTCGGGGGAACGTTTGTGTGTGTGTGTGTGTATGTGTGTGTGGTCTTTATAAAATAATTTTGCCCTTCTTTCCTTCTGAGAAGCAAACCTCTCAATGACCCTGTTATTACAGTTTTTCTCAATAGCTTAACCCACTGTTTTGAAACAAAATTCCTTTTATCAAAACAATAATACAGCCATCAAAACAGAAACACACTAGCCAAAACGTTAAAAAAAATGCTCAAACATTACTAATACTGAAAATATCTGTCACAAAAAAAAGGATAAGTCAAAACAACGTGTCATCTAATGAGAATAATATGTTTTCATAATTGAAAATTCTGTCACCATACTAGTGTACCATAA
The DNA here is from genome assembly GCA_017639675.1 of Aplochiton taeniatus. Classification (NCBI taxonomy): domain Eukaryota; kingdom Metazoa; phylum Chordata; class Actinopteri; order Galaxiiformes; family Galaxiidae; genus Aplochiton; species Aplochiton taeniatus. Next base: position 9,680,453 of record CM030177.1, read on the forward strand.
CAATATCTATTTCTTTGCAAAATACTCGAAGACAGTCACAAATAAAAATATTCGTCTCAAAATCAGATAAATTCACCAAACAATAAACCTTGAATCAGTTAATTAGAAGACCATTTGAAAATGTATTATCTACTGGCACTCTTAAAACTGACTACAGTTAACATACAAACTATAAGCTTTCATACTGGCAACTTTAAATGAGTGCTGACAAGTTAGGAGAAAGACATTTCCATGAGAAAACAAACATGTTTATGTAATTTTTTTGGTACTTACTATAATGACTAAAAAGAAATTGCTACCCCAACTCAAAAAATGTGCTTGCTAAACATGGATTTCTAGAAGAATTCTCTAAAGCACACAACCCTTTACAAACAACCTTCCCAAAGCTCATTCAAAACATCTCAATGTGCACAAAGGACAATGCAAACAATTTTTGACTCCATGTGTGTCCTCAAACACTTGTTCGATCTTCTCAGAGAAATGATTTGTGTCCTTTACTCCTGCACCAGTCTATATTGAATCTGTACCTTAGTTTCAAACATTAAGCATGGGAAGCAAAATATGGCATTTCTACAACTGCATCCTGCTAGCCAAGAGAGAAGCCTGACACATAGGTCTACTTTTTGATTTTTACATAATGTACAATACTGTGCAAAAGTTTTAAGCAGGTGATGTTGTTTTGAAGGCAAAGGGTGGTCACACGAAATATTGATTTCATTTAGATTTTTTCTTCTTTTCAATCACTTTGCGTTTTGTTAATTGATGGAAGCAGAACTATTTACATTTTATACTTTTGAAAGTTTTACATTTTACACTTTTGCACAGTACTGTATATCCCACTCCAAGATTGACTACTCTGCTTGGGGCACTTACGTTTAGCACCCTTTCTGCAACAGATTCGAGGACGCTGATTAGCTAAATTTGTGATGCAAGGTGCATTTTTGTATCAGCAAAAATAGTCTATTGGCTGAGCTGCTGCACTGAATGGGCTAAGCACCCCAGAAGAGAAAGGGGATGATCCGTAAGCTAATTACCCCTCAAATATAATGATAAATATTTTATATACGACACTTTATGGTGTATTTTAAACACCCATATACTTAACGTGAGCAATTATTGTTTATTTAAAAACTAAAAATCAAGTGGTTCATTCTGCCCGCCAGATGGGATGGCGCCCTCTGTTGGCCAACCACCAATGGGGGAAGTAGCCTGTTATTGTTTATTGCATTTTTTTGCAGAGGGGTCGTATAAATTATTTGTGAACCTCGTCCACGATTCGCTCTTAAAACTGCTCCATTGTTCATTTAATCGCGATCTGTGAGCTCCTGTCCACTACACCCCTGGTAAAGATGGTTTACCATACGTATATTTTGCCTTTTTTTAATAAAAACAAAGCTGTTACAAATTTGCTGGTGTGCTTATTTATTTTCTGAAAAATAAACTATTAAATCTCTTTGGATGTTTTTAAACAAAT
>CM030177.1:9686926-9689426 GCA_017639675.1 Aplochiton taeniatus
AGACGGTGTGTGTACCGCTCGCTCCACTGGGCTCCCAGCAGGGGGCCTGGCCCGGCCCGGCCAAACTAATCAACACGTCCTGCAGGGGACAGCCTGGCCCCACCCGAGGAGACAGTGGTACGGTCCGACGGCCTGGAGGCAGACGGACACACAGCCTGTTGACTATAAGGGAGGAACATAGAGAGGTCGGGGACAGGGTGTGTGTGTGTGTGTGTGTGTGTGTGTGTGTGTGTGTGTGTGAGTGTGTGTGTGTGTGTGTGTGTTACAATTTATGCTTGTTTGTGTGTGTTTGTTTACATAAGGTACGTAGGGAGATTGTGTGGTTGCGTGTTTGTCTGGTTTTGGGGACTGCACACTTTAAGGTGTATTGTGTTGAGTGCAGTAAAGTGTATGGCAATTCAGGAAAAATTGTGTGAGTGTATGCTGGTGTTTCTTACCTTGTGTGCAATCGCTTACGTCACTGGTAACAGCAATGTGTGTGTGTGTGTGTGTGTGTGTGTGTGTGTGTGTGTGTGTGTGTGTGTGTGCTGGCCAGATAAAACCCTCCATGGTAATCCTTTGACAGGTGATGGTGTGGGCATCTCCGTTGTCCTTGAGCATGCCACACACCCACACACACCCACACACACAGTCTACCGCATACATAAAACACACACACACACACACACACACACACACGCATGCACACACACACACACACACAAAGGTGGTGCGGTCACTTTGGTGTGGCCTCTTGAGCCGGTCGCCATGGCAACCCATCGACTGAGGTCTCGATGTCACATAGAGAGGGGTGAGACCTGACAGAGAGAGCGGGTCATCCCAAACCCACACACACACACACACACACACACACACACACACACACACACAGTCCTGCTAAAAGAGAGCAATGCGTTGTAACATCATAGGCAGGTAGGTGTATCACACTACTCAGAAGCAGCGGGCTATTGATTTAGGTTGAGCTCCACCAACAACCAGACGATCCTCTGATCAATTCATTAACCAAACGGAGGACCAACTCTTCATTAGTAGACATGCACCAGGGGAAATGACAGAGAGGGAGGGATAAGAAAGGGAAGAGACCAAAGAGGGGGAAGGCGTGTGAGACGGAGGAGAAAAAAATGGAGAGACGGATGGAAAAAGAAAAAGGAGGAGGGCGACATGGGAAGAGCCGGGGAGAAAAGGGAGAGAGGATATGTGTGTGTGTGTGTGTGTGTGTGTGTGTGTGTGTGTGTGTGTGTGCGTGTGTGTGTCTTTGTCCATGTGTGTGAGGGGCCAAATGGATGTGGCAGTTACATGTGAGGTTAGCTGGCAGGATCCTGACCTGGTGGCCCTGCAGGGCACACACACACACACACACACACACATACGTATAGACACGCATGCACACACACACACACACAGACCCGCACACACACATCCGCATGCTAGAGTTGTTGATGCACAGGGTGAAAAAAGTACTGCAGAACAAGGCAGATTTTATCAAAGCTTAAAATTGTATTAACCTTCATCATTACAGTTGTCTAGCAAAGAGAGTAATTCCCTATTCACACAACGGCCATGTTTTACCCTACCCTCTCACACCGCACTTTACCAAAGGTCTGTTTCTGTTACGATCTCTACCAGTGAAGACCCAAATGCAGACACACAAAGAAACATTCAAAGCCAGAGACGTGTAGTGGAGCTTTGCTTTACTTAAAGAAACAGGCTTACAAGGTACGGCCATACGGCACAGCAAAACGTAATGTCGGAACATGAACTGAACAGGGAGAGGGACTTAAATAGGAACCAAGCACAGACCGGGGACAAAGAAAGATAATAGAGCACAGGTGAAAACCATCAACAAATGATTAGGGCATGGCTACACAGCTTGGCTGCATGATGGCTTCCTAGGTGCTGTCCTAGGTGGCTGGTGGTGGCAGGGGCATCCGGACCCTGACAGTTTCACCATTTATTTATGCAAACTGCTAACGTTTCGGCCTGGTGGCCTTCATCAGAGCTAGCTACGACAGACAAGTCAATCGGGTTTCTTGACTGCAACACGGTTTGAGTCTTTCACACCAAATGTTCAAACCGTGTTTTGCCTGGGTCGCGACCCACGTCGCCGACTTGGGTCGAAATGCCGTGTTGACACCTTTCAAACCAACAGTTGACCCCTGTCTGACCCGGGTCGATGGTCTGGTATGAAAGGGGTATGAAAGATACATTCCTACATGCATTCACAACTCACTGACAAATAATAAAAACATGATTTCATGATGTAGTTGATGATGATGAAAATTATAGTCATCAAGCTATTATTGTTACTGTTATTATTAAGAGCACTTGTGAAGAAATGTGTTGTCGTAAACGGTCCAAACCATACAACTTAAATCATATGAATAACTTGTGGCAAACATACACACACACTTACACACACACACACACACACACACACACACACACACACGCACACACACACAAACAAAGGTCGGATTTTAATAGACACTAGAGACATCTC
>CM030177.1:9696926-9711926 GCA_017639675.1 Aplochiton taeniatus
CACCCTGCCCTTCAAACCACACACACACACACACACACACACACACACACACACACACACACACACACACACACACACACACACACACACACAAAACAGCTTGTGTGCATTAAATCAGTAATGTAACCCGGGTCACACACTGTCCCTGATAACAGGAAGTGAGGTCAACTGAGAGCCAGTGTGCGCGCCCCTTTGATGTGTCCCCCGGGTGTTTCTCTCTCAGTGTGGTTGGGTTCCACCAGAGACAGACAGACACATGCACACGTACACACACACACACACACACACACATACACATACACACACACACACACACACATACACACACACACACACACACACACACACACGCACACACACACACAATGTGATAAGGTTACAGAGACCACAGAGCCCTGCTAATGAATGTCACAACCTGCCCACTGTGTCAGCACCAATATACTACACACACAGACACACACACACACACACACACACACACACACACACACACACACACGCACACACACACACACACGCACACACATACTGACAAACACTCAGGTTTCTGTTCCCCAAACATTCTTCCCTCCTCAATCTCTCCCTCTCTCCTCTGTTGTTTCCTTCCTGTCCTTCTAAAAACCACACTGCTGTTTTCTGCTCTTTCTCTCTCTCACCTTGCACCTCTCCCTCCTTCTCCTCTTTCTCGTGCCTCTTTGTCCTTCTCTTTCTTCCCCTGTCGTCTCTCTCTCACTCTCCCACCCCTCTGCTCTTCCAGCTTTCCTTTCTCTTCACCTCCTTTCCCCCTTTCTCTATATTTGTCTGCCTCCACCCCCTGTCTGCCTCTATCATTGGACCCTCCCTAGCCTATCTTCAGAAAGAAACAAGGGGGAATTCTCACGAGATAATTATAATGAAAGTTACTGTGTGTGATTTTTATTGGACTTTCTAAATTACGTTATGTATTAAATTTGGATTTGTTTAGAATACACACCACATGATATATACATCACAAGTTTACATATATAATGTATGTAACAAATATAGCCTATGATATTGATTTAGAAGCATGTCATACATATGTGAGAACCCAATAAAATGCATTAAAGTCAATGTTAATAATGTGGGCAGCGGTCCGTCCATCAAACCTTTCCCACTGGGTTCCTGTGGGGTTTTCCTGAATGGTTCCTGCAACCCCTATAAAACCACATCGTCCCCTCTAGTCCCAAATCGATAGCACCTCATTTGTCCTGTCAGTCTGTAGGCCTCCCTCAAGATTTACTGTTTGTGGGCGTGCATGCGTGGGCGTGTGGTACGTGTGTGTGTGTGTGTGTGTGTGTGTGTGTGTGGCATTAGCTCCATGATTGACAACATCCTTCCACAACCACCTTTCTACTCTCCTCCTCCTCCTCCTCCTCCTCCCCCTGCCTTGTGCGCCTCCTCTCCTCTCCTCTCCTCTCCTCTCCTCTCCTCTCCTCTCCTCTCCTCTCCTCTCCTCTCCTCTCCTCTCCTCTCCTCTTCTTCCTTCTCTATTGACCTGTTGTCAGCAGGATGTCAGTGCTGAATCTTCAGGTCGTCAATATCAGTCTGTCTCCCATCACAACCATTCTCCCGCCGGCCGCTCTGCTCTAAATATGTGTGTGTGTGTGTGTGTGTTAAGGATTGACATTACTTCACTCACTGTCTCTCTTTCAATCTCTCTCTCTCTCTCTCTCTCTCTCTCTCTCTCTCTCTCTCTCTCTCTCTCTCTCTCTCTCTCTCTCTCTCTCTGTCTATCTCTCACTTTCTCTCTCTATGTGTCTCCGTCTATCTCTCCCTGTCTCTCTCTGTCTCTCTTTTTCTCTTCCGCTCTTATCTGACAGGGATTTATCTAGTGTGCATGTAAGAGATAGGAGCAGCATGGATGAGCCGGGGGGTCGAGAAACAGAGAAGAACGTGATGAAGGGATTAGGAGAGAGAGAAAGCAGAAAGCCATAGAGCAGAGAGGAAGAGCATCTGAGGGGCGGAAGAGAGGGATGGAGAAATAGAAGGTGAGTGGGGGGGGGGAGAGAAGTATAAGGATGACAGATTGACAGGCAGAACCGAGAGTTGCAGAGTTCAGCACTGCTGTGTGTGATAGAGAGAGGGGACAGAGATAGTGTGTGTGTGTGTGTGTGTGTGTGTGTGTGTGTGTGTGTGTGTGTGTGTGTGTGTGTGTGTGTGTGTGTGTGTGTGTGAAAAAGAGAGAGATATTTCGTGTGTGTGTGTGTATGCGAGAGAAAAGAGACAGAGATTGAGTGTGTGTGTGTGAGACAGAAAGATATATCTATTGTATGTGTGTATGAGACAGAGAAGACAGAGCTGTATTATGAAGGGGGATATAGTCTGCACTGAACCCAACAACTAAACATTAAGGAAACAGAAATAGAGAGAAAGAAAGAAAGACAGGGTGAGACAGAAAGAGAGAAAGAAAGAAAGAAAGAAAGAAAGAAAGAAAGAAAGAAAGAAAGAAAGAAAGAAAGAAAGAAAGAAAGAAAGAAAGAAAGAAAGAAAGAAAGAAAGACAGGGTGAGGCAGAAAGAGAGAGAAAGAAATAAAGACAGGGTGAGACAGAAAGAAAGAAAGACAGGGTGAGACAGAAAGAGAGAGAAAGAAAGAAAGACAGGGTGAGACAGAAAGAGAGAGAAAGAAAGAAAGACAGGGTGAGACGGTATAGAGTGTACAGTAGAGAGAGGGAGACAGTGAGAGAGAAGGAAAGAGATAAAGAGTGGTGCCAGCCTCCCTCCCTGGCCGGTTACCACAGCGACCACAACCCACAGGCCATGGGGGGGGGGGGGTCAGGACCTGGGTCTACTGACCTCGGAGAGCAGGGGAACACCGGAGGAGAACCAAAGTCATTTGACGTGGCCGACAGGAGCTTGTGACCGCTGTGCCACAAAGTGCTCCGCACTCAGCACTGACTTTGACACGCAGAACTAAAGCACAGCACAACACAGAGTAGCACAGCCTAGGTTAGCACAACACAGAGTAGCACAGCCAAGGTTAGCACAGCACAGTGTAGCACAGCACAGTGTAGCACAGCCTAGGTTAGCACAGCACAGGTTTTACAGCACAGTGTAGCACAACACAGAGTAGCACAGCCCAGTGTAGCCCAGCCTAGGTTAGCCCAGCACAGGTTAGCACAGCACAGGTTACCATAACACAGTATGGCACAGTACAGGTTAGCACTGCACATGGACGTACAGCAGGTGGCTATGGAAGCACAGGTTTGGATACATAGACTGGTCAGACTCACACAGTCTGTTTTTGTTTCTCTGTCTTTGCTTCTCTTCTCACTGACATTCTCCTCCTGTCCTGTTCCTCTCTCTCTCTCTCTCTCTCTCTCTCTCTCTCTCTCTCTCTCTCTCTCTCTCTCTCTCTCTCTCTCTCTCTCTCTCTCTCTCTCTCTCTCTCTGGGCATTGAAGTTTGTTTTTCAAAATTCTGAACATTTCAGTGGTTTGAATGGCCTCCATTTTGGCGGGTCTTTGAGGATGGAGAGACACAAATGGATAGAAACAATGGTAGACAAAAGACAAATACAGAGAAAGAGAGTCGGGTTGAAGGGGGCGGGGGGGTGGGTTGGGGGGATTTAAACATGTATTGGTCAGCTTGCTTACTGTATCCACTATATACAAATATAATATGTGTGCTGTGAGTGTTTCAATATATGTATTTTTGATGTGTGCGGGTGTGTGTGGGTGTAGTGCTTGTGCTGCGTGCCTGCGTGTGTTTCTGTGAGTGTGTGAGTGTGGGGGTAAGTGTGCTTGAGGTGTGTGAGTGTGTGTGTGTGTGCGTGTATGTGTGTGTCCAATATAAATGTCAGGCCACACTCACCCTGAGGCAGTCAGAGAAACACACAGGGACACAACGGTTCATAAATGACTGTTGAATCCACGGCTATTTTAGGAGTGCACTCTCCCCTGCTGTTCCCCTACACACACACACACACACACACACACACACACACACACACACACACACACACACACACGCACACACACACATAGGTATGCCAAACTACATTAAGAAGAACACACACTCAAACATTCTTTCTATTCCTCTCCCTCCATTTTCCTATCACTCTGTCCCTATTTCTCTTCTCAGACTGTTGCACACACACACACACGCACACACACATGCACGCACACACATGCAAACACACACACACACACACACACACACACACACACACACACACACACACACTCCTCTCTTATGCAGGGTAATCCAAGCCCTGCCTGTCGTGGTGTCTCTGCAGTCGTCAGGCTTTCAATGAAAGAAGTATGAACGCTCTGTCCATCTCAGCAGTCCATTGGTTTCCACTCACCTATAGCTATTGTGTGTGTGTGCATGTCTGTGTGTGTGTGTGTGTGTGTGTGTGTGTGTGTGTGTGTGTGTGTGTTGCTGTGTGTGTGTGTGTGTGTGCACGCACGCGCATGTTTGTGAGTGTGGCAAGGTGCTGAGTGAGGAGCACAGGACAATGGGGCCCAGACAAACAGCAGGGTCCACTGTTAGGAGTGAATGGGATGGGTTGACACAAGGAAGGGTGTGTGTCAATACTAAAGAGCTATTGATAAGGAAGAGCCCTCTACCCTCAGGGCTGGGCAGGTGTGTCTGTGTGTGTGTGTATGTGTGTGTGTGTGTGTGTGTTGTCAGCCAAGACCCCTACTGTTTACTTCCTCAAAGATCAAGCTGAAAGCGTTCTTTGTCTCCCGTGTGTGTGTGTGTGTGTGTGTGTCCTGTAAGCCTAGCAGGGTGCCACTAGTACACTTGTATAGAAACAGTGATCCTTCACTCTGATCCCTGTGGGCCACAGAGAAAGGCTACTTACAATCCCAGGAGGCTTATCTCAAAATGGAAAATGTGTGTGTGTGTGTGTGTGTGTGTGTGTGTGTGTGTGTGTGTGTGTGTGTGTGTGTGTGTGTGTGTGCATGACTGTGTGTGCATGTCTGTGTGTGAGTAAGTGTGTCTCTGGGGGGAATATGGTGCATACCGACGTCTGATTTTAGAATGGAGATCAGGAATGCTCCACATTACCAACAACCCTCTAAGCCCACCACTGTGAGGAAGAGGCTAGGCATGTTTGCATGTGTTCAGGAACACGTGCTTGTGTGTGTTTGAGCTTGTGTGTGTGTGTGCTAGTGCAGGTGCATTTGTGTGTGTTAGTGTGTGTGTCTGTGTGTGGGGGTGGGTGGGTGACCTCACTAATTGGTCTGGGTTATGTATGCATCACTCAACAGGAGTGGATTGCTGGGAGCAGGTAACAGATGGATCTTTCTGTCTCTCTCTCTCTTTATCTCTCTCCCGCTCCCTCTTTCTCTATCTCCCTCTCTCTATCTTTTTTGTATTCATTCATCCCTTCAGTCTTCTCCATTATATGTGGAGGGATGTTCATCAGACATCAAACAACATGAAACAATCTGGTCTCTCCTCTCTCCCTCTCTCCACCCCCCCCCCCCCCTCTCTCTCTCTTTCTGCCCCCCCCCCTCTCTCTCTGTCTATCTCACCCCTCCCCACCTCTCGCTCCATGTCACCCTTTTCTCTTTCTATTGTTGTGTCTTGTGATTTTCCTCTGCATTGCCTGTTTGATATGACACCGTTTGATGTGGAGTATCAATGATAAGGTGGGATCTTTGTGTGTGTGTGTGTGTGTGTGCGTGCGTGCGTGCGTGCGTGCGTGCGTGCGTGCGTGCGTGCATGCTTGCGTGCGTGCGTGCGTGCGTGCGTGTGTGTGTGTTTGTCCTAAGACACAGCGATGCCCTTGCTCTCATCTGTCCACAGGTCAGTGTTTCCCTCCCACACTGATCTCCTCTCTTTCACTCTCTCTCTCTCTGTTCCGCCTTCATCCTCCCACTGTCTCTATTACATTGACCCTGTGTGTGTGTGTGTGTGTGTGTGTGTGTGTGTGTGTGTGTGTGTGTGTGTGTGTGTGTGTGTGTGTGTGAATCCCCTTGTAATGCTCTTCACCTGGGCCCACCTTAGCCAGGCTCAGTCTACAGAGAGGCCTGTTCTCCACTACTGCAGCAGGAGCAGGACGGAGACAGGGTCACATTCATTCCTGTCCGTTCTACTAATTCAAATTCTATGGTTCCTTCTTTCCGCATCCTTGATCCTGAGAAACCCCACTGATCAATAACCTCCAATCACAAGTCGCATACCCGAACTCTACCCAGGAAAGGGCCTCTGTGTTGAGGTTGGAGGTTGGAGGTCAGAGCGGCTTGGCTGGTGCTGGAGGGGTACAGGCGAGGTTAGGAGCACCACAGAGCAGTCAGCCATGTTGAAGGATGTGACAGAAACACACCCTCAGGAGGTAAACTGGATCACAACAGTGCATGAAAGTCTATATGGGGACTGTGAGTCCTAGTGTTTGGGTGTGTGTTTCCTTGTGTGTGTGTGTGTGTGTGTGTGTGTGTGTGTGTGTGTGTGTGTGTGTGTGTGTGTGAGTGTGTGTGTGTGTGTGTGTGTATGTGTGGTGTGTGTGTGGTGTGTGTGTGTGTGTGTGTGTGTGTGTGTGTGTGTGGATGGATGGATGTGGGTGTGTGTGTATGGGTGTGTATGATGGAGTGAGCTGTCCTGGTCTCCTCTAAGGGCCAGTAGCTCAAGGTTCTAATCAATCAATCTCTCCCTGCTTCCTTCTTCTGTGGCTTTTCCTCCCTTTCTCTCTCTCTCTCTCTCTCTCTCTCTCTCTGTCTATCTCTCGCTTTCTCTCTCTATGTCTCTGTCTCTGTCCTTGTCCATCTTACTTTGTCTCTCTATCTTTCAATCTCTCGCTCCTCTCTCATCGTCCCTCTTTTTCAGTTTTAACACCTGCTCTTTAAACTCTAACCAGCCTCCTCCTTTTCCTCTCACCATCTTTCTTTCCTTAATGTTCCACGTTATTGCTCCCGTATCACCCCCCCCCCCCCCCCCCCCCCCCACACACACACACTGCCGCACAAGCTTCTGAGATGTGTGGAGAGCGACGTGTCGGAGCTTTGCCCGTCAGCCACCGTTAAGGGCTTCTTCTCCTGCCTCTCTGTTGTTTGCCTGACAGTCCTTCAAACGCTACAGTCGGCTGGAGCAGAGTACTGTAATAATATACTCTTTCATTCAACAGCCCTTCAAGCCCTTCAATCTGATGGAGTAAAAGGACAATGTGATATTTAATACAACGCTCTTTCAAACCTTGACATCTAAATGAGTGCAATGTCATATTTAGCTCAACAGTGACATTCTCTAGTGAGTGTGGCACTTGTCAACGTCAACTAAAACATCAAACTGAAACCGCTCATGGCGGCCCTCAGCAACGGCCGTGTGTTCTATGTGAGGCAGTCCACGTTGCCATGGAAGCCTGTCTCTCTGTCCATTGTCCTGGTGCTCTCTCTTCCACGTCGTTCCTTTCCTTCTGGGGACCTCTACAGACGCAGCATGTCACCCTTACAGGATACTGAGTAACAGCCAGTAAAACGCTGTCAAATGCCAAAGTGTCCTGCAAATCCATTTATGTGACTTCTGTAGGCTTTCTAGGGTCACTGCTGCCAATTGGGTTCTCAGCTGTGTATTTTGAATTGAGTTTGGAGGAAAACATATTTCCAACCCAGTAAAAAGTTAATGTTTTTTTCAACGATACTCAAATATAAGAGTAGGGTGTGTGATATATGGGTGCCCCCGCGCGACACAGGCCCTCTTGTTCTGCTGTGTGGGGCTATTGCATGTGTGTGTGTGGTTGTGTGTCTGTGTGTGTACACTGTGTGTGTGTGAGAGTGTACACTTAAGGCCAGTTCAGACCAAAGATTCCGACGAGACTGGTTGCAACTTGCAATGTAGTCCCGAACGTCTGATCGTTAACGTTCTAAAACTGACACAGATGGCCGTTTCTATGACGACGCACTGTCATACCGCACTACTTCTGCTTTGACACATTGTATTAGTTGGGTTGGCTGGATTTCTGTTCCTGCTTACCTGGCAAGAAAAAAATAAAGAAATGGATGACAGTGACAGTGACTTGTTGAAAGTGTTTGCAGTGATACTTAAATAAAGCCAGCTTGGAAACCAAGGACCTGGAGCCGTCTTTGGCTACTGTAGCAGCATTGACGGGGTGCCATCGCTAATGTATGTAAAGAGTTGGAAGATGGCTCTAAAATTTCGCTCACCTATTCTCAGAGTAATATAGCACGTACAAATATGCGCTTCAGGTCCTTGAGACTCCCAGCAATGGCATCAGCCGCTCTGCAACTAACCAGTTCACGCCGCTGCAACTTTTCTCTGCAACGTTCTAAAACTGTTTCGTCTCGTCGCAAATCTTTGGTCTGAACTGGCCTTTAGTCAGGAGAAAGGCTGTCTGTTCTCCATTACATTGCAGTAAGGCTGACTGATGGAATGAGAAGGGCTAATCAAACACACATTGTGTGTGTGTGTGTGTGTGTGTGTGTGTGTGTTTGTGTGTGTGTGTGGGAGAGAGAGAGAGAGAGAGAGAGAGAGAGAGAGAGAGAGAGAGAGAGAGAGAGAGAGAGAGAGAGAGAGAGAGAGAGAGAGAGAGAGAGATGTTACGTTACAACAACGCTGGAATGGAAATGTTTATCATCCATGTTCACAGAGGAAGAGATGAGGAGAGAGAAGTGGAGTGAGTAAAAAGGAGGGGAGGGAAAGGGGATGGAAGAAAGAAAAGAGACAAGAGGAAGAGAGAAGAAAGTGAGAAAGGATGACCCCAAAGGTAGAAGGTACATATGAAAAGAACAAGTGAGGGAGAGAAGGGGCAGAGATGATAGTCTGAAGAGGATAACAAGAGGAGAGAGGGATGGAGAGAAGGAGAGAAGGAGGAAAGAAGGATGGGAAGGGAATGTTTTGGAGAGAAGATGTGGGGTTCTTTGGGGGGCAGACATGAGCCTGGTAGTGGTCCGTAGAGAGATGGAAAGGCTCTGTAGCTCTGAGAAAACTCAGGCCTTGAAGGGCTGCCTGACTGAGTCTAGAAACAGAGCGTGTGTGTGTGCGTGTGTGTGTGGGTGTGTGTGTGTGTGTCTGTGTGTGTTCCGTTCCGCTACCAGGGAAAAGTCAATGAGCGAGGAATGAGAGAGCGGAGAAACCGAATGAGATACTGAGATCGCTTTTTTTAAAATATAAATATATAAAGTTTTTATAGATGAAAGTGGCAAATATATTGCTACAGATTTCCATATTGACTATGTTTGAGAAACAGATTCATGTTTTCGGTTCACTGCCAATATGTGTACTGCGTCTGGAATATCTTTTGAGAGTGCTGGAAAAATAGTAACTTATATCATGACCTTAACAGAGAAGACCACAATACCAAATGGTTTCTTACTGACCGTAGATCAACAAACAAATCAAAGTTGTAATTTTTTAAGATAACACTTTTGCGCACCTGTGTGTGTGTGTGTGGTCATTCTACGTGAGAGACCTCACCTCCCAGGGCGACACCTGAGAAGCCCTTGTCCAGCCCACTAGCCCTCGGGCCCCGGGTGGATAGGCCCTTCATCACCTGTCTGTCACAGACCATCAGCTGTCAATCACCTCACGCTTCCCTCGTCTTTCTCCAGCAGCCTTTCATCATCGCTCTTCTCTTCTCTCCATCCCTCCTTCTATTTACCAACTGCTCCTTTTCAATTGCAGGGCCTCTTCAGTGTTTTGGTGTCTATTGAGTGGGACCCTCGGTGTCTGCTGCAGTGGTACTGTATCTTGATACAGTAATGGTGTGTGTGTGTGTGTGTGTGTGTGTGTGTGTGTGTGTGTGTGTGTCTTTACTGTAATGGTCTCTGAACCAGTGGAATGTGTTGGAAAAGATATGTGTTGTGCGATGGTTGTATGAGTTAGTTTGTCTGAGCTATTGGCCCTCTCTTTTTGTCTTTCTCCTTTTTTTTGTCAATTTGAAAGCTTAATTGGCGTGACTTTACACAAGAGCAATGTCTTTGTGTTTCAATATCTCTCTATATATCCCTCGCTCTGTAACTCGGTCATTCTCTTTCTGTCCTTTTGGCTCTATGTCTTCGTCTCTCTGTGTCTCTATGTGGACTTGGACTATGTGGTATTTGTGTGTTGAGAAGGAGTGTGTATTGTTTTGTATTCATGCTTGTGTTTGTTTAATTAACGGCAATGCATGAACATGTGTACTTGCTTGCTTGAATCTGTGTCTTTGTGTCTTTGTGTGTGTGTGTGTGTGTGTGTGTGTGTGTGTGTGTGTGTGTGTGTGTGTGTGGCATATCTGATACCAGCGGTAATCACCTTGTGCACCATTAGACCGTGGTAGCCAATGAAGCCTTAAGAATTGAGAATAATTACTCTTGATGAAAATACATCAAAGAACACACACGGACACACACACTTTCTCTTTGCACACACACACACAGTCTTTGTCCGTCTTTCACTCCAACTTTTAATTAAAAAAACAGCCCTCACTGTGAAATGACGCTATCTACATCCATATTTACAACCTGGGTTTATGAGTTATGTTTTCTCCCCCAAAACCACAACACCAATGAATCACACTTTCTTCAAATTTTTTAAGTTACGAAATAATTGTATGTGGTGCTTCATTTCCTAATGTTTTTAAACTGCTGAAGGTCTTTAACTCTTTCTCTTTCCTTTTTCCTCTGTCTTCCTTTCTTTCCTTTTTACTTTATCTTCATCTTTGCACCCACATCTCTCTGTCGCTCCATCCCTTTGCTTCCATTAGCCTTGAGAGCACACCTGTACCGACCACACCGGGGGTTTTCATCTTTCACCTTTACATCCATATCTCTCTCTGTCTCTACCGTTGCCTCCATTGGCTTTAACACACCTGTACAGCCCAAACCTTCAGTCCATGGACAAACCTTCCCTGCCTGGAGTATAGGAGCACGTTGCTGATGGCTAAGCTACACCTATTTTGGATAGAACCACTCGATGAAGCCATTTGAGATGTACGTATATATCCGTATTATTATAAAGCCTATCTCCGCCACTCTCCCTATCAATTTCCTTCACCAGATGAATGCATGCATCGCATTGGGGTTCATTCAAGAGCAATAAGGAATATGGAAAGGTAATATGTTGTTTTCAACTCTTATGATGCACCTAGAAGGCCATTCAGACCCTGCTGCTCCAGCACAGTCCAGATGATACAACAAGCGAACCTTAAGTCAACACTTTAAAGAACCCCACAAACTGAGATGTCTCTACAAGAGGCTGATTTTATAACGAGTTGCAAAACTGTTTAATACATACTATGGTACATAGTACTACTACTATGGTACTATGGACCCCTTTATCTTAATTCCTTTGCCAGGGCGATACCTTTGTTGTGCTCAGGATGCCTGGTGTGGCTTTAAAAAGGGAGCTTCTCAGCCTACTCTTTGTCGCCTGGCAGACTCCACACAGGCCTCCTTTGTCTGATTGGCTCTCAAAGAGGAAACCCCACCAATGGGAGCACAGGATCCTGATCCTTGCTATAGCCCCACCCGCTGGGATGAGACAGGCTACTGTTTACCAAATGTTCCCTCCATTCTCTCCCCGCGTCCACCCCCTTCCCTCCCTCCTTCCATCTCTCTGTCTATGGTTGACACAAAAGGGAGAAGCCCCGAGGCAAGCAGAGACAGAGGCAGGGCAGGACAGAAGGACACTGAAAGACAGGGTCCATGCAAGGATGGAGAGAGAGAGAGAGAGAGAGAGAGAGGGAGAGAGAGAGAGAGAGAGAGAGAGAGAGAGAGAGAGAGAGAGAGAGAGAGAGAGAGAGAGAGAGAGAGAGAGAGAGAGAGAGAGAGAGAGAGAGAGAGAGAGAGAGAGAGAGAGAGAGAGAGAGAGAGAGAGAGAAAGAGATGCAAAATGCAAAATGAGAGAGGTCGACACTAGCTACAGATGGCTGCTGGCTACTGTGATGTGCACTGACCACACTACCCACAAGCCTTTGGTCGTCAGGGACTTTCCTGGCTTTGGTGTAGTGTGCGCCTCGGGGTGGAAGAAAGATGCATTCATATCTGCTGAGCAATTAGAGGGTGATCTGCTCGCTTTCAAGCTTATTAGCCCGGGCTAATAGCCTGTTTAATCAATCTCCCAGAAGAAGTCACTACTGCTTAGAGAGGTGAACTCCTGATAGGAGAGAAACTGTGAGACTGATCAGGAAAGACTGTGTTGGGACCAAGGTTATTATCGCTCACGAAAACTAACGTTTGTAGATGTGTAAAAAATAGGTTTGTCAATTGACTCAAAAATGTAATTGCGATTAATCACATGAGTGTCCATAGTTACTGTAATCACAGATGTATCGCAGATTAATTGTACATTTTTTATCAGTTCAAATCTTTACGTAAAGGGACATCTTTCAAAATTGTAATACTCTTTATCAGACAAAATATTGCTGCTTTATGCAAATGTATCATCATTATTGGAAATCTATTAACACCAGGAAACAAATATTGTCCAGACACCCTTACAGGTAGACTTCTGCATTTAGCATAAATATGCTCAAATTGTAACATGGCAAACTCAAGCCTGCAAAATGCGACATTACTAAGTAATGTTACAAGTAACTATCTCACACAATGTAGTGTGTCCAACCTTTTTTTAAGCATTAGCACAAAACAATGGACTGAAACAATCCAGGGACAAACACAGGTCAATCGCATACCAATATGCTCAAATAAATAATAAATTAAACTCAAGCCCAAGAAACGATGCATCTAAAAAGATCATTGTGCAACAGGTCCATTGGTCAGCTACTTTTTCCATTAGGCCACTTCAGTATAGAATCTAGCTGACTTACAAACAATGAGGTGCTAGACTCCTCCTTTGTCCTGCTGATGAGCAGTTGCAGATCAAAGAGATCACTCGTGAGCAGGTCTGGTGCACCCAGGTGGGTGCAAAAGATTGGCGACTTAACTGTGAGTCCTCCCATATAGTTAAGCGCTTTGTGTGTCTAGAAAAGTGCTATATCAAGTGTAATCAATGATTATTACTCATACACTATCAAGCGTGGTGTGCCGCCAGCAATTTGCTCCAGGGCTAACGGGGCTGTGTGCATTAGCTGTGTGCTTGGCTAGCAAATAAGACTAGATGTATGCCGGTTCTTGACCCATCTGGTAGGTCTTTGTAGAGGAACTTGCCATCCAAATTTTTCCATTGCTTGCAAGTTGCCTGAGAAATCTCAATATTTTGGATTTTACATTAAAATACACATCCACACACACACACACACACACACACACACACACACACACACACACACACTCACAGACTCACCTCACCACCACGCTTTAAAAAAAATGTGCCGTTAAGACAAATTTACGTTAATGCATTATTAACGCGTTAACTTTGACAACTAACAACATTTTCATTACCAGAAATAAAAATTAAAACAAGGCCAAAACTGAAATAGAAACTGTTTGTGTTTTTACAAAACTAACAATTCTAAACAAAAACTTTGGGGAAAATTATGTTTTATTGAGATTTTATTACACAATCCTTTTTTTCTGTATTCACCTCTCAATGTACCGCATATTAGAATCGAAGACTCAAATTAATAGTGACATTAAAAAAGAAAACTAAACTAAAACTGAGCATTTAAAAAATAAAATAAAATGTAACTAAACTAGCAAATTAATTAAAACTAAAATTTAATTGAAAATAAGAAGTTAATAAGGAAACTAAATAAAAATGCTAAACTCTAATAACCGTGGTTGGAGCCGAAAGGATTTGACCCTATGGTGCACGGGTCAGTGTGTGAGCATGTGTGAGCGTGTCTCCTCTCGGTCCTGGTTGTGTGAGTGTGTTTGAAGTACAGTAAAATATTGTATGTGCACATGCTCATACATTATTTGTGAGTGTGTGTATGTGGGTGTGTGCGCACAAGTCAGGGTGCATACGTGTGCATGCCCTTGCACACTAGCTTGCATTGAATACTCAGCTTTTTAGTTGCATGTTGTGCATGTTCTTTCTTGTGCTGTATCTGTTTGGGTGTGGAGTGTCTGTCTACAGAGTGAACAGGATTGTGTAAAGTTGTGTGTGTGTGTGTGTGTGTGTGTGTGTGTGTGTGTGTGTGTGTGTGTGTGTGTGTGTGTGTGTGTGTGTGTGTGTGTGCGTGTGTGGGTGTGTGTCTGCCAAGTGGTGAGAGATAACCGACCACTCTGCTCCCCGGTCACGACTGTTAGACTTATCACAAGGCAGCACGCAACATTACACTGCTATTCACACACTCCAGAGCCCTCTCTTAGACACACACACACACACACACACACACACACACTCTGTCTTTGTCTCTCTGTCACAAACATACACAAACTTACTCTCACACACACAGCATTTCCTGGTCATTGCCCATGTGTGCCCAGGCGGGACGCCCCAGAGGGGGGCACAGAAGGGATCATTTATAGAGAGGACCCAGTGGCCCGTGTAGCCCTCTCCACAGAGAACACAGTGTGTGTGTGTGTGTGTGTGTGTGTGTGTGTGTGTGTGTATGTGTGTGTGTGTGTGTGTGTGTGTGTGTGTGTGTGTGTGTGTGTTTGGGTGTGTGTGTGGCTAGTGGTGGAATACAGACTGAGAGACAGTGAATGTCTTGTGTGAGTGAGGCTGTGTGTGTGTGTGTGTGTGTGTGTGTGTGTGTGTGTGTGTGTGTGTGTCAACTCTGTACGTGTATGTATGTGTGTGTGTGTGTGTGTGTGTGTGTGTGTGTGTGTGTGTGTGTGTGTGTGTGTGTGTGTTTGGATGGGGTTTTAATTACCTGTGAGTGGTTCCAGCAAGGGACGGCTAAGGTCGCCCCAGTCCAGGGACTAATTATTAGGAAAAGAGGGATTTTTAAATTAGCGCTGTCGGATGACATTCCTAGGAGGAGTGGAACCATATCACTCAGCCTTGGGAAGACAGGGGGAAGGGTTAGAAAGATGCACACACAACCTTCACAGGTGGCCCTGTCAATTACCCCCATAGTGACCCTTAAGGACACGTTCTGTCGGATTTCCTCTGTTGCCATGGTTATGACAGGTGTCGATCAGGTGATGGTCAAAGTGCGAGGCATGAAGTCGATTAAATGGAGATTTT
>CM030177.1:9716926-9751926 GCA_017639675.1 Aplochiton taeniatus
TTTCACCTCTCGCCTCACCGTAAAATCCCCCATTGCTTTTCATTCTATTTTCTCGCTCTCGCGCGCTGTTAATGTACGTTCATGTTCTCCATTTTAACTGTTCATGGCGGACTTGGTCTGGTTTGTGTTAAAGCCATGCTGCAATGTCTGTCGATGTGTGTTTGTGTGTGTGTGTGTGTGTGTGTATGTGTGTGTGTGTGTGTGTGTGTGTGTGTGTGTGTGTGTGTTGAGGGTTGGGGAGAGTGAAAACATAATAAAATGTGTAAAAAAATGTGGCATTTTTACGTACGTGTGTGTGTGCATTTGTGACTGTGCACGTCTGTGGATGTCATATGTGGACTTTGACTGGGGAAGTAAGCATGTGTTTGTGTGTGTGTATTTATGTGTGTGTGTGTGTGTGTGTGTGTGTGTGTGTGTCTCCAGAAGGACAGTGGGAGATGTGGTTTCTATGTTTAGCTTGGATCCAATCTGACACTGATGAGGGCTGCTTCTGCACAGTCTCAGCCTGCTGTAATATGAACTTTATGACAGGGTCACTGTGTGTGTGGGTGGGGGTGGGGGGGGCACTTGTGACTCCACTCAGCTAACTGTTAGTGTGTCTGTTTGTGCTCGTGTGTTAGTGTATGTCTATATGTATCTTAGTATGTGGTTGACTGAAGTCAATGGGGAACACGCAGGTTGGTTTGGCAGGCCAACCAGTCTGGTCTTTACATTGGGTTTTGACCAATTGTATTCTGTACAGTGTAAGTTTCCGTCTTCACTAATGCAACAGAGTTGGCCCATGGTACATGTTGGGCTTTCTATGTGGGTGATACGTTTCAAGGTCTGTCTAATGGAGGACAGGTTGGTATGTCTGATATGTCCAACTCAAAGTGTTTAAGATGGTGTTTAAGCTAACAGCATATACACCTAATTAAACATACTGAATTTAAAGAAGTAACTCTAATTGCATCAAAATTAAATGTCTTTCTGTTTGGTCTGCTAGTCATATAAAACTCTGAGAATGTGTTTCTCCAAGTGAAGTAAGTCTTACATCAGTCTTTTTTTTTATGTAAAAAAAAAACGTTTTAAACTCAGTATATTGAACTCTTAATCCTAGTTATCATTGTAGATGAAACGTTCCCCAGCAGCACTCTTTCGTCTTCCAAAGTTGATGTTCAGCCCGAGGATAAAAGCCCATTTGGGACATCACAAATTGTCTGGAACATTGACTAGCTCCGAGTTCCTCACTTCCTGAAGTCTGCGAGCCTGTGTGAGTGATGCCAGCACACCTGTTGGTAATTGTCTCTGATTTGGGTTGCAATCCGTCCCACCTGTGCCACTCAGTTGTTCAGCCAATCAGGAATAGGGGACTGGAAAGGTCAATTAGGCAGGGGAAAAATGGGGGACATTTGATAGCAGCACTCCAGGAAGGTAATTTGGTGAATTACAGTTTTATATTAAACCTGGCTGCTTGGTTTTATTTCATTGTGAGAGGACAGAACCGAAATGGCTCTGCCTTAGTGTTGTTGGGCTTTCTCCAAGTCAAATGGCACCATGCTCTCAATCTAAATGTTTCGTTCTCCAAAGTGAGTGTGTGTTTATCATTAATTTAAGTTTCGTTTGCTGTACTAAAATAGTCCTTTTACACTTTAGGACTAAACAGCAGTTATGTCACAACTCCATGTAACGTTTCATAAATCATTTAATTTCAGTTTTCAGTTATGAGATATGAACAATAGGAAACTTTTGTGTGTGTGTGTGTGTGTGTGTGTGTGTGTGTGTGTGTGTGTGTGTGTGTGTACAACCATGAAAGGTAGGAGACCGCTTAGTGGCAAGACATTTGTAACAACATTACCTCACACCCAACACTCCCACATAAAGTACAAATATGCACAGAAAAAACATGCATACAAAAATATATGTAAATATGTTTTCTACAGACAGTCAAAGATGCTTTACGCACATTTATGACAAACACACTCTCTCACACACAAGACATGTTGACAGCCATGCGATTAGAACTGGCCCAACAGTCTCGGAAATGCCTTCCCGCACATTCCCAAATACACGAACACACGAACACACACAAACATACATTCCTGGAAAGATCTGCAAACAGATCTAACCACCGTTCTGCCTCGTATTTAATCTATCTTACCCCCTCGGCCCCTCCCCTTCTCCCTGTCCTCCCTCCCTCCCTTCGTTCCTGGCCTGTGTGGCCCTCAGGGCGGGTTCAGGGTGAGGGCAGTGGAAGTGGGAGATGAGATGAGGTGGAGGAGGAAAGAAGCGAGGGAGCAGTGGAAGTAGGGAGGCGGTGCAGGGGTCTTCTAATGAGGTGCTGCCTTGGTCTGCTGCTGACAGAGACATAGCCAGGAGCACAGGAGGTGTGTGTGTGTGTGTATGTGTGTGGGGGGGGGGGGGGGGGGGGGGGGGGGGGGCAGGCATATTAGAGAGTGTGTAAGGGAGTAAGAAACACACCCATGTCCGATCATCAAAGGAGGCGAGACACAGGGAGTGATAAGAAATGGAATGAGAGGGAAAAAGATGGAGAGAAGAAGATGGATAGAGAGATGGAAGGAGTACAACTATATCTAAAAAAACTGTGAATATGGTAACAGAGAGAGTAAAAAAGGCATGGTGAGGTAATACACATAATAAAAGGAGGATATAGAGGAACACATAACCAAATGAGAAAGAGAGGTAGAAAGAAAAACAAAGGGAGGGAGTGGGGGAGGGAGACAAGGCCAAGCACCCCCCCCCCCCCCCACACACACACACACACATCCACACACACACAAATCCACACACACACAGCCGTAGTTAAGCACAGTAGGAATTTACAACCTTTCCTTCACCTAAGATAAACGCAGACATTAAAGTCATTACCGCCGCGCGTCGTGATAAGCCTTCCTCGTCCAAGGCCAAAGGCCTGTGTTTTATGACCAGTATATTTATTCATCCTCGGCTGGTAACCACAGGGATGGAGCTCCCCCTCTAAACCGGATCAAACCGGAGCCTCTTATCAAAGACGACCATTGTGGGTCGTATAACTCAAACTATTATCCAGATACCACAACTGGCATTGACTCAAAGTACACACCATAGTCATTGATACAAAGCAGGTTATATGTAAACTGAACCGGCACAGGTATTGGATAGACATGGACACACACACACACACACACACACACACACACACACTTAAAAAACAGGCATACCCAGACACCTTCTCAGACGTTTTATGACCATGTAAACGAAACATGCTCCATTTAGCAAGGCTCTATTGTGTGTGTGGGTGTATATGGGAGTCCCCAGTCCTCCGACAGAGATCCTCAGCACTCTTGATGTGACTGCTGCTCTTCAGTCTAAGAGCCGTCAGTGCTACGTCATCGATAAAGCAACCCACCAGTCCAGTACATCTAAGCAGACGTTCACTGGTATGTGAGGGCAGTGGTTCACTAGGAACAGGCACGTTGCTGCACGAGCCATGTATTCATGAAGCACATCTCGTGAGAGGGGAAAAGGCCTGGGCAGACATTTGTTGTTTATTCACCCTCCACTCACCATCGACGTTCTCTGAGAATAAGCAGAATGAAGCAATGACAGGAGAGAGAGGGAAGGAAACCAGGAAAGTCAGGGAAAGAGAAAAACAGGGAAAGAGAAACAGGGAGCAGAAGAAACCAAGAGGTAGGGGAGAGAGAGAGAGAGAGAGAGAGAGAGAGAGAGAGAGAGAGAGAGAGAGAGAGAGAGAGAGAGAGAGAGAGAGAGAGAGAGAGAGAGATGGGAGAGATAGAAACTTGGTATGGAGGGAGGGAGAGGAGGGAGGGCAGGGAAGAAGGGAGGGAAAGAGGGTTTATTTCCCAGGACATTCCAGGCGTGCCCGTCCGCTCCGCTCTGCTCCCACCGTCTTTATTGCATGCCGCCGTCGCCAAGGTTTCGACAAGGAGAGGCGGGCAAGGCCAAGCCCTCAGACCCGGAGGGAAGGAGGAGGAGGAGGAGGGAAATGCCACGCGCCTCTCCACACTGTCCCCGGCCCTTAGCTGCTTCCTGAATCCCGGAGCAGGAGTGGGACTGCCCTGATAGGACAGCCTTGAGTGTCTGGTGGTAGAGACTACAGTATCTATGAGAAGTGGCTGGCATGTTGAAGTACGCAGTGTTCCCTTAGAAGGCTACGTGCTTTAATCTTCATCATACAACATACTTAGTCTTTTGGTTTTAGGTTTTCTGTGCCCTAGGTGGTATAATCTGATTGCTGCTGAGACACCTGTGTTTTCCCTCGGGGTTAATAAGGTTTTACGTCCTTGTCAAAGCTCTGGAATCACTCAGACGTCTCAACATGAGGAGCGTTGGCTTCCACACGGCTTCACCGTCAGTAGAGCTGACGTGATGTGAAGGTGTACCATGCTCTACTTTGCCGTTCTACTGTCCCTTCTTTTTCTGTGTGTGCAACCTGTTTCAGTGTGTGTATCCTGTTTCAGTGTGTGTAGCCTGTTTCAGTGTGTGCAGCCTTTTTCAGTGTGTGTAGTCTGTATCCGTGTGTGTAGCCTGTTTCAGTGCGTGTATCCTGTATCAGTGTGTGGAGCCTGTTTCAGTGAGTGGAGCCTGTTTCAGTGTGTGTAGCCTGTATCAGTGTGTGGAGCCTGTTTCAGTGTGAGCAGCCTGTTTCAGTGTGTGTAACCTGTTTCAGTGTGTGTAGCCTGTTTCAGTGTGTGTAGCCTGTATCAGTGTGTGTAGCCTGTATCAGTGTATGCAGCCTGTATCAGTGTGTGAAGCCTGTTTCAGTGTGTGTAGCCTGTATCAGTGTGTGTAGCCTGTTTCAGTGTGTGTAGCCTGTTTCAGTGTGTGCACCCTGTTTCAGTGTGTGTAGCCTGTTTCAGTGTGTGTAGCCTGTCTCAGTGTGTGTAGCCTGTTTCAGTGTGTGTAGCCTGTATCAGTGTGTGTTACTACTGTGTGAGCTGCAGTCTGCTGTCGAATGATGCTCCCTCCCTGTTGCATGCTATCCTGGAATGATGTGGTCGACTGCCCCTCAGTCAAGGCCGCCTTGCCTGTCCCTCCCTGTCCCGCCCGGCTCCCCACAGCGCTGCCCGCCTCGGCCCAGCGGAGCGCCCAGGGGAAGAGGGAACCTTGGAAGTGTCCGGGCCGGCAGATAAATGAGCCATAAGCGCTTTTTCATTAGGCCCACTGATGTTGGGAAACAGACCTCTCTTTTAGCTGGTCTTCCCTCCCTCCCTTACTGCTCTGCTCTCCTCTCCTCTCCCTCCTCTATTTCCTCATCCCTCTATCCCCACCGCCTCTCCACCATACCTCACCTCCTCTCCAGCTCCACTCCTCCAGTCTGTCCATCTTTCTCTCTCCCCCTAATAGTTTTACGTTCAAGGTCAGCACAGATGTTACGCTGTACTGAACAGAGAGCTCTGTTCTCTGCTGGGTGTGTGTGTGTGTGTGTGCGTGTGTGTGTTTGAGGGAGTGGAGGGTGAGGAGATAGATTGCGAGTGGGCCTGTCGTTCCGAGGCGATGACCTCGCGGTGTGGAGATTTAGCAGAGGCTGGGAGTTGTAAATCACCGTTGGAATGGAGCACCGCGTATTTCATTCTGCAGGGTGGTGAACAGAGTGTTATTGTTTTCAAATCCCATCCCATTTCCATACGTGTCTCTTCACGTGTTCAGCTGGGTCAGGATTGATCCAAATGACCGCATAACACACACTCCACCAGGCGATCAGCTGATCCAAACATCAATGTATCGCAATGATTCATCCATTTGTTAATTGAATCACTCATTCAGTCAGTCAGTTATTTTTGAGCACAAAATTGCACTCAGACACACACATACTCACTGACACACACACACACACAAACACAGACACAGACACACCGACACACACAGCCACTACTTTCTCCCTACATGTGTGTGGCAGACTCTCCTCCATGACACGGTCCGACACGGCAGTATAACACTTTTACTTTTCTGCCATCCCAAACAATGCCCATAACTCGTACTCCCGTGGGGTCCCGGGGAGACGTTAAGCTGGGGAGCAGATATGAAAGCGAGAGGGAGTGTTTTATGGCCTTTAAGAGACAGAGAGAGACAGACAGAGAGAGAGAGAGAGAGAGAGAGAGAGAGAGAGAGAGAGAGAGAGAGAGACTGGTGGTAAATCCAGAGGGTCGTCAAGGGGTCTGGTGAAGGGTCCAACCTCTTGGGGGGAAACTCCAAACCAAAGTCGTCTGCATTCCTGGACTCCAGCAAGAAAAGTGAGAGCCAGCTCCAGCAGCTCTCTGGGGATCACTCTCGTACCGTCTCTGGTGATCCCTCCATCTTTCACTCCCTCTTTCTTTTCTCGCTTCCCTCTACCTCTCTCTCTTTCCTCTCTCAGGCCCACTTCCTGTTCAAACCTCTTTAGGATGCCACTCTGTGGCCCGGAGTGCTGTGTTAAGGGGGCTTCTAGTACTGAGACGGTGCTCTATGGAGGAAGTGTGTGTGTAAGTGTGTGTTTGTTTTGACGCTATTTCTGTGGACTGTATGAATAATTTATGAGGGGCCGGTGTGGAGGGCCAGGGAATACAGGATATGACTCCAGGTGAGGTAAATGATCTGCGACCCACGACCCACTCTCTCACCCACTGCTTCCTGCAGCGCTCTCTCTCTCTCTCTCCCTCTTTCTCTCTCTCTCTCTCTTTCTCATTTCATATACTGAATATAGTAGTAACCTTAGGGTATATATTTGCAGCTGAATGCACTCAAGCAGCCTACACCGAATGGACACCCCCTGACTAAAGGGCTGTTAGTTTCTCTCTCTGTTTCTCTCTCTTTCTGTCCCTCCCTCTCTCTGCACATTATCACATGGGATGCTGTTCCGATCCACCTGGCTTTGCCCCCCAACGTCCTAAGTGCTGACACGAGAGAATTCCACAACTCATCACTCACACACCAACACACCAACAGAAACAACACGCTGATACCCCCCACCCAACACACACACACATTTACAGACGGACCATACTACACTACACAATACAAGTCAAAGTGTGTGTTGGAGCCTAAGCGGAAATGGAAAACACCAGCCAGAGGTCTATTCTTAAGTGAACTGAATCCCTGAAAGTGGGTGGATGTTTGACTTTCAGTTTCTTTTTGTACCTTCAACTCTCCTTTTGTTCTGAACCCCATCTTCTTCCTTCTCTCTTTCTCTCCCTCCCTCGATCATCCCTATGGAGGATCTAATCTACCCAGTTTAACCGTCAGCCAGACCTCAGGGAGACAGTAACCCCTGCAGAGTCTGCTTTTAGACTAGACTGGGGGTAGAGAGAGAGAGAGAGAGAGAGAGAAAAATACAGTACATATCCTAATTCACAGGCAGTATAGCCGCACTTAAACAAAGTGGACGAATACTCTTTATTTAGCTCTTGGCCCAGATGCTCGTTTGTGTGTTTATTTTTAGATGATGCAATAGGAGACACACACACAAACACACGAGCAAACAAACAAACACTCCACAGACCACCTCTTGAGGAGCGACGCTGTGTTTTGGCTTGAAGGACCACTGAGGGAGAAACCGACGGGAGGACTGGTTCAGTGTACGCCAATGGTATCACAACTATGGGTCTACATACGCAGGCACACACAAACATTACCACACACACACACACAGTGGATGAACTCTCAACAGTTAACCAGTTTAAAAATATGAAAATCCTCCAGCCTATCATTGCACCCTTTAGTACTTCTTGTATTTGAGCTTTCTCAGTGCACATGACATGTACAGCACTGCAGTGAGAGGTTACATCTGACGACTGACTTTTCGTAGGAAAAGAGGAATGACTAACTCTTCTTCTTTGTTGGTTCCTAGTTAAAAAAAAAAAACATTCTCTGTCTGACCGTCCGTCCAATCAGTGACCTTACACTGAGTCATGTGACTAGAGGCCGGCTCAGTTGTTGGATGACAAGCTTGAGCAAGACTTTCCTGATTGGACAAGATGAGTTCTTTGACCTCGTTTAATCGACAATTAGACAATTTGGTGATGCACTTTTGATACCTGATGGTTACAGTACAGATATACTACAGTATACTGTAAGGCCAGATTTTGTCATGGTCGTCAAATTGATTTATGACAATAATGATGTTATTGTTACGAACCCCAAGGATAGTATATGACCCGGTCTAGGAAGGGGTCGAGATCCGTAACAAAGGTTGATCTTGTCAGACTTGATGTCGGCTAAGTAATTGCCAAGCCAACGAAGAGATGGATCAGTTAACAAATTTATTACAAGAAATCAAAAACAGGTAACAAACGGGACTGAACGGTGCCATACAAGAAAACATAAAAAGAATAAAAAGCTAATCTGCCTAACAAAATACTTCCAAGCTTAAATACATGGGCGGCATCCGTCCTCTGACCTAATGAAATAGACAGTGGTTATCTACGGGCAGAGGATGTATACCCATGGGTTGCTTACCTGCCCCGCTTGCTCCTTTGGTAGCAAATATAAACTGAAATTATACACTGTACAGAGTACAGGATGTTAAAGTGACGCGAACGGTTGCACCGTGTACAAGACCGAACAATGGATATAAATAAAGCAGCTGCACCGCGTACAGGACTGACAACAAGAACAACAAATTATGTTACCAACGATACAATACGAATGAAAACCTTCGTTTTCATAGACTAACCACCATAGTCGAAAACACGTAACAAACCACACAGACCAACTTCGAGAACCGACAACAGATAATTCAAAGACAAGTCGGCTCCTGATTGGCCGACAACCAGGGTGCTTTATCCGGAAGGATATCCCGCTGATTGGTTGGTTGAGGAATGGAGTAATGATGACGGTTTCAAAATTAACTGCAGGCGGGAATCTAATGGTGAATGATAGAGACATGAGAGAAACAGAACAACAAAACAAGGACACACCTGGATAGGTGTGGACGTAACAGTTATAAACATATAAACATATTCTCCAGATAAAATGGATAACCTTGTTGCTAATTAAATCCAGATCACATGTATATCCTTGTGGCTAATTAAATAGTGTCTATGAGCTTGACGCTAGTCCTAACAACCATAGAACCGTAAACGGAGCCAGATAGCTGTGGCGGGCCAGCTAACATTAGCTAACCTCCTTGTTAGTCCAAACACGGCTGCAAGGGACCAGAACAGAACCACGGCAGCTGGAGGTCTTCACTTCCAACCCTTCCCATGAGACAGGAGTCCCACAGAGGAAGCTACCTGCAGCTCTACGCTGGAGCCCAGGGGTCCTGGGATTGCAGGACGATTCAGGGTCAGAGTTAAATCAAATTAAACACAGCACTATTGAACTATTAATATTCGACCGGTATAAAACAGCCACATGGCCGCATGTAAAATGCGGAGAGAACCGTCTTCAGAACCGTTTCAAATCCATGATTTATTGACCTAAAAGGTTTTCCTGTCAGCCGACTGCGTGCAGACTCCCAGGCCAGTGGTGGAAGGCTGTCCCTCCACGCTGCGTTCCCCAATGTACAACATGTTGGCTCTGAAATGGCCCCTTAATAAACTGTAGGAGGCAGTGACCTGAGTTCAAACAGCGCTAGCAGGCTAACCGCCGAGCCATAGAACGAGCCATTCACTCAATTAGCCTAATGCTAACCACACTGTGACCACAACCTGACCCATGAGTGTGGCCCCTAAAGAAGTCAGTCAGGGAGGGGAAGAGGGGGAGGGAGTGGTAGAGTTGGGGAGATGGGGAGGGAGTGGGAAGTTGGGGAGAGGGGGAGGGAGTGGGAGAGTTGGGGAGAGGGGGAGCTGGACAATTATCTCCTCCACCTGGTCCTTGTTCAGATGTTAGCTTTGGGAAGAGAGACTTCCATCCAGAATGCCTAGACACAGAGCCTGTGTGCACAGACAGACAGACAGACAGACAGACACACACACACACACACACACACACTAACAATAAACACACAACATACACGAAAGCCCTTTCTCAGACACGCATTGAGGTATTTGGCACATGTAGAGTAAGTTAACAACAAATCAAACTAAACAGACAAAGATGTTCCAAGCCTCATGCAAACATAAACACACTGCTACATAAACACGCACACACTGATCCAATAAGCACACACACACACACACACTGATTTAATAAGCACCGACACACGCTGATTCTCCAAAATACGGTCTATTTTATTCCTACACCCAGTCACATTTTTGGGCACTAATCTGAAACATAAACATGCACACATGCCAGTGTTATTTTTGGACCCAAGTCCACCTTTAGAGCTAAAACCAATTGTTAAACCAGAAGACTGTATTCAGATGAGAGTCTCCCATGGATGGGGTCAGGGTTGGGTGAAAAGCCTTGAACCCCCTCACCTTGAGTGGGATAAAGAGGGACAAACCGAGGGGGTAGAGTGGTGGTCATCAAATGAGTTGGAGCAAATTGTTAAAGATGTACGTACAATGAAAAAGGTTAGGTTACACTTTATTATATTCAGTACTGTGCAAAAGTTTTAGGCAGGTGTGTAAAGTAAGAATGCTTTCAAAAATCGAAGTGTTAATAGTTTGTTTTTATCAATTAGCTAAATGTAAAGTGAATGAACAAATGAACAATCTAAATCAAATCAATATTTGCTGTGACCACTCTGCTTTCAGATTTTTGCCAGCATTCTTTAACACCTGCCTAAAACTTTTGCACAGTACTGTATGTCATCAGATTTTCAAATGTAACAAAAGCAGACAAAGAACCCACTTGAATGGTTTATGGTATTTTTTTGAATGGTCTATATCAAACCTTTAAATATTTGTGTGCATGCACACACACACACACACACACACACACACACACACACACACACACACACACACACACACACACACACACACACAGTGCACATGTGGAATAAGTCTGGTATGGCAGAAAGTGACAGAATAGATACGTCCTAAGTAGTCTTTTTAACAAATTTAATCCCGTAGCCCATTTCTATACTTCTTTCAAAGTATTTCACACTAGATCTCCCAGGTGTGTGAAAACGTTTTACTGATTTATCAGACCAGAAGGATTCCAACCGTGTGTGTGTGTGTGTGTGTGTGTAGAGGTGTGTGTGTGTGTGTGTGTTTGCGTGTGTGCAGTGTTTGAGTGGCCTAAGCGCAGATGTGTGAATACGATAGTGCTGCTTTTGTTGTCAGTGGTCCAGAGCTATAGTCCTGTTGAAGAAGGATCCGACAAGCCTGCTCTCTCAGTGGGTTTCCTGTTTCTCTGTGTCTGCCTCCATTCACATTCCTTTCTCTCTTCAACGCTCCGTTCCAAACACACTGTGACGGATGGGCTTTGAGTAGCAAGGTGTCTTTACTTTTTACTCTATCACTCTCTCCTTTTTTTCCATGGTCACTGCATCCCTTTTTAAGAATTGACCTTCCTTTCCTTCTCTGGTAAAGGGAGAATGGGTTGAAAGTGTGTTGGACTTTGTGCTGTGTCTTATTAATCCTCTCCTCTCCTCTCCTCTCCTCTCCTCTCCTCTCCTCTCCTCTCCTCTCCTCTCCTCTCCTCTCCTCTCCTCTCAGGCTTTCAGACAGTTATCTGCTGTAGGGTATTTGAACACTGTTTTCCTTGTGATAATATACTCCTGTTCAAGCTTGAAATCTACAGCTGGAGATTGTCATGAGATGATTGCTGTATGCATGTGTGTGTGTGTGTGTGTGTGTGTGTGTGCGTGTGGAGGGGGGTTGCTGATTAGATTAACCCATGCACCGCCTGCAGGGATATCAGCTTAATCCATATCACCTTGTTGACCTCTATCTGACACACACAAATGCACACACACACACACACACACACACACACACACACACACACACAGTCAAAATCATAAACACGCCAAGCAAATGCCAAACTTACATTCAACAACTATTATTTACCATTTTGCTTTGAGAGCTTACATGAGAGCTTAAATTACAAAAAGGCTAGACTGTCAATAGTATACGTGTGTATGTGTGTGTGTGTGTGTGTGTGTGTGTGTGTGCATGCTTTTTTTGTCTTTGTTTTTTACATTTAGGGGTTAAAGGTTGGGATATCAGGTGGAACCATCCGTGTGGCTGGTAGATGAGATTCCTTTGATTGGTCAAGTACCAATCTCTGACCCTTGACCCCCCCCCCCCCCAACACCCCCACCATCCAGCCTCCCACCAGCACCCGTCCCGTTGCACCTCCCATATGCCCGGGGGTCAGCTTAGTTTGGGGAGGCTGATAGGGCTATAGTTAGTACACACACACACACACACAGACAGACTGAGAGCAGTAATTACCAAGGATTATACTCATATGCAAATACCAGGTGAAGTGTCAGACATAGTGTTCTCTTAGAGGGCTCGTCGGTATGTGTGTACATTTGCATTTAAGCTTAAACCACTCTGACAAAGTGGAAAGTTAAAGAGAGCTTTGTCATTGTCATATTGGCGTCTTTACGTAAGCATAAAAAAGATGTTCCTTCAGAAAATCTTCAATGTGTGTGGGGAATTGTCGTACTTTATAATTATTTTTTATTTGTTTAGAATATGGCTTACAAGAGCTGAAAATGGCAGGTAATATTAATGGTAAAATAGAATTGAATAGTAGGATAATGCAAAAATCTTCAAATGTTTTTTTTATTTGACAACAGATAGTAAAAGTGTTCAAAAGCCCCAATGTGTGGCAGCCATTTTGAAATGGCTAGGTTTGGATCTTTTTCTTCCTCACTGTGCCTCATGGCAGAGTCTGTGTTGAGGTCAGCTTTGACTCTCCCAGCCCTGAGACAGATGTGCAGAACGTGACATGTTTTACGAGGTGATGAACAGTGAATTTGTATACAAAAAAAAAGTCCCGCCGCTTCTCCTTCTCTCTTTTTCTATATTGCCTCCCTTCGCTCGCCTTGACCTCTTTCCTCCTCCTCCTCTCCCTTTATCGCTCCATCCCTCCGTCCGCATACAGAAATTGGCTGCACGCCTGTCAGCTCCCAATTAAAGGAGTTGAAAGTGTATGTCACAATAAAAGAATGTAAAGAGATTAAAAAAGGCCTTGAACAGGAGGGGAGGGGGCTTGGCGAATGGATTTGTCCCCTTTATGACTGAGAAATCCAGAGGTTATTGGAAGGAGAAATGTGACAGAAACCAGCTTTCCCACTTTTTTTCTTTCCCTCTGTCTTTCTTCCTTTTTTTATTCCTATCTGTTTGTATTAAACAATAAAACAAATCATGTGTTTGACATTTATTCGACGACTATTTGTAAAATGTTTCAAGTGGCTCTTAAAGAACCACTCCACATATATTTTGCTAAGTTACAGACTTGGCCATTGCTCATACAGGTTTACAAAAAATGTCTTGGTGTCTGCTGCTCCCATAGAGCCAGATCTATCATACCTTAGAAACTTTGAAATGAGAATTATGGGAAATTATCTGTCAAAAGGAAATATATAAAAAATAATTTATATTTTCCTTTTCACAGATCTTTACAGATTACATTACATTACATTAGAGATAGCAGACAACGTGAAAACATATTCATATATATAGCTTCTGGTATATATTCTGGTGTATATATATACCAGAATATGTATCAGAAACTGCAACTGTTAGTTACAGCTTCTGGTGTAACATCGCATCTACATTTATGCGGAAAAGGGTTTTCTCTGAAACAAAAGTCCAATTGAACTTAATAAAGACATGGTCTGCATTTCTGTGGCCTTACATGTCCTAGGCCAGTCTTTATATTTTTTTATTTTATTTTGCTCCCAGGTTTAGTCTACCTTACGCAACGAGCGCTTAACGTTGTCCATCAAAAGCCCTCTGAGGTAATACCTTGAGGAACACCTACAAGGTCAGTCCTCCTCTGGAAGCCTCTCGATCAATAACTTCTTTCTTCCCTGAGTTTCTAGACGGCTCATTCCCAACGGAGCTTTTCAACTTCACCCTATTCTCTCCCTATCTGCTCCTGCCTTTCTTTTCAAGTCCCTGGTGGCTACTGCAATATTTATCCCACATGCATTAGCCTATAATAGTACCCCGCCCCTGACAAAATAATTATCTCCTTTCCTGCGACAGAAAAGAAAGAAAACACCAGACAAGCCACCTGGAGACTTGTGGAGGACCAAACACTTGTTCTTTGTTGGGTAGGCCACTTGGTCTGATGGATTATGGCGGTGAGGGCTGCTCAGATGAACGACGCACTTCAGCGTCGCGCCACAAAAGACGCAGCTTATCCTGCCGCCGATCTGATGGACGCTGCTCTATTGTGATTGGCTCATGCCAGGCGGAGAGTCTTGTCTCTCAAAACTGGGACATTGAAATAAGTCACAATGGCAACCAATCCAATGACCCCCGATTGACAGTTAGGGGCTCTGTGCTTAAGCCGGTTTGAGAGGCATGGCACTTCAGCGTAGACTTGTGTAATTAGATTAGATTGTTCGAGAGAAAAAAGCTGGGGGGTCAAGAAGGGTTTGGAGTGTCGGATGTTGACATAGCCTCATTGTAGCGCTCCATGACTGACAACATGGACTCGGGCTGGCTTTGGCCATTTTAGCTCCAACTGGTCTTCCAACAATCTGGCCCTCAAAGCCCACACAAGACAAAACAAAGTTCTGACTGTTTTACGCACGCCACCATGTGCATGAAACCACCTGAATAAGTGAAAGAGCATTTTGCATGAAAATGAATATGTCTGTTTTTTATTTCTTATTTTCTGAAAACCACGCCTCCGGTGCCAGATCTATTCGACGATGGTCTAAACATTGGCACGGCCATTTTCCAACATCTGCCGTGTAGCTTGTTTCCCATGGAAAGGGATGATTGTTTGAATCCAGTGGAGACCTATTCTTGGACTCTGCCGTCTCCGAAGCCTTCGGAGGCCTTTGGTGAGACAGCCCGGGGCTCGTGGTGACTGGGGTCATATCTACACCGTGCGTCTGAGGACACGAGAAAATATAGGAGGAGAGAGGAAGAAGAGGTAGAAGGAGCATGGAGAAACGAGAGAGGGAGGAGTGGGAAAGAGAGAACAGAGAATGAGCAAGAAGGAGAGAGAGAAAATGGAAACGAGAACAGAGGAGGGGAAAGAAAGAGAGAGCTCGTGCCACATTCCAGAAGAACTGTGACCACAACCTGAACTTTCAACGTGACCTAACTTACTTAACAGAGCAAAGTGTCTGAGACAAATGACCTCTGTTTTCCAAACGACCTACACCACTCTCTCTCTATGGGGAGCTTTTTTATTCTTTCTGGAAATCTCTCTCTCTCTCTATATATATATATTTGAGACAGATAATAGAACATTTGATTATTACAATAAAATATTTAAATTTTCTTTCTACCTTTGGTCGTTTTCTCACTCTATTTGCTCTGAGGTCTGCCTACTGTAGTTATCCTACACAGTCCAGATGTTGTGCAACCTGCTGTAATTCCTACATAGCTTAGAGCCTACCTCACATGTCCGACACAGTTAGACATTCTCCTTGGTCTGCCCAACAGTTTCTCCGCAGCCTGCCGTGGTGAGTGTGCATGGACGCCTGTCTCTAAAAACGTTCCACATCTGTGTTAAGGTGGTTGACATTAAAACAAACATGTTCTCAGCTGGCTGGAATTTGATCTTGTTAACAAGCTCCCCAATAGTGCAAAATGTTGTGCAGTCTTTCAAAAACCTGAACGTTGGCCAACATGCCTCAAATAGCACACACTCAAGACAATCCAAACAAGCACACACTCTATAACACAAACACACAGACACACACACACACACACTTTCCTTCCTACAGCTGATAAGTATCTCTCCTCCTGTAATCACTTGGCTCTAATGTATGCATGCCTTGTTATGTTCATGTCTCAGGGAGAATGTGTAAAAAACCATTTGGCACAGAGCACACTTCCACAAGAGCCATTCCCTCTTCCTCTATTTATCTCTCTTCCCCTCGCCCCTTTCTCTCTCGCTCTCTCTCACACACTCTCTCTCTTTCTCTCTCTCACCCTCTCCCTTCGGTCTCTCCCGCTTTTTCCCTCTCTCTGTTCAATTCTTTGTCGCTCTCAGTCCCTATCAAAGACTAAGGATAATCAGTGTGTGATCGCCGCTGAAAAAGAGCGGAGGAAACAGATGTGGTTCTGATTAAACACACACACACACACACACACACACACATACACACATACTGTTCCCGGAGAGCCCTGTTCTCTGCTGGCCGCTCACTTTCCTTTGTGGCCTCAGTCGACGGAGACAGTGTCTCAAGTACACAGCCCGGCTGTTGAACGTGGGCTCAAGGACTAGAATCTAGGGCAAATTATAGTACAAGAATGGGGTCTCATAGGTATTTACGGAACTAATAGATCATGTTTTCCGAGCATCCACTGTGTGTTTGTGCCCAATTGTATGTAATTTGAAATATAATATGTAGTTTGCTTTTTTACATGTAAGTGTGTGTGTTTGTGTAATAAGTGAAAACAGAGAGATCATATTTCCGTATGATTTCTACTTTAATAAGAATTCACTTGGGCACTCCAACATTTTCTTCACTTTAGCTATTGTTTTACAAACTAGATATAAAAGGCCATAAATAAATGACATAAGTTACATGTACCTAAAATTCCTCGAAAAAAAAATTAAAATAATGACATAACAAAAATTACAAACAAAGCGAATGAGAAGGATGTTAGATCTACATGGCTAGATCATATGGCATCAGAAGGCATACAATGACAAATATTACTCTGTGTTTTGTTAGGTTTTTCTTATTTTTTTTCTTTTAAAATTGTCAGACCTTAGATGACTAAAACCCCAAACATTATCTTACAGTTACATTCTGCTTTACCTTCCTACAACTTCTTGCATATTTCCAAACAGGTCCTTTAAACATGGATGAAAAACCAACTAACTTCACTAAAGATAAGAGCATTGAGCTGGCATTAAGGACGGAGGCTTTTGAAGTATGTGAGTTACCATCACATAAAACATTCAGATAATAAACAATTGAAATAAGTAAAGGAGGTCCATTGTTTGGAACCTGACTGGCATTTGGTGCATATTGAGAAAAACAAAAAAAACAAAACAATGGTTGTCCCTTCTTTTTCAGCTTCTCGTCCATAGGTTAGTCAGTTTTAAATGTCCACCCCCCAGTTCTAAACCAATCATCATGGTTCCATCTTGAGCGTTGACAGTCCACATTCACTGAATCTCACTGACAGTGTCCACCTGTGTGTCCTTTCGCCCCAGAAGACAAACGTCACTCAGTCCATGTGTCCAACTGCAATTAACGGTTACAGCCAATGAAGATGATTTTCCTTTTTTAAGCAGTTCTTTGTATTATGTTGCAGAGTTAAGCTGGTATAACTGAGGTGACCCACGCCACATCCACTGATGTTGAGGACAGCAAAGTAACTTCCCCCAAATCATTGTTTTAACATATTCTTGAGTGGCGTATAAGCAGACGCAATTACTGATAGTACTTCAAAGACATTGTCAGTCTCTCCCGCTCCCTCTCTCTTTCTCTCTCACCCACACACAGACACTCACAAACAGACTCACATACTTATGTCTTTCTTAGACAAACACACACACACACACACACGCACGCACGCAAGCACACGCACGCACGCACGCACGCACGCACGCACGCACGCACGCACGCACGCACGCACGCACACACACACACACACACACACACACACACACTCAAGCACACTTGTTTGAATCATACACCCATTACTGTACATGCAAACAAATAGCAAGAAGAAACAAAATCCAAGTTGAACGACGTCAGAAACAGAAGAAGTCCACTGCTGGAGCCTGGTCTCTAGATTGGATTAGTACATTCTGAATGTTTATTGAAAGCGCCCGTCGTCTTTCTCCCAGGAGGCTGTTCAGTGACCCTTCCCCACTCCTCAGCGGGTTTGCACGGAGCAGCAGACGACAGGGAACACACCAGACACGGAGTTCTCCCTGGATACGTTGGAGGAGAAATTCTGGTCACGGGGAGGAAAAGAGGATGAGAGAGACGGATCATTTTGGTGATGGACGACAACAGCTGGAGGAGAGAGAGAGAGTGGGAGAGAGGGAAAGTGAGATAGAGAGAGAGAGAGAGAGAGAGAGAGAGGCCAAGTCAGTCACGGTGGTCTTGAGTATAAACAATTCTTGCCTGCATATGATTCCCCTAACCAACAACACTTCAACCAACCCAGGCTAAAGGCCTATGGAAAATCCCAGTCATACACGCCTAAGCAGAAACAGAGCCTCACCATGACATCATCATCATCTACGTCGCCTGGTACAAAAAAACAAGCGCGCCCCAAAACCCTTTGTTCGTTCAGAGAAGGACATGAGTGAGCGGGCACGTTGAGCCCCCACTGTGGACATTGATGTGCCTGATTGACTGCTGACTTGGGGCCAGCCCTGGGCCCGATTAACTCTGCTTCATCAGCATGAAGGGGACTGATCACAGAACAGCTCTTATTGATCAGCTGGGGTGATGAGGTGGCTGGGTAATGAACACAGGGCTGCTGGGTGCTCCACTTTTTTGAGGAGGACAGGTAGACACTGGTGCTTTGAGACACTGGGTAAGGCACGTGAAACACAGCCATCCACTCAACGGCCACCACAAACACAAAACGTGTCACTTGTTTTTAATATTACGGCAATTCTAAATCAATCAAAATGATTTGGATCAATTATCCTTTTTTAGTTTTGAATTATGTCCAGTGATGAACAATAGATACATTTCCCAAAATAGACACTTTTTCTTCTGTAATGAATAAATAGATAGTATATATTCACAATTATTGAATAAAATTTGTATATATAAATATGTGAAGTATCATATTTCTGT
Organism: Aplochiton taeniatus; assembly: GCA_017639675.1. Taxonomy (NCBI): domain Eukaryota; kingdom Metazoa; phylum Chordata; class Actinopteri; order Galaxiiformes; family Galaxiidae; genus Aplochiton; species Aplochiton taeniatus. The sequence continues at coordinate 9,735,720 of CM030177.1, forward strand.
TTAAAATATGATTTATGGAATAAGCATTACTGTTTTATTTTGTGAAATTATATTATATATATATATTATTTAATAGAACAAAATTGAAGTAAATACCATGGTGATTGTATACTGTCCAACTTGTCCATCGTTGATTGCCTTGATGATGATGTTTATTTACTCATCCACCTCTTCTTAGTGAAACTGTTGAGTACTATATACATCCCATGATCCTTTGTTATCATGTCCAGGAAGCAAATTCACAGAATCTAACTGGTCCAAACAGCTGTCCACTGAAAAGAGACAAAAGCCCTGATACCGAAGGGGGCGGTATCTAACCGAGAAGGAACAATCCCAAATTGTTGTAGGTGGTTTGGGTGGGAGTTCAGGGGGTATTGGATTTGGAAGGGGGAGAATGGATGTTTTTGGGAGAACAGGGGGTAGGAATGCACCTCGTTACATCAAAGTCTTTCCAAGAAACGTCCTGAGGGCAAGAAAACAGTCTAGGACAAAATGGAGAGCGAGCAGAACAGCAGATTGAAAATATAGACACTCCCCAAAGAGCATGCCCCTTCCTCTCCTTCTCCTTCCCTTGCTTGTGTCCCACACTCCACCTATCTCTGTGAGATGCACTGTTTAAGTGAGGGTTGAAATCCTCCATTTTGTCTGTTCGCCTACTCCAGCAGACGGAGAGATAGAGAGAGACAACGAAAGGGACCAATGCCCAGAGTCACACGCACAAAAAAAGACAAATTATTAATTTACAATAAACAGTTTTACAGAGGAAACCAAATTGTCAGTTCCATGGAGTTATTCCCAAGAGAAACTTTCAAAAAAACAACACTTTGCCCGGAGGAGGAGTGTTCCTCCCTTTCGGAATTCCTTCCAGATCGTTCAAGGCACTCCAGATTGGCCTTTCGGAAGCACTTTTCCGTCTTTCTGTCTGTTCCATCCCAACTTCGCAGACAGAAACAATTATCCCTTTTCCATAAAAAAAAAAATGCAGGTAAAGGTTGGATTTTAAAAAGTGCCATTTTCTCCACTTTTTTTCATCGTCTTCTTTTACAGATCCAATTTAAAGTGCATGGATGAGGTAAACTATTTCATCGATCATATGTCTTTTATGATATTTTTTTTCCTTTTTTTGAAAATTTCCTTTACGAAATGATATTTGTTTCCTCTTCGTTTTCCTCAGACAGGAACCATTCTGCCTTGCAGCTGTTGCATTTGGGAAAGCATTCCGTGGACGCTGGTCAGAATCTTGTTCTGGTGGGTTGCCGAGGAGATTCCAATACGGGCCATATCTCTGGATTAGGGACAGGGGAGAAGCAACCATTAGGAACAGGGGAAACCATAACAAACACACACAAACACACACACACACATCCACACACACACACAGATGATGAATGAATAACGGCTCATTCACTTGATCCATTTAACAGATTTGATGGACACCAGCCCATTGGCTTCCTTCTAATGAGGCTCAATCTGCCAACACAAGTACAGCGTGCCTAATGGGGCAAAAACAGCTTCAAATGTCAAAAGTGGTTTGTGTGGTAACGACAAGAAAAAACATTCCATAAAACTTAGGACATTCCCTATATAAAAGTCACAACAATTATCATTATAATTGTATTTATATCAAAGTAAAACACATAACAACTATAGAGGTATAGAACAGTATATTCTAGCCCGATATAGCTAAATTCATGACGGTGTCTGACACACTCACTCCTGGGTCATGTGGACCACGGCCTCCGGGGTGCTGTAACCGCCCGCCGTGAAGTTGTCGCTGTAGCGCTCCATGCCGATGGCCTGCAGCCAGTCCTCCACGGAGCCCAGCGCCGAGGACACCTCAGGACTCACTGGCTCCAGCAAGGTGGTGCTGGGCCTGGGGGAACGGACAGACAGTGGGACATGTGGAGAAAAGGTGAGTATAACACAGGGTAGAATAAAATGTCCGACTAGCACATTTTTGGGTGTTTTTTAATTGCCCACTTCTGAAAGTTTTTATAATTGAATTTGGTTCCCTATTAAATCTGTTAACGACTATATGCAAACACACACACACACACACACACACACACACACACACACACACACACAAACAAACACACACACAAACACACACACACAAAGCAGCTCTTCCTACTGCTTGAACAGGGAATTTCCAAACGTCTCCGTTTACACTATCACTGACAGTGAAGAGAGACCCAACCCCCCCCCGCGTTCTGACATCACCTGACCTGTCGCTAACCTGATGTGCACGGATTGACTGGATGCCCTCAAGCCTTCTGGGAACTGGAGTTTTTTTTAGGGGGGGGATTATTGTGAGGACATGGCAGATGACAATGAATGAAAAATGCAGAGAGAAAAAGTATCTATGCTTTCTTCTGTATGTCTCTTCATCCCTCTCTATTACCCTCTTTCCATCTATCACATTCTCTCTTTTTATCTTCCCTCTCTTCTCTAAGGCCAGTCTATAGGATTCTGTATTTGATGAAATCAGAATGACGTTTAAACTAAAGCCCCATCTCCCCACTTCTCTCTTTATCCCCTCCTCTCTCCGTTTCTTCCCTTGTTCTCTAGCCCTCCCCCTTCTCTCCTCCGTACAGCCAGTCTCAGCCAGTCGTCTGATGGAATCAGCAGGCTGCTCAGACTCAAGCTCTCTCTCTTGCGTCCCCCCCTCTATTTGTCCTGAAGAAACGAGGCCAAGTCAAATACGATCCCCCCCGCACACACACCCACACACACACACACACACACACACACACACACACACACACACACACACACACACACACACATCCCTACAATCCCCCCAAGACCCCCCCACCCCCAACACGCACACACACCCGCCCGGTGTCACCGCCGCAGCTAGTTAAACCTTATTTCAAGACAAAACTGCTTTGACACACACTCCAGTTAAACTTTGCCACACACCAGTTCCCTCATCGCCATTCAGATATCAATCAGCACATTCTGTCCAGCGTTCAGGAATCCTCCACAGCGACATGGCTGCTCTCTCTCTCTCTCTCTCTCTCTCTCTCTCTCTCTCTCTCTCTCTCTCTCTCTCTCTCTCTCTTCCTCATCACTGCTTCTTTTCCATTTTTTCCTTCCTCTCTTCTAACAGCCATGTCGGCCATTAAAGATTTACACAGCTAGTAGACTGGGCACGCTCAGTACACGTACCGACCGCTTACTATCTCTCTCTCTCTCTCTCTCTCTCTCTCTCTCTTTCTCTCTCTCTCTCTCTCTCTCTCTCTCTATATATATATATATATATATATGTGCGAATAAATATATACGTACATATATAAATATCTATCTATCTATGTAGACACATATATAAATGCATACGTATACACATATAAATCTATCTCTATGTAGAAATATATATATAGACATATATATCTATCTATGTAGAAATATACACATAGATATATCTATATATCTATGTAGACATATATATATATATATGTAGACATATATATCTTTCCCACTCACTCTCCGTTTATATTCCCTTGTTTATCTTGCTCTCTTCCTCCCAAATTCTCTCCATCTATCTCTCTCTTGGCTTTAACAATTTAACAAGCGCTAGCGGACAAGGTTTGGGTTTTGGGTTTGACACTATTAGTGAACGCAGACACACACACATACAGACTCGACCTCTCAGCAGACTGTGGTTCCCTCCCCTCTTCCTTCCCGTAACTGCTAAAAGCTGCCTTTATAGGACTCCAGTTCTTCTAATTACTCAACTAGGACCCCACCTCTCTCTCTCTTTGTCCCCCTAGTGAGCGAGTGTGTGTGAGTGTGTGTGTGTGTCTTGTTAAAATGGAACAGACTCCCTCTGGCCAGTGCTCAGTCTGTAAACACACTCCGGTCGTCTTTAACACATTGAAGCAGCTCTTTAAGAGCAATGGTCCCAGACTGGAAGGTCACATTTGGTTTTCCCCTCAGCATCAATCTCCTAAACCACTCGACTCTGTGCACACCAGGCAGGCTGTCTGGATGCTGGTGTGTGTAAAATCTGGGCTTGAATAAAACCAATATTGGCAAGAGAAACGTTTATTGTGTACATAAGGCTAGTGCAATGCCGATAACACCCTAGAAGAACTTGGGTGAGTGTGTGTCTTTGTGTTTGTTGCAGCAATCGTGTTTGCAAATTTATTAAAAAAAATGCTAATATTCTACGCTTTTCTCAAATTGATACACCCTTGTGTAAATGTTCGTGTCCTGGCTGTGTCTTTCGGTGCCTGTCTGTGTGTGTGTGTGTGTGTGTGTGTGTGTGTGTGTGTGTGTGTGTACTCTTACCTAACGGTCTCCCCGCCCGTCCTCTTCAGACTGTTGGGGTTGCGGATCAGCTTGTCTAGCATGTTGACGATCTGTCCAAACTTTGGGCGGTCGGCCCTCTCCCTCTGCCAGCAGTCGAGCATGAGCTGGTGCAGCGCCACAGGGCAGTCCATGGGAGGGGGGAGCCGGTAGCCCTCATCGATGGCCTTGATCACCTGCCATTTTTTCAAGGAGACCATTTAGCATTTCCTTTTAAATATATATATATATATATATATATATATATATATATATATAGTTTTAATAACTGATATAAAATTATCTTCTTTTATAATACAAATGTTGTTATTATTTTTTTGTTTTTGTTTGCTAAATGTTTTTATTATATTTATTGGTGTCGTCAAACTCACATCCTGGTTACTCATGTCCCAATATGGCCGCTCCCCGTATGACATCACTTCCCACATGACGATGCCGTAGCTCCACACATCGCTGGCTGAGGTGAACTTCCTGTAGGCGATGGCCTCAGGTGCGGTCCAGCGAATAGGAATCTTCCCACCCTGTGATTGAACCAATCACAGGTGGTTATTTTTTCATGCATATTATAATGTACTGCACCACTCAGACAAACTCACTGTGAATATAAAATACACACGCACGCACGCACGCTCTCTCTCTCTCTCTCTCTCTCTCTCTCTCTCTCTCTCTCTCTCTCTCTCTCTCTCTCTCTCTCTCTCTCTCTCTCTCTCTCTCTCTCTCTCTCTCTCTCTCTCTCTCTCTCTCTCTCTCTCTCTCTCTCTCTCTCTCTCTCTCTCTCTCTCTCTCTCTCTCTCTCTCTCTCTCTCTCTCTCTCTCTCTCTCTCCTTTACCCTGGTAGTGTAGGCCGCCTCGGGGTCGTCCTCCAGAACGCGTGACATGCCAAAGTCGGACACCTTGCACACCAGGTTGCTGTTGACCAGGATGTTGCGGGCGGCCAGGTCCCGGTGAACATAGCTCATGTCCGACAAGTACTTCATGCCTGAGGCGATGCCCCGCAAGATGCCAACCAACTGGATGACAGTAAAACGGCCGTCGTTTTTCTGCGTCAACAAGGAAACGTAAATAAAGCCGTAAATACATATTGAAGAAAAAATTAAAAGCTAAATTCACAACATCAACAAATATAAAAATAAACCTGCTAGAGTATGTTAATGTCCTAATCTTAATTGTGTTGCTTGTTAGACAGTCGTTCAGTGGATAACATTGCTACGATAACATTGTGAAAACACGCACAGACACACACACACACACACACACACACACACACACACACACACACACACACACACACACACACACACTGATAAAGACACTAGGAATGCATGACTAACCCGGAGGAATGCATCCAGTGATCCATTTTCCATGTACTCTGTGATTATCATCACTGGCTTACCTGGAAGAGAGAGGGAGACAGAAGAAAGAAAGAAAGAAAGAAAGAAAGAAAGAAAGAAAGAAAGAAAGAAAGAAAGAAAGAACGAAAGTACGAAAGAACGAAAGGAAAAAGAGGGAGGGAGGGAAAATGAAAGGCAGATGATTATGGAGGTAAATGATGCACATCACAGCACAGCACAGCAGGATGTTTTTAGGGAGGGGTGTGTACGTTTGTGTGCGCTTGAGAGAGAGAGAGAGTGAGGGTGTGAGAGCGTGTGTGTGTGTGTGTGTGTGTGTGTGTGTGTGTGTGTGTGTCTGTGTGTGTGTGTGTAGTGTAGTGTAGTGTAATACACCATCCATCACTGTCCTGTGGTGATTTAATTATACCAGGGTAACGGCTGCCGTCAAGTCTCCCGCGTGTTCACACACACACACACACACACACACACACACACACACACACACAGGCAACCCAACTGTTTGTAATACACCAACTGAGTTCTATTCAAACACACATACACACACACACACACACACACACACACACACACACACACACACACACAGGCAACCCAACTGTTTGTAATACACCAACTGAGTTCTATTCACACACACATACACACACACACACACACACACACACACACACACTCACACATATCACATACAGATAAAAATACGCACATATTCATTTGTGATTTGCATGCCAGTTAATGAAGTAAATACAAAAGCTAGTCAGACATATTAGTCTAATTTGCAGACACTTACACACAAATATGTACGAAGGTCAGTCACACACACACACACAAACACACACACACACACACACACACACACACACACACACACACACACACACACACACACACACACACACACACACACACACCACACAGTGTCTCTAATTGTGTCAATGACTGTCCCTCTGCCCTTTCTTCTCTTCCAAACTTTCAGCGCATCTGTCACTCTTCCTCTCTCCTCTTTTCCCCCCCACACGCTCCCTCTCTTTTTTCTCTCTCGTCTCAACTCCCCCCCTGCCCTTTCTCAACCTCTTCTCTTCTGTCTCTACTTCTCTCCTTCTCTCCTTGTCTCTGGGGAGCGTCTGTGCCTTTATGGAAGTTGGGGGTGGGTGTTCGGCCTGTCTTTGTGTTGCTCTAAAGGACGGATGGAGGGGGGAGTGAGACGGGGGGAGGGGGGAGTGAGAGGGAGTGGGGGGGCTGTTTTTGTCCCCCAGCAGTTGTTGGACGGTGTCTGCCTGTCTAACCAGCCATACCAATAGCACATGGTGAGAAGTATAACTTTAATTCTCCCATATTGTGAGTCAGCGAGTGCCGGGATAAGGAAAGCCTTTGAGAGATTATACTGCTTAAGGAGGATTAAGCTCACAGAGGTAATATGAACACTGTGACTTTCCTGAAGTTCAAGTTAAGATGGGTGGGATGCTGTGTTGTGACAAGCAGGCCGCGGAAAGGACTCCATTCTCCACAAGCCGCAGCTAAACTGGAGGACTACAGAGACACATCTGATAAACAGACCGTGGAATTAGAGCCCTAATGTCTAGACAAAGCTACTTAAACTACCTGGGCCCTGTTTTATATCTATTCATCAAAGTCAATCAAGCCAGCAGCTTGAGTCAAAGTCTAGCTGGACTGTGAAGGATCGCCACGCAGTGCAACAGAATCAAGTCCTCGTCTGACAGAGAGACCATGGAATCAAAAGGTTTTTGTTTTGTGCTGCTTGTGTCAACCCCGAGCCCACTGGTTGGCTGCTGAAGGGGCCAAAGGTGAAGTTCCTCCACTTCACACCCGGTGGCGCCGCCATGCCAACCGGCCGTCAGTCAGCGCTCTGCCCGCCGTGTGATTGGCACTCCGTTAATTATGGACCGCTTCAGCGACACCCCAAAAGAGGAAGTGGAGTTAACGCGGAGCGCGGCGGGGAGAGAGACTCTTTTGTCAGCCATCTTTGTTTGCCTTTGTGCGCCGGCTCGGCCCCGGGGCCACCGTTTGATTGACAGCTCCCCAATCAGAGTCTGAGGAGCGTCTGACCTATGAACTGCAACTCTCCCCTTCCCAGCCCCGCCCCCTTCCTCCCAGCCTATTTGCATGCTAATTCCATGTTTGCTGAATGCGCCCCCGCCGCCTTTGGCAATGAACTCTGGGTAAAGGCCCCCGCCAAGGGCGCGATTATCACCTGCCAAAAAAGCAGGGGCTGTGGGTTTGGGGATGGGGACGAATAGGAGGTGGGGGGGTCGACGGAGCTGAATGTTAGTAGGACATCGAGGTAGCGTTGTCAAGAGGCCCCTGGTGCATATGGGCCACAAAGCGAGTCTGACACAGCCCCGCGCTTCCAAAAGACTGATCCCTCCCAAATTAGCGAGCACTCCCATTAGGCAAATGAGACGTTTAATGATAAGGATTATATGTAAATAGCTCTAAAACGACGGTGGTTAGGTTTTAATTACAGCAGAGTGAGGTCTGGAAGAGAAAAACACCAGGCAGTGGGGGTAGCTCTCAGAGCCCAGATAAATGATGCTGGCGCTTACACAGGGTGTATCCAGAGAATATTTAGACCTCGCCAATAATGAATATGTCTTCGATGGCTCGGTTGGAAAGCATTGGCCAGGGGAGGTGAGGTGGGAAGTTCCTTTTAACTTGATTGGAATGGGGGGCGGGACAAAAAGGGCAATTCAAATAATGGATTCTTAATCGATTCCAGAGACACACTCAAGTGTGAAGGACTAATTGGCCCAAGCCCAGTGTCAAGCTTTCTGTCAGTACAAAGGAGGGGAGAGAGAGAGGGAGGGGGGTGTCAAGGAAGGAAGAGAGAAATTGGATCGGTTTCTCCTAACTTGCTCTCTTTTCATGTTTGTTTCTGTTTCTTGTCAGCATCTCATTTCGTGTTTCTCTCTCTCTCTCTCTCTCTCTCTCTCTCTCTCTCTCTCTCTCTCTCTCTCTCTCTCTCTCTCTCTCTCTCTCTCTCTCTCTCTCTCTCTCTCTCTCTCCCTCCCTCTCGCTCTCTTATTTCTTTGCTCTCGTACTCCTCTGCTCAGAAGAGTTTTCCCCTCAGTCGTGTAACCATTCAAAGCCCTACTATCTCTGTCGTTACCTCACTCTTCATTTATCGTCTCTCCCGATTTGGGTCACTCACTCTCTCTCTCTCTCTCTCTCTCTCTCTCTCTTTTAATCTCTCTCTCACTCTCTCTCGCCATTTCCCTGCTATCTCCGGATCTCACACTCTCTCGTCTTTCAGCTCATCTCCCTTCTTTCCCTCCTGCTCCCCCTCCTCCTTTTTATCTCCCCTCCGCCCTCCAACCTCCTACCGTCTCCCCCTCTAAGGTCTGAGGGTCTTTCCCTGCGGTGAGAGGTCTGCTAGGTGATAAGTGATTAGGCCTGGGCTGTTGGCTTTCAGGTTTGGCAGGGCTAAGAGGGTGAGTGTGTGTGTGTGTGTGTGTGTGTGTTTGTGTGCATCAGAGAGAGAGTATATATGTGTATGTTTGCACTGTGCATCCATGCATATTATGTGTGTGTTTGTGTGTAGGATGTTTATGGTGTGTGTGTGTGTGTGTGTGTGTGTGTGTGTGTGTGTGTGTGTGTGTGCGTGTTGACTGACACCCGTCTTATCTAGCAGAGATAGGGCAGGCCGGTCCGTCACCACACACACAACCAGTCCGTCCATCCAAGCTGCCTGACAGACAGAACCAACAGGAGACAGCCTCACACGCACACACACACACCTAATCTGAGGTTTGGAGACACAGAGTCAACCACCCAGCCACCCACCCACATACAAGCAAGCAATGCCTCCCCCCCCCTCAAAAAGCCCAAACAAAGAACCATGGGAAATCGAGTCCCCCCCCCCCGCCCCTGCCCACCCTCCCAAAAATACCCCAACAACATCCAAAGTGCCGGAGGCAGGAGGGAGGATGTGCTGCAGTGTGCCCAGGCAGCACTAGCTGTTCCTGGGATCGGGTATCACTCTCTAACCCCTAACACATTGGGAGCTGCCACTATGATTAATGGCTCTGACTAGGAGGAGCAGGGCCTGTTAGCCCCTGGTCCTCACGCCAGCCTGGGAGCCCTCCATCTGGACACGGCCCACCTGGGGATAACCAGGATAGGCCGTCCTGACGACGCTACCATCACACACACTCACGCCCAAGCACACACATAACACATGCACACAAGGCTAAGCAAACAGGCTTGGACACACACACATGCACGGATAAAGTAAAGTCAACACTTAAAGGCACACACATACACACATTTTCTATTATCTCTCCACAACCTTCTCTGTTCATTCTCGCCGCACCCAAAAGTCAGACTAAAGGGCATCCAAGCTTTGTAATGATTTATGGTTAAGGAGAAGGGCAGAGATTGTTATCCTTAAGCAGTGTCCCTGGTAAGCCAATATTAGGAGGATGGAATTCGTTCATTCATTTATTTTACATTATTATTCAGAAATACCTACTTTGGCTAAATGATCTTTGGTCATTTGGTTATTGATTGACTTGATAGATTTCTGAATTGCATTGCCCTTCCTTGTGCCTAACTGAATCCACCAATCAGATAAGAATGCTTACATTTTGTGACCACGCCCTCCAGGTGAATGATGTTGGGATGGTCAAATTGGCCCATGATGCTAGCCTCAGACAGGAAGTCCCGCCTCTGCTTGTCTGTGTAGCCCGCCTTCAGAGTCTTGATAGCCACACAGATCTCTCTTTTCCCTGGCATCTTCAGGCGGCCGCTGCACACCTCCCCAAACTCACCTGGAACACCAACACACACACACACACGCACACACACACACACACACACACAGAGAGAGACACACACACACACTTAATATCTTTTACGATCAAATAAAAAATGGATCTGTAGGTTAAGGCTGCCACGTAGGCCTGGCAATCCACACTGTGGCATGGAAACGTATTACCATTGATTTATTATCATATTAGGTAGACAGTTACAAATGAAAACATAGAAATACATTTGAACAATATGTTACACAAACAGGTTGTGTGCATGTGTGTGTGTGTGTGTGTGGCTTAGACAAGGGGAATGCACTTTAATTATTGATCGTATCCCTCTAATCCTCATTCCCTTCTCAGCGGAGCAGAAAGAGAGAAAAATAGAGAGAGTGAGCGAGGAAGACAGGAGGGACAGAGAGGGGAAATAGATATCGACTGTCCTCTTTATTATTTTGTCATTGGAAGACGTCTCCACCGACAGACCAGGGACATATGTATTTTTATCGCGCTCTGCTTTTTGAAAAATTCTCATTGACCTTTGAAGGCAAACAGAGAGCCTTATCCTGGCAAGTAGATGGTGGTTCTGCCATCACAAACTGCCGCACACACAACCCCTCCTTCAAACACACACTCACACACACACACACACACACACACACACACACACACACACACACACACATACACACTGATAGAAGATGTGTGTTTTGTTTCTGTTTGCTTCTCACCGATACCAATGACTTTCTCTATCTTGATGCAGGAAGCGTCGATCTCTTTGGCGAATTCTCGGACGGCCTGGTTGGGATCCTCGTAGGTGAACGGGTCCACGTAGATCCTCACGCCTGGGGCAGAAGGGACCAAAGTTACCAGTGGCAATGTGTGGCCTCTTTTTTGTCCCCTAAACTACGCAAAGAGAAACAGCAACCTGGGGGGTTGCTATTTTGATGTCCTTGACGACAGAATTACCAATGAGTCAGCCATCTTAGGTGTCCCGGACCAAATTGTTACATTATGTTTTTCATTTCCCTCAGATAGCTTTGGGCTAAACTGACTTAGCGTTTAACTTCACATCGCCAAACTTTCCTCTGTGTGATACAATACTTCCTTGTATAGTATCTGTTGCATGACGTTGACTTTGCCCACTGTTAATATGTCTCAGCTCCTATGGAAAGTCTATGCCTCGTCTTCTCATACAATTACATGCCTTGAAGGTTTAATCGTAATATTCTAGCGGCATGACATTTTGGTGGATTCAGGAGAACGTTTGTTATGAAATGGATACTTGTGCCCCTGGTGGCTGTGGGGTGTGGTGGGTGGTAGTCACCTTGGTGCAGGTGTTTCTCTTCATCTGCGTCCTGTTTGGCCTTGCTGTACTTACTCCTTCTAGGGGGGAAAACAAACATGGCGGTCAATTTGTTGTTTACCACATCTGTACGTCATCCCAAAACAAACATGGCTGTTTGCTTAAAACAACTGAGGCTTTTGTAAAATAATATTGCTAGAAAAAGAGGTAATTAAATCATTGAATATCATAATCAAAGGATGTTAGCTATGACTGGAAATACATCTTAAATCAGCACAGCTCTAATCATATGCTAAGCCATTTATAAAACACAATGTATTTATTAAGAACCAAATTGGACCACCATCTTGGTTGAGTATACGATACGGGAGGCTAATGTTTTCTATTGATGTGTGCGGCCAACTGGTGTAGGTGAGCAGATGTGCTGGACATTGTGTGTGTGTGTGTGTGTGTGTGTGTGTGTGTGTGTGTGTGTGAGTGAGAGGTGCAGTAATGACTGTTAAACAGCTCTGGGGCCAGAACCAACCCTCTTTCCTGCAAAAAGGCAATGGACGTCAATGCATATGAATTAACCACCTGCTTGGCTGAGGCACAGGCAATAACACACACACACACACACACACACACACACACACACACAAACACAAACACAAGCACACACACACACACTCACTCACAAGAGAAAGGAAGAGACACATATGCAATCAGACTTTTTTCCTCCTCCACCACATTAATACACATGAAAACTCTCTGTTTTACATATAAAGAGATGCACACAAATACACACAAACAGACACACAGACACACACACACACACATGCAGACACACACATACACACAAGAAGCTGGCTGAAGGCTGAGGTGAGGTGAGTCCCATCTGCATATAATGGTGTGTGTGTGTGTGTGTGTGTGTGTGTGTGTGTGTGTGTGTGTGTGTGTGTGAGAGCGGTCTTTGTGCTGTTGGCTGGTTAACGCCCCATGATTGGGTCACTGCAACTCCACCTGCTGCCTCCCTCTCCCCTGGTCAGCTCACCTCTCCCTCTCTATTTCTATTTCTCTCTTTCTACCTCTCCGTTTCTCTCTCTTTCTACCTCTCCGTTTCTCTCTCTTTCTACCGCTCTGCTCTTTATCTGGATTTCATCCTCTCTCTTCTTTATCCCTATCTCTCTTTGTCTTTCTCTCTGTCTTTCTCTCTCTGTCCGCCTCTCTGTTTCTCTAACTGTTTTTATTAAATGTTTCTCCGTCTCCCTTTTCTCTTCTGCTATCCGTTTATTTTTATACATTCCCTTTCTGTTAATCTCCTCCTTGCCTTTTGTTTCTCGCTCTCTTGTTCTCATCAGGGCGGCCTATGAGACGTCTCTCGTCGCTCAGGTGAGAAAATAACCAGCGCCTGAGATTAGAGCCACAGGCGGAGAGATAGAGGTGGAGGAGGAGACACGGAGAGATGGAGAGGGAGAGAGGTGGCGTGGGGTCGCTGATTGCATCTCCTCAGCTGTCACACCGTCAATCATGTCTCCACTGTGGTGAGGTATCACTCATCGCTCTGTGTGTGTGTGTGTGTGTGTGTGTGTGTGTGTGTGTGTGTGTGTGTGTGTGCTGGTGTGGATGTGCATGTCTATCATTGATGTGTGACAGACACTTTTCCGGCAGAGCTTTGACCACTGCCAAGCAAGACATCCCCATCACCCAGAGGGAGGTGGAAGAAAAACTGAACCAAAAATGCAGAGGGAGAGAGAGAGAGAGAGAGAGAGAGAGAGAGAGAGAGAGAGAGAGAGAGAGAGAGAGAGAGAGAGAGAGAGAGAGAGAGAGAGAGAGAGAGGGGGGGAAACAGAGAGTGAGGGAGGGGAAGACAGACAGGGGAGAAAAAAAGACAAGAGATCGAAAGACTTAAAGAGGAGGAGTGAGGGAAGAAGATCGAGAGGAAAGCTAGCCGAGAGAGAAAGAGAAAAAAGAGAGACCAGGCGATACAGACACACACACACACACACACGCACACACACACACACACACACACACACACACACACACACACACACACACACACACACACACTCAGGGGGAAAGGAGGAGATGGGGCATGAGGCTCTAACCTGCGGCTGATGACGAAGGCGCTGATGAGGATGAGGAGGAGCACCACGCTGCCCACCACTGACACCAGCAGCACGGTGGAGTTGGTCCCATCACCGATGATAGGAGCTGGCACTGCAAGGGGAGGGAGGACAGGAAGAAAGAGGAAGGGATGGAATAAGGGATTAAGGGAAAACAATTGGACGTAGAAGAAAGAAGATACAAAGCGGAAAAGTAGAAGGAGGAAAAGAAATCCAGAGACAAGGGGAGTGAATGTGAGGGGAAGAGGAGAGGGGGTTGACAGAGACAAGTCAATATCATTTTACTCAATCAGGAACACACACACCCATAAAATGGAGTGTACATTTAGTGTTTGCCGTTGACCTTCTCCTCTCTGCCCCTCTCTCTCTCTCTTTTGATCTGTGTGTGTGTGTGGGCGATCATGTGCTCTGTTTGTTCTTCTTGTCTCTCCTCCATTTTATGAGTTCCTCCATAAAGTCCGGTGGGTCTCTTCCACGCTCGGCTGAGAGTCAATGGGCGGCCATTACGCGGTCCGCTTGATGGTGGCATTGTCATGCGCCGCGGTCTCTGGCCGCATCACAAAGGAGGCACCTGCGCCCATGGGGCTCCTCTCCCTAACGGCAGACCTCAGGACAGCCGGCGCGGACATCAAATGACAGGCTGGATCAAATTACGCAGGGCCTGGATTTCACAGTAGCTAACAGCTGTTTGTGAGAGGCAACGCTAACCGCATGATTAAAGCAAGAACGCTAGGCGGCAGTTGAATGATGTATTGGGTTATTGTTGAATTATTCGATGATGATTTGATGTATTTCCTAATGATAATTGCTTGATTTGACAAATGGCTGTATCATTAAAAGGACATTCTCAAAGGGAATCTTAAACACAAGGGAGGCGGAAACTCCGTCTCTCCGCAGCAAAATGATGACGTCATCAAAGTGAGTCTGTGTGGTACTAACCGGAGTTGGTCATGAACTCGAAGGGAGCGCTGAACTCTCCGTAGCCTGCGGCTGTACGTGCGCGCACGTGAAAGACGTAGGACGTGAGCGGAGTCAGACCCTTGATGTCAGCGTTTCTGGACGAGGTCTTGATGATGCGATAACTCCTCTCGTTCTGATCCTATAGAAAATAGAGAAAGAATGAAGAAAAAGAGAGAGAGAGAGAGAGAGAAAGAGAGAAAGACACAGAGGGTGTAAGGCACGAGTTTAAGGCGGTTTTCTGCAAAGATTCAAAAAGGTTGTGGCCACTCCTTATATTTAATACTTTATTTTGTGAGAATCTCAGAATTTCATCGGCTAGTTATCACTAGTGAAAACTCAATTTCCCATAATTCCCTGTACCTTTTCATAGTATTTGACCTCATACTCCAGAATGACTCCATTGGCTCTCTCCGGCTGTTGCCAGGCCAAGGAGATGGTGTGTCTGGTTATGTCTTTGGCCTGGATGGAGGTCACTGGAGAGGGGGCTAGGAAGAAGACAACACAAAGAAAGAAAATTGGAATTTAACAAAAGCCTGCTATCTTTCCAGCACGACATGTACAACATCTATAAGTCACTAAATCTACTTTTTGAATAATAATACTACTCTTTAGAAAATAAATGCAGTAAGGACGGGGGGATTTGTGTATTTTCTTTAATCCTGTTGTTTTTCAACTCCGAGCCTCTAAGTCTGCTTTGGTTTCCCTCCTAAACCCCGTCCTTTTGTCCCACGTGAGAAAGTCAAACACAACAACCAGGCAATCAACAGCTCCATTTGTCTTTGAGCTTGGCCACCAGTCAAAGGGCTCATATACAGGCTTATATATGGCTATGCAGCTAAACATCTGAGCAGCCAAAGCAAAGTCTCCATGGTAAGGCTTTAGTTGCTCAGTCGTTGCAGAGAGAGCGAGAGAGAGAGAGAGAGAGAGAAAGAGAGAGAGAGAGAGAGAGAGAGAGAGAGAGAGAGAGAGAGAGAGAGAGAGAGAGAGAGAGAGAGAGAGAGAGAGAGAGAGAGAGAGAGAGAGAGAGAGAGAGAGAGAGAGAGAGAGTCAGAGTCCATCCAATCTCACCCCGTGGCCTTTGGCCTAGCCTCAGCTCCTGTGCCATGTCTTCATCACAAAAAGAATGATCTAACTTAACATCTCTTAAATTAAATCGATGCTGAGGTCACCCTGGGAAACAGGGCACATCGCCATGACGCCCTGCCGTGGCAACGTAAGAGAGCTTGTGACCTCTTTGGCTTTGTTTTTGTCTTCAAGGGGGCCAATCAATGGGGTTTCATTAGAGCCTTAGTGAGTGATTCTTATCTCTACAGCAGCTGATAATGGGGCCATGCTTCAGGCGCCTGTGTTTTATCTGCCGGCTCCCCCTTCGGCAAGCAAAGGTTTAAACAAGAGACCAGGACG
>CM030177.1:9756926-9761926 GCA_017639675.1 Aplochiton taeniatus
CGACCACTATACAACTCGACAAAAAAAACCTGAGGAGGAACTACCGCTGCCTCACTATACCATCAGATCCCCAGGATATGACTCTCTAGTCAGTGGTATGGGAACTCACCGGCCTGGTTGGTGGTCAGGGTCACTGACACGGCCTGCTCGGGCCCTGGGCTCTGCGGCGACACGCCGTTCACCGCCCAGATCTCGAAGGTGTAGTTGGTGTGCGCCTGCAGGTCGTTGACGGAGACGCGGGTGGCGCGCAGGCTGAGCTGCTGCGGGCTGAAGTGGACGCCGTGGCCGCACGGCTGGCACCGCCGCCCCCCCGCCCCGCAGCGCTTGCACACCACGTTGTAGGTGAGGTCCTGGCGGCCGCCGGACGACAGCGGCGCGCTCCACTCCAGGTTGACCGAGGTCTCGTTCACGTTGGAGATGAGGTGGAGCGGCGCCGACGGGGGACCTGGGGGGGGGGGGGGGGGGCAGAGAGGAAAGAGTCGATGGTTAACAGCCGTGAAATGTGTTGAGCGGGAGCTCCTAGTTCAAGTTGTTTTTATCCAGGTCTATCTGCTAGCTCCATACTAAGGCAGTGATTCTAACAATAACTAAACTATCCTAAAAGGCTGAAATAGGGTCCGTTCAGCGTGAGGCGTCACAATTCTAAGATGATGAATGCACTCTTATTCAGGACATTCACTTCCCGTTAAATGAAGTGGGAAGAGAAGGGTAAAATGAATCTGAAAAAAAAGCAGACCTATCCCTTACAGGCCATTTTAAGGTTCTAAGAGTAATGTTTTAACATGCCGGCCATCACAGTTGGAGACGATCCAACCCCAAAGTCTGTTAATTCCGAGTATTAGTAATCCGACCCTAGAGCACATTTCCCTGCCATTCAAGGGCTGGAGCTGGAACTGAGATGGCAGCTTGCCCAAGCTCGCTGCTGGGAACAGTGGGCAGGACGGCGGAGCCCCCATGACTTTTGACAAACTCTGTGTTGGGATCTGTCTTTGTGGTCGGCGACTTGAGGGATTGGCCTCCGCAGTCCCCACCCTTCTGAAGTCCATGCCCAGCTCTGGTGGCACGTGACTGGGTCTTTCGTTCTCATCAATCCAAATTTGCATGTTGCTCATATAGTAATGAATGTGTTTTTGTGTTGCGCTCAAACATAAGCTCGGCTAATTGACTTAAATATGGTGCTCAGCCTGCTTGCTTCGTCTTGCTTTCCCCCTCTCTCTCTCTCTCTCTCTCTCTCTCTCTCTCTCTCTCTCTCTCTCTCTCTCTCTCTCTCTCTCTCTCTCTCTCTCTCTCTGACTAATGAATCAAGAGCCTCAGCACACACATGCGCACACACACACACACACACACACACACACACACACACACACACACACACACACACACATGCACGTACACGCAGACACACATGCACACCCACACACATATAAAAGACGGAGGGATCGATGCCGGGGTAAAATATGAAAGCCAGTCCGTCCGCAGACGAATCATTTCACAACGGAAATTAATTATCAGTGTTATTTTTGGAGAAGCAAAGTGGCAATGACTGATTACACAGAAACAGAGAGAGAGTAAGGGGGGGGGGGGAGGTTGCAGAGGGAGGATGAGTGTGCTCATCTGATTTACAAGTAGTGCGTGCCTACGTGCGTGTGGTCTCTCTAAATGACACTTGTTCACGTGTTGTTGGTTATTGTGGAGGAGGCAGGAAATGGAGAGAAGGAGAGAAAAGAGAGGGAAGAAGACAGAATCAGAAGACAAACACCGTCTGTTAGTCTAGGTAGAGAGCCACTGATTAGTATGGAACAGAGGACAGGGGGGGAGGGGGGGGGGGGGGGGTTAAGGGAAGGGGTGAGTGAGAGGGAGGGAGAGGGTAAAGGGGGGAGAGAGGTTAGGGAAAGCTGTAGAGTGGACCAGAGGTCTTCCGGTAAAATGGCCGGAGGCCTTTCTTGACTCAACAAGACAGAGACAGAGAAAGATAAACCGAGAGAGGGAGAGAGAGAGAGAGAGAGAGAGAGAGAGAGAAAGATAAACCGAGAGAGGGAGAGAGAGAGAGAGAGAGAGAGAGAGAGAGAGAAAGAGAGAGAGAGAGAGAAAGAGAATAACGTAAAATATTAAATTAAATAACACGTTCCCGTTTGTATGTCTCTGTCTGTGTTGTGTGTGTGTGTGTGTGTGTGTCTGTGTGTGTGTGTGTGTGTGTGTCGTGGGTCGGCGATGGTGTGCTCGCCACGCGGGTGTTCCTGAAGGCGCACGTGTAAGTGTGTCTAAAATTAGCATCCCCATCTATACCTTCCCAAAATCCCCCCACCCCAGCCCGTCCAAAAAACCCATTAAAAGTTCTCATTAAGCATTATGATGAAGCATTCCTCCTCCCCCCTATCTCCCCCTCCTCCACCCTGCCCCCCCTCCCTGGGCGGCGGAGGGAGGGACACGTTATAGATGAGGTTTCTAAATGAAGGTGGCTGCTGAAACAGACCCTGGGATGGTGCCTCTCTTTGGTCTGCGTGTGGAGGTTGGTGCAGCCGCTGTATCTCCTCCCCTGCTAATCAGTCCCACCTCGGGCCTAAACCACCAAAGATAAAGTTCTCCTCCGAATCCTTTGTTTGTCTGGTTCCCCTGAAGGATGACTGGTCCACAGAGCGGATGGGGGAGAACACCCTCTGTGTTCCTGTTTTTCTCTGCTTGCCCCGGCCCGAGCTAGCCCTGCTTGGCCCTGCAGTGGAAACAGACGGATGACTAACGGTCTGCTCTGAGGCCAAAGGGAACCCAAGGCCATATTTGCGTGGGGGGTTTCTGTCCTAAGAGAGGTTTCGGGTCAATATCTGACCTATGTGTGGCAGTGCACTGTGAGTTTTTATGTGTGTGTGTGTGTGTGTGTGTGTGTGTGTGTGTGTGTGTGTGTTTTATGACACTAATCACCATAACATTCTGTTGATGTGTTTGTCTGTGAGAGTGCTTTGCAAGCCATTGGTTGCTAGGACAAGTGCTCTAGCGCTATATAACTTTATGAGGGTTTGATTGTGCAAGGTACTTTCTCTCTCACACACACACACACACACACATTCCGCAATCTCCCGGCAAGCTGTATGCGTTCCCCGCGTGCTACATTTAGCTCTACCTGTCGCCCTCCTCTGAGGGAAGGGGGAGCGTGGGAGCGTGAGTCTTCAGCTGTGACTGACACGCTGTAATTAAACCCTCAGAACGATGGACACAGGTGGGCAGCCTCACCGCTGGCCCGCCGTCGATGGAACACAGGCAGGACGCAACCGCGGTGCCTCAGCCCAACGGTGGCTGTAGAACTGCCAGGCCAAGAGTTGGAAAGGCCAGAGCCCGATGCTAACGCACGACGCTAGGCTGGTGCTCGGATGTTCAGGGCTAGCATTTGAGGATAGCCACCCTTCAAAGGGCAGCGGCGGCCACTAATGCTCACGCAATGACCCGTGCAACTTACAAAATGCACTTGAAGCAAAGAAGGACTTTTGGTGCCCTCCTTGTCTTGCCCTTCACTTTTTGTTTAATTTCCTTCTGTCTAACCCCGACCATGCTCTCTCTGTCTAACCCTCGCTCTCTAACCCTCTCTCTCTGTCTAACCTCTCCCCTTTTTTCCATTATCCCCCCCTCCTTTCTCTCTATCACACCAGAACTCCCCCTTTCCCACCCCCTTCTCCCCTCTCCTCCTTTTTCTCCTTGTCAGTAATTGTTGGGTGAGTGGTGTGCAGGGCCGTGAGGGAGAGCAGGGTAAATTGGCCAGAGTATGGACCCCGCTATTACCATCCAAGACAAATTTACTCAGCCCCCTAGTCTTTCTCCATCTCCCCTTCTCTCCTTCACTCTATTTCTCTCTTTTTCTCTCCTATTACCATCTCTCATTTGCCCTATTCTCTATAGCATCTCTCTTCTTCGCTTCCCTACCCATCTCTATTTTTGTCATCTGTGTACAGGACTGCATTATGTGTTTGTGTACGTGTATGTGTGTGTGTGTGTGTGTGTGTGTGTGTGTGTGTGTGTGTGTGTGTGTGTGTGTGTGTGTTAATTCCCCCCTACATCATATGAATTACAGTAATTCCACATAAAAGGTTATTCTGGTTAAGCTTATAGCCTTTTACTGAAGCGAGCAATGAGCTAAGGACGTGAGAGAAAGGTCGAGAAATAAAAATGGCGCACACACACATCAGCTGGATTACGCTGGATCCAGTTTTAATAATCATCCTGCATCGGTGGACCTCGAGCTAAGAGTGGGGAAAAACGTTTTCAATTACCCACAGATGCACTTGCACACAAACACACACACACACACATACCAATTACCAGAGATGCCGACATTTTCCCTGTCTGACCTTCAGCCAGGCAAACTGGGAAATTAGTTTAAGAGTTTTCTCAGCTCTGTTCATGACATTGAGTGTGCTTTGCTAAAGAGATAGAGAAAGAGAGAGAGAGAGCAAGAGGGAGGGAGAGTAAGTGTGAGAGAAAATGAGTGAGAATGAGACAAAAAAAGAGATATAGTGTGAATACCTGAGAACAAGTTGGTGAGAGAAAAAGAGAGAGGTGGAGAATGAGAGAGTATTAAACACAAAGTGAGGGAGAATGAAAAAGAGAGACTAAGAAAGGGATAAAAAGAGACTGAGAGAGAGAAGGAGGGGTAGGGTGAAAAAAAAGGATTGAGAGTGAGACAGAGGCAGAGTGCTGGAGGGAGGGCTGATTGACAGCTGTAATTACCCCGGTCTAACATGTGGGCTGAGCTCAATAACTCAACAGAAAGAAAATAGGACCCACCGAAAAACACAGACGGGCAGGCGAGGTCAGAGGGCAAAGGTCACTGAGACAGACCCAGTAATGTTGTGTGCCTAGCGTCAGATTTAGGATCACGTTCCCCGTGACTTAAGAGCGCTATTAAATCAAACTTTGTAGGTGGGACATAAACGGCTATCCCTACAAAAACACACACACGCACCGCCGCCCCCCCGCCCCCCCCCACACACACACAGTTAAAGCTACTATACTTA
>CM030177.1:9769426-9776926 GCA_017639675.1 Aplochiton taeniatus
CACACACACACACACACACACACGCACACACACACACACACACACACGCACACGCACACACACACACCTGGGGCTTTTAGCGAGGGCAAACCGCTCGCTAACCGTTAGCATCTGTCATTGGAGCAGCAGGAGTGCGGAGCAAGTTAAGTCATTCATTCTGTTTCCGGGGGTTATTAATTGCCTCGGGCCCCGACGGTGACACCCGGCCACACGGCCACCGCGACCTATCAGGGTGATGGACGAGGGCCACAGGGCCACCGAAACCCATCCCTGTGATTGATGGTGGACACTCGCCACCCGCCCAAACCGTGAACCACGCTGTGATGAGCTGAGAGTGAGAGCTAGCGCGGGCTAACAAAGCTAAGCAAACCAGCCCTTGTGTAGCGACATAAAAATCCCGCCACTCCGACTAATTAGACCGGAGAACAAAGCCGGCTAAGCCTTTCGCTAGCCAGAGCTTCAAAACAACAGGGGTGAGTGCCAGAGTGTCCCCTCAGAGGTTTTTAGCAGTCAGTCAGTCTGTCTGTCAGTGGATGATTTATAACTGTGTTCTCAGGAGGAGCAATCCATCAATGTGGAGCCAGACCAAAAGCTGCTCTAGCAGTTGAAACGTCTCCTCGTGACACAGAGAGAGGGCCGGCCAAGGAATAGAAGAAAAAAAAACACCGGCTAACATCCAGAAGAGAAATAAACCAGAAAGGCTTATCGGCTAAATAAAAAAAATAACATCTTAATATCTTCAGCTAATCAGCTTACATACTGCCAACCAGAAGCTGTAAACTCGGATATATCCTGCCTGTCAAACAAAATCATCAAAAGTTGGAACCAGCTCGAGAATATGTAGTTTGGAGAACATAACTGATCAATCCAAATATTTCCCAACATTTCCTGCAAGGTCACCGCCATTTTGTTTTCCCGTCGCCCCCCACTTCCTCTTTCTATGTGCGTCCCTCGCCACCCTGTTCCTGGTGAGCTGGACCACACAGGGCAGGAAACGATTAGCAACAAGAACAAAGGTCCTATCGGGGAAAATCACCCCGTAATACCCTGCCACCCCTGTCGATGTAGGGTGTGGTGGGACAAGGGATTGTTACAAGAGAGAGAGACAGAAAGAAAGAGAGACAAAGAGAGAGAGAGGGGAAGAGGTGGTACAGACGAAAAGGGCCAGGGTTTAAACGGAACAGATCCATCTTTGTACGGTGTTGAGCCCCACTGTTTGACTTGGCCCCAGTGGCTGGCAGTGTGTGTCTGTGTGTGTGTGTGTGTGTGTGTGTGTGTGTGTGTGTGTGTGTGTGACTGTGTCTGGACAGGGGCATGCCAGGCTTATGGAAGTGGCACCACCCAAACCGGGCATTGGGCCAGGGAGCTAAAGACCTTTTGTGACCCTGGAGTCAGTCAGCAGGTGGGCAATGGACCGGAGAGGACGGCAGCCAACCCACACACACACACACTTTATGCACACACACACACACACACACACACACACATTATATATATATATATATATATATATATATATATATATATATATATATATATATATATATATATATATACTATATATCAGCCACAGAAACGAACATCTTGTAAGTACACAACTTTTACACCTGCACATCCTAGATCAAGCTAACAAAAAGCCACACACACGCACACACACACAAACGTTATGCACACACATATATATATATATATATATATATATATATATATATATATATATATATATATATATATATATATATATATATATATATATATGTATATATATATATGTATATTACATCAGCCACATAAACTAACATCCTGTAAGTACACAACTTTTTACACCTGCACACCCTAGATCAAGCAAACAACAAGCCACACACACACACACACACACACACATGCACAGCGGCCAGGCTTTGTGTGAGTAAATGAGTGCGGGGACTGCAGCGCTCCAGGAGCCTTCAGAGGTAAACAAACTCAGAGTCAACCTATTGTCTTTGTCAAATTTCCCCAAGGTCTCTGGGGGCACAAGGCTAACACGTACGAGCGTGTCTGTTCATATATGTGTGTGTGTATGTGTGTGTGTGTGTGTGTGTGTGTGTGTGTGTGTGTGTGTGTGTGTGTGTGTGTGTGTGTGTGTGTGTGTGTGTGTGTACAAGTAGGAGGAGGGGGAATTTGGCATGCTCTCCTTACATTATCTACGATGACAGAGTAGCATTTTTATTCAATTACAAAGAGGGGGAAAGGGAGGGGTTGCTGGGCTGTGTATGCTAATGCTGTTGTGCTAGGGGACCAGTCACGTCCACACAAACTCATAAACAATTTGGGTGGGATTTGCTGCTCCAAAAGAATAGGCCAGAAAAAGGGAGGATGTGTGAGTGCACGACCACACACACACACACACGCACACACACACACACACACACACACACGGTCTATGAATAGGGACAGGGGAAGGGGAAGTGATAGGGACATTGTCATATCCAATGAAGTAAAAATGTACCCAGAGTGTGTCAGTGGTGAGTTAAAACTACAAGAAAAACATGAGTTATACTAAACCTCAACGATGTGGATTTTGAAAAAAAAATGAGTATTTCATATTTTAATCAATATAGGTAAAGCATCAAGGTACAATCCCAGACTAAGGTCATCATTCACCTGCACTGAGGCACATTTTGCCTGACAACACTAAGAATTTGTGGATAACCGTTTGTGTCTAGCATAACATTGTGAGGTAATACCTATAGGGCAGAAATTAAAACCCATACAACTCTATAATTTAACAGTGGACAGACACACACACAAACAGACATAAACACACACAGTAGATCTCTTGCACTGTGTAAGTCAAAGCCACAAGGTTAGTTTTCTCGCAACCTTGTGGTTTGAGACGGGGGCTAGACTTGCAGGTCTAGTGTGTGTGTGTGTGGAGGGGGGGGGGGATTCAGATGTGGTTTAGGTGTAGAACAGGGTGGGGTTGGAGGGGGAGGGACGGTGGCCTCAGCCATTTCAAGAGAAGTATTTTTAGCATGTTTGCTTAGCTAATCCACTTGTAGCTCCCAGACGTCAGTCTGTCTGGCCCGAACACCTTCCATTGTGTGTGCATGCGTGTAGGTCTGCAAGTGTAGGTGTGTGCGGGTAAGCGAGCAGTTAAAATGCGTACATACCGATGTGTGAGAGTGCTTGCATGTGTGTGTGTATGTGTGTGAGTGTGCGTGCGCGTGTGTACTGTTAACGGGCTGCCTGCCACTCTCTCTGAAGCCTCGTTGGGTCACCAGCTCTCCGACAGCTTGTGCCGCCCCCTCACAGATCACACGGTCCCTCTTAGTGACCTTCGACCCCTCGCGGTGTCGCTCGGGCCTGCCAGTCCTCTCACGGCCCGAGTGAGGTCATGAGTTGATCAGGAAGTGATATCCCTCAGTTAACGTGTCAGCTGCTGTTGGCATGGGAACATTAACCCGACTGTGTGTGTATGCATGTGAGAGAGAGTGTGCGTGTGTTTGGGAATGTGTGTGTGTGTGTGTGCTGCCCTCTCCGACCCCCAGGCAAGTTGAAGCAGCCCTGTGCGGAGGTGTGTAAACTGAGCTGTAGGTTAATGGCTGCTGGTTAGACCAGGTTACACCCCTAATGTAGACCGTTTAGGCCTCCGCTTTGATGTGACGACAGACACGCACACACACACACACACACACACACACACACACACACACACACACACACACACACAGTGAGTGTGATGACATTAAGAAAGAAAGCATTAGCCACTCAGTGCCACTGTGGTCTGTACAGCTGTCTCTGAAGTGAGTTGTAAAAGGGTATATTATAGAAATGCGACCGCTACCGGAAAGGAGAGGAGGTAAGCTTGTTGTCCTCGAGTTCTCGATCTTTCTTTCATTTTTTTCTAAAACCTTCTCTTCCTGTTCCTCGAGGGGCCATTTTGTTTGCCATTTTTTGTTTCTCTGTCCATCTCTCCTCGCATCTAGTACGCGAAACAGAAAACAGTTTAGTTTTGTAGTTTAGCTTGTAGTTCTCTTCTGTCTTCCATCCTCTCCTTCCCTGTGTCATTTCTCTCATCCTCTCCTAGGCTGCGTAGCTCCGGCTGGTCCGTGCAGACTGAGCAGCCGCCTGCTATTGACTACCACTGGAGGTCATGACCTCCACACACTACGCTTGTTCAAGGACGGATATCCGTAACGCCTCGCTCCCCCTCTCGCATCACCGCTCCTTTATCAAGGCCGCTCCACACCTCCCTGTACATCCATCCCTTTCTCCCTCCTTCTCTCCATCGTTCTCTTGATGTGCCTCCCACCTCTCGCTCCATCACTCGCTTTCTCTCGCTGACTCTCTACCTCGCTCTCCTTCTTTGTCCTTATCGCCTTAACGTCTGCTCCATCACACACCCACCCATCTCCCCCTCTCTCTCCCTCCCTCTCTCTCACCCACCTCCCCCCTCTCCTCCGTCTCTTTCTCCATCACACCCCTCACCCCCAGCACATTCTTCCGTGACGTGAGCCTTTGAGGGATATTCTCCACCTCCAGCAGTATTTGACAGGTCTGGGGGAATCAGGCAGAGGATCAAGGCCGATAATCCCACAGACGTGCCCTCCTGGCTGGGGTAGCACACACCTCAGCTCCCGCCTCCTCCTCCTCCCTGGCTTCTCCCCCCGCAGCGTTGGATTAGCCTTGAACAGATCCAGACAAGGTGTACAAACACACCGGGGCGAGCCAGGAGACTGCCCCTTAGTAATGCACAGGCCAGTGTGTGTGTGTGTGTGTGTGTGTGTGTGTGTGTGTGTGTGTGTGTGCGGATGTGTGAGTGTGTGTGTGTGCACCAGGGAGGGCAAGGCTATGCGGTGATTAGGGAGGGCACTCTTTTCTCCTGGCCAGTCTCCGAGTCCTTGGCCCATCAGATCAGAGAGCAGCCTCCCCCTGGCAGAGGGAGCCAGCCCTAACTGATTACACACATGGGCCCAGCGAGAGGCTTCAGATGGCTCTGCTAAGGGGGGAGGCGGGGGAGAGAGGAAGACCACCTAGTCTCCCACGCCTGGCATGTCAGAGCGAGGAGAGGGATCAGAGAGGGGGGGATGAGAAGGAGGAGAGAGATACAGAGAGAGGGAGAGGGGGAGAAGGGATAGAGGTGGGCTGGGATAGAGAGATGGGTGTAGCGATAAAAGAGAGATAGATGGAGGGAAGAGATGGAAGGAGTTGGAAGAGGGGAGGGCAGAAAGGGAAGGGACAGAGAGAGAGAGTATGGAAAGCGAGGGGGAAGAGGAAAACACAGACACAGAGACAGAGGGAGAGGCGGAGACATGGAGCACCAGTAAAGGTAGTTGTAATCAGCCCCCTATTGTCCACTTCCCAGCCAGCTGGCTGACTCTGGAGCAGGGCTCTGTTGTGTGACTGGTTGGCGGCACAGGAGGCCCCTCGCCATGGCGATGGGGGATGTCGGTGCCTAGCCTGTAATCGGACTTTGAGTGACACACATAACCAGCATAGTCTGGTAGATAGGGATTGCGCAGGCACGCTCGCTTTCTCTCTCTCCTCCTCTCCCAATCTCTCTCTTTCTCTACATTGACACGCATGGACACACACAAAACATACATTTTACCACCAAAAAGAGTGCCCCAGATCAAAGATAAACCGACAGATGATTTAGGGCTAATTCTCTCTCTCTCTCTCTCTCTCTCTCTCTCTCTCTCTCTCTCTCTCTCTCTCAATCTTTTGCTCTCAATCACCCTCTCAGACGCCTCCTTGGAAAAGTACTCTTTCTTTTCCTCTCTTTCGACTCAATGAAAGTGTCTGTGGCCCTCTTCTCATTTCAAAAGAATCCCTCTCTCCACCCCTTCTACTCTCCCCCTCCAAAAAGATCTACCCGTGCCCACTGTCGATTGGATCCCCCCCCCCCCTTTCATTTCCCTTCTATACGTTCCTCTCTCTCTTTCCTGGCCTCTCTTAAACCCCTTTTCTCTGTCCATCAGGCTAGCTTCTGTTGGGAGAAAGAGCCACAGAGCAGCTGAAAGGAGAGGAGAGCGAGAGAGAGCGTGCGTAATAAAAAGCAGGATTGGAGAGGGGTGGGAGAGCTGAGAGGAGAGAAAATGGAAGGAGAGAAGAGCGCAAGAGTAAAATCTACGGAGAGAGGGAGAGAGAGGGCTGCAGGGGTGTGGGTGGGGGCTAGGGGTATTGATTCAGAGGCTTTTGACATGCTAATTTGCTTAGTGACTGCTTTAATCGTTCCCTCTTCCCATTGCAAGCTTCAAAGAGAGGATGTTTTTAAAAAGATGAGGGAGAGGAGAGGAGAGGAGAGCATAGGGGAAGGCCAGAGAGGACAGGAGAGAGAGGAGGAAGAGAGAGGGAGAGAGGGACAGAGAGGAGAGAGAGAGAGAGAGAGAGAGAGAGAGAGAGAGAGAGAGAGAGAGAGAGAGAGAGAGAGAGAGAGAGAGAGAGAGAGAGAAAGAGAGAGAGAAAAAGAGAGAGAAAAAGAGAGAGAAAGAGAGAGAGAGTTCGGCTAGCGTCAGCTCAAACCTCCTTTGCTCCTCTCCCGAGCCTACACCAGGGAATGTGGGCCATTAGAGCAGCTAAGTGTTGGGCTGGCGCTGTGGGAGCGGTGCCGGTCCGTTTGGGTCCCGCTCCAGCCCGGGTCTTTCCGCGCCGTGAGGAGAACCGGCGGTGGGCCAGAGACCACAGAGGGAACGAGCTGAGAGCCAGAGCCCTCAGCCCAAACAGGAAAAACCATTTCAGCACCTCCGCTAACAAGGCCTGAATTACCCCCTCCACTGACAGGCTGGGGAGAGAGGGATAGAATGGGGCCAAAGGCAAGAGAGGAAAGAGGGACGTGCAAAAGAAACAGGAGATTGGGTGGACAGAGAGAGAGAGAGTCAAAGAGAAAGAGAGGAGAGGTAGAGGATGAGAGACAGGTGAAACAGGAGACAACGAGGGAGAAAGAGAGGGGAGAGAGGGAGGAGAAGGAAAAGTAAATGGAGCAGAGGGTGCCACTGGTTCTTGACTTGACGTGGATGTCTAGTTGGTGCACCCGTGGCTGTGGGGGTGTCAGTGGGGAGGGACGGATTCTCTGGGGGCAACCAGAACCAACCAGGACACACAGGTCTATTCCCTTCATATTTCAGTGTGTGTGTGCGCGAGCGTGTGTGTGTGTGTGTGTGTGTGTGTGTGTGTGTGTGTGTGTGTGTGTGTGTGTTTACAGTTCATTGTTGTCTATCCGTGATGTGAGTGGTGGCCTTTATGTGTATGTGTACGTGGTGGTACGTGTGTGTGTGTGTGTGTGAGCGCTTGTGCTGGTATTTCTGTGCGTATCTAGTGTGTGTGTGTTGGTGTATGCGAGCACGTTCGTGTGTGTGTGTGCGTGTGTTGGTGTATGAGAGCGTGTACGTGTGCGTGTGTGTGTGAGTGCTTGTGCTGGTATTTCTGTGCGTATCTAGTGTGTGTGTGTGTGTGTTGGTGTATGCGAGTGCGTGCGTGTGTGTGTGTGTGACAGGCGATGATGTCTAGCACGGTGCT
>CM030177.1:9779426-9791926 GCA_017639675.1 Aplochiton taeniatus
GCCGTTGTTTTTTTTTTATCTATTCAACTTAGCCTAAGTAAATAAATAAACATTTAAATAAATAAAGATCTTATTAGTTAGAAATAGCTTCTTTTTTCACAGATTATGGTCATGCATCACCGTAAAACAAACAACAACCCACAGACCATGCTACTTGATCTATGTGTCTAGAGACCCTTTGGTCTCTCTCTCTCTCTCTCTCTCTCTCTCTCTCTCTCTCTCTCTCTCTCTCTCTCTCTCTCTCTCTCTCTCTCTCTCTCTCTCTCTCTCTCTCTCTCCCTCTCTCTCTCTGTGTCTCCCTCTCTCTCTCTCTCTCTCTCTCTCTCTCACTCTCTGTGTCTCTCTCTCTCTGGCGGTGTCTCTCTCTCTCTCTCTCTCTCTCTCTCTCTCTCTCTCTCTCTCTCTCTCTCTCTCTCTCTCTCTCTCCCTCCCTCCCTCCCTTCGTTTGAGACAGGCCAGGGGGAGCGCACCCCGGCTCCGGTCAGATATACCGGAGCGACACAGGAGACGGGAAACATTCCAAAGAAAATTCTTCCCTCGAAATGCTACCCGTTTCTCTCTCTGCCTCTCTTCGCCTTTCTCTCTCTCTCTCTCTCTCTCTCTCTCTCTCTCTCTCTCTCTCTCTCTCTCTCTCTCTCTCTCTCTCTCTCTCTCTCTCTCTCTCTCTCTCACACACACACACACTCAAAAATACACACACACAGTTGCCACCACCATCTGTGACCCCTCGTATACCTCTATCCATCCCCCTCTGCTGCCCTCCTCACGCATGCAAACCCACCCCCACCCCCAGAAAGCCTGCGCTAGGTACCCTAAATCACCCTGCCTGTTTGTCGGCCAATTAGTCCAGTGAGATTGGCTCCTTAGAGGCTACCCCTGTACATGAAGGGAGGCTGAGGGGTCTGTCCCCTTGTTAATCACCCGTGCCCAGTCTGTGACCCTGCAGTGGAACACACCACTATGCAGCTCAGTAGGGGAGCAGGGGGATACAACAATAAACCTGCTTAGCAAAAACACTCACTAGCCACTCTGCTCTGCTGATGCTTTAAAGCACTACAAAAAGAACTGCACTAACACATTACTTTAGGAACTACTCTATCCACATTGCTTTACTGTAGGCAATGCGTCCGCCCAACTCACCGCTGGTACAAGCGCTCAAAACCCTGCGAAAATGACACACTGCCATTTTCTGTTTTCTCTCTGCTACATTTCAGATGTTATTTATGATAACAGTAATAGAGAGAAATGAGAGGTTATAGAAGTTCAAACTCCGTCAAACAGAGTATATGTGTATTATCAGTAAGAGCATAGACTAAAGTAAACACACCATGCTGGCTTTCAGCGGCCGACCAAACAGCTCTATTTCAACTCCATTTCACTGCTGTGCTATCACTCCTCTCATACCTGCCTGGAATGATAAACTCTGTCTCTCTCTCTCTCTCTCTCTCTCTCTCTCTCTCTCTCTCTCTCTCTCTCTCTCTCTCTCTCTCTCTCTCTCTCTCTCTCTCTCTCTCTCTCTCTCTCTCTCTCTCTCTCTCTCTCTCTCTCTCTCTCTCTCTCTCTCTCTCTCTCTCTCTCTCTCTCTCTCTCTCTCTCTCTCTGTCTATACTCTAAAGCTGTCGATCTCGGTCTCCCAACACTGAGAGTTTCTGAAAATATAAAACAGGACTGGAAGAGAGATAGGGACACATAGACAATATACAACAATAAAAAGAAAAAGAAAGAAAGAAAGAAAGAAAGAAAGAAAGAAAGAAAGAAAGAAAGAAAGAAAGAAAGAAAGAAAGAAAGAAAGAAAGAAAGAAAGAAAGAAAGAAAGAAAGAAAGAAAGGAAGAAAGAAAGGTAATAATGGCATTTGTATTGCAGTTCTGCCTTTAAAGCATTCAAACTGAAACGTAAAAAGAAAACAAAGAGTTAGTGAAAAAGAGAGAGAGTGTCAGAGAAACTACATGGAGAGAGAGACACCAATAAAAACGGGGAAAAAGAGAGACTGCTGCTAACCAGTGGGCTCTCGCTCTGTGTGTGTGTGTGTGTGTGTGTGTGTGTGTGTGTGTGTGTGTGTGTGTGTGTCACTAATCCTCCTGAGACACAGTCCCCTCCTTAACACCTCCCTATAGACGGGCTAATTACTCCATTCACAATAATCACGGTTTTCTATTACCCAGACTGTTTGCAGGAAGAGCAAGAGAGGAAGAGAGAGATAGAGCTATAGAAAAGGAGACGAGAGAGAGAGATGGATGAATAAAGGAAAGGAGGAGGCGAAAGCTATGGGAAATAATTTCCTTTTAACCGATCCCACCATATGTAAAACACCATGGAATCATGGAAAACGTTTGGTTGTCTATGCCATAATATATGTCATATTTAGGTTCAAAACATGATTAGGGGAAATAGGCCACATTTTAAAATGTCAGTGGGAACTTTACATTTGCTGTAGGGGGCCTATAAAAGTGTGTGTTATAGAGAGTGTAAGAGGCAAAGCCTGATTGAATAAGTGGTCAACTTCCCCACAGCACAGACAAGACAAATGGGGATGTCGAGAAATGATGGAGAGCCGTGGTAGAAACAAAATGACATCCAGGTCACACCATGACGAATGTCCTTCCTTACCTTGGCATTCCGAGTTGCGCTCCTCATATCCCGGGTTACACAGGCAATTCCCAATGGGCACCAGCCACTCTCCGTCTGCGCCGCAGTACATTTTGGGAACCTCGTGCTCCTCGGAATTATCCACGCACGAGCCGCGCACTTCCACCAGCGAGGAGGTGTCGGCCCCCGTGATGGTGTCCGGGAACTGGGCCAGGTTCCGGACCGCCAGCGGGCACTTCTTGTAGAAGACGCGGACGGACACCAGGGCGATGCACGCGCCCACATCCTGGAAGGCCAGGTAGAAGCCCTTCCGGCTGAGCGCTCCCACATCCCGCACCTCCGTGTTGAGCTTCATGATGCGGTCGCCGATGTCCACCTGCGTGAAGCTCTCGTCAGCCGCCACCGTGTCGATCTTGCCGAACTGGTTCTCGCGGATGTAGCGCTCCTTGTCGTTGTTGGACTCGTAGTAGTAGAGGTTGAAGGTCTCCTTGCAGGTGCCCATGACGCCCGGCAGGCTGTTGCAGTCGCGCAGCGTGAACTTGATCTCGATGTAGACGCGCTGCGCGCCGCCGCGGGGGATCCAGTCCGTCCGCAGCCAGTTGTTCTGGCTGGGTTCCATCACGTTGCACACCTGGTACGTCCTGATGGGCGTGTTCTTCTCGTCCATGATGCTCACCTCCTCCCACTAAAGAAGGTACGTATGGGTTATATACAACATTTCCTATTTCATATTTTATAGAAGATATTACAAATATATATTTATATATATATATATATACAGTACTGTGCAAAGGCAGTTGTGTAAAGTGTGCTTTCAAAAATGTGTTAATAGTTTGTTTTTAACAATTAACTAAATGCAAAGTGAATGAACAAATGAACAAAATCAAATCAATATTTGCTGTGACCACTCTTTGCTTCCAAATTTTTGCCAGCATTCTTTCACACCCGCCTAAAACGTTTGCACAGTACTGTGTATTATGTAACAGTTTTATGTAGACAC
The DNA here is from genome assembly GCA_017639675.1 of Aplochiton taeniatus. Taxonomy (NCBI): domain Eukaryota; kingdom Metazoa; phylum Chordata; class Actinopteri; order Galaxiiformes; family Galaxiidae; genus Aplochiton; species Aplochiton taeniatus. The sequence goes on from CM030177.1 coordinate 9,783,014, forward strand.
TAAGAAAAACACTAATAATGTATTATTATTTATCCATGACACCTGCGTAGTAGCTAAGTGAAGATTTCTAGTCTATTTTCTTTAGGGGGTGGAGGAGCTATGACTAATTCTATCCCTTATTAGTGAACAACAGGTCCATGGTTTTTGGCTTGCCAAAAGAGACAAAGGCCAGGATTAGGGCCCCGTTTAAATAGAGAACTACTACGAGTCAATACTAATGATCTGATGTGGGGGCCTGGGTTAGATCTGCTTCAATACTTTGGGAAAGGGAACGAGGAGGGGGGAAAGGGGGAGCAGGAAGGGGGAGTAGGGGGAGGAGGAAGGGGGAGTAGGGGGAGGAGGAAGGGGGAGTAGGGGGAGGAGGAAGGGGGAGTAGGGGGAGGAGGAGGCTGTTGTACTGTGGGTGTTGTTTGACTGAACTCTATTGGAAGGGAACTTGGACCAGAGGAACGTAGATTAGGTTATCCGCAACTGAGGGGACATAAGCGTTGCCTATGAATCATCTGTCTTTGAACTCCGCACATTGAGGGCCTTTGAGATTCCTGATTTAAACTCTGCTTTACTCCAAGACACGCAATCTCTGTGATGCCTTTTGTCTGTCTATTCCACGCATTTACTCCAAATCAAAACCACAACAGAGAATAAATAAAAACCTAGACAGAGACTAACAGAACGTTCTCATAAATAACTCTGTGTAAAGCCCTGTCCTCTGGGGTGGAGAGAAGACGGCAGTAACACAGGGAGAACTGGGGGAAGTGTCAGTGTCAGCCCCTCGCCGCTTAACCCCACAGCCCCCCTCCTCCCTCAGCCAGGCCCCCTTTTATTGTGGAAATCAAGCGGCGGGGCGATAAGGCTGCACCTCTCTCCGATAGCGACGGGACAGGGAGAATGGGGCCAATTGGTCGTAATGAGAGGGTGAATGGTGCCGCCCCACCTCGGCCAGGACCCTGTCAATCAGCCGGGCTCCCCGCCCAACAGCAGAGGGACGAGCCGAGCGGCGGGGAGCGCTCACCAGCTTCATTTAACACCTGACAGCACGTAGGCTGAGGCACAGGAGCAGAATAGGCAATCGTGGAGGCGACATCCGTCGAGAGCCTCCCATGAATCGATACAGGGAATAGATCGTGTGTTTGGTGCTATCCAGTGCATGCGTTACAGAGTAAACAGGGCTAGTGTGGCGTACTGCTTTCACGGGCCGAGGCACGTTGGCTTCGTGAGCTGGACGGAGGCAGCGCTGTCGGCCTGTTGTTATTCTACGGAGACGCTGAAGGGTTTTGTGTACACCGGTGCATAGAAAGGAGAGGAAAGGACAGCACAGGATATTGCCAGCATATCGCTGCCATTTGGTACAGCTCCCGTATATCTTCCAACTGTGGCTGTATGTTGGGCTTATGCAAGAGCAGTGCAACTACTAAGACGCCAGCTTGGTGCCTGTATCCTGGCTCCCGGGTAACAATCTGACAGCCGGGTGTGTGTTTCTGCGTGTGTTTGTGTGCGCGTGCGTGTGAGCCAGACACACCGTGCACCCCGGGGACCCTTACAGGCTTGCCCCAAACAGGCCCGCCCCGTTCCCTTATCAGTTCCCCAATATATGTCCCAATTAGAGGGAGGAATCAGGCAGCCTTCAGTCCGGTGGCATTCCCAATGTCTTTACGGCCTGACCCAACGGCCCTGCGGCCGGGGCCCAAACTCCGCCGCCCTGCTCCCCCATTCATCCGATCCACAGGGCCCTTTCTCCGCTGCCAAGTTCCTCCAGCCCCACAACCCCACACCTCCATCCCCCTCTTGTGAGCCTCAATGGAGGGAAAAGGATATAAAGTTTCTCCACAAAGACCGATTCAATCCTCCGTCTATTCAAGAAACCTGACGCTCTCTGGCAGTGTCGGCCTCGTATCTGACCATTACGGCGAACGGTTAGAGGGAGAGAAGGGGAGAGAGAAGGAAGGAGGCAGGGAAGGAAGGAGAGGGGTCGCAGAATGGAGGATCTCCTCTCTTTAACATTACAGGGGAACTTAAATTCAACTGAGTTTAACTTCCACTTTCTTTATTCAAAGCCACACCATACAATTTCCCTTCATAAATAATAGTGATCATTGCATAATTACAGATTTTTAATCAGGGCGTTTGGGCTGAATGGAGGCCCAAGATCACTAGATATCTGGACTTAATTATCGATCATTTTTGCAGCACACATTGATTATGGTGCCTAAAATTTCCATCTATTTACATACTATTCTCAAGATAAGATCCAGATCAATCACCCAATTTTGCATTTAATAAACTGTCTAGCGAAAATGTTGACTCACCCCTCCTTCGGTGGGGCTAGCAACCCAGCCCAGCTCACCCGCCACGGATCTAGAGTCCAGTAACGTCACTAAAAACACACAAAGAGAAAGAGATTGGCCTAAACAGTTCACAAGAAACAAAACCTGTAATCATGGTCAAATACAACAAATAGAAAAGGTATAAAAAGGAATCAGGATAAAGGAAATTACTTTGGGGGGGAAATGCATTATACAGTAATTTATAAACTCACGAACATGTTTAGCAGAAGGTATAATGTATGTAACTTTGAAGATAATGAGCGTACGTTGATCATCGAAGTCTAGATTAATTTACATGAAAGGTATTCATAATTTGCAAGAGCAAGGCAACATTTTAACGCAGTGTAGCGTATAGCTCTGCATATAGCAAGGTGTGTAGACCTGTGTATACATTACTTTTTTGTTTTGCAGGGCAAATTAATTGATATAACCCAATTAATAATCAATAAGGCTTAACAAGCGTCAGCCTAAAGAGTCTAAATACAGCCACGAGTCTCTTTCTAACCAGGCTCTTTTGAATCAAGATTAAGAGGAACCAACAATTGAATTAACTAATTAAAAGAGAGAACATAACCTCACAAAGCCTTATACGTTGCGCAGTGACACAAATAAAGAAACAGTAACAGTAACAATAATTTAACAAAAAATTTGAGCAGCTATAATATATTTATTTTGATTGACTTGCCTCTAACTATAGGCCTATTGTATAGGGAGATATCCCTACCAAATTTTTGGGAAGTGATAGCCTATCTAATTGAGTAAATCCACTTTATCTCGATATTTTTGGGGAAATTATGGTGAGGCTAGTTAAAAATATAAAGTCGTTAGCGAGCCGAAACAATTTGACTTCAGGCACTAAAATAATAATTAAATAATAAAGACGACGCTCAATAATATAATATTCTAAACGGCCATCCAAGAGAGGTTTGGTGTATAATATATATATTTTTTTTTTGTGTTATCTAAAGGTATAGAGTTGAGTAGTTATATCAGTAGTTCTTCTATTAGTCGACAAATGCAGTCTACAGCGAGATTTTGGAACAGGACACTTGCGCCCGTTCCATGCAGAAGCTCTAGACCTCCAGATGCACTGCTGTGCCCGAGCGGAGCTTTCAGTAACTTAACAGGCTGGCGCATGGAACCGGAGACTGCAGACTGTGAATGCGCTTTTGGATAGCCTGTTTCATTTCCAGTAGCATACGAAACAACACAGTAGGTTGCGTAAATACGCATATGCTGTCCTCAATCGTAAGAGCAGGTCCTTGCTGCAGGAGTAAAAACGGACAGCGGAGCGAGTCTCCTGACACTTACGGAGTGGTCGAAGTCGGAACTCGCAGCAAAAAAAGTCCCAAACGCTCACCCCACCAGTTATTCCAAATCTTACCTTCGTTTGGGGGATAAGTCCGTGCAGATGATGCAAAGGTAGAAATTCCGAGCAGTAAAGAAGTCGCAGTAAACAAAATCCCAGCCATGAGTGCCATTTGTCGTTGCAGTTTTTCTCGTCTTTCTTTTCCTCACAGGTCTTGGGCTCTCTCTCTCCCTGTGGAATATGTGTTTAAAACGGAGAGAGAGCGACGCTCCAAACACACAGGCAGGAGGCGTGTCTGTGCGCTCTGACGCGGCATTCAATCCATTTAGGAAACGCAGTGGACGGGGAAAAATGTGCAAATAATCATTAACTTTACCCCCCTTCCCAACCCTTAACGTCCATTCACAACTTGACAGTGGTCAGAACTGAAACAGAACTATGCAGTACATTTTTTATACATTTGTTACTGACATCTGGATGTGGTGCAGGTCGCAACAATTGCCATAATCAAATAAAACATGTTTGGTCCTATTTATTTATTTATTTATTGAATATATTATAACCTCATAATGTTATTATATGTGGCAAATGAAAACATTCCAAATTTCAATCACTGATATGAAGCACTTAAGCCAGAGCAATTTGTCTCTATCGATCCACCTTCTTTAAATATAGTTTATCCTTATCTATTTTTATGCAAGCTGTTGGGTAGCATTTTTTTCCCTGACATGCCCCCCATCTCCCTTCCGTTCTTTTTTCAGAGGCCGTGTGTGAGAGAGACGTGATCTCTACATGTCACGGGCCTCCACTGGAGCGGAACGCTGTCCAAGGTGAAACTGTTTAAAGCAAGGTCGCCACCTAGCGGAAACAATGGCCGCTGTTTTAGCCCTCAAAATTGGATTAAGGAACAAGGACAAGCATGACCCGATAACATTACAAGAGATTCCACTTTGGGAAATTGACAATATAGCCATTTTTTTTCAAGAACACTGAGCATGGCGAGAGCCAGTATTTTTCAAATTACTGTCACTCTGTGCCCATATTATCAAGATTCTATTGAAATTGTAAGATGTCTTTTTATTATATGTGTCAGCCTAATTGGAAACAATTCGAAAATACCAAAAGGGAACCTGAGAGGAAAAACAACATATTAAGATTGAGGGGAACAGTTTGTTTCTTCGGTTCGGTCATGCACAAAGGAAGCACTATTGGGGCTTTGCAGGCAGGCCAGCTGGGTCCTGGTCTTTGTGGTTTCTTATAGGGGTCTCTCTTTCTCTACCTTTAATGCCCTCCTACACAGGGCACAGGCCGTTGATCCCATAGGGGAAACGTCCATTAGCCTATACCTCAATACAGCCAGGGCAGTCCACTAGTACATACAATGACAATGTAACCTTTAGTTATAAATACAACAACTTTGAATCTGTTTTCATAAAACCGCTTTTGGAATTGCATCCGTGGATCAAAAAGCTGCATGGAAGCAATATTTAAATTACTCTCTCTATGGGCTTACACTGAGAGAGTGAGAGAGAGAGAGAGAGAGAGAGAGAGAGAGAGAGAGAGAGAGAGAGAGAGGGGGGGGGGGGGGGGGGGGAGAGAGAGAGAGAGAGAGAGAGAGAGAGAGAGAGAGAGAGAGAGAGAGAGGGGGGGGGGGAGAGAGAGAGAGAGAGAGAGAGAGAGAGAGAGACCGCCAGAGAGAGGGAGACACAGAGAGAGAGAGAGAGAGAGAGAGAGAGAGAGAGAGAGAGCAAGAGAGCAAGAGATACAGAGGGAAAGACACACACAGACATAAAGCTAGTATTTATGTAGTAGTACAAAGATTTTTGTGTCTGAAATCAAATGAGAATGGACAAGAGGAGGAGTAGGCTGGAGGATGTAAAGGTGTCCAATGTATGTGTGTGTGTGTGTGTGTGTGTGTGTGTGTGTGTGTGTGTGTGTGTGTGTGTGTGTGTGTGTGTGTGTGTGTGTGTGTATTGGAGTGTTTGTCAGGCACTCTAAGACCACCATATTAAGTCTCAATAGTATATACTCTCGCCGGTGAAAATATCTTATCCTTAAATGGACATCTGAAGAGGCTCAATTGTGATTATTCGATTTCTCCATGATTGTCCAACACATGAAGCATTCCTGTTGCCCTCTGAAGGTAAATATGGAAACACCAGGAGGAGCCGTGTCGGACAGCTTTTCTCTCAATTTGGCCCAGGAGCAGCGTCGATCAGCGGGCCGCCGGAGAACGGGCTGTGTTGCTGAACGTCCGTGTGCAAGGGCTGCTGTGGCCATGTCACTTTCCTCCTGTGTTTGTGTCACAGTCTACTGCTGTTGATTGATTACTTTCTTTATCCTCTCATCAAACGCAGCACAGACACCGTTTTCTGAAAGGGGCAGCCTCAACCCTTTACTCCTCCAGCTAACAGCCCCTCCCCCCAACTCCTCGCCCCGCAATCCCACTCCTCGTCTGCTCCAGATGGCACTTACTGCCCACACATCTGCATTGTGTGCCAATCAAACAAACACATACACACACATACATACACACACACACACTAGCACGCAAACCCCAACTCTTTCTCACACAAATGTGCCACACACATTGAAATACACGCAAACAAAACCCAACTGCTGACACACACAAGCATGCCATACACCCACACACACACAGACCCAGAAAGCACCGCTTTCACTTACACATACAAACATATAAGACGATATTAGACACTACTATGTGAGTCTGTTTAGTTGACCCCCCTTCCTCCGCTCTCTCTCTCTCTCTCTCTCTCTCTCTCTCTCTCTCTCTCTCTCTCTCTCTCTCTCTCTCTCTCTCTCTCTCTCTCTCTCTCTCCTTCTCTTTACTTTTGCTTTGTCATGTTCTCTATCTGGCCCCTTGCTATCTTTCAGCCCCACCCACCCTCTTTTTGTATGCATACCATCTTTTCCATTGTTTCTTCCCTCCACTCCCTCCACTGATTCAGGGATGAATCTTTAAGTCCTGCTGGGTGCTGATCTCCAAGGCAAAGGCCCCGCCCACCACCCACGGACCCCAGTCTTGTGAGGGGTTGCCTGGGCACGCGGAAAGGAAGACAGTCCCCAGAGGTCAGAGCGTGTGGGAGTCTGGGAGACAAGAAGAGGAAAAAACAGGGATGAAAGGAGCAGTTTGAGGAATAGATCACAGGGCCAGTATGTGTTATTTGCAGCCAGGCACTGACACTCCAAAAACGGCTCTGATGTCTTTCCTGACCAACATGAGTCCTAGGAGAACAGTATCAGTCAAACCAACAGTAATACCCTGGTTCTGCTCAGTGTTTCTCTATGACTGCAGTAATAACATCATCTTTATGTCTCATCGTTGAGCCTTTCCGCATATCTGACAGCTTATCCAAAAATAAATAAATTCACTAATCCGTGTGGGAGAAATACAACTTTTTGGTAGCTGTTGGGAGCCGGCCAACGATCCTTGGAAACTCTCGTTTGGCCGCTTGACAAAGTTGCTGTCTTCGGAAACGTGCTTTAAATGTGTGCGATCCGCGCCTAAAACGTCAGCACATAAGTACAAATCATCTGGGAGGCCTGGCAGCCTCCCCTGCTTTACGTGAACGACATGAGAACGAGACGTTTACCAGGGCGAGAGGGAGCTGATTTAAGGCGTCTCTTAGCGGTTTTATGGCGCAGTGTCAGACTCTCCGCGGTACGCCACGAAGTCGACATGTCGCTGAAGGGAAAGACTGTGGTGCGTGTGTGCGTGTGGGTCTCAGACTCTGAAGACGGTACATATGCGGGGGGTCTTGATACGCGCGGGGTTAGGGGCGGGGAGGGGGTTAGCATAAAAAAAAACAGGCCGGTAGATGGACTATTAACGGTGTTCCTGGGTGGATCAGATCTTTAGTCACCTCACCAAGGAGGTGACATACCTGACTGGCCTGTCGCCCGTGGTGACAGAGTGCTTAGCTGGCAGGGATGACGTTACCTCGACAACCACGGCAGGATTGATGATGTCATCTGTAGAGTTCACCGGCAGAGAACATCCTTCATGGTTTTCAATTTTGTTTTTGGATTCAAAAACGAACTGAGATGTAGTGAATGTGTGGTTTCCTACTTATGACGGTTCAGTCAGCGTAATGGCTCGGAGCAACAGGGCTGGGGTAGAAGCAGGGAGAGTATTACACTATCCTTGGACGGGGTCAGTCGACTGCCTTCTCCTTCTCTGACTTCAGCATAATCAAATGCACCAGCCCATGCTGATAAATGAGAAGCCACAGGGATGTTCAATATTTAGCCAATAGATTAGGTTTCAATCCACTGTCATGGTAAACCAGGATAGCACATGCTGATAATTCTTCTCCAAACTTTTTACCCTAAATCTTCCTTTTGTTATTAATCATATTCTTATTGTTTTTCAAGTTTTTGTTGTCATTAAGATTAATATTGAATTACATACTAGGATACTTTCCTTGAAATGTTTCTGACTCAACAGAGATAGCTCCTGATAGTCGATGCCTGGAACACAATGTTTTTGCCTCGGGGAATCATTGATTCAGAAAAAAACTTGACTTGTGTAAACCTGTGTTTCCAGCAGTACCGATCGATGATATCTTTAGGACCCGTTTCTCTATCTCTTTTCTCTCTCAATTTCTCTCGTACCTCTCATGCGTCTCTCTCTCATAGTCTGTCTCTGTCTTTTTCCATTCACTCTTTCCCCCAAAGGGGTTCTAGAGAGACGTAGGGAGGTTTCACAGTACAAAGGTGAGTTTGTGTGTGTGTGTGTGTGTGTGTGTGTGTGTGTGTGTGTGTGTGTGTGTGTGTGTGTGTGTGTGTGTGTTTGTCTGTGAAGGACGTTGAGGTAGTGCTATGCATGGTAACCACCAAAGGTAAGTTGACTGATATTTAGCAGGCGTTACCATGGCGCCCCGCTGCACCCAGTCAGCATTTGGAGCTTATTGAGTTGCAGAGAGGGGCAGAGAGCTGTCAAGCGCTCTCAGGGACACTTAGTCACACACACACACACACACACACACACACACACACACACTGCAAACACATACTGCAATCAATACAAATAACACCTGCACAGACAGACAGACCACCAAAAAAAATTTATTCAAAATAATCACCCCCTCCCCCAGCGCGCTCAGACACACGCGCACGGAATTCTACAAAGTAGCACCTGCCCACTTGTGGTTCTTAAAATAATCATATTAAAATGTACTCACAGCACCACGCAAACTATCATACCACAGCATCCCTCACACCCACACGTCCAACCACAGACACATACACACACACACA
>CM030177.1:9804426-9834426 GCA_017639675.1 Aplochiton taeniatus
CTCTCTCTCTCTCTCTCTCTCTCTCTCTCTCTCTCTCTCTCTCTCTCTCTCTCTCTCTCTCTCTCCCTCTTTCTCTCTCACTCTCTCTCCCCCTCTCTCTCTCTCTCTCTCTCTCTCTCTCTCTCTCTCTCTCTCTCTCTCTCTCTCTCTCTCTCTCTCTCTCTTACTGCCATCACATCTGAGCTTCCTCAACCTCTCCCTTTTCTTTCCACCGTGCGACAGTCAACACACCAGTAGCCAAGTGACACACCCCTGCTCCCTCTCCTTCTCTTACTTTATTTCGTTCTCTATCAATAAATAATGGTTCTTCAAGCAATCTTTTTCTGTCCTCCACTCACTTGCCCCCAGCCGTCTGCCCTCTCATCTCTCCTCCTGCGTCCTCTCTCTGTCTCCGTCTTTCTCCCCCTCTACATCCGTCGTTCATCACTAATTGACGGTTCATTGCCGTCACCTTGATCCTGGTGGTCTGCATAAACACCATCTATCACAGGGGAGCCATGTTTGCCCCGCTAACTCAAACAGGGGAATCAGACGGGGAGGAGAAATGACACTCGCCGTGGTCTTGGCAGGATAGACAGGAGGGGGAGGGGTGGAGGTTACACACACATGCACGCCCCCCCCCCCCCCCCCAGTGTCCAGGTGCGGACGGCCCCGCTGATAAAGTGCTCGGAGGTCACAGCCACCAGGCTAGATGGACTGAGCTCTGGCTAATGGATGTCTGAGTCCGTGTTAGCGGTGGCAGGTGCTGGTGAACACGACCAGCAGCACCGGCTCCCTGTACACTCAGCGTGACCATGGAGGATGGATGGATCCCTGCCGCCACGCGTGAGATCAGAGGGAATGCCTTAACCATGTCTGCCTCGTCAGCAAAGCCAGTTGGAACGTAGGAGCATGTAGGAACGTCTCGTCGGAAGGAATGGCAGCGCTCTTAGAAACGCAGTGCAACAGGTAGGTGACACAGATTCGACAGACGTTTGGGCGCAGTATTGGTGGAAGAAATCAATAGGATGTGATCGTACCATCTTCAAAGCGTACCAACCAAAGGGAGGAAAGACATCTATCGTCGTCCAGCGGAGTTTGTCGATAATCAATCGATCATCAATGCTCTTCTACATTGTGTGTGTGTGTGGGTGTGTGTGTGTGGGTGTGTGTGTGGGGGTGTGTGTGGGTGTGTGGGTGTGTGTGTGGGATGGGGTAGCTATAATGATCATCTTACAGTTGGCAAAAAAATAAATGAGGCCTCGTGGCTTAAAAAGAGCAGCATAAAGCGACGCTATATTCTCTAAAATGTACTACAGCAGCAGCATAATGTACGACCCATTTCGAAACGTGGTGAGGTTCCTGAGTCTGTGTGAAGGTTTGGAGGTGCTATGGACGAACAGTCGGCCGCCATCCAGGTCGAACCCAATCCTGTAGCACCTAATAAACAAAGAAATAGCCTATCAGAGAGAGTATGTGTGTGAATCAGATGAGATCTGGGGCTGGCCTAGGGCAGAATATCGAATCATCCCTACTTAATATTGACTCAGTAAGAAGATCAGGTAGATGACCTTATTAGTGAATGTTAGCTCTATGAGGATCTAATCAGGTTCAATCCAAACATTTGGCCCCTCGTCCCCACCAGAGCAGAACCACTGACTCCCAGCAGCCAACGGAGAAACAGAGCAGTACGTTTTTTCCAAAAGCAACTTGCAACTTTAGTCTGTTACAAAGTATGTTCATTCAAATGTACTCTCTGTAAGACGCTTTGGAACGTAACAATTTTGAAAGTGACTTTGGTAAGTTACTCTACCTGTCTAATATGTGTGTACAGTATATAACTCAGTAAATGACATTGGTAGGATAAGGGGCATGCACCAAGTTACCAACTAATAGTGCAAGTGCTAACGGTAATTGTCACTGAACAAAGGCACGTGTATTATTTATTTGTATAATCGTCAGCATCGCATGTCAAACATAGCCAGGAGAGAAAGGAAGTGAAGTTGTTTATTTTTGTACCCTTGACAACAGGCTAATAACCTTCACGTCCTCCATCTTGGGCGTCTTGGCCCGGCTGTCTTTTCTATTCACTATAATTGAGCAGCTCTACCTTGAGTACAAAGCTTGGCTTTATAATGGTTATTATTCACCAACTCCCTGAGGGTCACGGGGTCAGACTAGTGTCTGTTAGCGAGGGGCTGTATTGAGTTTCCTTCTGTGAGTCTTTTGGTATCGCTCCTTTAAGAGGTCACCTGGCAGGAGAGAGAGAGGACAAAGGTCAGCCAGCTGAGAAAGGTGAACCCTGGGAAATGTAGGACGGGGTCAAAGGAGGTGAATGAAGCAGACTATAGTTTTTGAAGGCACTTTTTTGTCATTAGCGAGATTCCTTCACCCTCCGATTTATTGGGGACATCAGTTTTAGTGTTGGGGGGAAAATGTCGGACCACCCTCTTCCACCCAGCTCAATTTCCTGACCTTCCTAATTCCCTCTACATTGGACCACCAACCATCACCTTCTGACAAAGTAAATGTGTGTTTGAATATGCATGCAGAGTACATGAGTGTGTGTGTGTGTGTGCGTGTGTGTGTGTGCGTGCGTGCGTGTGTGTAAAGTAATGTTCTGCATTCCTTTTTAAAGTAGTGTTTTTATGAGTAAACCCGGCGATGTCTGGCATGCCAGAGACAGGAGAGTTTTGTCAAAACAGAGCCAAGAAAATAAGAGGAAATGATCTCCCCACACGCCACCACACAGGGCCATACCTCACTTTAACTGCCCTTCACACCCATTGAATAGTATTATACATCTTATCGAGAAATAGCTATGAAGAGAGACAAAAAGAAAAGAAGTGAACAGTGAGAGAGAACTAGTAAAAAAGAAAAACAGATGGATCGAGAGAGAGAGAGAGAGAGAGAGAGAGAGAGAGAGAGAGAGAGAGAGAGAGAGAGAGAGAGAGAGAGAGAGAGAGAGAGAGAGAGAGAGAGAGAGAGAGAGAGGGAAGTAAGTGAGGATAAACTTAAACTTGTGAGCAGCTGTGTTGACAGGAGAGAGACGTGTGCATGTTGACTTTGTGGGCATTATCTAATGACTGGGCTTGCCCACAGCATCGTGCATCAGCTTTGGTGTGAACACAGACACATTTGTGGTAACTGAGGAACACAGCAAAACCACCTCTCTTCATCGAGATCTCCGTTGCACTCTTGGAATGTTCATTGTTTTAAAGCGGATAGTTTTGACCAAAGTCGCACCATGATGGCTAGAATTACCCACTTACACCGTAAAGAAAACCAAAGGAGACGGAGTCCTAGTCTACCTCTCAATCCTGTGAGGACATGCTTGTCCCTCAGCCCTGACAGTCCAACTTCTTCCATCCCTCTTATTCAGCGTGCTTTGGAGCCCCTGCGGGACACTTGGCTCCATCAAACTGAATGGACCAGTCCACGACAGTCCAGGCCGTAGAATTGGACCAAGTAGAACGGATCAGTCCATCCATATCCGTGGTCCCCAGTGGCGGTGTTGCAGTGGCACGCAAAACCAACTAAAACGTCAACCAATGCTGTCCACGCAGTTGACCTTGCCCAGCTTTAATTGCCGTGGAAACCAGCCTCGTCTTTGTGTTCCATCCATGCGAGCTCCACAGCCCAGACAGCTATCTCTCGGAGCCTGAGCAGAGATGGGAAGGGGCAGGAGACTCAGCGCGTCGATCATCCGTCGAGGGCGCTGCGATGATATGCCATCGATTTTGCGCCGGCCGTTATCGGAGCCGGAGACGGAGCTTGTTCTGCTCGCGCTAGCCCGCTGGGCGCCCGGCTATCGAGTGATGAAGAGCCAATCAATGGGACACGGGTCGATAAATCCCTGATAGAGATGCCAAGGGATGAGGCTTTTATCTCCCCTGCCAGGCTCCTTGATATCACCGTCAATCTCATTATTTCACCGTGGCCCCGCGGCCCCCCACCCTCCCAGCCTAAATCACTTTTATATGGCCTGCATGTGCCGGATATTTCCTCAGCCTTGGCAAGCCTGGTTAGGTGGCGCCGTAAAGTGACTGTAAAACATTGCTTAAGCTGTGAATGTTTATAAATAAATAATTAGCGGAGAGCAGAGAGGGAAGAGGCGGAGAGAGAGGAGGAAATGACTGTAATATTTATGACGCTGGTAAAGGAGAAACGAAAAAAGTGAGTGTGAAATATGGCCGTTGACGACATCAAGGGCAGCCTATTCATTTGGTTAATTGAGAGGAGAGTTTGGAATGAAATAGTGAGGGGGTGGGGTTTAGTGAACCATCGGGGACACACCCTGTCCACTCTACCCACAATGCCCCAGTTGATGAAGACAGCACATCTTCTTTCATTACATTAGTGTGTGAACCAAACAGTCAATTAGGAGGATTCAAATCATTCTGCCCAGCCCCTGGCCATCACTCTTTATAAGGGTTTAAGCAAAATGATGTTGACCGTGGTGCAAATGTCCCCCATTAGACCATGGTAAGGTTTCACCACTTGCCTCATCCGTAATAAGGTGTCAGGTGCCACCCCCCTCTTCAGCTTGGCATCCTTCAAGGAGAATCTGGCCCCAGGCTTGTAAGCACAATTAGCCAAATGGCAGAGGCGACCGCTAGCGTTGGCATGAGCATGGATGGCACTACATTCCTGTTCAATTTGACCAATTTGTATCCACTAATTGCATATTCAAATTATTCTTGCCCTTGAAATAGCCCAAAATGAACTATTCACAGCTAGTGCGTGTGTGTGTGTGTGTGTGTGTGTGTGTGTGTGTGTGTGGGTGTGTGTGTGTGTGTGTGTGTGTGTGTGTGTGTGTGTGTGTGTGTGTGTGCGTGTTTCAAAAGGAAATCATTAACCGCTGAAACACCATGTTGCCTGCAGGATCACTCAGTACAAACATACTCAAATATCCTGTCTCCTCGGGGGGACCCTCCAAAGAGAATAATTTCAATCTTTTATTCATGCTGTTTAATGTAACTCTTTAATCTGACTGGAAGCCCTGGGGAGCCCTAATCCAGGAAGCTGCCCAGGGCTGAGAGTTCTCCTGTTCATGTCTCCCCGTTACACGAGTCCCTATTGTGGACTCAATCAATCACGCAGTCATTACACCAGAGCTATAAGCCATGCCAAGCTGTGCCAAGCCATGCCAAGCTCTGATTCCGAGGACCCGTATCATAGCTCTTCGAGGCCTATGCCAGAGTGCGGCTGCCAACTAGCCTCTCAATGATGCTGTGTCAATATGGTCCGTGAGGGCTATATTCAGAGCATGCGTGTGCGCTGGTAGCTTGGCTGCTGTGAACGTAGAATTAGAATGAATAGAATTGACAGAGTGCCTGGAATCATAATAATAGAGGTTGGGACACGCACAATGGCTGACCTTTAAGCCTGTTGTCAAGGGCGACAATAGTTACACATTACTTTACATTTTTTTAATTATAATTGAAACGAGTGGCTGTGCTTGGGGATTTCAGAGGGCTGAATTTAAAATGAAGACGATTTTATTCTCAAGGTTGTACTTAAAAGCTAAAATGAAAGCCGCTGATTAATGAGCCCAACACTTGACTCAAATGCTTTTAGCAGCGTTACCCTCTGACAGGCCATTTTGTTTCACAGCAGAACACCAGAACCTTAAACCCAACATACAGATAAACTGATGTTTCCACCTCCTCCTTCTTTAGTGGGTTCCAATATACTTTAGGACTTCTATGCGTGGCAAGACACAGTGTAAATTCATTGAGTCAACTCATTCTCACCCTCTCCTCTCCTCTCCTCTCCTCTCCTCTCCTCTCCTCTCCTCTCCTCTCCTCTCCTCTCCTCTCCTCTCCTCTCTCTCCTCTCTGAACTGGATTGGGAGTAAGGACCATATTACAGTTTTTCACAATTGCTAAAACAATAAATTCCATTCTCTGACCCAAATTGTCAGTGGCCTAAACCCATTTGCCAAATCATTCACCCTTTCGGCAAAATCTTAAACAAGTTTAGCTAGTTAGACACAATTTTAAAAACTCATCCACTCCTTTTGCAAAACTCTAAGCATATTTCTCTCCAAAGCACAATTCGCACTGTGATGCACATGTGCTGCAAAATGGTAAACACTGGCGGTGAAAGTTAAACACAACTTCAACACAGTTGTCATTGTTTACACACAACGACTCAAAATTGTTCACACTTGTTTCTAATGATGTGATCAAACCAATTGTACAGAATATAAGCCAGTTCAGAGTGCACGGGTGGCACAGGAGCGTTGAATGTTGAAACAGTAATGGATAAAAACATTCTGAGAGGCCAGAGGTGGTGAACGAGGAGGAAGAGTACGTGTAAGAAGTGGTGGACGAGGAGGAAGAGGACAAGGGCGAAGAAGAGAAGGAAGGAGAGCTGTCTCTGACGAGATTAGAGCTATACTTACATTGATCATGTCATCAACCACGGGTTAACTATGAGGGAGGCTGGACTGAAAGCCCAGCCCAACTTGAGTCGGTTTACAGTAAAGTGGCATCCATAGTTCAAACCTACCTACCTGCAGTTCTGCGTCCTATTCTGCACATATCATGTACAATGAGATTGCACGTTTAGCAAAGAGCAATATATGGCTGTTGTAAAAATGGTTAACATTGTCATTAGGCTTAGGGAGATAAGAGATCACATCCTAAATGAAGCAGCAGCGTTCACCATATATTTATGGTTTCTGTACAAATTCCCATGTGGTATAGGATTCTGTTTTGTATGCTGTACTACAGTAACTACAGTAATGTGTTGGAGAAATAAATATTTTCTGTATCACCTTTGCATTGATGTTCACTTTGTACAATTCAACCCCTCTCACTAGATTACTTTCACTCTAGAACATTGTATGGAAATGAAGGTATAGTAATGAAAGACAGAAGAGCTTTAGATTCAGAACAACAGTGTGTACATGGTATGACAAAAAAAAAGACTATAACATTTTTTTTCAATTGCTAAAACACCAAAAAAAACACATAACAAAATAACACATAAAGCACAGTTATTGAAACGGACACTCAAGAGGTCAAAACCTCAGCCTAGATCTGCACAACTATAACCTCAGCCTCAAACTTTTTTCATAACACTACACAGTGTTTTGCAAAACTCTAAACACAGTTATCTACATAAGACACAGGAATCGGACATAAAGTCAAATGTTTGCCCTTTCAAAACACTACCATTCCAAATGCTACACTCATGGACTAATTGTCCAATGCACAGGCCACCTGACCAAACACCTAACTGCTCGATTGTCAACTCATCAATCAGGATGTAAGCACTGTCTAGCCAGGGAAGATACTGGCTGGGATGTTGATAAGGTGCTGTGGCCAGACCCTAGCTCGGCGGCTAGCTATGCAACCAAAGTATTTTTCGTTCCTCTGATTGTTTCCCACCCCTGTATATTCTTTTCTTGAAGTTCTTTTCTGTTTACTGAATTTGAAAGAGAGCATCATTTTTGTTCACACAACTGTGATGTATACTGTATGTACTGTGGATGTGTTGTTTTGTTTGTCCACTGGTCAGTGGAGAATTGTTTTGTTTGTTTCAACAGTATATTTGTGTTTCCGCACATATTTCTGTAGACTTGGACATTTTTCTGCAGAATTATTTACACACGGAACCATTATGATAAGGCCTACAAAGATGAACGTGCTTGCAATTGAGCTCAGCAGTGTGTAGTTGGTTGCACCAAAATCTGGTCATTTGAATGAAGTGCGTGCCAATGTTTTTGTAGTTTTGATTGGAGTAATTCATTTTGCAGGATATCTGAGGTGTTTTGCACTTTGGGGTGTGGGGTTATGTAAATTGTGTTTAGTGTTTTGACAAAATTAGTCCTGTTTTCAAAATTGAGCTTAAGCAATTGTAAAGAACAGTATGATTTTTTTTTTTTTTGCCATTTCATGCAAAAACTTGGTTTTGAGATGTGCTCATGGTAATTTGAAAGCAGTGTTTCTTTTTGCAGGAGATATGAGGCATTTAGCATTTTGTGTGTGAAATTTGTGGATTTGTCGGTAGAATTTAGAAATAATTAGACCTTTCAGAAAAAGTGTGAAAGCAGTTTTAGAAAACTGTAACTGCACTACAATCTGATTGCTAAGTGCTGATGACTGTATTATACTTTTGTTTTTGCAGAATGAGTTTACTGGACGCTGTGTTCTCCATTTTCTGATGTAGTGTCTAATAAATGCTCTGTGTTTTTTTTTGACTGGCTGTGTATATGGTCTGAAATAATTGTTAGATTTTTGCCAGAAGAGTCAGGGGTTATGTGAATGTAGTTTGATTATTTGGATTTGTGTTTAAAGTTTTGAGAAAAAGGGGGAAGGTTTCAAGAAATGTGTTTTAGCAATTGTGAAAAACTGTAACCTGCCTTTCAATGCATTTCCGCAAACAGGGACCAACTCTGCCTGGCGATAATCACTGACCCAATCCTCTATTGGATAAGTCGCTTCTGAAGAAACCAAAAGGAAAACAATACAGTTTGCAGTATTCGAAATCTGAAAAATATTTTTTTCCCCCAAAATGTCCTAAATTATTTTGTGTGATCAAAGGTTATCATCCGGAATTATGCAGAGTCTATTTAATATGTTTACCATTACAAACAAGGATCAGTTCCACTGTTCTTTCATTCAAAATTCAGCAACTTCCTCCTGCTCTGCCTGTTGCTTGTCACCCCCTGGAGGCCGGGGTTAAAAAAAACAACTGCATACGGACTAATGGGTTAACAGGAAGCAAACATTCCTTCAATTCTCACCTCACACTTCGACATACATTGAAATGGTAGACTTTAGTCCGACAATCGTCCAGGCAAGAGTAGCCATCTTGGAGAATCTTCTTGCCCAAAAGACTTTGTTTATCTATTATTATTATTTATTATTAATCCTTCAACGTGCTGTGAAATTGTCACGAGATTTGCCCGTCGTCATGGAGCCTCGCCAGAGGGGAGGTGACCAAATCAAGTAATTGACCAGCGCTAACGACCCAGTCACACCGAAACAGGACGCTAATCAGTGGATAACGACATTTCTTTAGCAGCATGGAAGCACAGTGAACATTATAAACCTCTGTCAGCTGTGAGAAAGGCAATCACAACAGCAAAGCCTCAGGAGGGGAAAATGTAGGCACAGGTCCGCCATTCCATTCCTGGCAACTTGTGAAAATGGTGCAACATGCACTGTTGTAGTAGCGTTCACACGTTCAATATTTTAAAGTACCTAAAATTTCTAAACCTCATTATAATGGACCTCACTTACCTCACCCCACCATAGTAGAATACAATTGTCAGAGAAGACATGCCCTTTTTAAATAAGTGCTGAAACTGAAATTTGTGGTGCCCTTTCTGCCTCTTAAACAACAACCCCCCTTGTTTCTGTTTGGATACTTTGGGGTCATCATTGCCCCATGCCTAAGTACGTAAGGACATCGGTTATAATAATCTTGGCATAACCGATGCTGCCCTGGTCCCCGGGTTCTTAGAGAGCAGTGCGCTTAATAATTTGCACATTTGTTCTGCTGTCGACAGGGTGTTTATGTTGTATGTATTTTAATGTTAAGTTCAAGTGTGACAAACCTACTTGCAAATATGCTGTGTTTCATTTAATTGACTGGTCTACTAATACACTCAGTACCTTCTTTGTAATGTGAATGTGTGTGTGTGCGTTTGTTTGTGTGCTAAAAGCGAGCGGAGATTGTGTGTGTGTGTGTGTGTGTGTGTGTGTGTGTGTGTGTGTGTGTGTGTGTGTGTGTGTGTGTGTGTGTGTGTGTGTGTGTGTGTCTGTGAGTGAGAGAAAGAGAGACAGAGACAGAGACAGAGACATAGATACAGGGACAGGGACAGAGACAGAGACAGAGACAGAGACAGAGAGAAAGAAAGAGGGGAAAAAGAAAGACAGAGTGATGTCAAGCCCCAAGGCTTGCCTCTCTCCTGTGCTTCTTGCACACCCCTTTGACTGTCCCCCTGTTAGGCTAAGCGCTGTGTCCGACAAGCCGCAGCGGGACACATTTCTCCGCAGTGTTTTCTGTTTTCCCCCGCCGATGGCAAAATGGGAGGTGATGCATCGAGAGTGATGAAACATTTATCGCAGGGCAATTTTTCATCAAGCCAAGGAGAAAGCCTGCATCAATATTTCAATGTGCCCATTTGCAGTGTTTGTGTAGAGAGGGAAACAGAGAGAGAGAGACGGAGACAGAGAGCTTCCACGTACGGCCTCCAATGCTGTTTGTTTCTATTCGAGCGTGGCCTTTTCACGGATATTCGGCGTGTCTTGTCACCTGCTTCGAGTACGCCAGCCCCCTCTCCTCCTCCTCTCTCTCCTCCTCTCTCTCCTTCCCTTCCCTTGCGTCCTGCCGGCTGATTCTTACGGGGCAGTGGAGGAGTTGCTCGGTCGGTGTGTTTCTCTGCGCCATGACCCCCACCACCACCACCACGCTCCTTCCTGTTGCTATCCGCAGTAACTTGCTACTCTCCTGAGCGCTTCCAGCTGTCACACTCTGTCAGAGTTCACGGCGCTGGTTTTAGTCGCCGCATTAAATATTCATCGCCGAGAGAGAGAGAGTGAGAGAGAGAGAGAGAGAGAGAGAGAGAGAGAGAGAGAGAGAGAGAGAGAGAGAGAGAGAGAGAGAGAGAGAGAGAGAGAGAGAGAGAGAGAGAGAGTGAGGGAAGAAGGTAAGAATGGGGAGGGAGGTAGGGAGGCGACAGGTTCACCAGCCACCCGCTCCCTCCATCACTATCACGCTCTCCCTTCCTCCCGTCTCGTCCCCTCTCTCCCTCTCCGTCTTTCCCTTTTTTCTCCTCTCATCCCTCACTATCTCTCTCTGTCTCTCCCAGCTTTTCCTCTCTCCTACTCCGTCTTCCCTTTGTCACGTTCATTTGTGCCGGCAACTCTTTTTTCGTTGAGACAAACACAAGACAGACGGACAGAAAAAAAGACTGATAGCCCGATAAATATATAGACAGACAAGCAGATAGATAAAACAGACAGAAAGAAAGCCAGATAAATATATAGACAGATAAGCAGATAGATAAAACAGACAGAAAGAAAGACAGATAAATATCCAGACAGATAAGCAGATAGATAGAACAGACATTTCTCCGCAAACCGCATTATGGCTGCCATATGGAAAAAGCAGCTGCAGTGCCAAAATAGAAGGGAAGACTGCGCTGATGGGGGGGGGGGGGGGATATGTGTATAAGGATACGGAGAGGGAGAGACAGATTGAGAAGGGTGAGCGACAAAGAAAAAGAAGAGCCAGTGAGAACTCAAAAAGGGTGAGGAGGGATGTTAAAGAGCTGGAAAAGGGGGCCATGGGGTGGCAGAGGGGAAGGGGGGCAGTATGAATATTTGATCCTTCAAGGGGAGGTGCCCTCCCAGAAGCCCTTGTGATCAGCGGGGGCTGTACAAATATTTACCTTAAACACAGCACTGAGGAACATGAGAGCAGAGGGGAGCAGGGAGGGAGAGAGAGTGAGAGAGAGAGACAGGAGGGGGGAGCGAATGACACGGCGGGGAGTGGAGACAGACAGAAAGAGAGAGAGAGAAAAGGAGGTGTGTGAGAGAGGGAATGGGACAGGGAGGAGGGACAGCGGGAGGAAAGGGGAGGAAGGGAGAAAAGAGAAAAGGAGGATGACAAGATATGGGGAGAAGAAAAGAGAGGGAGGGAGAGAGGGAGAGACAGCAAGAGAGGGAGGGAGAGAGAGGGAGAGACAGCAAGAGAGAGAGGGAAGGAGGATGAAGAGAGCAGAGCCATGGCACAGCACGACACGTGCGCTTCCTTCACCCTCCTCGGCAAAACTGGGTCAGTGCAACACAGAGAGGATTTAAGCTGTTCAGAGAGGGGGGGGGGGGGGGGGGGGGGGGCTTTGGAGGGATGGAGAAGAAGAGGGGAAAGAGAGTAGGACGAGACAAATTAGAGAGGAAAAAGTCAGATCGGAGTGAGAGAGAGAGAGACAGCCGAGAGAACAACAGACGGAGAGAGGGAACACGAGAGGAAGAGGCGAAACAAGAGGGATGGAGATCAGGAGAACATACAGCTCATACATAGATGGGTGTGTGTGTGTGTTTGTTGAGTGGTGTGTTTTGGTGGGCCCATTGCTGCTGTGTCGTCGTCAATGGGTCCTCAGGGGTTCAACGTGATGGAGGGGTAGCTTTTACAGTGGTGCCCACCTCTCTGTCTCTCTCTCTCTCTCTCTCTCTCTCTCTCTTTCTCTCTCTCTCTCTCTCTCTCTCTCTCTCTCTCTCTCTCTCTCTTTCTCTCTCTCTCTCTCTCTCCTTCTTTCATTCTCTGTGGCTGTCCCTATCTCTCTGTCTCTATCTGTCTCAGTCAGTACTGCAGTGGGAGGAGGTGTGTGCGAGTTTGTGAGAGGAGAAAAGAGAGGCAGAGACATAGAGAGGGTGGGTGTTTGTGTGCGTGTGTTGTTACCTTGTGCTTCTATAGTGCCTATACGTGTTTGGACATATTTATTCAGTTAAAACCGCCACACTTTGTGCTACCTGAGTCCTAACATTGAGAGGGCACGCGCACACACATGTACACACACACACACACACACACGCGCACACATACACAAACTTGCGTTCTAACTCATAACGTTACACAACCACTCCTATAGAGCCTACCAACACAAACAGAAGTGTATGGGGGCTTGGTCATGGCCAAAACAACTACAAAGCAAACCGTCTTTTTAAGTCTGGTGTGGTGAGCCAACCGGTGCCCGCCGTCGGAGAGCGCTCATCACCGACATCAAACAGACGTCTTAGAGTGAGGGGAGGCGGTGGGGGCATGCCAACCGGTTGGCACAGATGGCCAGAGTCAAGCGGGACATTCTAATGAGGCGCAGGTAGCCATTAGTAATCTGGGCAGGGAGCAGAGCCCGAGAGACCACAACATACAGGTGCATTCTGGGATTGGAAAGAAGGGGGGAGAGCTAGATTTTTTCCCTGACATCTTAGTTTATCTGCACCGTCCACCTTACACAAACCAACACACACACACACACACGCACACGCACACACACACACACACACACACACACACACACACACACAGACACACACACACACACACACACACACACACACACACACCACACACACACACACCACACACACACTGACAAACTGTCTCTCTCAGTATATCTATAGGCAAGCACATACCACACTCAGCATACCATATATCAGAGTTGAAACAGCATGGGCCAGGCTCATATCTATCCGAGTGAGTCTGCTGGTTCTCTCCCAGTGCAGTGTTGGGGTTATTGAGTTCATCACGCATTGTATCTAACTTAGCCTTTTACTGCCATCTAGTGGTGAGCAAGGTGTACACATTTTTTTTATTGAAAATGCGGAATGAGGCAGGGATGAATTTGGAAGGTCAAAAATGTGCATTTTCTGTGCACTTTTCCATGATTCCTTAGCAATAAAAAATGCATTAAAAGAGGCCAAGAAAAAACAACAACCAAAGGAAAATTTGTATTGTTTTGTATTGTTTATTATTGTAAAACCGCCAGTCATTGGTTGTAGGCTATCTATCTGAGCGAGCATTTCCTCTGTTTTTCTCTCTAGCCAGAAATAAGGTCAAGAGTCTGTCAAGTAGACTTAATATTAAAGTTACATGCATCACCGATCTAAGATGGTATTCCCACACATCATGCCCTATAGATAATTGTAATTCTAAGCATAAGACAACGTTTATTAGTTGGTTAGAAGAGGCTTCAATAATGTACGGTTCAAGAAATTATAAATACATTTATGGTGGGTTGTTGCCACTATTAGAGTGGTCACCGTTAATCTACAGATGCATTAGATGAAGATGTTGCTGAAGTTGATATAATCTCAACTGTCGAATTTAACTACTCTGGAAAGATGATGATATAAACCACAGAAACATTTTGAATGAGATCAGAAAAAAAATGTAGTTACCTGATTTAGCCAGTAGATGTCATCTTATGACAACCATTTAGAAAAATTAAGGAACTTTCCTTTTGCTGAAGGACAACTCAGGTTTTAAGATGAGAAATCTACATCACAATTAGTAGGCTCCTGCTCTATCTGCAAATTAGACCCAGACTGGTCCCTTATAGCCAGGTCAGAATAGATCTGATAGGGACTGCGAACCCGTAAGGTTATGCAAAGAAAGGTCAAATGCACTGCCTTAATATGTTAGGGGACCTATTATGCTGTTCCGTATTTTCTGACATAAACATATGGTTACAATGTCGGATTTTTACATTAAACATGACCAAAGATTCAAATAATGATGTAAAACTGTAAAAATGTGTATGTAAAAGTAATTTCTGTGAGCAAAAACCTCTGGCTTCAGACTGCTCTGAACGTTAAGTTTTCAACAGTTTTTTTTCTATTTCCGGGGCAAAGGGGGCGTACTGACGTCAGTTTGCCCTGGGTTTCTGTATATAGTCATCTTCTGCAGGCACAGCAAGGCCAGAAGCACTGGGTGCTGCCCCTGTTCAGGCTTCTGCGAAGTTGGCCAATCAGAAGAAAGTGTGCTTTTAGGGAGGGGGGCCTTAAAGAGACAGGGGCTAAAACGGCTTGATTCAAACAAGGATAAAAGGAGGTAATACATGAATGGTCAGTTTAAGATAAATACAGATATTTTTTTAACTGTGAATCATGAAAAGCTACTCTAGTGGAGTCTCAGAATAAAACAAAAAGTGGTAAAAATGAGCATAGTAGGTCTCCTTTAATAAATATGTTTATTCATTAGTGAGTTCTTAAGAATTCTTTTTAGTCTTTTAATTGTATTGATTGTACATAATATCCAGTACTGATAGTTTCAATTGATACCGAGTATCAGTTAAATACTAAAGATAGATGTTTTTATTTTATTCGCAATTTTACAATCTTTTTAAATGTATTTTTAATTAAAAGATTTGCATCTGCTGGTCCATGTTGGTTTGGTTAAAACAAAATCAAATCTGCCCTCTGGATTTTGTTTATGGGGATCAGTAGAGGACATTTGTTTTGGATATTCTTATGACGCTATCAAATCCTATTTTCCCACATCTGAGAGTTAAATGTGGCATGACGCATACTTTTGCATTTCCAAAGGATAGCTCTGCCTCTGATTATTTCGCTCTCTTTGAGCAGTCATGAGGGTTGGATCCAAAACATCCAGATCATATGTTTTCACAACAGGATCAGGTTGATAGATTTCAACATGGCCTAAACTCAATTCATGGTAATCACGTGTGATTGCATAGCGACAGCGTGGTCTCTGGTCAGACATCAACTTAGATAGGCCTGCTGTACGATAACAGAGCACCGACTAACTGATGGTCTATTTCAGACAGGTTTGTGGAAATGAACAGTAAACAGCCCCATACCACGGGTAATATATCAATCCACCTAACTAATACGAACACCTTCCAAGCAGAAACTACCAAGCAAACTCACACATCCAGATGTTTTTTTGTTGTTGTTGGGTTTTAATCTAAACAAGCTATTATATTTTTGGGCGATGGAAATATGTTGTCATAATCCTTATAGATAGAAACTCAAAAATCTGCATGCACATTTGGTACATAATAATGTTATTTCATGTTCACACAGAGTGTCTCTCACAGAAACAAAGCAGAAGAGAGTCTGGATGAAAGTGATCCCATTCCTTCAGGGGTAACTACTTTTTGACTTGGGTGTGTCTTAGCCAGTGATCCATCCTTGTTTGTTTGAAATTGAAAAACGAAGAAAAGACCTACTTGACAGTACTGATAGCGATAATCATTCCCCTAGGACATTTTATTAAATTCAAACTAATTATCCTAGCCGATGAATAGAAAGGGGAAGAGATACTTCTAATTACAATCCATATACAAATATAATAACTCAGCCCTTTTCGTATAATGACTCAGCAAACCTGTCAAGTAAAATTCAATGATTTCCAAACTCAATAAAGCCAAGATGTCTTGTAGTGGCCCACTGAACGGTGATCATGTGGGTTCACTTAGGGTTGAAATCAGTCACAGTCTCTAGGTGATAAGTCAAGCCGACAGCAATGATCAGCTCGAGAGGGAAAACCACTCCTTGTTCCCTGCGGCTCACACTTTAAGGCCTAGTTAAACAGCTAAATGATCCGAAGAAAAAAATGTTACTGAGAGTTTGACAGATTTTTTTTTCGAGTATTCCAACTATCAGCGAATTTGATACTCCTTTTTAAGGGCAACCTATTTATACATCTCTTCTTGTAAGAATTGCGCTTCAACACTTTTAAGACAGTATAACTTTGATGTGTATTAGTCTTAAAATTAACTAGAGGGTGCTCTAGATTATACAGAGCTTAGGTTATCGTATTTTAATCAAAACAAATGTTTCAAAGGGCTCTGAAAGCTCCACTCTTTTTATCGGGAGTGGTGTGTGTTTGTGTGGAGGGGTCTCTGCTGAGTTTGTTTAAGATCTAATCAAACTCCATTTGATGGGCATAATGCCTTTTTGTTTCACACACTTTACCCCTGAGTTACGATGTGTGCCCATGTCCGTGCAACAGGTGTGGGTTTACAGTGAAACCATATATGGTGCCGTACAGCAGGTATTGTGTTTACATGCTCCCTGCTCTCTGTGTGGGTGTGAGAGAGAGAGAGAGAGTGTGTGTCTGTGTGTGTGTGTGTGTGTGTGTGTGTGTGTGTGTGTGTGTGTATGTGTGTGTGTGTGTGTGTGTGTGTGTGTGTGCGTGCGTGCGTGCGTGCGTGAGTGCGTGTGTGTGTGAGTGTGTTCCATCCATAAACCTAGCCTCTCCCACAGTTCAATGCAACAGGCACATCTGTGTCGTGTGATGGCTGCCGCTTCACGGTGCTCCAGATTGATTCATGGAGCCAGGCCAGGGCCGGGGTGCTGGGGGCTGGGGACGGGGGCTTGGGGTTAGGGGCTGTATGGCCTGGGGGCCCTGGCTACACAGGCTTCAGCTGGTATTCCACTTCGACCATTGTGTAATCACATATACCTCCCAAAACCTGGCCTCGCCTACATACCTCCCACAAGCTGTCTGTCTGTGTCTTTCCCTCCGTCGGTCCCTCCATATCTTCACATGCCTTTGGTCAATCAACCTTATTGACTCTCCTCTTTCTTCCTTTTATTCTCTCTCTACACAGTATATATTTGTCTTTCTGGCTTCATCTCGTTTTACCGTTCATCACCGATAACTTAACACTCAACATTGTTAAGCACACCAATTTTTTGAAACAACACTTCACCTGAATGTCTCCAGTGCCAGTTACTCTTTGGGCCCAGTCGTGTGTTTTCTCTTTCATTTGCTGAGAGCCTGAAGGGATAAGCTCCTGTAACGTTCAAGAGATTCTGCAGACAAATTTTTATGAAGCCATGTGGTTCAGATGGTGTTCATAAGCCCACCTCAGCCATAGAGAGATGTCTCCTTAAACTCTGTGGAGGTTCAAACTTCTTTTGACGTGAACTTCCAGGATACCGACTATATATAGATGAAAATGTAAAAGGGAATAACTTGGATGTATAGCAGCATTTTTTAATGAGCTCTTACAAGCTGTCAAAAGCGGTCTACCTTTGAACCAGGGAGGCTGTTGCTTCATTGTGAGTTTGAACAAATGAGACCAAATCCTTGTGTTTTATTTGTGTGAAACCTCTTTTATCAAAGTATCAGATTGAGATTTGAATGATGTACAAAAGGAACATTGATTCAGCAACACATTTTATTTGGTAGCATTAGCGTGACTTGTGCCGGCACTTTACAATGGTAAATATACAAATACTGTACATGTATTAAAGTTCTAAAACTGATCCGTAATATTTTTCTTCCAGGCCAGGAACTGTGAAAGTCCCACAGTGTTGAGCTTGTCATAGTTCCATGATTCCATGCTACGCTAGGTGGTGTAGCTCAGCAGACATTGCAGTATCACACGCTATCTCCACATCAGTGTCTGGTGTTTAGTTTGCTCAGAACCAAATTGTTTTTGAGCCTTACGGGCATCCGTTGTTCCCACCTGTGCAACAAATACTTTGATGCCCAAACTCAAGGAAGAGTTCTGTGCGTGCGTGCGTGCGTGCGTGCGTGCGTACTGGGGGCATGTGATTATCTCTGGGGTGTAGTCTCACCAACACAGTGCCAGCAGGGAGGACTTGCTGTTGTTTTGGTCGAGTCACGTTACTTGTTGTTTTGGTGTCTTTTCGTGTTGTAGACATTCCTCATCTGGACACCGACGTCACTGTCTGTTGCTGCTTCCCTCTTCACGGACAAGCATGCAAACACACACACATACTCTCACACACACACACACACACACACATACACACACACACACAACACAAAAACATACACACCATCGTACACGCTCACACACAGTGCGGACTCTAGAGCACCAACGCATACACTGAACATATGGTCCTCTTCATACTGTCGTAATATACAACCCCCTGCCCCACTGATCCCTTTCTTTCTCCTCCTCTCTCTCTCTCTCTCTCTCTCTCTCTCTCTCTCTCTCTCTCTCTCTCTCTCTCTCTCTCACACACACACACACACCATGTGAGGCAGTACAAAGGACGAGCAAAACTGATTCAACCCCCACTGTTGATATTTGGCCAGCTACACTACTGTCAAAACATCTCTGACTGTCTGTGACCATCAGGCCAGCACACTGGAAGTTCAAAGCTAGCAAGGGTCCAGCTGCAAGGGTCCAGGTGCACAGCTGTGTGTGTGTGTGTAAAGCAATTTATAATCTTGAGCCGTGGGGGCCAGTGGATTTATTTAACAGTGGAGCACACAAGAAAAACATTTTAACGCGCGAAAAACATTATTTTTCTACAAACAAGACCCACTCGTCAATGCTCAAAGTATAGCATAGGCCTACAGCCCGAAAGTGGCATAAGGCTGATCATTTGACAATGCAGCGTATTAGGTCCATTTGATAAATTAAATATAGGCCTTTTTTAGTTCATTCTTATTTCTAAACTACCATTTTGATGAAGACTAGGCTATAGCCTCTCGTCATGAAATGTACATAGTCGGAAGGAATTTCTATATACAATAAATATTAAATCACTTACTGATGACCGACTTTGGCCGTTGCTTCTTCATTTGGGTAAATGTATCAAATGATAATGGAGAATTCGTTTTCTATCAATAACTCTACAGTGTTCATTCTTTCTGATTGCAGTAGCAGGCTAACTGTTAAGCAAGAAGCAAGTGACAAGTCATGCTCAGTAAAGCAAGGGGCTAAGCCTGACGTGCCCCACCAATTCTCATCAAATGACAGGAAAGCACATTCGTGACTGAACGTTTCAGTTGTATTTCCAATCAGCAATCTCTGCTATTTCTATGCAGACGTCTCCATCTCCCCATCTCTGTCTCTCCTTCCTTCTCAACTTCAGGTTCTTCTTCTCTTTTCCATCCCTGTCTCTCCGCCTGACGATTTCCCCTACCCCCCCCCCCCTCTCCCCCCTTGTCTGCCCTCTGTTCCAGAGGTCAGAGGTTAAGTTGACCTCACTATGGGTTAGTGCTTAGGTCACCTCCAGTCCATCATGAGAGTATCTGTCTACTACCGCTCATGTGTGTGTGTGTGTGTGTGTGTGTGTGTGTGTGTGTGTGTGTGTGTGTGTGTGTGTGTGTGTGTGTGTGCGTGCGTGTGCTTGTGCGTGTGCGTGTGCGCGTGTGTGTGTAATAGTGTGTGTGTGTGTGTGTTCGGGTGTGTGTGTGTGTGTGTGTGTGTGTGTGTGTGTGTGTGTGTGTGTGACAGACAGGGGTTAAGTGCCTGGACAGGAGGGGAGCTTGCTGGAAGCATGTGAACCGCAAAAGCATGCATCAGATTTAGTTTCAGACAGGAGACATGGAGAGAGGAGAAGGAAGCAGAACAGAGCCGACGGTTTGGCTCTAGAGAGTCGTGTCTCATTCAGAGAGGGCCAGCTATGTATCAGCCCTACCAGAGACCAGCATACGTGGTTAGCAAGGACACTAAAACCCCCAAAAGTGAAACAAAATGCAGACGGCATATAGAAATACGTTAGTAGTACATTTGGCAAAAATAGGTTGATTTCTCATTCTTATAAAGTACTGTGGTGCACCATCATATATAGTGTGTACATAGGGGACAGAAGATTGAAACAGGGCAGCACACACACTGAGTGACAGAAGCAGCTGGTAGCAGGATCTCCAAGTCATGTTGGAAAACAAGGAGCAAAAAAACATTCTTTAACGCGATGGGGACTGGGTGGTGGGGGGGAGGGGGGGGGGGGGAGTCAAGTCTTAAAGGTGATTTATGAGATAAAATGGGAGCGATTAGTGTAGGTTAGCTGTGTGTGTCTGCCCGCGTGCATGTGCACATGAACATGCCTAAAGAAAACTCTCCAAACAGCTCAGTCCATTGGACTCGGTAATGCACACAGTCTATAACAACATTTAAATGAGAATCTTTCATCCTCCTATTTGTCACGTTAGCACTCTATAAAGTGTCATTAAACTAGTCTCCTGCTAACTACACTCCAGGGTGTATTGAATAAGAAACACCCTTTTCAGTCGGAGACCGCGGTTCATTAATAAAGGGATTTCTGTGGTTGTGGGCCTGTATGGGAACTTCCATTTGTCTTCAGCTTTAATGGCATTGCTTGATTAGGTAAGCAAACAGGCACTAAACATTGTGTGTGTGTGTGTGTGTGTGTGTGTGTGTGTGTGTGTGTGTGTGTGTGTGTGTGTGTGTGTGTGTGTGTGAGTGTGTGTGTGTGTGTGTGTGTGTGTGTGGTGTGTGTGTGTGTGTGTGTGTGTTTCTTTAGTTCAGCATAACCCTATTAAGAGTATATCAGCTTACTGATGGTGGCAAGATCTGACATTTTTTAACGTGACCCTTGAAGTGCGTGTCTTTCTTCTTTCTCAGTGCATTTGATTTTATAACAGTGACTTGGTGAGTACTGGAACTTGTGTGTTCTACAATGGTTTTATATGTGTGTAAGTGTGTGTGTGTGTGTGTGTGTGTGTGTGTTGGGTGTGTGTCTTTGTGTGTGTGTGTGTGTGTGTGTGTGTGTGTGTGTGTGTGTGTGCAAACACGTCTTCACATTGGCCTGATTTTTCAGTCTTAGCAAATAGTAGTGACACAGGTATGAGTGATCCTAAACACTGTTATTGACACAGTCTTTATTTATGGAGTGGGAGGTGGTCACAGTGCCACACCAGCCAGGCTAACAACCAGGACCACCACTCTCCATCAATCAGGAGAATGTTTTAATTAGGGCTAGGATGTCCTCAGGGTGCCTCGTTCACACACACACACACACACACACACACACACACACACACTGTATGAATGTATACAGTATATGTAAACACACGCTCCCTCTCAAAAACACGCACGCACACCCAGACTGAAAGACACGCATACTTTATGAACATACACTTCTGCTGATCATACACACTGCGTGTGCATATAATATGCATGAACAAATTCACCCACTCCCAAGCACACGCGCACACAGAGAGGCACTGTGTGCACAGGCAGACAGGGTGGATGGGTTGCAGAAGTTTTGGGAGAGGGAGGGACGGAGGGAGGGAGGGAGGGAAGAAGAATGGCGCGTTCTGTTTGTCCAAACGCTCTGAGGCTTGTTCCTCTGCTCATTTGAGGATTGTAGAAACAAAAGAGAGTTTGTTACAGTAGCCCAAACCAGTGCCGCTTTAATAGACTTGGGCCAGATGTTGGGCTGGAGAAAGCCTGTTGTGTTCTACAGTCTAATCTGAGGCTTGGTGCTCCTCTATTTTTAGGGTTCCATTGAGGGTTTTGCAAAGCACACATTTGTCCCCCCAAAAGGTTCGTTTGTCATTTTTTCTCTGTGTCGTTTGTTTCTTCTTTTAGAACGATGTCAAATATAGATTTGTCTCAATGACTCATTATATACAGCTAGACCACAGAAACATAGTACAACTTTAAATAAGATATCTTTGTCCACTTATTTTTTTGCTGTGTTTTATTATAAATAGTAATAATACTGAGCTTGTACACAAAACGTCAGATCATTCTGTCAAACAATACAAAATATATATAAAACATTTTGAGGGAAACCACCGCAAAGGTAATAAAAAGTTTTACGCAATTGAAAACATGTACATTGAGTGCTCTGCATATAGGCTTGGACCTGGGGATTAGATGCACCATTACGTTTACATAAATGACATTCATGGCATTTGTGTTT
Organism: Aplochiton taeniatus; assembly: GCA_017639675.1. Classification (NCBI taxonomy): domain Eukaryota; kingdom Metazoa; phylum Chordata; class Actinopteri; order Galaxiiformes; family Galaxiidae; genus Aplochiton; species Aplochiton taeniatus. The sequence continues at coordinate 9,826,557 of CM030177.1, forward strand.
CGTGACAACAAAGAAGCCATCAAATATTACAACAACGTTGACCAAATGAACCCTAAATAAACCCCCTGGTTTGCGTTTTCAAAATATTCATTTTGCAACAAAATAGTAGGTAAAACACATCAATAACAAATTGATTTGGCTTTCTATGTCCTTGTGATTTTTTGCTCCACTTTCCCTTGATTCTTTTGACTCAACGGTAAACAATCCCTTTGTTGACATGGTCAGACAGTGACTTCAAAGGTATCCGCCTCTCTCTGTGTTGGTGCTACAGTAACGTCGTTCATCATGCACTCTGGTCGTTTGGCACCGCAAAGCCATTAATGTCATCATCATTTTTATAACTCCACCCGGAATTCTAAGATCAATTCCAAACATTACATACAATGTGGTTATTGTGTAGTTTTAATGACTTTGTGGACTATGAGTATTGGAATATTGCACTTTCACTATCAGCTGGGACTGAGTTAGCCCCTCAGGGTTCCATAGCGGCTGTTGGTCCTCGCTCCTGACCTGTCAGTGTGCCCCTCAATGTGTGCCCTTCTTACTAGCCCCTCACCCCATCACCTACTCCAACCCGGCCATTCCCGATCCCCCTTCATCAGTCACTTTCTCCAGGGTGATCTTTGACCTGTCATAGTCCCTCTCAAGTCTAAAGCTACAAAAGGGTGGAACTCCTCTCTCACTGTCTCTTGCATCAATGGAGAGACAAGATAGATAGAGACATGGGTAAAAGAGAGAAGAAAGAGAGAGAGAGAGAGAGAGAGAGAGAGAGAGAGTGCAATGGAATGTTCAGAAGGCACACCTGTACTTAAAATTAGGAACAGAAAGGGTGGGAGAGGGAAAAGTAAAGAGAGTCAGCATTTATTGAAGTGGAATGAAAAAATCGGCAGTAAGAAAAAGCGCAGTCTTGTCTATCAAGTCACTATGGATAAATATGTATCACGATTAGGGTTGCAAAGGGTCAGAAAATTCCCAGTAATATCCCAGAAAACATCCGGGAAAACATTCCATGGAAAGTTAAGCTCAGAAATTTCGGAAACATGCTATTAAATAATATATCTATAATAGTGTACTTATTTGGGGGAAAAATACACATAATAAGGCAACAGTAGCTATTGCGCCATGTTTTGGTTAAAATGTCCTCATTTAAGGTAAATCCAGATTAACTCTGCATGTGCAGTGTTCTTCTCCATTGCCAGATTCCTATTTAAAGTGAAAGTTAAAGAATTAGAACCCCACCGTGCAGAGCTCAAATGCAGTGCTATTGAGCCCACACACTACTGCACTGTAAGGAATACATATTTCAAGGTGAGTTTTGATTATGGTATGGTGGGGAATACTTTTGTTTCAGTCAACTAATTATAATAATTCTTAATTAATAGAAAACAGTGTTCAAGCTGACCCAGTTATGACATCCTAAAACACCCATATTTTCGCCCTATTTGACCTGTTTCATACAGGCTTACCACGCTTACCTTTAAGTTAAGTAAAGCTGGGTAAGAGTCCAATGACTCATCTCATTATATCCAAATTTATGTTAAATCATTGTCTTTCTTATTGAAATGACTTTTTAGATAAGTTTTTTTTGATTTTTTTGTTACTTGGAGTTGTTGAGTTTGCATTCTTGGAAATAGTCAATTCATTTGATAAAGTTCAACTGAAAAATGTATTGTTGATTTTGACTTTAATAAGAAGAGTTTATATGATATGCTTATAATATGGTACAGGGTTTATGTTTCTGTCTGTGAATGACATGACAAATACAGCCTGTGCAAATAACATATTTATTTCCATTGTATTTCCCGTTTATTTCCCATTAATTCCCCATGGAAAGTTTCTCACCTTTGAATATTTCCCATATATTGCAAACCCTAATCACGGTGAATGGAATTTATGTTCACATTCCTGTAGCCCTAAAGTGTAAACATGTACCCGCAGCTCAACTCAGGACTCTGCAAGCAACTTGTGGTTGTACTCCTCCACAGGCCAAACACACAGATGTCCAACCCCAGGAAGGTGTTTGGTCCCAGGCTTAGCCACGAGCCAGGGGTGGGGGGGGGGGGGGGGACGGGTGTAGTCCATGTTCCCACTGATCAATTAACCACATCAATAGAGATGTTTGTCTCAGAAAGACCCTTTCATCAGAGTTTGCTTTGGTCCGTCGTTCCTTCCAATCATCCCTTCTTTTTTTCTGATGTCTCCTCTCTTTTCTCGGTCAGGAACAAACCAAATGCCCCCAGAAAGGAATTTGTTCTCCAGAAAGGAATTTCATGGAAATGGGAATGGTAATAGTTTTTGATCCCGCTCAAAATATTCAAACATGTCCGTCGGAAAAGTCAAAACTGGTTTAGGTCAGGTGATCTCAGGTCTTAGATAAGGAAAGGCACCTACAAAATAAACAAACGATGCAGTTGTTAGATTCAGAATGAAATGGAAATAAAGTACTCCAAGCCCGATTATGTTTGGTTAGGGCCCTAAAGCATAGGGAAGCATTTTGAAGATTATAAAATAGTTTTGATGGTGTCTCAAATACCAACGACGACCATATTACACATTTTATGTAATAAACAGCTAAATACAGCCTGGGGTCAGAACACTGACGCATACAAAATGTGTACAGGACACAGAGAACATATCATCATGTTCATTTTATGTTTATTCAGTTGTCCTCATTAAATTAAGAAAAGTAATTAAATATGTAGCAAATCATTGAACGGGGTCAAATTGACCCCAAAGATTATGGGGTCGAATCGATTTCCAGTAGCACCATTCATAGTGCTAACAAGGGCCGTGCGGTCACTGTCTGGTCTTTGCCCCAGGGTGCTGTTGCATTATGGGATGGCCTGAGCAGAGCCTTGTCATTGGTAAATAATCCTTAAAAAATCATAAATCTGTTCCTAAATGTGAGGATAGGGGTTATCAGTCACATCATAGATCCTAATCCTGTCATGTTCTGCCCTTAACCGATAGGGCTGTGAAAAAGTATTTTGGTCCCGTCAGTTTTGTCTCCATTTTAGAATATTTCTTCCATTGTCAGATCGTCATCCAAAAACCAAACACTAAAAGAAAGGGACCCTGAGTGAACAAATGACACAAATTTAAAATAAAAAAATAATCAAATAGATCAAATCTTGGGTGAATCCTCCTTGAGAACGGGCTAGCCAGCTAGTTGTCGGCCCTCTAAAGAATTGGTTCTGTTGTAGCCGTTCTAATTCTATGGGGCTGGATACTCGTCGGCGTCCTGCTCCAGGGAGACCAGAGCACCTGTGTCCTATAGCAGCCCTGCCAGAGGACATTAGGATCCTTCCTCTAGCTTTACTGTAACTGCCAACCAACCTACTCACTGATTAATCACACCAAGATGTGTGTCTATGAGTGTGTGTGTATGTGTGTGTGTGTGTGTGTGTGTGTGGCGTGCGTGTCTGTTTCCGTGCGTAGTATGTGTGTGTGTGTGTGCACGTCCAGCCCATATGAAGATAGATTTCCATTCGATACCTTCTCCCCCTACAGTTAGCTCTGAGGAAGCCTGACACAACTTTGAAACCCCCCCTCCGCTGCTGCAAGGTCGACGCCAGGTCGATGAGTGGCCCTGATTGGCTGACTTGAAGTCAGCCCCCCTGCGGAGCCTAAAGGGAAAACAGTGACTACTCTAATCACGCAGGCCAGTGGGGTACGACAAAGCTTTGAATTAGAGTCTGATTATTTGACGCTGAGCTATGATGAAATGTTGATGTAAACTGAAGGGGGATCCTGCTGTGGGTCGGGACTTCTGAAGGGAAAGGTTTTGGGAGCAAACTCTCGTGCACTAGCAGCAAGACAGTACTAATGTCAGGTAACGTCAGAGAGGACGGCAGGAATAAAAGAACCCCCAGGGGTGTTACTACAGCCCTGGCACTTGGAAGATAGCCAAAGGACGACGTCATTCCCACAAACAAAAGCACCCGTTTTACTCTCGTAATGCCTTTTGAAATAAACTGTCAATCTTTAGTCATTTGGTCATAAACATATGATCATGATGAATCTTTTGATGAACCTTATCTTATTTCCAAAAATCAATCTCCTTTTCTGCAGTCACTAATAATGAAGGTGTAAAAAGTGAGTTCCATTGACCTTACTTTGTCCGTACTGTGCGTACTGGTAGGGGGCCACATGCTCCATGCTGTAGGCTGCCTGGGCGCTGTACGACGGCTGGCTGCAGTAGGACTGGGAGCTGGCTAGGCCGGGCACGCCGGACAGACCCTCAAGGCCCTTGATGTTTCTCCAGCCGCTGGGCGCAACTGGCCCCTAGGCCACTAGGTGGCTCCAAACCCCCCGTCAGAGGGGAGAGGGCGTAGTCGCTCTGGGGCTGGTGGGGCACGCCACCAGGGTTCAGCAGTCCCATTACCTGGAGGGGGGAAAGGGGAGTAAATAAATATGATACATGATGTATGTAAATAGATAATACATGATGATGTATTAAAAGCTGTTTGAATATACTACTATCTGTGCCTGCACATACACACAAAATCACACGTGTACAAGCAGTTCAGAACACATATTCACATATTCATCCATGTAAACATCTCTGTTCTCACACACGTCCTTGTGCACCGCACACACACACACACACACACACACACACACACACACACACACACACACACACACACACACACACACACACACACACAGGAAGGAAATTCCCCTCTGAGTACATCAAAGAGAGTCCACTGAGCTATTCCCAAACAGTCTCAGTGAGAGAGAGAGAGAAGAATTAGACAATTTGTCCCCGACTCCCGACTCCACTTATTATGAAATTCACCCTCGCGCCGCTCCAAAAAAGCATGGCACAAGATAAGGACTTATCTCTGGCAGAGATACACTCCTAGAGATAACACAAAGCCCCTCACAAGCTGAAGAGCTCCACACTGCCCAGGGAGAGCTGGCAGACAGAGACCTGGCTCGGCCCCTGACCTGGTACTGATTAGCGGGCAGATAATCAAATTTGGGGGAATATTCCTTGGCAGAGGAAGGACGCTGAAGAGCCGCCGGCTAGCGTCTGACGCTCTGGGGATCAAATCTCGACGATCCCTCCCCAGCGCTGCCTGTCTGCATCGAAACGCCCTCACCGGAGGCGTTTAACAAACTGTAGAAAACAATTATTTTTATTTTTTTGGGTCATTGAGAGTGTTTGTGAATGTACCCGATGAAAAAGGTCTCCTTTTAAATGTATCAGATCCCCTTTGGAACAGCAGAAGACCTTTCGGTTTGCCTGGGCTGACTAATGGGAAGCAGGTACGCTGCACTTCGACCCCTCTCGGCCTTTCTAAGTGACAGATTATTCTACATCCACACACACACATGGTCCTGTTTAAATCATTTCCATAGCAGGGGGACAGAGGAGTCCGTGTTGACGTTGAGACGGGAGTTGTGTTTCCTCCAGGCCCAGCAACGTTTTCTCTCCAAAAATTACTGTTGCGTTCAGAACGTTATGTCAGAGAAAAGAGGGAGTCTAACTCTGTCCTCTGCTGGTTTTTGTCAGATTTTTCTAAAATGTTCTGCTGTCTCTCTCCCTCTCTGTCTCTCTGTTTTGTCTGCACCCTTCTATCTTTCTCCCCTCTCTCTTTCCCTCTACTCTCCTCTACTCTCCTCTCCCCATGTCCAGGAGAGGAGCAGAGTTGGGAAGAATGTCGGAATGGAGGGACATTCCATCTGTATCATATGAGACGTACACAAATAAATGAGGACCTGACTTTCATACTCTGGAATGCGGAGACAAACATTCTAAGAATGCAACAATGAGACTCTTCACTGAATGGCTAAAGTATAATGTGCTGATTTGTGTGCGTGCGTACGTGTGTGTGTGTGCCGGCTACTAACAGCTGCATGAGAGAGTATAGACAATTCTAAACACAAGTGACAATTTCCCACTTGCCCGCTCCCTCACACACACACACACACACACACACACACACACACACACACACACACACACACACACACACACACCACACACACAGACACACACACAGGTTGTGGGTTGCCTTCCCAGTAGTCTGTCAGTGGAACCTTGACAAAAGCCCTTTGGAAAGAAATGGTGTGTTTGTTACAAATGGATAACACCTGGAGGTCAGGCTCCCCATCTCTCATCTATCGTTTTGGAAGAGAGGAAGAAGATGTGTGCACAGGTCGATTCTGCTCCGTTTGAGAAGAAAAAAATTGTTCATCTACTAAATCAAACTGTTGATAATCAAAAGAGCTGTGCATAGTCAAACCAAGGTTTTGTCAATGGAACATTCAAAGTTGGGTCTAGAGTAGGTCGTATAATGTGGTGCAGGATATTTCTCATTCCTTAATAGATAAAAAAGAGCTCATTGTGTCATTCAGCGTTTGACTAAAACTACTCATATCATCACCAAATCAAAATGTTCGGATTTTAAAATTTTAATTTAACATTTTTTCAAAAAAAGTCTGTTTGACACATAATGAACACAAAACTGAAGTAATATTTTGTCTCCTAAGTGGATAAAACTTATTCTGAAATGCAACTCTTTCATTCATTCCTTTCAAACATTTGGGAGGCTACATTTATCATATAAATGTCTGATCATTTCCACTAAATATTTCACTGAATGTCTGAAAGATATTTATAATACAAAATAAAACAACATACAGTATGCCACAATGAAAATAAATGTATTGTTCAGTATAGTATATGTAAAGTATGATACTTAACCGTGGGATACCTTATTCAACTAAACGCGCACACCTAAAATTACCTTGAAATTAAAATTGGGTCTGCATGATGTGCAAGTGTGTGTGTGTGTGTGTGTGTGTGTGTGTGTGTGTTGTGTGTGTGTGTGTGTGTGTGTGTGTGTGCGTGCGTGCGTGCGTGCGTGCGTGCGTGCGTGTGTGTGTGGTTGTGTGTGTGTGTCCAACCCAACTCCCCCACTGCTCTAGTTGTCTCCAAGGAGTCTGACTGTGAGCAGCTGAAATCTCATTTTCTGTCTGTTAGGCCGGCCCTTAATGTTTAGGGGCAGCGGGGTGGGGGTTCACGCCTCCATAATCGCCCATAATTGTCTTTTCCTCCCATCGTTGGTCTCGTCTCCTCCCTCCTCCATTTGTCCTTCCTCTGTCCTCTCTTTGTCTTCCCAAAGGTCTCCTCTAGTTTAGTTCTGCTCTGCGTGTGTTTGTATTTGGGTGTTTGGCGTGTGCATCTATTTTCTGTTTGTGTATAGAGTGTTGTGTGTTAATTGGGTCTGCTTTTGTTGTCTGTGAGAATGATACAGTGATTGAGAGAAAACCTCTAAAACAATGCAGGTTTGTCACACACACACAGCACAGCCGCCCATCCACCCAATCCCTGTCCCTCCGCGTACCTGTGGAGAGAGTCCGTTCCCGATGGCAGCAGGGTTCATGGGGTTGTGTGGTCCTCCAGGGGAGACGAAGCTATCGTTGTACCCAGAGAAGGAGTGCCGACCTGATGCTAGGCAGTAGGCCGAGCCGCCTCCGTCCTGCGTCCCTCCAGAGCTCTGGTGGCCTGAGGATGAGGGGAGAGGCTGGGGCCTGCGCAGCGTGCTTGGGCCCTCAGATACAACTGGTGGGGAGAGAGGAGAGGACAGGTTGGGCCCTTTAGTCTTTCAATCACTCAAGTAATTTTTTATGGAATCAGAACATATTCTACATGTATTAGTCCACATTATGCTGTATTTAGATGTTTTAATAATGTTTTACTTGTTTAGTACTTTAGCTTTTCAATAGATATTCCTTATTCAATGTTCTTTTAAGATAATTGAGCATCACAAATATTCTACTACAGGGCATTGTAAATCTGGTCTTACTAATTCTTACAAAAACAACAGATTATTGTTGAACTAAATTTCAATAAAAC
>CM030177.1:9839426-9841926 GCA_017639675.1 Aplochiton taeniatus
TAACCTGCAATTCAATTTTGTATTTATTCAATACGAATCAACGACTCCTAGTTTTTGTTCCGTAAGTTATGAAAGGAGAATGAGATCCCGGTGTTTAGTGCGGCCATTTTAGTCTTCTTCAGAATAGATAGGATAGGGCAGGTTACCTATGAAACAGTGCAGGTAAAGTTTAAAACACAGAAATAGCCGTGCTGATAAAAGCCAGCTGAAGTATTTCTCAATAAATGCAGGCACAGTGAGACCTAAAACTTGTTCATTCTAGGCTGTTTCATTCTAGGGTTTCAAAATCAAATTGTGTTTCTCTTTAAGTAACATACTCCACGACAAAACTATTAACTCATCGAATGACAAATCTTGTTTTCTCTTATCTTGTTTCATCGACCAACTTGGCCTTACTCTTTCTTGTAACAAAACAGTACCTACACATGCCGCCCTATCTCCTCCTTCTACACTCTTTCTTAACCTTCACTCTCACAATTTCACTAACCCATCTCTTTCTCTAACAAACCCTCTTTTGTGTCCCTCTTTCAATTCCTCTCTCTCCCTGCTTTTCTCCCCCTTTTATCTCCCCCTCTCTCTCCCCTCTTTCCCCCATATTTCACTCTCTTTCTCTGCTCTTTGTTGGTCTAGAGGCGGAGGTCTTTGCCGGCGATTTGCACGCTCCATCTGCGGAATCCGTCATGGCCGCCTCAGCCCCTCACAGTTGAGGGCTGTCACCTGCCCCGCAGGGAACCTAGTGGGACACAAAGAGAGCCTCCGGAGAGGGCCAGGGGTGGCGGGGGTGTGTGCCATGCTATGGGGCCGCTACAACCCCTCCTTCAAACTTCTCCTCCCCTTGAAGAGAGCCTTAAATGCACCTGAGAGGGGGCCTGGGGGACATAGTTGGTGATGTGTGTGTAGGGGGTTGGGGGTCGCTGTTCTTCAGTTTTAGTACATCCTGGTGGAAAAGCTTAAACTCATCCAAACCTTGGAACAGACAAAGTAAAAAAGAAAAAGGTGTGTGACCTGTGGAGTGTGTTAGTGTGAATTAGAGGGGCAATAAGGTGCATAGGGATCTTACTGTGAGCACAGATCCTATCAAGCCAGCCACAAACACACACACACACACACACACACACACACACACACACACACACACACACACACACAGACACACACACAGGTTGTGGTTGCTTTCCAGTAGCCTGTCAGTGGAACCTTGACAAAAGCCCTTTGGAAAGATGGACACCTGAACTGGCCGTTAATAATCATACCGTCTTACTCTGGCCAACACCAGTGCTGCACTTTGTTTCTTGTCCATTTAAAAAGCCAAGACCTTAGATAGCCTGAAAATGTTGCATTATAATTTTGAGGGGGCCCTTTGATTATGTCCAGCCCCAGGGCCTTTTGTGTTCTTAATCCGGCCCTGGCAGTGCAGCATTGACTTACAGTATCGTAAGTACATACACACATCTAAAACCAGAAAAACAGTCGTCTTTGTGTCTAAATAAAACGCTCTATAAAAGTGACTATGTCTACTTTTATTACCAAAAGTTAGCCCACGGGAGCTCAGTAGGAAGGTTTGAAATCATCTCTCTTTCAGGAAAGAGCAGACCGACCCTGTGGTCTCACAAAGTGCCTTGCTAACCCAGGCCGCCTCGCCATCCCAAAGATAGGATCTTATTTGCTTTTTATTTGGCCGTGCTGACTAAGCTCTCCAATCCAATTATCCTCTCAACCCCACTTTGAATCTCCTACCACGCCTATACACAAACTGCATTCTAAAGAACTTTCGTTCATTGCTTCAGCTAAACACTCTCACTTTACGCTGTATATTTAGGCTTCTCTTCAGCGGTTGGTAAAAAAAGAAAAAAGCATGAGGGATAATATAAGTGAAGATATAAGTTTAAGCAACAGGGGAGCCAAGCAGAATTTGCTGCTTTAAGCCACAAAATGTGTGTGTGTGTGTGTGTGTGTGTGTGTGTGGGGGGGGGGGGGGGGGGTAGGACAGAAGGAGGGTAAAATTGGAGGAGAAGGAGCAGAAGGAGTAGAAAAAGAGGCTGTTTAATTTAAGCAAACTTGCAGCCCTGCACACAGAGAGAGAGCCTAGTATGCTGGACCAAAACAGCCTGAGGAGAGCCAAAAAAAAAACACCCAAACGGTTCCTTCTAAAAGATTTACATTGAATAGAATGGACAAAGCGCCTGGAAGAGGGGAAATGTGGGATAAAGGCCCCAAGATGGCTGACCTATTGTTAAACAGCCTGTTGTCAGGGGCGACAACATAAACAACGTGAGCTCCTGTTTCAGTTGACTTTGTTTAAGAGGAACAACAAAAGTACACTACGATTCTTGCCACCAAGGACAGCCTGGGAATATTATAGGTATTTCTGTTCTACCCACACTAGTTCTATGTCCATCCCGTCTCCCAGGAGGAGGTAATACTAAAACAAAAGAGGGTTTAAGTGAAGCCCGCTAGAGGAGACGGTGGAGCAGAGCAGGCTGTTCACTGGGCACTGTTT
>CM030177.1:9846926-9956926 GCA_017639675.1 Aplochiton taeniatus
GGGGCGGTCTCGCTCTCCAGATGAAAGTGAAATGAAATAAAGGCCTCGATTTAATCCGCTTGAAGAGATTTGGAAGAGCGCGAGGGGGTGAGCCTGATGAGCGAGTTTTTGGAGCCGGGTGCATGAAAAGTGGTGAGGTCCATTGTGAGCGCCGCTCGAGGCCAAGCGCGTCTCTCGAGGGAGAACATTGGTCCCCATTCACCAGGGAAGTATTTAATACACTGTTTCGATCATTAAATGTGGCACAGTACAATATCACAGTAATTTAGTGGACATTATTAATGATCAAGAGGGCAAGACTAAGTCACATCAAAGACCCAGTGCATCATACGTAGGCACGCAACAATGAAATGGAATATTTTTTGCTATATTGAAGCAAATTGATGTTGTTGATGTTTCAGTGGGAAAGGAATGTTTCTTTGGCTGCATAAATGTCAACCGACAATTTATTTCATACAAACAGTATAAAGAAATGTTTCATATACCTTTCCCAGGAACTAATATCCAAAACGATAAAGTAGGACAACTTGATCGACAGAGCTTTCATCAGATTAAATATCTATACCCCTGAGTTGGGGTATAGCTATTTAATCAGACACCTATGAAATGTCTAACATTTTCTCTATGTGTCTGAGTGTGTTAGTGCTTGTGTGCATGCTTTGGTTTAACTTGTAATTCTGAGTAGCAGTCAGCTTCTGTAGGCGACCCAAAAGACTCAAAAAGAAACATTTTGTAGGTGAAACAGCCACTTTTCTTGGCGGTCTCCAAACAAAACTGGAGCTATTGGGCTATCGGCGGTCGCTGAATAATTCATCCTTCATTGCTAGATCATAATGTCTGTTCTCAGGCTTTAGCTGATGGTCTCTTTCTCTTTTTTGAATTATAAACAGGTTGCTTTCTTTTTTAGCGACTCAAGCTGTTTCGAAGCTGGCCCTTTGTCAGTGCGCAACCGAAGCGTGAGTCTCAATGGACTCTCGCTGCTTTGTCTCTCAAGTTCATCCTCAAGTGTTCGATTGTGTGAGAGGCCTGGCTTTGTGAGGGATGGAACTGTTATACAAATGTTTGATCAACTCATTTGGAACGTTTTGTCTCGTCAAACTTCACAGCTCTTGCCATAATTCGTTTTACTATCCCTATAGGATTGTAATACAGTATAGTAGAGAACAGTTGCAGGGCATTGACATGGAAATGGGTACATGCCTTCCTAAAACTTTAGAGAAAATAAAGGGAGGTTCTTGGAAGTCATTGTTCGTACTCTGTAATAGGCTACCCCCTGCCAGTCTGACAAAAAGGTGTTTCCAGAATACCCAAAATGTTATCGTTTCTACTGTTGAGTGGGAAAAAATGTAAATGTATGTTTACATTCAAAGGGATTGCAGCATATGTCAACTGCAGAAAACACCAGAACGGAAAAACCATCTTATTCAAACTAAGTAATACGGTCAAATTAAATTGTCTGCCAGATTAGCCTGCTGTTTCCAACATATACGTTTCTGTCAAACACACAAATGTTTTTATCCTTAGTTTTACTATGGTTATGCAGCTTGTAGTCTTCAACGAATTCTATCTCTATGTCAATCTTTCACTCTTTGACACACACGCAAACAGGCGCACATTCCCTATTTCCCTCAAAAGCCCATCACCTGCTGTTTGATTTACGGTAAGGCCTCATGGGAAAGGCATTAGCCGGTGAGATATGGTCGATAACGAATTCAAAACAAACGAGTGCACTTTAGATGCCCAAAAGACAAACTGATCGTTTTACAAGCATCCAACAAGTTTTCAAACTTTTTTTTTACCTTCTATCCGAATGTCAGCAATTTATAATATTCTAAATAGTTTGGCCATATAACTTGCTCAACATTATTTAACACAATCAGATTTTTGTACAATCAATAAATCATTCAATTTTTTTTTTTAATTCAACTGGTTGAAGTCAATCAAATAGCCAAAAAATATATATTCAAAAAATGGCACATTTAATAATAAAAGCATTTGCATATGTTCGGCCCGGAAGTAGACCTATAGGCTTTTTCTCAAATTAAAATTAAAAAATAAACAAATAAATAAAAAATAAATAAATAAAAACACTCACATCGATCTCCCAAGATGCCCTCTATACTGTGTTTGGCCCGCCGCTCATTATCTTCCAGTTCCTTCTTCTCGATTTCATCTTCATCATCGTCATCATCTCCTTTTCCTCCGAATTTACTCCTCATTATGCGACTTATAGAACTCACTGTGTAAATATAGATTAAAGGGGATGATATTTTTTTTATTAGATAAAGTCTAAAGCTTTAAAACAAATGCTAAACATAAATAAAATAATTGCAAATAAAATTAATCTTGTATATCAATGTTGATGTCCAATTATTAATTATTTTTTTATAAAACACTCGACCATTTCAAGTTATTTTTATTCTTTTACACAAAAGCAAATAAACACTTGGGAAATGTCTCTAATCGGGTCAAGAAAAACCTATTAAGTTATTTAAATGTAGAAAATAAATAATTTCCTTCTGCACAATGTAGAATATAAAGATGGGTTGTAAAGATTTGAATGATGAAGATGTTGATGATCCCCTAGGCATAAATATTGCCTGTGGTCCATAGACTTTGGGATAAGTTGGCTCTATTTAATTTATATTTATATATCAGCTTAATGTTACCTGAAGGAACGGTGTTGCGGTCACATATCCCATCCTTTAGTAATTTATCCCGAATCTCCCAGCTAAACATACCCGGGTTGTCTCGTTTGTAATCCTCTATTCTTCTTTCCACATCTGGCGTTGTACCCTGCTTTAGAGACGACACAAATATTTATAACCGATCAATATTTAAACGTAGGCTAGGCTTGTTATACGAAAACGGAAGTTTTTCTCATAGAATCGTTTTGATGAAGTTACAAATTGCAGCTGTGAGACACTCATGCTCCTTGCTCTCCGCCTTACCTTGGGTTTACTTCCCCCGATAGCCCCGGGCCGAATAGAACCGGTTTCCTGGTACCGACATAAAATCTTGGAAACACAACCGTGAGAGACCCGCAGCTGCCGTGATATAACGCACGGCCTGATACCGTGGTGGGCCATTTCGACGATCTTGTGGCGAATATGGTTGGGCAGAGGTCTGCCATTTATGAAAACTCCACCAAGCTGATTCACTCGGCCTTGGCCCAACGGGGTTGACACTGCGTAAATAACAGCACAAAATGGTAACAAAGATATAGGCTACTGTATTTAATCCTTATAATGAGCATAACAACAAAGAAAAAGTATAGTAATAAATAGACAAAAATAACTGAGGTTATGGTATCAAAGTAGGCCTACTATTTTATAATATTCAGAAATATTCCACAAATTAAATCGACATTAATGCCTTAATAGACAGCATATTTCTAGTGAAAATCTATTTTAGGCCTACTTAGTTTCAGGAATCAACCGAGCTATCAAGATACAAAAGTATCCAACAAAATAGATGTTTCTTAAAGTAAAGCAACAGGCGAACGTATCAGACTTATCAAAAAAGACAAGGAAATAAAGGTCTAAAGATGCGTTGCAATTGTTTGAATTGTATTTCAATCCCCCCCCCCAAATACCCAATTGTGACAAATCTATCGACCAAGTTAACAAAACTAGGGACCAGATAGCCTGCATCGTTTAAATTGTTTTTTGAATTGTACACACACAGGCCTACATCTTATTTACCCATTGATGACATATGGAAGCCCAAAAATCGTATTCCCCCCCCCCCCCCCCCCCCCCCAAAAAAAAACATTACAATTAAAAAATGTTTACCTTCCAGTGGGAAGCCACTGCGTGGGTAGTTCTGGGCCAGCGTGGGTCGCATCATCCTGGGAACGGCCTCTGCCTTGAGTAATAAGATCTCCACGACCCACCACGTCTCGCCGGATAGAACGAATGTTCGGCACCCGGTAACAGAGATTGGACACGTTGTGTAATTTTTCGATTATAGAAACGACTTTGATGCCAGTACGCGCAAAGTTTCCTTTGAGAAAAGTTAGCAACCAACTTAGTCCAAAAACAACGTTTCCTGGAGATAGCGCACGCTCCCGCCTCCGAAATCGAGAATGTGAAGTTACCAAACCAGGGGTAAAAGTTTGACTTCTGAGAAGTAAAATTCCAGTAGTCCAATCGTGACGCACGTGGAGACCTAATGACTTCAAACAATGTCAATACACGATTTTGTCAATCATGTCAATGTTGTTGTTGACGATGTTTGTTGACACATGTTCAAAGTAAGGAAAGCTGCTCAAAACTACAGGATCACTTATTACTGGTGCTAGACTGCGTTCTCCATCAGTGCCCCGATGTCTGTGATTGGTCAAGGGCATGAACAGAGAGCACACAGTGATTGGCGGAGAAAGAAAACTTTCCTCCTCGAGCAAAGGGTCACAAACTTGTCAGCCTAAATTATATAAAAAAAATGAAATGTAAACGTATTTAATCTTTACATTAATCTAAAGACCATCACAGATGTGTGCCATGTAAATTAAAATCGGTCACGTCCAACTTCTAACCAACATTTGCTGCTATATGTTTTTACACTATCTTAATTGCTATCGCCCCATGGTCACATATTTGACACACACGCTGCAAAGTGAGTGCACCCTCGAGACATATATGCTGGCTTTCAGATTGTGCACTAGCAAGTAGCTTACCCACAGCAGGGTACGAGGCTAGGACAGCCGCAAAGAAATTGTATTGAAAGAACATAATGTCTCTATCAGTATCCCTCATATGTATATATATATATATATATATATATATATATATATATATATATATATATATATATATATATATATATATATATATATATATATATATATATATATATATATATATATGTGTGTGTGTGTGTCTGTGTGTGTGTGTGGGGGGGGGGGGGGTAATGATAAAGGAATATGTTATAGGAAAAAACATTTTCATAATGAACAGTTAATTCAACTGGTAATTGACTAAGCATTTATCTTAGACCTTCGAGTAACAAAACAAGCAACTACTTCCACTGTGTCGACAAAGCATCTGAAAGTGTAGGCCTACTACAAACCAACAACTTAACTAGTCTAGTCTAGGTTATGTGCGGGTGTCTTACATACCATTCTTATAATGTTGTACTCATTCATGTCTTGCACTATACATAATATATATATATAATTTCACATTTTGCATATAATCTTGGTCACTGGTCAAATATCCGACTGTAGCTCACAAGCAGTAGTAGACATTGACATCTGTAATTACAGAGCACGTTGCATCAGTCAGGTGCACTTTTAACCGGATTAGTTTTCGCAATCTGGAGCTTTGCCGGAGGAGGCAGGTCTATTAACTAAATTGCCATACCTGCAGAAAAGGTGCCCAGCCCATTACATTGGAATGAAATCATTATGTTCAACAGGGGCGATGTGATGTATGAAAACCTGCCAGCATCTTATATAAGTTCGTGTGGGATCATTAACACCTAGCAGTTTTAAACATTGGAAATGCATTTTTGGTCATTTTAAATGTAGAGCAAAAATACATCAAAGAGGATCCAAAACTTATTTTTGCCCTAAGGAAACATGAACACCTCTACGTGTAACATGCAGGACTCTACGGCAAGTTGAAACTCTCCCCGTGCTTTACCTGAAGTTTTACCTTTGATGTTTCTTCCCATGGCCACTCACCTAGAGGGACTCAGCGGGGAGAAGGACCGCGAGCACTATCATACACCTCTATTTACGCAAAAAAGAGGTACCCCACTGACTAAGTAGAATTTAATTAACATTTGCCTTTTTTTGTGGGTCTTAAACTACACTTCAAATGTTGCCTTTCTGTCAGAAAGCGCACGGACAATATAGGTTGAATAGAGAGAAAAATAAGCAGGGGTGACGGGGGTTCTTTCACGTGCAAAGTAGACCTTTATTCTCATCCATTGCAAAGATTATCATTATTTAGGTTTGTTTGAATTAATATCACGACGATGAATCGAGGCATAACATCCATTTAATCGTCAACTCACGGTGACATTCTGGCAGGCTAACAAAATATTGTTGGCCTTTTTTAATTATTTATTTTTTGCTTTAGGCTACTCGGCATTATGACTTTAACAACTGGCGTATAAATCGTATGGTCTCTTATGTGATTAAACGTTCACATTATGGTGAAATATAAATGATCCATGCAGGTAAGTTTAATAGGTTAACTCAAAGAACATATTTTCCTTTACAAGAGCAATAGACTTGGGACATAGAACTATATCGTTTCTATCGCTAATCAATTGATTGACATTCCTCGTGGAAATTCGTTAAAATGAGAAAAATAACTTCAATCATTCCACGAACGTGACGATTTAGAGGGTCATTTAACTTATTGAAATACGATATTCTAGCCGAGAAAATGTAGGGAACAGTTGAAAACTAAGATATGCATACCTCAGCCTTCTTAAAAGCGACACAGAATCCCCGTGTCGAATCCATTACCGGAGGATGAAATTCAAAGTCAGAAATTTCACTTGATGAGGAAAATATTAGTTACATCAAATGGAATTTTCAGATAGACAAACGCACAATTTAGACATTATGTTCAAAATGATTGGCTTCATATACTGTTTTTCTTAATGATGCAACAATATAAAAAGTGTTACAAATTGTTTTTAAATCTTGTTTTTATGGGGATTTTGTAGATCTGTAGGAATGAATAGATGGCAATCATGATCTTCTAAACATGAAAACGAATTTAACTTAGTTGAAACTTGAAAAATATTAACAGAGCAAAGATACATTTACATCGCACCCTTTCCCAAATTTAAGGTGGTTCTATAAAAACATATTTTTCCAAGCAGACCTAATGAAGGAGTATGAAAATAAAATATACAAGCATGATTCTCTGCAAACAAATTCTGTGAAAATACTGCTCATTGGTTTTGATAAGATGCCAATATAGGTCTATATCATGAAGATTGGTCTACTTACATTGTAGGAGTGTAAAGTGAGCAGCGGGGGACAGGGGAGGCATTGAGGAACAGAGTGAGCACTTATGTACAATAGGCACGATAAGTCCGTAAGTCATTAGCTATAGGCATAGGTGTATTTTGGCAAACCAGCAAAAGTTAGTCAGAGCCCTCTAGCTTTGGGCACACGCCTGGTGACATAGGAAGGAAGAGGTTCGACCTCTGTAGCATCTGTGACCTTTGACCTCCCAAATTAGTTCGTGAAAGATACAAAAAAATTGCTATTTCTCTATAGTGCCCTGTGCTTTCTTTACCACCAGAGGGCGTCTTTGATACACAGCAAATTACAGTAATAAGGAAAGAAGGAACGGTGGGACATGTTAGTTTACATTTTATCTCAAAATCGCTCATACGTGCAGCAAAACACTACAGTTATCCTGGAAAAGGCTGTAACTCACCCAAAACATTGAATTAATGTGTCAAAATGACGTTGTTTCGATGAATAAGTAATAGCCACCAAAATGACACACTCCTTAGCTGTTGTGAAAAACAATGGTGGTCACAATGTTTAGATGTTTTGTAAGAGTGACAGTGGACTCTGGAAGAGTGCTCCTCATCTTCTAATTTCCAGACAGTCCTGTCCTATATGTTCTTAATGCCCTACATGTTCTCACTGACACTTAATGCCTACTGTGCCAGTATTTTTCTGAAATTAACTGACTGCTATTGAGAATCAAAGTGAATACTGTTCAGCTGATTTGAAGAGTCCAAGGTTTCCCATTCCAATTTGTAAAGTAATAGAGCACTTACATTTGCATGTAATGTGAGGGCAAACAATTCTACTGTTATTATTTCCTGCAATGTTCACATAACACAGTAGGGTAGACTGGGGGCAATTGTAACAAGGGGCAACTGTAACAAGGGGCAATTGTAACACTGCAGATTACACGAATCAGGAAAGAGATAGACTCTTGACATGCAGTCTGCTCATGCACCATGACACTCCCCCTCTGCATGCACAAGGACAAGCCCAAAGTTGCTCACATCAGGAATTATTTTAACAAATCTGTTTTTGAGGTATGAAAGTAACACATACAGTAACACAATATTTTTCTTCTGCCTTCTTCCCTAATAGTGTTTATGTATTTGATCTCAATCTCAATTTGATCACTGTTCTGTTGGCTAAACATGGATGTGTTTGTATTGTGGGAGTATTGTTGTTGCTAGCTAGCAGGGGTGCCTAAATTTGGGCTGGTGGGGTTGGGGGCAGCTGTAAAACCATGCTACAAGTGCTCCCGACACTATTACGACTGACCCAATCCCATTACTTAATCATTGCATGTAATTTTCTGACAGAGGGAGATATAAAATGTCAAAAGTAATTATTCACCATTGTTTTAACAATCTACACTGGCTTAGCCTTACGTAGTGTGTATATCCTTAAAATATATCCCTTTTGGATGTAGATAGAAAATTGCTGTTTTAAGTAACTATTACATAGTTACTGATAAAATATCTGAGAACGAGTTGTTTGATTACAGAATGTCGAGGTTCAGGGCCAGAAAAACAGACAGGGGAGAGCCCCAGTCCTTGATGGAGATAGCAGCAGAAGTACGTAGGGGCCTAGGTAGTAGGTCTTTAAGAAGTTGTTTCATTTGACCCCAAACACTGTTACAATTGCCCCCTGGCAAGGGGGCAAATGTAACACCGGACTCCTTGTCTTCAAATGAAAATTGCTCCACACATGTTGTTCCTAGAAACCTCTAAATGCTGTTAACAGATGTAAGTTGCACACATACAAAACGTACTTGTGCAGCTGAAGCGGTATTTAAGTTACAGGCAGGGTAAAAAGCAAAAACTGTTTCAACTGCCCCAAGTCTACCCTACAATACAGCAAACAGAAAAAAAGAAAATGGGACAGTACAAAAATATATAGCCCATTAATACAAAAAACGAAAACATACTGTGGAATCCAAACAGGCAGTAATATAACAAAATAAAGTTACAGAGCTGAAAAACACTGGACATCCTGTCACTCCTGTACTGATTTTGACAATTAGATGGTCTTTTCTGCATTGAATGACTTACACCATGAGAAAATTCTAACATATTTTCGGGAGGAAAACCAAGAGCTTTAGGGTGATGATGAATAAGCTGTGTTAACGATAGCAGGATACACCTGTCTTTGTGGTTTCGATATAATCACAGGATATACTGAGATAATAAATCACACCAGAAATATTTGAATGTTTTTCTTTATTACGGAAATGTGTTTACGTATGTAAAATAACACATAAAGACCATTTCTGTGCAAATACACTTTGGTACCTTTACAACAACCAAAAAATTCATAAAATTCAATAACATCAGGTTCCAAAGTCCTCTCGAAAAATATGATGATAAGCTATTTTTAAATACCCTTGACTCTAGTAAAATAATAGGGTGAAAGTGCATATTCTAAAGGTTATAGATAGGTACAGGGACTGGCTCTCAATAGTCTGGAATCTTTCCATTGCTTGCTGCTTTTCCTTGCCTCCTCTGTCTCCTCTGCAAAAGCAAGGAAGGGAAATAATTTTTTTTCTTTTTTAATGCAAACGTTTTTGTGAAGCAGGTGTTATTGAAGGAGATCATTAGGTGGTGAGTGATTGGATCACTTGTTGATTGTTTGCCTTCTTTAAAGCCATTTTCCTACCTCATTCCTATGCTGAACCAGCCTATATTACTCTGCTTAAATCCAGACCATTACGGCTGTGAGTCAATTGAGTTTTGTTCCTACTATGTAAAACCATCCTCTAGAGTTAAGCGAGATTAAGCAGCAATATCAATTAAAACACGTTTTGAGACCATACAAAAACATGGTCATTATCTGGGCAAAAGGCAGTTCAAGATTCCTAAATCAAAAAAATACAAAATGTGTCTAACTCTTTCTTTTAAAGCAATAAAAGGTATAACTTTTTGATTCTAAGATCATCTTGCAATGAACCACACCCATCTACAAATTGCATATACTTTTATCCAAATGCTCAAAGGAAACGTGTCACAGACTATAAAGTCTGACACTTCACACAATCTCAGACGCTTGCGGTGCACACATTGAATCAAATAATAAATATTGATTCTGTGACCGATGTTTGTACACATATATACTGAAACCGTTTTCATCATCATATTTCAGCCCTGTGCAGGGTAGGCCTTCAACCTGTAAACAAAAGACCAGTCAGCCGCCAACGGAGTCCATCTTGTCCTCTCAAAGTAGATCGTAGAGTTATATGGTTGGGATAAAGCACCCTGGATCTAGATTGCTTTTCCCAATCTATCCTCATTTCAGATCAGTGATTATAGTACCAGATAGAAGACACACTACTGATGAGTCCTGGCTAAAAGTTATCATCACTAGACATATGATTATATCACCACATGTATGAATTGACTTGACTAATTGATTCATGAACTATGAATGATCAGATTCTGGAGACAGGGCCGGTGAGTGAGGCACCCTAGTGAGCCCTATGACCTGCATTCATCCAAATTTAGAAGAGTTATCCGGTTCAATACACCTACACCATACTCCAGTTCTGGGTCAAGTCAACATCAAAATTACATCTTTTATCAATTGCAATTACAATACACAGCTTACTTCAGACCTGACCTAAGGGCCTTTCTGTGTGGAGTTTGCATGTTCTCCCTGTGCCGGCGTGGGTTTCCTCCGGGTACTCCGGTTTCCTCCCACAGTCCAAAAACCATGCAAGTTAATTGGTGAGTCTAAATTGCCCATAGGGTGTGAATGTGAGTGTGAGTGGTTGTCTGTCCCTATATGTGTTGGCCCTGTGATAGACTGGCGTCCTGTCCAGGGTGTACCCTGCCTTACGCCCTGTGTTGGCTGGGATAGGCTCCAGCCCCCCCGCGACCCTGTAAAACAGGATAAGCGGTAGAAGATGAGAGAGAGAGCTTACTTCAGTCTACCCGACGACAATGTCATTGCTCACAAGAAGGTTGACTATTTTTAAGTATTTTAGAAGTTATTTACTCAGTATTCTAAACCGAAACTCATCATTTATGACAACTGTGTTTGTCTTTTTGCCCGTCCACTTCATAAGTGTTCAATTATACGCAGACTATTTACAAAATTGCATTTACTTATAGGGAGATTCGTTTTTGCTTAAATATATAACCTTCTACACACACACACACACACACACACACACACACACACATACACATATATATATATATATATACACATATATATACTGTATATAGTACCAGTCAAAGGTTTGGACAAACTTCCTCATTCAAGTCAATGGGATCCCTTCCATCTTACCATATCACCCTGCCAACCAGACTAGCCTGTCTTCAAAATCCACTGCGTCATAAGTCTGAAGTTAACACTGGGAAATACATATGTACAGCACATTAATTTGATCAAAGTGATTTGTTGAGATACACAAACACACACATATAGATGAATGATAATTAAAACGTGTGAGGCATACGTGGCCTATGCATATTTAAAGGTAAGAAAGGGGGAATTGGGGATTGTTTACAAAACCTCATTAATGGACACTTCACATTCAATCACCTTGTAGCGACACCGATCACCTTGTAGCAACACCAACTTAGAGACTTTAAAACTAAAGTCTAAGAATCATTCAAGATCACACATTTAGGTCATAACTCACTAACACATCCATAAATTGAGAGCATTAACAGGTTATAGCAATGCGATTATAAAGGGGAATATATGGCCTATTGCTCAAAACAACACAATGGCCTTTTGGGGGGTTTGCTATATACGGTTTGAAGGCCATTTTGGACAGGATAATCAATACATACAAATAAAAAGGTTTTAGGATTTCAGTTGCCAGTATGGAGAGACTACTATATCACACTACACTACAATAATATTTTCATCCTCACCATCATCATCACTACTACCACCATCATCCTATCATAACATCAGGCATTTCTTCTGGAGTTGCTAGTGGCAGAAGAGCGGCGGTTTTCATGATCGGGTCTGTATTTGAGCCAGCAGATCAGCCAAGTGACAACCACCGAGAACATGGCCAGGATGCTGGCAACAGACAAGCAGATGGGTCCGGCTGGCGACGGCGGGCTGCTGTGGCTGTGCACGAAGATAAGGCCCATGAATAGCAAAACTAACATGGACAGGAAAGAGAATATCACGCAAACACAGCCCGTAGTGAGAGCTACTCGTTTGCAGCTTTGACAGCTGTCATACTGAACAGAGTCTTGCGAGAGGGTTGTGGCCGTAGACACGGTAGTGGAGGGGGTTGCTTGGCTGGTTGACGCCCCCGATGCCTCCTCCCTCCTGAGAGCGATGAGTGCTGGGTGGAGAGGCGGAGGGTTAAGCGGCAACGCGTCCTGGGGCAGGGGGTCTGATTCGATGTAGAGCGGAAAATCCTCTGTCACTTTTGTATTGTTGGGCAGGTTTTGTATCCGATAGTCCGGCACGGGCGTCCTGTGGCGACAAATAGGGCAGCTGACGCGCCATGGACGCTCCTCGCGCAAATGGAGCGTGTTTAAACACTCTTCGCAAAACGTGTGCAAGCATTCCAAAATCTTGGGGGCGCGACGGTCAAGGTCGAAATAATTATAACAGATTTTGCATTCGTACTCTTCGTAAGGGAAAGCAGTCGCCTCGCTTGGGTGTTCCGCTCCGTTTGACGCCAAATCTACCTCTGCCATGTCATCTTTCGCCATTCACAGAAACGGGCCTGGTCTCTAAACACAAAAGAGCTCGCGGACAGATGCTGATGACGGTGCACGTCTCTCGTCTCCCTCGCCGTTCATAGAAACGCCATCATCTCTCCGATTAATTGTCTTGCGTTGCTGTCATTGTTGATGCAGCCTTATTCTATAATCCCCACGACATCCGTTGTAAATTCCTGGCGTCTGTTTCGGTCTACAGGAACCACGAACTGAATATCAAAAGGGTCTCATTTTACGCTTCGGGTGAGGGAATCCATGAGTGTTGACTAATGGTGGTAACTGTGAATCCCAGCGATGAGGTCTGTGCCCACCCCCGCTAAGAGAGACAGGCAGACAGGACAGTCAGAGGTCCTGTTGTCCGTCGCTATCCGGCAGCATCCCAGACAAAGGGATGTGCCAACTAAATCAGATCCGTATAGAAATTAGGTCACAAATGAGACATCTATTGAAAAAGTCAAAGTTAAATGTTTTCACCTGTTCTATATAAAAAAGCGTATTGATGTATCCCACTCTCAATAACAACAATAATAATAATAATAATAATACGTATTTTAGGCCATTCATTTCAGGCTATATAGTTGTTTATATATTTCCTGTAACTATAGTTATAGTATATATATATATATATATATATATATATATATATATATATATATATATATATATATATATATATACTGTACTTTGCTAAAGTTTTAGGCAGGTGTGTAAAGTAAGAATGCTTTCAAGAATGCTTTCAAAAATCGAAGTGTTCATAGTTTGTTTTGATCAATTAAATAAATGCAAAGTGAATGGTGATGGAATGGAAATGAACAATCTAAATGAAATCAATATTTGCTGTCACCACTCTTTGCTTTCAAATTTTTGCCAGCATTCTTTCACACCTGCCTAAAACTTTTGCACAGTACTGTATATATAATGGGTTTGACCTCTAACAGGCTAAAATAATCTGTTATGAGAGATTCTAAGCATTCTATTTACGTCGACGAAAACGTCAGGAAACCTGTGGGTCTTTATGACCCATCAGCTATGTTTCCCTTCCCTACCCACACCAGGTGACATCACACCTGTCACACACCTTACACCTGTTGGTACACCTGAGTCTCACCTTAGTGAGATGAGGACGGTTTGACGAGTTCTCCTGTCCTATTCGTATTCAACTAAACACTAGATTTTTTATAGACTTGTACACACTGCTCAATTCATTTGACATGTCAGAGATTGTGGCATACTTGCAAGACTCGGAACTCGTGGCTCAGTTCCAAAGACGATGTGGACTCTTTCTTGTCAAGGCTAACCAACAGGACGTGGACTCATTACAAAAAAAACATCCGATCCTAAACTCGGACCACATCAGAAGGTGCCACGTGCCGCAACGCAGTGGAATACCCGTTGCACAGACAAACATCCAACAGAATGGAAATCATTCAAACTACAAATACCAGGAAAATGGATGCAGGCACAACGTACGTCAAAAGTTTAAGATGTAGGAGATTAAGTCTATTTAATACTGAATTGTTGAAATTCCCCTCCCACTGGTTTTTCTTGTTGGTCTTGCTGTCAAGGTGGTAAGTGGGCGGTAAACGCAGATATTGCTAAACAATTTGCGGTGTCCGCTTTCTGTATTTCTTCTCTTAAAAGAGGTTTGGGGAACGTGTGACTGCTACAAAAGAAGACAAATTCAGTTGTTTTTTAACTTGAAAGTTGCTCTTCTGAACTTTGCCTAAACCAATTTAAAGTGAACCAATGGTTTAAAGCTGCTGGGAAGAACAGGTCATGGTGATTTGCGAAAACACAAGCCTATTGGTAAGAAATGGGCGGTCTCAACACGAGTATTGCAGATCCAACTTGAGACATTCTATGTTAGAATTAGATTTCTTAAAAACGGCACTGTTAAAAAGTGTGTTGGTATTCGGTAAATTCTTGCATATGGGGGAAAAAGCAATATACCATTGACTTACCACATAGGCCTAATCTGCTAGGGCTACAACAACAATAAAATATCAATGATTGTATTGTCCAACTCAATGTAAGCTGATACATAAATTCACACAAGCATTTTTCTGAGCAGGGCTCTGCACAACATCCCAAGTATGAGGTGAGGAACTGGATGTTCTACTTCCTTTTCCGGGTCTCAGCTGGTATGGGACATGAAGTCTTTTACATAACCTGCCTACCAGCTATCCAATGGAACTTGGATCCCTTCCTGTGTCGACGCCTCGTCAATGTGTGGACTGTGAGTTTCATACACCTATTGTTGCCAGAGATTGTCCTTGGGAAGAGCTTTATTGGGTTACGTTAAATAGTCATTGAAAATCAATCTGAATCAGTCTCCCAAGGTAGACTTTGCAGAATAACTTCACTTTAATATGTGAAAGATTACCCGTTCATTTACCCAAACACTTTTGATTTGCGTGTGCGTGTATGTTTGAGAATTTGACAGGGAAAGTGATAGAGAGGAAGGAAAAGACTGTGTGTGGGAAGTGGTCAGCGAGCAAGAGAAAGAGACCAAAATGAAAATAGTTGCTGAAAGGAGAGTGTGAGTGAGTGAGTGAGTGAGTGAGTGAGTGAGTGAGTGAGTGAGTGAGTGAGTGAGTGAGTGAGTGAGTGAGTAAGAGAGAGAGCAAGAGAGAGAGCACACAAACAGGGCTCAACAAGGCTTCCCCTCTTCTCTGCCTCAATCACCTCCTCAAAACCCCGTTCTTCCCAGCCTTTCATCCCAGTGCCCCCTTTCCCCTCGGTGACCGCTGACCTGTCCCTGACATCACTGTGTCCTCTTCCGCTTTATGAGGGCCAGAGACAGCCTAGGGAGGAAACAGGTTGACCACAGCCTCCCCCTCCAACAGGGCGAGGGGAATCCCTAATTATGTTAGCCCTGCAGGTACAGGCAGGGAGGCAGACAGACAGGCTGGCATACAGATAGACAAGCAGGCAGAAAAACAGACAGGCAGTCACAGGCCAATAGATAGAGATGCATTTAAGCAGATAGGTGGACAGACGGACGGACGGACGGACGGACGGACGGGCGGGCGGGCGGGCAGGCAGGCAGGCAGACTTGCACGCAAGCAGGAAGCTTGGAAGACGGACAGGCAGGCAGGCAGGCAGGCAGACAGACAGACAGAGAGGCAGACAGACAGAGAGGCAGACAGAAAGAGAGGCAGACAGACAGAGAGGCAGACAGACAGAGAGGCAGACAGACAGAGAGGCAGACAGACAGAGAGGCAGACAGACAGAGAGGCAGACAGACAGAGAGGCAGACAGACAGAGAGGCAGACAGACAGACAGACAGACAGACAGACAGACAGACAGACAGACAGACAGACAGACAGACAGACAGACAGACAGACAGACAGACAGACTTCCCCAATTGTGTTTTATCTTCAGCCAAAATAGTGAGATTACCCTGAGACATTGAAACTTTCAGCCATTCACTCACTCCCTCTTATGGACAGAGAGGGATTTCAGTGGCAGTGTGTTGGTGGACCTTGTGGCCTGGCCTCCAGTGTATGTCTGTGTCCTCACACTGACCCCCTAGTTTGGCCCCTAGGGGTGGTGGGGGGGCAGGGCCTTGACGCTGGCACTGCTCTGTGGGCAGTACACCCCCCCCCCCCCCCCCCCACACACACACACACACACACACACACACACACACACACACGCTCACATTCTCACTCACTCTCTCACACATACACCAGTGTCGTAAACTCACGTCTAGTTACCCATTGATAGGTCAATTTGACGAGAGTTGGCCCATTGTGTGTTTTATTGAGTTCAGTGCGGCTTTTAAGGGTTCCCCTCTGAACCCAGCTGACCGTTTGGTCTGCGTCTGTCCCTCCTCAGGGCAAACGGCTACAAAATGTTGACGGCTGTCTACAGATATGGTGCTTGAGGAGTTATTTTGAGTTCACCACTGTTCACAAAGCGTACACACATAGGAGGACCCACAGATTTAACACACACACACATACACACACACACACACACACACACACACGAAAGTGCAGAACACTGCAAATACCACCTAACTATTTATCTGAAAGTCTGGCACTTGCAGACAGTTTGTTTTAGTTGCCATGCCAACCTGTATCTTCCCATGACAATGATTTGGATAATTACTTTCCCTTTTAAGCCTTTGGCAGATTTTCTGTGTAGATAAAGGAAGTAAATCAAGTAGGATTTGATTTAAAATGCAAAAAATAATCTGCAGCGTTTTGTATAAGTGTGTGTGTGTGTGTGTGTGTGTGTGTGTGTGTGTGTGTGTGTGTGTGTGTGTGTGTGTGTGTGTGTGTGTGTGTGTGTGTGTGTGTGTGTGTGTGTGTGTGTGTGTGTGTGTCCTTCACAAGAGGGTGGCTGATGACCCCATGGCCTATACTAAGAGGTAGAATTGTGACCACTACACTCACACACACACACACACACACACACACACCTTCACAAAAACGCACATACTAACATAAACACTTGTGCATTCACTAAGACGTTAACTCCCTCTTTCACCAAGATGTTGACAGATCAAAGTCCATCGCCACACTGGACTTGATCAATACAACCATTCTCTAAAACACACACACACACACACACACACACACACACACACACACACACACAGACACAAACACACACACACCCTTTCCACACTCTCCACACATACAAACATGCTCACACACCCCAGCAACGCTATCAGTTTGACCTATCCGAGGGCCTCGCTCCACCAGTCTTTAACTCATCTCAGCACATGACTGTCCAGACAGTCCGGGACAATCCTTTGATGGGCCCACACAAAGAGGTCTATGTTAGGAGGGTCTAATCCTCAACAGTGATTTTGGGGGTGCTTGGGGGCAGTTCGAGTGGTCAGGGACAGGCTTATGAGGCTATTCGGCAACAACACAAGGGTATTTATCATAAAAGGTAAACACGTGACATCGTGAACACGTGATATGATGTCTGATGGTTGAGTGAAGGGTGATAACATGCTCCTTGAGAAACCAACTTGTATTATCCGAGGGACACAAGGAAATATGCCCCAGTATTTGTGCCAAAACAGTACTTTTCTGGGAAATGTTTTTTCGCAGTAATTCTCACCGTAGTGTTCTATCTCTATGGTTCTCACTTTCTTACTAAATCTCTTTGTTTCAACATCAATTCTGAGATGCTATGTAGAGACACACATTCCTTTTGCCATGGTAACAGTGAGACTGAATATAAAGCCTACACCCTGTTTAAACAGAAATACCCTTACATATTTTTCTCTCTCTCAGAAACAGTCTCTTCACGTCAACTATCAACCTTTATTATTTTCAAAATGACCTGTCTGTTATCTCTTTGTTCCACACACTCACACATGCACAGACTTACAGACACTCTAAACTGTTGTCTTCTAGTTCTCTGTACATTACATAAACAGCATTTGGCTTTTGTCCTGAACGAAATGCGGAGATCCACTAATGCTTCTCCAGTGCATCCCTAGTATCATGATTAGCGAAGTAAGAACTAAACTACTGCTTCTAAAGTCTCTGGTCTTTGCCTATCTCTCTCCATCTCACACACACACACACACACACACACACACACACACACACACACACACACAGACGATCTCTCTTGCTCTCGCTCTCCTAATCACTTTCTCCCTGGGTCTTCCTACCACAACCAGTCATTAAATATAGAGGTCTAAGTCTTAAATAAACTCTAGCAGGGAGCAGCATCCCTGTGTGTGTTCCACTGGGGATCTGAGCTGGCGAACCAGACAGGCTGGCACTACACACACACACACGCACACGCGCGCGCGCGCGCACACACACACACACACACACACACACACACACACACACACACACACTCATACAGCTAAGCAGTGTTTACATTCATAACATTTGTTCCTTTATACTCAGAAAACCACTTACAAACACACACACAAACTTACAAATAACACTCACTCCCACAAACTCCCACAAACCCCAACCCACACATACTCTCTTTCACACACAAACAAACAAACACATTCACAAAAACCGACGCACAACCAGATAGTTTAGACTTGGCTGGAACCCTATTGCTGCTGTCCATTTTTACACAGACAATCACTCTTTAAAAAAACACAAATACACAGACACACAGAGCCTGATGATGTACACTTGGCTTGAACCACATCCCTACTTGGAGACAGACAGACACACACACACACACACACACACACACACACACACACACACACACACACACACACTTCCTTGCGATGCCGTTGTCCCACAATGTATCGGTCCCCTCTGTCTCATCATCGACTGGAGATGCTGGTTCAGCATCAGCTCTTTGGAGCGCCACTGGATTCTTCAATCTGTAGATTGAGTTACTGTGTAACTGCATGCTTTGCCAGCTTTTAATAGACGCGACCCACCACAGGGTCGGAGGAAACTCATAACTTATTTATAAGAGACTTTATGGCCCTTCTAATGGAGCGCAGGCGATGAAGACTCTTATTCTGAAGTTCTCTTCCTGCGTTTTTCTTCTACTGCACAGTGGTGGCAGGGACCATCATGTTTTGTTTAGTGCCCAAGGTTTTGGCTTGTTGGTGTTTTACTATCTGTTTGCGTCCCGAAGGTCATCTGTAATGTAGAGAACCTTACCATATAAGAGTGTGGCGGCTGTTGCTGGCCATTTTGATTGTCTGTTGATGGAGACATGAAACAAAATGCGATTTTTTTTTTTACAGATTAGTCGTTAATCGAGTCCCTTTAGCAAACAGAAATAAGTTGCAAATCTCAAGTCACTAATTTAGCTCCATCGTTAACTGCTTATTTTCATTCATTTTGAGTAATATTGCAAATTAATAGTGAACTCAGTATTTTTGTGTGGGAGAGTGTGGGAGATTGCAAAATGGTCAAGATTTTCTCAATTGTATTTCATATACCAATATACAGCTATTGTCAAACATTATGATGAAACCACAACTGATCATGTTGGTACAATGTAAATAAAGTTCAACTGTATTGATTGCGACCACCCGGCTCACCCTTGGCTGTGCCCGGCCCTGCATGAAAAGCTGCATGAGATTCTATTTTATATAGACACTTAATGTATGGAGGACTCCACATATTGAGACCCATCCCTAGGAACTGAGACCGAGCTGTGTGACATTTCGGTCTGCCTGCTTCTGTGCGTTTCCAGTTGGTGATGTACGTCGGCCAGCTGATGAAGGACAAGCTGAAGCTGCCTCGCCCGCTGTCGCCCCCGGTGGTCAAACTGGAGAGCCGCGTGGACGCCGAGTACGGCCTCCCGTCCACCCACGCCATGGCGGCCACCGCCATCTCCTTCACCGTCCTCCTCAGCGCCACCTCCAGGATACAGGTGGGTGTCGCTATGGTTACTGTGCTGGCGTGCATAGTGTAGGCGACAGTCCCTTAACATGTGGCAGGTTTCGGGTGGGTATCGCCACGGTAACCGTGTAGACGAGAACGGGGTTTTAACACTGGTCACTGTGTTGAAGGTTCACTGCACAGTAAAATAGTCAATTCTTCACGTACAATCATAAGTGAGTGAGCATAGAAGTGGCTGGAGTGTAGTGCTGTAGCTGGGTGTATTGAAACAATGACAGAGAGTACAACTTTGAGGGTGTCAAATTATGACTACCAGTGCCAAAATATTTTCTTTCCTTCCGTTTGTGATGTTTAACTAACCTTTGCTGTATTTAACCTGTGCCTTGGTCATACTTTCCCATCCTTGTTCATAGAGACATTTCCTCTCTACGTGGTCAAATAAAGAATCCATTTATCTTGATCATATTTGTTCACCATACGGAAACAGTAAACAACCCTGCAGAGTTATCCTCACTGCTTCTTTGAGACGCTGTTAGTCCTCATTCTGTGGGTGGGAGGAGTCCAGCTGTCTGTCAGTGAGTTCTGACTGACCGGTTGGACAAAAGGCTGGGAGGGGCGGATTCGCCAGTCACCATCAGTCACCATGGGCAACACCCAGACAGCTGTTGTTTGTCCCTGTTATGGACTCCACTGAGTCAATGACTGTCAATCTTTCTGGCTCGCTCTTTCTCTGGGTTTTACTCCGTTTACTCTATTCAACTCTCTCTCTCTCTCTCTCTCTCTCTCTCTCTCTCTCTCTCTCTCTCTCTGTTGGTCTTTATCTTCCGCTCACTCTCCACGTCTCTCTGTTTGCCTTTTCGGCCTCTCTTCGTCCCTTTTTCTTGGTCTTTCTCAGCCCCTCCCTCCAACCACTCTCTCCTGATCTTTCTTAGTTTAGATGTTTTTCTTCCATTTTCTTTCTTTGTCATTAGATCTGTTATGAACTCGATAGCAGATTCTAGTAATTGACGCGATACATTGTTCCGTTGCTAACATGAATGGATTTGGAGGGGGTGCGTGATATTCACCATAGTTACGCTCACCACCACGGAGACAGATTCACCGACAGTAGAAAATTCATAACCCTACTGTCTCACTGTGAAACTGATAGAAGGCCTCGACCGCCATCCATCACTGCTCTGAGTCCCACCCTGGACGGGTTACAGTTCAGGAACTCCCCCCGTTGAGCGTTTTACTGTCCCTACGACGTCAACCCAGACACAGCTGCCCACTTGGCTGTGGCAGAAATTTCCCCTCTGGCACTGAAAGGGCACGCATAGTTCTGGATGAGTAGCGGACTGTTACGACAGGCTGAATGGCTGGTCGGGGCCCCCGGGGCCACTCTTAGGTTCTCGGGGAGAGGTCAAAGGTTACAACAGTCAATCACAGGGTGACCCCCCTCTGTCCCATTCAGAGCCTAGCCTTCATGAAGTCTCCCTGAATAGGCTTCCAGCTGCAAAGACAGGAACAGACACAGGAAAATAGAGAGAGACAGAGAGAGAGAGAGAGAGAGAGAGAGAGAGAGAGAGAGAGGGCAGGAGGGGTAGATGGAGGCAGGATGGTAAGATGGAGGAAGGTATAGAGGGAGTGAGGAAGGAGTGGAAGGATGGGGGCGGAGGGAAAGAGGGAGGGAGGGAGGTAAATGAATACTCCCAGCTTATCCTCTCACTGTTATTGAAATGTGGAGAGACAAAACAAAGCCGTAGGTACAGGACATGAAAGGAGGGAGTGGGAAGGAAGAGAAGATGGAGGGCCCTGTGACGTGTTGGTGGAATGGATGGCTGGCTGGCTGGGGAGTAGGGAGAAGGTTTCAATATGTCAGGAAGGTTGATGAACTGATGACTGGAGTTAAACTTCACAGGAGGAGGGGATTATGTATAGGCCTGTGGGACAATTGGCCGAAACCATCGAACTAAAAACAAAACGATACCCATATTGTCATATATTTAGACGATAAGTTTTGCATTCGTTTTCGATGAAATGTCAATGTGCCAGTTCCCTGCAATCCATAGGCAAAACAGGACTGTTAGGTAGTCATTTTTTTTTGCTGTCCAACTCCAGTAAGACTCTTTCACACACTGTCCTTTATCTAGTCTATTATCACATGATGTAACTAATCAGCCCTATATTGCTGAATGGGCTTTTCCACGCTAATATCGTCTGGTAAAGATTAGCGCTTCATTAAAGGGTTGAACAGACAGATCCTGACTAAATCCTCTAGAGGAGTACAGTGTGGCTGAGCAATGTGTGCATCCCTAGTGAGAACATCAGATCAAAGAAAAGCTTTTAAAGCCTAAATCAGTTGGTTACGCAGATTAGCCGTCGCTAGATGCAACATTTCCTATGTGTGTGGGTCTGTGTACCCTACTACTCACACATGCATGGTATTGTGTGAGTGTACACACTCACACGCTTCACATGAGTGTTTGTGCAGTTGTGTGTTTATATAGTCTTGTTTATTTTGCTGTGTGTGTTTGTGTTCTCCAGTTCCAGTTCGAAGTGGGTCTGCTCATTGCGGTGGTGCTGTCTGCGTTGGTGTGTCTGAGTCGTCTGTACACCGGCATGCACTCTGCTCTGGTAAGCTCTTTCCCTAACAGACACACACACACACACACACACACACACACACACACACACACACACACACACACACACACACACACACACACACACACAGAGAGACACAGACAGTGTATAAAACATTCAAGGCTAATGCAGAATAATTCATACAGTGTCTGGCTGTCTGGCTGGAGGCTCAGATCCAGGGCAGGCCATCTCTGAGGCTAACAGTCCCTGTAGCTTACATAATGAGATTGACTCAGTATGAGCTGCTTCTGAAGGGCAGGGGAGCTTATTAAAGCCTGCTGATTCAGAAGGCTAAACCTCCACACACATACAGAGCAGCCAATTTGCTATTCGTAAGTTGTTGGCCGCCAATCACTGGCATTATTGGAGTAGGGGTAGTCTTTGTAATAATGTTGTTTTTGTTATATTTTCCTATTTTTTGCTGTTGTTTTTTTTAAATAGCTAGCTGTTAAATAAGGACTATTGTCTAACCGAAAAATCTGTCCCAAGAGTTGAAGTAAAACTGTTGTGCAATGCCTCCGGAGCAGGCAGTCTTTTAATCAAAGGAGAACTTGGATCATAGGGATGTTTATATTACCAGGAGTGTCACCAAAGTATTTCAAATGTTTAATAAATAAAGCACTATAATTGGTCTTCATGTTAATACATTTGTATGAATACAAAGTGTAATGAGAACGGGGATGTTTTCTGCTGCTTGTAGCATCTTTGTTTTTTACCGTGTATTGTTTTTAGGATGTTCCATTGTTGACTGACGTCCTTGTTGTTCCTTTCAGGATGTGATTTGTGGTGTTCTCATCTCAGCCTTTCTGTTGCTGGTTACCTACCCCTACTGGGAGGCCTTTGACAACTTCCAGCTGACCAGCCCGTACTCCCCTGTTCTAGCAGTGGTACTGTGCCTATTCCTCAGCTACACATACCCTGAGCTGGACCATTACACCACCACTCGGGGGGATACAACCACCATCCTTGGAGTGGGGGCAGGGTGTTCCGTGGGATACTGGGTGAGCAAGCAGCTGGGGCAGACCTTTGAGCCCGAAGGGGTTCTGCCTGTACCCCTACCTGCTCTCACAATAAACGCTATTGGCAGGGGGGCCGCTCGATGCATGCTGGGAATCGTAGTATTGGTGGGAACGCGGCAGATCGTGAAGACGGCGAGTCTAAAGGTGCTGTGCTCTTGGTATGGAGTGCCAGTCCAAGACAAGGACGCCAGGAGGATGAAAGAGATCGAAGTCCCCTATAAGTTTGTCACCTACACCTCTGTGGGATTGGTCAACTCCATACTGGTCAACAGGCTGTTCAGACTGCTAGGGTTGTTCTGATGTAGAATGTTGCACTGACATGAGGGTCTCTACAATCTGCCTCATAATGTTTGCTGCTCAAAATGTATTAAAAGTTTTTAACACTGTAAAACTATGAAACATACCTATAACATGTTCAACAGTAGCTTACATTTTGACATATCAAAATATTTTTTACTTTTATAAATACGTTTTTACATAAGTAGTGATTCACAATATGCTCTTGTGATTACTAGAAAATACTGTCAAATAAGTGATATTGTTTATCATGTATCTCAAAGGGATTTTACTTATAAAAAAACTAAAGGTCAAACCACCCTTATTATATCTTGAAACCTGGTCAACTCTGTTCTGGAGTTTAAATGCATACGATACAGGTGCTAATGTGACTCCATGTGCTTAAGACAATGATCAACACTGGTAGAAGGCCCTGCACACAGTACTGTCTGCTGCCTAAAATACATATATACAGTATGTGTTATCATGTATGTTACGTATGTTTCTCTGAGAATTCTCCAAAATACCTCTGACATTTGTACATAAATATGGACGTGTATCGATAAATGAATGATTGACCAAATGAATGATTTAAGTGATATTGTGATAGTGCTGTCACTGGGAAATCTAATAAAACATCCTATTTTGCTACGGCAGTCTGGAGGGAGGTCAGTTTCTTAGCATTAGATGTTTTTGTGGGAAAACGTTGAAACACCAGAGATTTGCCGTGGTGATCATTTTATTCTTTGAAACAAACGTCCCTTTCAATCTTATTCAAAATGCTAAAACAACAAATGGAGCCTGACAAAGGCAACCATTTACTCTGCTAAAGTTCATGCAACCGCCC
The DNA here is from genome assembly GCA_017639675.1 of Aplochiton taeniatus. Lineage (NCBI taxonomy): Eukaryota > Metazoa > Chordata > Actinopteri > Galaxiiformes > Galaxiidae > Aplochiton > Aplochiton taeniatus. The sequence continues at coordinate 9,871,688 of CM030177.1, forward strand.
TTCTTGAACTGGTTCTTTTATAAACTCCTACAAGAAGGCACTACAACATTATAGTATGTATATGATCGTAGAATTGTGCATGCTGCACTGTTCTCTATTTCAATTCTCTGTTTCTTTGCTGTATTCCTTTCACAAGACCTACAGGCCAACTCGAAAAAATACAAAAGGCAGGTTATCTTGCTCAGACATTGTGAACCAAAAGCTTTGGGTTGAATAGGTATAACTTGCATTGATGTCAATCTGTAGGTGTCTCTGAGTCAGTCAACTGTGCTAGGTGTGTTGCAGATTATCTTACGTTTTGAAGGCCTGCTCAAAGGAATGCCAGCACACTGGTCGGACCTCATAGCTGTTCTGTATATTTTATGTATTGTGTTCTTTTCTTAACAGTTATCTCCAGGTTGGCATGTGAGACAACACTGAAGTCAGTGTTTTGATGTTCAAGAAAATTGAGAATTTGTTGCAATATAAAGTTATCTATACCAGCCACTCCACTGTAATAATTACGGTATCTACCTACCGTTCTATCTACAGTTCCCATCCTCAATAAGCTGTTAACCACAATGACAAAATAATAGATATACATCGCAACATAGAAAGTAATTTATAATTAAATATAACAAAATAATATAATCCAACAAAACCACACAGTAACAAAGTCAATTTTTTTAAATACATTTTATTAAAACTTTTACAAAGTAGTTTTGCTAGTCTTTTTGCTTTCAATGTCCCAGGGAGTTTTAGATCTTGTTGAAGGCAGCGACGTCCATTGACTGAACGAGGTCTTCAAAGGCTGTGACCTGCCCCTCCAGCTGGTCCGTGCCCACCTTGTCGTCCTCCACCACACACCCGATCTGCAGCTTCTTGATGCCGTAGCCCACTGGCACCAGTTTGGACTGGCCCCACAGCAGCCCATCCATGGCGATGCTCCGAACGCACTCCTCCAGCTTGGCCATGTCTGTCTCATCATTCCACGGCTTCACGTCCAACAGGATCGAGGACTTGGCCACCAGGGCAGGCTTTTTAGACTTTTTGGCGGCGTACGCTGCAACGCGTTCCTCCTTGATACGAGTCGCCTCGGCACTTTCTTCCTCGTCGTCGGAGCCGAATAGGTCGAAGTCATCGTCCTCGTGGACTTTGGCTTCCGAGGCAGGAAAGGCGGTGGGACGAGTTGCCGCACTGTTCCCTGGGAGACTCCCCAACTCCCTCGGGAAGGACCTGATGTGGTTGTACCATCGCAGGGCGTGGCACAGGCTGGCTGGGGGCGGCGTCGAGCCGATGGCCTGGAAAACCTCCTGGTCAGCCTGAGACACCTCGAATCCCTGCATGTAACTCTTGTCAGCCAGGAAGGCATTGAGCAGCTTGAGACCGCCGTGGGTTTTCAGGCCTCCAAACCCAGGGGTCCCACCGGTGGGTCGGGGGGTCTCGTGCAGGGGGACGTCAGAGGTCGGCTGCGGTGTGACAGTGGAGCCACTGGAGGAGGCAGAGCAACAGAGCAACACTTAACTACGCTGACAAATAGCATAGCATCAACTCCCACCAAACCATTGGAAAATATAAAGGTTCATTATAGTTATCTAATTATTAAATGTTTATCTAATTTAACTAAGCCAAAGACCCTCAAAGCTTTTCACATATCTAAACCAGATAAAATAATCTGTTTACTTCTTCTAGTTCTACTTTTCTCCAGGTACAACTTATAAGAAAAAAGACTGGAAAGTCACAGAAAGGTTGCTTAAGTCTGATGTGTTTTAATAATTGAATATAAAAACAATCCCAAATATTATCAGTATACAGTAAACTGGTCTACTAAGATACTCATTGGTCCACCAGAAAGTCCAGGTACCGCAAACAAATGCACCAAAAAAGGTGCCAATGTTTTGTTTTACTCATTGTTGGTAGTCATTTTTCTTTTGGTAGATTCTAATTCTTATGTGATTGAAACTGTTACTGAATCTTGCCAAATCATTGAATACAGACATCAATTCCTTATCTTTTCAATGGTCCCATTAACCAAAGTGGATCTCAAAAGCTCCACCTTCATAAGCTGGTTAGGCCATAAGCAGGCCTGATGTTCTCTGTTGTGCCTAAGCCTGAGATATATGTGGATGTTTAGGGAGGTAGGAAGTGACATCACAGGAAGGGCTCGATGTCGATGTCCAGGGCGGAGCAAGGCATGGTGAGCTCAAAGCGGTTGATGACGTCAGGGTGAAGGACCCCGAGGCGTCCAATGCTTTTCCCATGGGCAAAGATCTCCGCGCAACGACCAGGGAAGAAGGTTGAATCTGTAGGAAAGAGAGGAGGAGAATTTGAAAACATACATTTGAATTTGATTAAATAATAGATCATCATAAAAAAACAAGATATGAGGACTCCTGATAGTCTTCAGAAGGTGTCTTGTTTGAAGATAAAATATCGACTAGTCACCTGGGCAAACGTTACAAATTGTGTTGCAAAGGGGTTAATCACAAAATAAAGTCGTTCGAATCTTAGACATTATTTCATACGGAAGACTCTGTATTAAAATAATCTTCCTCACAAAAAAAAATAAAAAAGTTACAGAAAAACAAACTGGTCTGACCATTCGACATTTATCTAGGGTTGCCATGACTACAGCACCACACTGACATGAGCATCCACCCATGATGCTTTGCTCGTGCCCACAACGCGCTTCTAATGAGCGGTCGTGCAGCGTGTGAATAAGCGAGGCGGCATGGGGGTTCTGAAACCACCCATTAAAATTGAACAAACCCGGCAACACAAAAAGGGGGGTGTTCCTACACATTACGTAGGCCAAGTAATTATGCGAGAAAAAAGTAAATCCCCTTGAATGTGATGGCGTAATTGGAACACTGTCGTCTGTCTCGCCCACTGGCTCCGGTAGATGGCTACCTCCTCACCACAGTAGAGGACTAATAGCACTGCTTAAAATAGCACTGCTCTGTGTTTACAGTGTCAAGGCCTGTGCACCACAGCAGGACACCATGACGACCATACAACCACCTACTGAATACCTGTTTCTCCAAGAGCAGGGACCACACAGAACTAAGCTGACAGCCATTTGCAGCCTCCTGCCTCCTGCCTCCTACACACACACACACACACACACACACACACACACACACACACACACACACACACACACACACACACACACACACCTAAAAACCCAGCCTGCTTTCATCCCCAAGGTCAGTGCTAACCAGGCAGGAGTTGGGATGAGCAGAGTGCTCTAACAGCCCACGGACAGGCTTCTCCATTGGACACACTTGTTAAGTGAAACGTGGGCATCTGCTTCCTTAAAAGCTCCCTTCCTCTCTAATCCCCAGACTCTCACTCACTCGCTTTCATCTCCCTTTTTCCTCACCTCTCTGAGCCATTGGCTTTTTTCCCCTGGAGCTGCGGAAGCAGAGTGACAGTTATTCCCCTAGCGGGACGTCCTATCCACTCCTTCCAGCCCGCCCAGGTTTCCATTGCCTCGCTGCCCAGCCACGCCCACCGGCGGCTGGGCTAGAGTGGCACGTGAGTGTGGGGGAGATAGAGGGGTGGGGTGGGGTGGGAGGGGGCATTAGACCTTCCTGATGGGAAGGCCCAGAGAGAAAGTGGGGTGAAAAGAGAAGGTGGCGAGAGAAAGTCTGTGTGTGTGGGTGTGTATTCAAGCAAGTGACCATGACAGTGTGTCTGTCAGAAATAAGTGTGTTACAGGTGAGCTCTCAGAGGGAGTGTGTGTGACCCTGTGTAGAGGTTAATGACTCACAGACATATGGCAGAGTTAATGGACGGAAAGGAGAGGACGCAGTGCAGCAGAAGTATGCTGGTTGTGTATGTGTGTGTGTGTGTGTGTGTGTGTGTGTGTGTGTGTGTGTGTGTGTGTAGGTTTAGGTGTGTGTTGGTAAGTCAGTTTGGCAGCCTAAGTGCCAGTGAGTGGCGCGTGCATGCATCAGTCAGTCCTGATCTTTACTTGTAGAAGGAGGTGCTGCAGCACTGCAGGAGGAGACGTGACTCACATGCTTTTCTCTCAGCCTCTCTCTCCTCCACTCACTGCATACACCAAACACTACCTCACCCCCTCTGTTTCTCACCCTCCACCCTTCCTCTCTCTGTCTACCTCATTTTCTCACTTTCTCTCCCCCGCCCGTCCCACCGCATCCTATCTCTACTCTCATCTCTCTTTCACTTATTTTTTCTGTCTGTCTGTCTGTCTGTCTGTCTGTCTGTCTGTCTGTCTGTCTGTCTGTCTGTCTGTCTGTCTGTCTGTCTGTCTGTCTGTCTGTCTGTCTGTCTGTCTGTCTGTCTGTCTGTCTGTCTGTCTGTCTGTCTGTCTGTCGGTCGAAGTGATACTTGAGCCCATTGATTGACGCTGGCAGCTTGGTCCAGCCCTGCTAATATCCCGTGGAACGACCTTGGAGTGAGGGAAGGGGAGAAGGGAGGGAGAACAGGACGGCGGGAGGAGGAGGCGAGGGGGTGAATGCGGCAGTCACCCTGCAGCACACGCAGCCTTAAAGCGCCATGCTGTGAGAGGGCAGGCGTGGACGGCCGTGCATACCAAGCCCAGCCTCCATCTTTCTAAACCGGACACCTTGTTTCCATGCTCCTGGCTCTTTATCTAAAAAGGGGCTGGGCAGTGTTAGGGCTGCCTTGAGACTGAGCTGAGCTGGGCTGAGCCATACCGCGTTGGCCCGGCTCAAACAGAAGCGTGCTAGGGAGGAAACTCTTGGACAGGAACCACAGGCCACGGTTCGGTGTCCGAGTGCTCTCATGGGCTTGCCTTAGGACTTCCATAGACACCAGAGAATGTGACAGCAGCGTGGGTGTACATCCCAGCTCAAACGGTCTGCTATCATTTCCCTCTCTGTTCAGGCTTTGTTCACTGGACCGTCCAAATAGAAGCCATTACAGAAAAACTGAGTTTTGGATGGACTTTCCCTTCACGGCAAAGTAGAACACGCCCTGGCCCCCTTTGACCGGTTCTCGACTCCTTACCCACTATTATAATACAAGTGATTGTCGTAACTGATTCTGGACGGCTTGTTTACTGTATAGGCACTGGGCTATGAGTGTGGTCCTGGGCGGTCCCCAGGTCTAGTGCATGACCACACCGTGATCTTCTATGAGTGGTTCTGGGGGGCTCACCATCCTGGGCCTGGATGTGGTAGCTCTGCCCGCGGCCCGGGGCCACGTCCAGAAGCTCCATGACCCGGTCCAGTAAGCCGTGGATCACCTCGAACCCAGGACTCTTGTTGTAGTAGACGGCACACAGACGACGCATGTTCCTGGCCCCAACATCTGAGGGAGACAGGGAGATAGGGAGGAAAAGGGACAGGAGGGATGGGAAGATGGAATGGGAGGAAGAGGAGATCGAAAGTCAAAGGGAGAGGGAAAGCTGTCAGGGACTTTTGAAAACAGACACACAAAAAATATGTAAGTGTGGTTTGCGCTTGACTGCTACTTACACCCCTGTGTTTCATGTTCTAATCAAAGTGTCGCTGAGGAATGTGCACACACACACACACATGCTGTACACAAGCGCACACACACACACACACACACACACACACACCTTTGGTCTCGTCTTTCAGTACGACGTCAGAAATCTCAAACAGTTTCAGGGGCAGGGGCATCTTCCTGTTTGCAGCCACAGTCTTCAGAAGACCGGGGAGCAGGGTTGTGCGCGCCACCTGGTGGTCAGACATGGTGCTGATGTTAGTAACTAATCCAAGTAAAAATGGTCACACAGCGCTCTCTTGTGGTGGCTAACTACAGGGAATAACTTTCTCTTTCATAGCACTATTTTACAGTACCAATTAATTGTGTAATATCTAAATATCCATCAAGGAAAAGTAAAATCGCATCCAAACATGGGTTTGAATAAATGATAACACTTTAAAAGTAAACGACAGCTAGTATTTTTCTAAAGACAGGTGCCAGAAAACAAGGCGTCCTGCTAGGCTGAAAAAAGCCACTAGTGTTTTGACCTGGAACTCGGCAGTCTTGGGGTTTGAGATGTGCACCGCCTTGGTCTCTGAGATCTTCTTCCCCAGCTTGTCAGCTATGTCCTCCTGAGAACACTGAACACATCGCACGCACAACTATCGTCATTGGGACAGAGACACATCGATGATGGCATGCGTGTGTGTGTGTGTGTGTGTGTGTGTGTGTGTGTTCCCTACCAGTGCAAAGGTGAGAGCCTCCGTGAATCCTGCAGCAGCCAGGTCTTGTCTAAGTAGCTCACTCAGCTTGTTCAGAGGGAGCTAGATAGACAACACTCAATCATGAGAACAGCTAGATAAAGGCATGTCCAATACCAGGCACACTTAACTTAAACCAATAACTACACAAAAAAGTTGTTTGTTGTATATTTGTTGTTTAGTTTTTACTGTACTGAGGTGGTTGATCTCACCTGATTGGCGATGGTGTATGTTCGGGGCGTGGTGCGGACGATATTGTTGAAGCCGTACGCCATGGCGGCGTCCTCCATGATGTCACAGGCGTGGATGACGTCAGAGCGAGTGGGCGGGATCTCCACCTCGATCACGTCAGTCTGACTTTCGGCCATTGAGTTCAAACACATCCGCGTCAACAGTTTGGCAATGTGCTCTGTTGACTCACTGACACACAAGGGGAAAAAATGCCTTCATAAGTCTGTTGTCAAGACCTTAAATGCAAAACAAATCAACAAAAATTATTCATTTAATGGCATATAACAATTATCTTGCCTAAATATCCCCCAAAAATTCTATTCGTAAGTATAAAATAATAAATAACAAAACTATAAAATACCTAATATGTCTAATATGAAGTTGTGACAAAGTTTTGGTAGAAACCAATAACTCACTTGATGCCAACTTTGCGATTGACAAAGTCCCCTGAAAGTTTCTCCTTTCTGTACGCCAGCTCCTGAGAATACACAAGCAGAGACAGAAGTGAGGGACTGGAAGCAGATCCACGCAGCTCTCGACATCTCTCTCTGTGAGGTGGATATACGCACTGGGTACATGCAGGTCCTGCCATCTGGATATACCACCTCAGCCTCCTCTGCCCTGAGAAGTAGAGAAAGAGGAGAGAGAAGAAAGAGAGAGTGTTGTACAGACAAATCAGGAAAGAGAAATTGATTTACTCAATAGGAAGGGAGTCTCTGCATAAGTTCTAAGCTGAAATCAGACCTTGACTTAACAGCAGCCCCTGCTGTCCCCTAGACCCCACCAGCATGGAGCCTTGTTATCAAGACTTACACTATATAGGGCTATTTTGGCTGACAATAGCTGTGAACTCACGTGAAGGGCTGCTCACAGTAAACACTGAACATTGTCACCATCATGTCCAGGACAATTTTAGCCTGCAGAAAGACAACCCGGTGGTTAAGGAACATAATATGTATAGGAGGTCACACAGAGGAGGTCACACAGTTTGACTAGTGTAGCGGCTTTATCAGGCTCAACAAATAATGCCATGTCAACAGAAATATCATGCAGTCTTTTGTGTGTGTGTGTGTGTGTGTGTGTGTGTGTGTGTGTGTGTGTTCTCTAGTACCTTGGTAAGATCTGTAGCGGTGCACTCGATGAAGACATTCCTTGTGTTCAGGGAGATTTTGGAATGGTCCCCTGAAAGAAAGAGATTGAATTAGCTGGAAACACTGTCAACTGACACTGCTGGAAAGTATGTTTCAGGCATTACTTCCAGGTGTGTGTGTGTGTGTGTGTGTGTGAGAGATTCTGTCTGTGCTCACCGTTAATGATGGGAGGCATGGACAGGACGACTCCGTTGCTGTCGTAGATAATGGGGTACAAAGGCTTGTCTTCAATGATGGGCAGGTATTGTTTCAAATGGCTGTCTGTCTAAGGGGCAGACACAGTAGCATTAGTTTTTAGCATTATTACCTTCTAAAAACCAGCATATGGTTAATTGGATTTTTGACAGGACAGGCAGACAGAAAGGGGAGGACATGCAGCAAAGGGTCCGGTTTGGTTCGCTACATTTTGAATAGTCTGTGGAAAATATCATTGCCATTTGCAAAGTTCCCTCTTTATTTTGCATAATTTGGATTTCGTTTATTTATAGCGATGAGACAAAATCAACAAAATAAAATTCAAAACAAAAGGTGTGACATTTAAAGAAACAAAAATACAAGTAGGTGAGCACTTGTCTGGTTCTCATACACGGTGCGTGTTCGGGGTAGGCTACTGCACTTTTGATCTCCCAGTTGAAAATCACTGCAATTATTGTCAGGTAACTTTCAGTTGCCCTGAAGGTCCAACAATCTGTTATAAGATCTATATGGACGGTTTGGGCCAAACTTATTTCAATTGTCCAACGTGTGGCTTCATAGAGCTCGGTACAATTGCTTTGTTACGTTGTAGGCCTACATAATACGCAAATGAACAATATATGGCTCAAGCTTTGTTATCAAGTAGCAAAATCCCAAATCAATAACAACAGGACAGGGCTGAACATTGATGAAACAAACTGTAGCTTTGGTTATTTATTTGTGTCTTGTCTTGTCTTGTGTGTTATCTGAACTGGTACAGCGAGCTTGCGGAAAGGCAGCTAGAGGAGCGGTGTTTTATCTGTCGACTAAACTTTAATTGAGCCGGCCAGGGATATTGTATGGCTGACGTCGGTTTAAATATATGCATACATATATTTGAAATACATGTTCCACAGGGTTTCACTAGCATACACCTCAGTGGTCAAGCAATATTTAGTCTAGTGACGAACTTTATATAGCAAAGAGTCATGTTTGTATTGATGAGCTTTGTCAACCCCGACTCCAAAATGCTTCCAAACGGTAGACGTGGACTTGTCTCCTCCACTCGCCATTTCCCTTTGATTCCCTTCAATTTTGTCGACGTTGTTGGTAGCTTGACATACTAGCCTAATTCTGATAGCTGATTGGACAGCTAATCTTTGTTTGTGGGAATAAGGGAGGCAGGGTTGCAGTTCCTTCTGCACAGTCACACTCAGTGCTGAAACGAGCGTGGTAAAAGATCTGAAAGCCGTGGGTTCTGTTTGGTACCAAATTACCCGCAATACACAAGCCCAACTCGAACCGTGGATGGCGAACCAAACAGCCATTTAGTAAAATAGGTGAGAGAGAGTGACAGTAAAGAGATGAGAGATAGAGTCATGCCCTCAAACATAGGAGATGGTTTGGTAGTCCCTGGTAGGGGGTACTAGACCATCCATGCCCCGGGGCACAGTCAGCTCTCCGCCTACAGAGGCCCCAGTGCCTCTCAGCTCACCTTGTAGTGGGCCATGAGTTCAGGGGCCGTGAACTCCTTGGTCTGGTTGAGGGGTTTGAACCGGATGTCTCCTGGGGGCTTCGCCGTGTAGGTGAACGGACCGGAAATGGTATCCAGGTCGTGGGTTCCTATGGCAACCAGAGTCCTCTTCCTGCAGGGGGAATTCATGATTCCAGTACATAAAGTCAATATTGTCAACAGTGAAGATTTTTATTTAGCATCAACAGCAATACAACGGGTCGAATCCTACAATAACTGAAGGTAGAGAAGAAGTCAACTTTGCATAAATATCTCAAATATTGCATAGAATGTCTTCTTTCCTTAATCTTTAATATTTTTCTGGGAGAGAAATTGTGTTGGAAATTGGTCAAGTGTGGGTTAGGAGTCTAAACTAGTGTTGTGATTGTTAGTCGTGCCTGACCTGCAGACGTTCTGGTGCAGCTTCTCCTGCAGCTCAATGAAGCTGTCGTAGCGCTCCTGCGTGAAGGTGACGTTCCTGAGGACAGCAGCCACAGCATGGGGGCGCACCGCTGCCGTCTGCTTGCACAAACACACACGCCAAGAGACACAAACACACACACACACACACACACACACACACACACCGACAGACACAGACACAAGAACAATCATTAGATCATGATGCAGTCTTAAATTCAGTTAAGGTTGATTTATCTTAAATTGACGCAATACTAACAATATAATAATATATATAATAGATAATATCTTCACAACATTTTAGGATTTGGAGCTGCTACAGGAAGTAAAGCCAGTTTACAATACTGTGTTTATAATAGTATAGATTAGTGCCGGCTGGAAAAGGTTAAAGGAGTGATCCTAGATCGTATCGGACCACCTTTGGGAAATTCTCTTTGAAATCCAATCTAAAATCCCGGGCCACGTTTTCCCACCCACCTCCTGAGTGATGATCAGCCTCTGCGGCTCTCCACTGGCCGGGCTCACGCGCCTGTAGCGAGGTGCCTCCATCCTGGTGTATACACGAGTATACAAAGGCTGATTAGTCAAATAAAACACACACACACACACACACACACACACACACACACACACACACACACACACACACACACACACACACACACACACACCTCAATTCTGGAGCACGAACACAAAACGCGGTTCGCTGGAGCACAGAAAACCACAATATCAGCGCAAAAATAAATATCGTATAGTATAAAAACATTCAAACAACCAAGGGCAGCAACTTGAAAGATATACAGTCCCCTCCAAAAGTATTGGAACAGTAATGCCAATTCCTTTATTTTTGCTGTAGACTGAAAGCGTTTGGGTTTGACACCAAAAGATGAATATGAGACAAAAGATCAATATGTCAGCTTTTATTTCCAGGTATTTTCATCTGGATCTGATAAACAACTTAGAAGATATCATTATTTGTAAAGGAACACCACATTTTTTGTTGAGCAAAAGTATTGGAACATGTGACTAACAGGTGTGTTTTGTTGCCCAGGTGTGTCTTATGACATTTATTATTCAAACAATAAATAACACTGAATGTCTAGGCTCAGTTTCAGATTCTGGTTTTGCCTGTGCAGACTGCAGTTATAGTAATCAACATGAAAAGCAGAGAACTGTCTATGGGTGAAAAGAAAGCAATTGTGAAGCTAAGAGAAGATGGGAAATCAATCAGAGCCATTGCACAGACACTAGCCATAGCCAGTACAACAATTTGGAATATCCTCAGGAAGAAACAAACTACTGGTGTACTAAGTAACAGACATCGAACGGGACGACCAAGGAAAACAACAGCAGTTGACGACAGAAACATTGTCAGAGCTGTGAAGAAAGACCCTAAAACTACTGTTGGTGAGATCAACAACAACCTCCAGAGGGCAGGAGTGAAGGTTTCAGAATCCACTGTTCGCAGAAGACTTCATGGACAACAGTACAGAGGCTACACCAGAAGATGCAAGCCATTCATTAGCATAAAGAATAGGAAGGCCAGGCTGGATTTTGCCAAAAAGTACAGAGACGAGCCTCAAAAATTCTGGGAAAAAGTTTTATGGGCTGATGAGACGAAGATTAACTTCTACCAGAGTGATGGAAAGGCTAAGGTTTGGAGAAAAAAAGGATCTGCTCATGACCCCCAAAACACAAGCTCATCTGTGAAACACGATGGAGGTAATGTGATGGCTTGGGCTTCAATGGCTTCTTCTGGGACGGGCTCATTAATCTTCATTGATGATGTAACACATGATGGCGGCAGCAAAATGAATTCGGAAGTCTACAGAAACATTTTGTCTGCCAATTTAAAGAAGGATGCAACCAAACTGATTGGGAGATCCTTTGTCATGCAGCAAGATAATGACCCTAAACACACTGCAAAAGCAACAAAGGAGTTCATCAGGGGCAAGAAGTGGAAGGTCCTAGACTGGCCAAGTCAATCCCAGACTTAAACCCTATAGAGCATTCTTTTTACCTTCTTAAAAGGAGACTGAAGGGAGAAACCCCCCAAAACAAGCAACAACTGAAAGAGGCTGCAGTGAAAGCCTGGAAAGGCATAACAAAAGAAGAATGCAAAAGTTTGGTGATGTCCATGGGTCGCAGGCTTGATGCAGTTATTGAAAGCAAAGGATTTGCAACAAAATATTGAGTCTTATTCACTTAAATCCATTTCAAGTCTATCTGTTCCAATACTTTTGCTCATCTAAAAATGTGGTCTTTCTTTTCAAATAATGATATCTTCTAAGTTGTTTATCAGATCCAGATGAAAATACCTGGAAATAAAAGCTGACATATTGATCTTTTGTCTCATATTCATCTTTTGGTGTCAAACCCAAACGCTTTCAGTCTACAGCAAAAATAAAGGAATTGGCATTACTGTTCCAATACTTTTGGAGGGGACTGTATTTCATAGGAGCCCAGAAGTGTTGAAGGACTTATGCTATGATGTTTACCATGCCTTTGTCCAGTTTCTAACTTAAATGGCTACAATGAGTTACTTTCCTGTCATTGGCACCTGACTAATACAAAACCCTTGAAGCTCCAACATACTGCAATAAGGGTCGATTTATATCCGAACTTGTCTGGATTATATTGGCTGCCCTACTCACCGTTCCTTGAAGACCTGCAGGCCTCGGACCAGTCCTTCGAGACAAAGCAGGTCATAGCGGTTGGCAGGGACGTCGATCTTATACAGGATGACATCTGACGCTCCGGCTGCCTTCTGGTCCCCCTGCTCACGACTGATGATGTCCTTCTCGGAAGTCTACAATAGCCAGCCAATAACAGCGAGGGGGTTAGTCAGTGGACGTTATAACTACTAACTTGTAGTATCAATACTACGATCCTTAAGAGGATCTATTGGTCCTGTTATTTAAACGCATGCATGAATGCCTTGATAAAGAGCATTAATACACGTCTATGGGCATTCGCGTTTGTGTAATATGTGTAAGATGTAAAATATCTTTATGTATATGTACTTGCGACCATGTTTCTGTCTGGTTCATGCATTATAAGCAATACTAGATGCATGAGGCTTCACAGTCAAATGTATTTGAGGATTGGAGAGTGATACATGAGGGGGTTACAGAATGTACGTACAATCTCATCCAACTCCAGACCAAACTCGAAACACAGCTCGTCAAATTCTTCATCCGCTGAAAAAGATTCAAGTGTATAACATTCGTAAAAGTTTTCCAGTGGCAATTAACTTAACAACATGATGCTCAATAAAAGGGAAATGACGCAATCGTTCTGCAATCACAAACATCAGTGACACTGACAGTGATGGCCTGGTCAGAAAAGCAAAGACAACGTATATCAGTTGAATCAAGCATACATGATTCGTTTTGTGTTGTAATGGCAAACTGGTCGGATTCGTCAATTGAGTGTCAGCTACTGAATCCAAAGCTAAAGCTACTAAATCCAGGCATTATCACAGCTGCTGTGCTATACTGCTAACTGAAGAGCATGGAATATATTGCTACAGCGAACAGCCATGTACAATTAAATACACCATGCGCCTATGACCTCACATATCTAAGTGATAACTTACTGTACGTCTTGCCTAGTGCTTGAAACAGAAGATCCCTTTTGACACCGACAGTCGGCATGTTTTACACAGCTATTTGCTAATCCTACACGCCAGTCGCCACTGTGAGAAAAAAGGACCCCCACAAGCCGGGTGTAGCTGTCTGGGATAATGCCGGACTCGTCAAGTCCTCGCAAATCAGCGTCATCTAGCGGCAAATGGTGGTAAAGGTTGAAATCAGTTTGAATTTACATTGTGCACAATCATTAGGCAATTGAGTATTCTCACCTTATCCTTGTTTCTACGCACATTTTCCAACTCCAAACCACATGAATTTAATTCTTATTGAATGTTTTCGTTTTAGGGTGCTATGTGTTTGTGTAATGAGGGAGGCTATGGCCTAAAGTGATTAACATCTTATGTTAAGGTGTTGTTAATTATTAGGCAACAAAATTCCAAGAATAATTTGTTTAAATTGACTTGTTGATTCTCAATTTCAAGAGTAAGTGTAACAAATAAGTAACACAAAATTACAATTAAATAACATTTTTAGCCTTTAAAAAATATTCCAATATGACCAATATAGCCATCATTCTTTTCAACAACTTCCATGAGCCTCCCAGCCAGAGTCTGTCAGTTTATTGATCTGTTCATGGTCAACTTTTCGCTGAAGCAGCCACCACGGCATCCATAGTCAGAGGTGCATTGTCTTCCCTCCCTGTAAATTTCACGTTTGAGAACTGCCCACTAATTCTCAATAGGATTAAGACAGGCGAGGAAGGGGCCAGGTCTTTATTCGGTCATCTTTGAGACCTTTGCTGCCAAGCCAAGTAGTAGAGTACTTGGATGAATGTGATGGAGCATTGTCATGTATAAAGATCATGGCCTTCTTGAATGCGTTGGACTTCGTCCTGTACCACTGCTTGAAGAAAGTATTTTCCAGAAACTGGCTGTAAGTTAGGGAGTTGATTTTCAGTTCATTTTCATCTCAAAAAGATCCAACTAGCTCATCCTTTATGGTAGTAGCCCATACCAGTACCCCTCCTCCACCTTACTGGTGCCTGCCTCGTGGTGTCCTGTGTCCATGAGGGATCAAGCCAAGCACACATCTATCTGGTCCATCAAGAGTCACTCTCATACCATCTGTCCATAAAACTTTTGAAAAATCTCAAGATCTTGGCCCAATCTTGACACTTCACCTTGGGAATCTTATTCCGGTGGTCCTGTTTCAGCCTTCTTTACCTTAGCCACGTCTCTGAACACTTGAGACCCTGTACTTCTGGACTCTCCATTTAGGTTGCAGTTCCAGAATATGGAGGTACTGGAGGATAATGGGTTCTTGGTAACTTCACATTTAATTCTTGTCAAGGCTTTTGCATTTAATTTGTGCCTTTTCTTCTCCATACGTTTTAGTCATCCCTGTTCAAAACAGTCAAACATTTGATTGTCAGTGGTCATGCCTTAACAGTTTAGCTATTTCAAGAGTGTTGCATCCGTCTGAAAGATGGGTTACACGTTTTGACTTAGTTAACTCTTTTTTTGTTCTGCCTAATGGTTGTGTATACAGTGTAGTAGAAAGGTTCTTATTTGGGAATGTTATAGCATCTGAATATGATGTTTCTAACCTAGTACTGGAGTACCTAGAGGGTACTTTCCTGTTTAATGGCAAGTTGATGACAAGGTTTATGAATAGACTATAGGCCTCCTAGACCCTTTGTCAACACCAATACTGAGCGTTGGCTACACAACTCTTAACTTTCTTGACATTTGCCCCAAGTCAAGCCAACATTTCACAAACTCAAATAGCAAGACTATTAACTATTTGGATTTCAGAAGAAGGTTGGTAGGCTGGCTCTGCAGGTCAGTGCACTCTCTGCTGTACTTTGACTGGTCATATCAGTAAAGCACACCATTCACACACTGGGGCTGGCACAGAAGAAGCCATAATGGTCCAAATAGAGTTGGCGCCATTGAATATTCCTTTGCGTCGGCGCCTCCAGACAGCTTCATGTCTACAATGGGTCCTCTCTTTTCTCTTCTTGGGTAAGCTTGGCTTCATCATTTCAACGATGCACAACAATTTGCCATTGGGCAACGTAACGATGGATAACTTGCAGTAAGATTAATCCAATAAAAAAATGAAAAGTGCAAACAAAGAATAACTGTAAGTCTTGTCATTGTGGTCAACATAAAGTTGATGCCTGTCGGTGTGAAAAGAATATACACATAGGCCATGTTATGCCAAATATGTGAAAATACTTCTGCAATATATTCCATAGCCTGAATGTTTGTATAATCTTAGAGAGAAAACAAGCAGGTATCACAGGGTGTGTGATTTCATGCAAACAAAATATGCACATTCCTTTGTCTATCTTTCCAGCACAGAGTTGTATGTGTCTCTATGTGGTGATCCTGAGTAATGGCTACTACCTGGTTGCTGGCCTTTACGCTCTTTGGCTCTATCGAGACTGGGATACCCCTGAAGCAGGGGGTCGAAGGTCACACTGGGTACGGAGCTGGACCCTGTGGAGACACTACCGGGACTACTTTCCAATCCACGTGAGTGCATATGAGTCATTTACGCACATGGCATACATCAGGTAAAGTAAGATCAAAACAAATGGAAAATAAAACCATCAACATATTTTGAATATACAATATGTGAACTCCCATATGCAATACTCACTGCTTCAAATGCGTGTTCTTGTGATCACCTACGAGCATAGAACTTTGTCAACGTTTTGTCTAGCAACAAAGCAAAGAGCACTTGCTGCAACACAAAAAGTGCTGGAGGCTCAGTGCTTAGTGATGATCATACATTATATTCCCATATATTTCATACATTATATTCCTCCTGCCTAAAATCTATTTAATGACTTATATAGGTCAAAGCCATTATGAAGCAGTCTGTGGTCAGCCAAGAAACCATGACTCTCAATGTGCTTCAGAAATTTAATAGAAACAAAACACATCAAAAGGGGAGGATTTATTTTTCATTTTTTAGGCTATCATGTTTTCTCAGGTCACCTAGCAATCTGTATAGTGTTGTTCCAGTAGTTAATGCTTCTTAGTTAATGCGAGGGTTGACATCAGTGTATGAACAGTCCACCTCAAAGTAATGTTTTCATACTGTCATAACCATATCCCAACTCCCCCTTTTCAGCTCATTAAGACATGTGATCTGGACCCCGGGAAAAACTACCTGTTTGGTTTCCATCCCCATGGCGTCCTGGTAGTTGGGGCATTTGGGAATTTCTGCACGGAATACACAGGTTTCCGGGTGCTCTTTCCAGGAATGACTCCCTACCTCCACAGCCTGCCTGTCTGGTTTGGGTTCCCTTTCTTTCGGGAATACATCATGTCTGTTGGTGCGGTTTGTGGATTTTGGTTTGAAAGTTTGTAGCTGAATAGTGATTAGAACATACGTACATTCCATTAGTCTTCAACTAAAGTAATATGGTGCCAAATCTTAGTAACCCATTGGCTTACCTACCACCTGAAGACTGTCAGGTATTAGCAATAGGACAGCTTTATTAAGATGAACTATTTTGGGTGCTAATTCTTGTAAATTAACAAAACAAAACAAAATATAAATCTGCAGTTGCTTGTGACTCCTAGGAGTCGTCTCCAGCTCAAAGCAGAGCATCACCCACGTCTTGAGCCAAAAGGGCGGGGGGAATGTATCCATCGTCGTGGTTGGCGGAGCAGCAGAGTCACTGTGGGCCAGACCAGGAAGTCTTACACTGGAAGTTCTAAACAGGAAAGGTTTTGTCAAGATGGCTCTTAAGTGTGGGTAAGTCCCTGCTGGAGGCCCACTTCTTGTCCATGAAGCCCTATTCCTGAGCCATGTATCACACATTTGTGAAAAACTCATAAGTCTAGTGAGTACGGTCTTAGTGGCAAGTTTTCATAATGGTACACAGGTATACAGGTAGACAGATTCAAACACAGACTCAAAATATCAGCAATATGTAAATCGAAGAGGGTTTAAATCAGATGGTCTGTGACCTGAACTGACCTATTAAATAAACTCCTTATCTAGGATCACTTCGTAGATGCCTTAAGGTGGGTTTCACATACGCATACACACACAGAAGGAATCCACACTCATGCAGATCGCACCTTCTCTCTCTCAGCATATCCTTATGTAGTAAACGTTAAAAAATATATTATTTTTACCTATAAATTCAAACTTACATACTGCAGCTTTAATGCTATAGCTTAAAATAATACAATTGTAGAATCTAATCTCTACATATTGTTAACGATAGTGTTCACAGATTGTACCCAGATTAGAGAGAACCTCACTGATTCCCCAGGCATTAGTCGAAAGAAAGACACACTTTGATAAATCTCAGCATCGACATAATCAGCGTCCTGCCCTTTGTACTTCAGGACTTTGGGAACTAACGATAAATAAGGTAAAGGTAGAGAGGCATGTCCCTAATCTAATTATACAGTACAGTATTTTCATCTTCTGTCAGTCATTCAACTACAATAGTCATTTAATCCATGCTGAGTCATCACTGGGTATTTTTCATCCAGTTTTACCCGGAGAATGTGTTCCCTTTTTATCTACTAATATCCGTCTTTCAGGGCTGACTTGGTCCCAGTGTTCTCCTTCGGGGAGAATGATATCTACAATCAGGTGAGGAACCCTCAGGGTTCTGTAGTGCGAGCCTTTCAGGAGGGAATGAGGAAGACTCTGGGCTTCAGCCTTCCTCTGTTCTATGCTCGCGGAGTTTTCCAGTACAGTTTTGGCCTCCTACCATTTAGGAAGCCCATCTATACTGTAGGTAAGTGAGAAATCAAGGATGGTGGGTGTGTTCATGCTTGTATGCTTGTTTGTGTGTGTGTGTGTGTGTGTGTGTGTGTGTGTGTGTGTGTGTGTGTGTGTGTGTGTGTGTGTGTGTGTGTGTGTGTGTTCCTGTGGCAGCAGCTGGCTGGTTTAGAGAAGAGTCGCAGGGCAGATTATTGGCGGATCAGAGCACTTAGCACAACATCACAGCCCTCCTCCCTCCTATGAAAAGTAGATATAGTAGATAACCAAGACATAATTTTCAGGTAAAAAATAAATAATAATGTATCATAAATCTAGATTTGCACAATATTGTATCATATTATTCAATCATGACATTTAACATGACATTTGGCTGTTTAAGAGTGGCAATATTGCTATTAAACGTTTAGGGTTTGTGGGAACAGTATCCTTGGGAACAGTTTGTAAGCAGCGTGGAAATCAGGCCAAACCTATACACCATTTAGTTAATTTGGCCAATTGCTATTAATTAGACAAGTGAAGTGTGAAGTGCCAACAATGTTGACTCTTGCCAGATAAGTGGGCAGCAGACATCTAGAGTAAACCCCAGTCTATCAATACACCTTCAGCAATTGGTATGTTCAGATTCAGTATTATTATGATCAGAATCTGTCTTCAAACATTAGCCTGTAGCAAAGTTATTCTATTCCTCCATCTTAACTCTACCACTGTCTTCTCTCTCTCTCTCTCTCTCTCTCTCTCTCTCTCTCTCTCTCTCTCTCTCTCTCTCTCTCTCTCTCTCTCTCTCTCTCTCTCTCTCTCTCTCTCTCTCTCTCTCTCTCTCTCTCTCTCTCTCTCTCTCCTGTTCCCTATTCTCTCCTTCTCTTTCACGCTCCGACCCGCCCTCTTTCCCAGTTGGGAAGCCGATAGCGGTTGCGCGGAATGTCGACCCGTCCCCAGAGGTGGTAGATGCGTTACACAGACGCTACCTGGAGGCACTGAGTCAGCTGTTTGAAGAGCACAAGGCCACGTATGGGATCCCTGAGCAACAGCATCTCATCTTCCTCTGAGACAGACAAGACCCAACCGACTTTAGTTTGCTCTCCTACTCTATAACTGCATTTGTATTTTGTCATGTCAAGGTCTTGCTATGGGCTATGTATATGTTAATTATCTCTTTTGCGTATTCAAACATAGTCTTACAGCAGGTGGCAACTGAGAGACAAACATGGCTTAATGCACAAACACACACAGAAACGAAGATACACAAACTGAAACACACAACTTAAAGATAACCATAAACATTTATCACTGTATTTTGTTCAAATTATCTGTGCCTTACAGATGCTGCAGAGAATAAACTTACACCCACAGCTTGGATGTTGATTATGATTAATGCTTGTCCCTAGGCAGCAGTCTCACTCTGCCCACAAACAAAAGGAAGACATGTCACATTGGTTTGTCTATGTGCTGCACGGGAAGATGCAGTTATGATCGTGGTGTCACATTTCTGTCACTCTCTATTCCTTTATGTCTTTCTATCTGTCTCTCTATCTCTGCCATGTGGGCGTACGTCTTTCTCTCTGTTACTCTGTCTTTTTCTTCGTCTCCTTCTCTGCATGTGTCTGCCTCTGGTGCAGCAGTGTTAGAGGAGTCGTCATCATCACACAGAATGGGAGTTTAGACCAGTTTGTTACAGTGAGGCATCAGGGGCTATTGTGAGGTGTTGATATGTTAACTTTTGCTATGAATATGTACATATTATCCTTCATATGATTTGTTGCAGTAATAATAGGAGAAATGTATAATGAAATGGTAAACAAATTAAACTATTGGGTAAAGAGAAGAATCTTGCTCTTTTTTCCCCCTTGGTGCACCTGTGTTATATTAACCAAAGAGGCATCTTTGGATCATATTTTAGTTGTACTGTAGAACATTTAATCAGAGAAAAAGCAAATAGAGCCCATCTTGGTAATCGATATAGATCCACACATTCCCTTATTTATCTTTTAGTTTAAACATTACATTCCCTCCCCTACTTTTACAATTGGTGTTCACATCAGCTGGGCTTAAACTATGAAACTTTTAAGTCTTCTGCTGACAAAGTTCTGTCGTGCGCCTTCTCTGACCGCCAGTAACCTACCGTATCCATCACAGACCTGCCTCCGACGCGCGCCACTGCAACAAGTCCAATCAAAAGCCGGGAAATGCCCCCTGTTCCCCCTGTTCCATAAAACCATGACGACGTTTCTGTCACTTCCGGACTAGAACCGCGACCAATATCAGCGAACGAGCCTTTATTCAGGAATTCAATTGCATCCCCTAGCATTTGGGATCAAACACTTGTAATACAAGTCTGCAAGTGTATTATCCATGTATGCAATAGGGGACCTAGAAAAAGGTAAGCGTTTAAACTTTTTTCATACATTTGCTGCTGTCTGTCAATTTGTGTGATGCTGGAGTCTGGTGCCCAGATGTGTACGGCGTTTACCTGGGTCCAAGCTTGTATAAAGTTTATTGGATGTTGCAGATGTTGCTTAAACTAAATTATGCGTGTCGGTCTGTCGTTGTTAATACCTCGCCTTAGGATTTTTTACAATTTTATTTCTGTTGTATTTATTTAGGGGGATGTTCTCCTGGAAGCATGAGAGTTTATGACTGTTCACAGTACATGCTGGCTAAATAAATAATACATCACTCTCTACTGTCACACACTACGGATTAATGGTTGCGATATATGCTCTCCCTTTGATGAATAGATTAGGATTAACGTTACTTTTATCTCATAAATACGAACATTAGGCCACAATGTTTTCGTGGATGTTTAAATTAGGTCAACCTTATTATAACCGCTGGTGGGTCTGTTATCAGCAGGCAAATGAAATAGCAAGTTAATAGAAAGACAATGGACGGGGGGGTGGGGGGGGGGTCCGACATACAAGCTATTCAAAGATAACTTTAACAATTTGATTCTTTGGCATTTCTTCAAAGACATTATCAAATATTTTATATTCCTTGCTCTAGGGGGGAAAGAAGAGTTGCTTCCTCTTTATGTTGTCAGTTAGGACTATTTGTATCACAGCTGTTTCTTGAGCCCCATGGAAACTGCAATCAAATCATGGTGGACTATTCGAAGCGCTGTACATACTACACAGAGAAACTGCTGTTTGGGTGGAGGCTGTGGGTTCTGCGTAGGAGAAGACACAGGCATATTGTTTTTTCACTCTTTTCCTTGAACCCTGGTTGTTGGTTGCATATTTCGTTTCATCAGATGGCTCAGAAAACGTACAGGATATGGTGAAAGTGTTAATTGTGCTGGTTGTTGAGCTAAATACATGCCATTTTTAAACAATAGAAGGTGGGCTCTTGCTTAAAGGAAAAGCTTAGAAACTGCAAAGTACGGGTTACTGTGTAAAAAAAATTGCTTTATCCTCATAGTGGTTCCTTGTGTGCAATTTTGGTTGAAATGTTAAGGTGTTGCCAGATAGGTCTAGCAGGTTGAAATAGCTGTATGACAGTCATTAATGTTGAGGTTTCAGTTCAGTTGTACTAGCCTATTGGATATCAGTACGATTTAAGATAATGCAGGCCTACTTTGTTATGGGGTATAACAACAATTTCGTTTTTTTTGCCCATAAGTGTCTTTCTCAAAGCCTCACAGAGCAATGAAAAGCTGTAGTTGCTGTTACACACATAATCTACTCAAT
The DNA here is from genome assembly GCA_017639675.1 of Aplochiton taeniatus. NCBI lineage: Eukaryota > Metazoa > Chordata > Actinopteri > Galaxiiformes > Galaxiidae > Aplochiton > Aplochiton taeniatus. The sequence goes on from CM030177.1 coordinate 9,893,402, forward strand.
TGTGTGCTGTGCTCCTACTTTTGGTAGAATCATGCTTACTCAAAGCATTTGCATGCACTGCTTATCATTTTGGTTGAACAAAACTCTCTTAGTGTGACACGTGTCATAGGCTGTCCTTCTCTCTGTCTCTCACACACATGCACCCACAGACACAGCATGACCCCCCCCCACTCGACTCTAGCAACGCAGCCTTTGGCCGTAGCGACGTAACGGGAACGTGGTGTGCTCTTGCGATGGTGTGTCATGTCGTCACAATGGCTACGTTGACTCCAGTGCGGGGGGACAGAATGGTTGGTGTTGTCACACAAAACACTCCATTCACATTCCCCAGAGGTGGTGACCAGACCCTCTAAGTTGCCAGACTGGCTGGCTGACTGGCTGAACGACCGGCCGACTGACTGAGTGGTATGCCGGCTCACACCACCCCGCGTAGCAAGTTGCCCCCAACTAAATCCACTGTGTCTAGGGTCAGTCTCCAAAGTTGGACCGGGGGTGCTTGCATAAAGTTCTGCGTTGAGCAATAGATTTGTATCATTTTAGCCCCTCCGCCTCTAACCCCTGCCTGGCGAGAGTTCTGCTATTGATTTGGTAACGGACTTACCAGGAGTAATCTGCTCCCGAATGATGCATGTGATTTATTTAGTAATACATTTCATCAGAAGTAACTAAGCAGCTCCCCGGGCGTACATTGTAGCGTGAACACTAAAATAAGGGGCATTACCTGTTGAAGCCTCGCCCGGTCAACAGAAAGAAAATCAGAGACGGAAAAGCGATAAAGAAAAGGAAACAGAGACAGATAGAGCTAGAGAGCTAGAGAGAGAGAGAGAGAGAGAGAGAGAGAGAGAGAGAGAGAGAGAGAGAGAGAGAGAGAGAGAGAGAGAGAGAGAGAGAGAGAAAAGAGAGCGACTCGAAAGACCAACTACGAAAGAAGATGAAGCAGTTTGTCTTGTTTGTCAGGTTGCTCAGGCAGAGCGGGGTTGCTAGGAAAAACTCCCTGTGCTGTGAGGGAGCGTATGTCATACAACACCGTGGGGTGTGGGAGTGACTGTGGGGGTTTAGGAGGCTTGCATTTGGGATTGTGACCGTGGTATGGTGATAACAGCTTAGTTCTCAGACTACGTGTACCCCCGCACTCCAGGTTCCTAAAAATCAGCCCAAGTTTCCAATCAGCTGACGGTAGGGCTGATGAACTCTACAAATACCCCAATCACCTCTGTTATCTAGTTTTCTTATCTCCACTGGCTTCTGCACAGTCTGGCCATGCACCTGGCACCAACATCAACAGACGCTTAGGCTTAGTAGTGACATACAGTCAAAAACTCAACTAAAATCAAATTAGAAGAGAGGAAGAGGAGAATGAAAAATATCTTAATGAATTACAGGATCCAGCCTATTTATAATCACAATGTAAAGTCTCTCAATGAGTGGGAGACATTTTAGGGAGAGGCTAAGTCGGGTTTGCAGTGTTTTTTGAATCACCCAATTAGCAGGCTAATCGTTTTAGACCCTATCATTTGGTTGGCCTCCAAGGTAATGCTAGCCTCTGTTATCATGATGATGATGCTGCTGGAAGTGACCTCGCTAACCATGAAACGAACTGCAAGAGGAAAGAAAAGACAACGGTTGGTAGGCTTAGCTTCCCACCGCAGTGACAACCTGACTCCTGAGGAAAGGTGTTCTGGTTTACTGTAGTGCCAAAATAGAGGAAGGGAGGTTGGGGGTAAGTCAGTTTGGTCGACATAGATTATTGTCAAATATTTAGGGTGCCATTTAAGTGGCAGAGTTCCGCTGTGCGTGCGTGCAGTCATGTGGGAACATGTGGGTGTCGCTGAGGTGGGATTGTGGAAAGGATATGTCGTGATAATGAGCGTGGAAATCAAATGAATAATGAATGGCTTCTGCTACTGTTTCAGAGCCTTAATGTAAGGTCATTCTTCAGAGGAGTAAACAAGACGGTGGTCTTGTGCTTTACTACTGGGCTGCAAATATCCGGCTGATCCACACCTGGTACAATTCTCCTAATGGTTTTTACTCAAGGCTCACTCTTCATCCCACATTGGCTTGTTCTTCACTATCGCAATGTCCCACCAAGTTGGCTATACCTTGAATCCCACACTATATAGGCTGCTTTCTCCACTTTGAGTCCTTTTTGCAACAACACGTTTTTACCCTCCACCCTGGAAAAGGGGTTAAAACCTTTTTACATGCTTACAATTGTGCCTTGATTTTATGAGTACCCAATGAAGATATATATGTACAAAAAAGATAAGAACTGTAATACAAGGTGTGTTTGTTTGAGATAGAGAAAAGCAAGCAGTGAGTAAGTGCATGCGTGCGTGTGCGTGTGTGTGTGTGTGTGTGTGTGTGTGTGCATGCGTGTGTGTGTGTGTGTGTGTAGGCCATGTGTGTCTGTCTCTAGGGCCTGAATGCTTTGTTTCACATTGAATTTTGACGGAGACACATGTAAACACAGTCAACGTTTTTTTGTTGTGCCATAGCTGGAATGGCATGAGAGCGGTTGAGCGGGTCTCATTTGCTCAGCAGCCCGGCAGACAGGATCAGTGGGGACGGGCACTGAACCACACGCTGAGCTCCAGGATACATAAACATGGCCTAGATGAGCTCCAGCACACGCTGCAAGCTTTGCATAGCCTCACTGGCCTGTGTCTGCACATTTTGGTCTGTTGGTTGATTAGTCAGTGCATGGGGGAGTGAATTAGTTCATATTTAGGCCTAGGCCTAGCCAACAGTAATGTCATGTTGCTAATAGAGAAAGTCCTAGCAGTCCATCGGTTTTCAGAGTAACAATCTGATAGGTTAAAATGATGACCCTTAGACTACCATAGTTTTACCTATTTATCAAGCTTTATTCTATCAGCTAATGGATGTTTTACTGACTGACAGTATTATGTCGCCAAGACTAATTCTAAATGGCCATAGGAAGCTGCCAACAAAAGCCTGAACTTTGCAAAACCTTTCACCCAGTTGAGGATTTGTGTTGAAATCCATTTAAACTCTATCCTCTCACCTCTCTTTCTCCCTCATTCTATCACCTACTTGTGGGAGACCGTGAGTCCTGCTCTACTCTCAGACCTACTGTGAGGCCAGAGTGACCTCTTCAAGAATGTTGATCATGCTGCAAGCTAACTGACTGGTTGGGTGGCTGGCTAGCTAACTGCCTGGCTGGCTGCATGTTTGTGTGGCTAGCTGGATGCTCAGGCATCACCTTGTGCTGGTGGTGGTTGGAATATGATCTTTGCCATTTTTTATTTATTTAATATTAAAACATTTAGGCCTATATAAACATGAATGGTGTTTCTGTTATTTTGTTTTAATATCTGTCCTTCTGTCTTGGTCTAGGAATGCGGTTTTGAGACCACTAGTTCTGGAAGGCAGAGGGAGAATCTGGACGTCAAAAAAGACTAGAGACCGTTTTAGAAAGAGACTAGGTCCTGAAGCATCAGAGCCCTCCTCCATACGTGACCCACCCAATAGAGGAGAGGAGGCTGACCCCAACCTCCAACCAGTCCCATCTGTCGTCTGTCTGCTGTCTCTGCCATCGTCTCCTCCTCTGACACAGACGTACGGGCACTTCCATTCCCCACTCCATCGCCTGTCAGTGGAGCCAGGCATCAGATTGCCGTCTGCCTGCCTGCTGGTGACTCACAAAGCCGCCACCTCTATACCCTAACCTCACCTCCTGCCTGGGAACCATACACACACAAACACACACACACACACACACGTTTCAGGATGAAGCTGAAGGAAGATCTCAACCCCATGCTGCTGCTCTTGTTCCACCTGATGGTGTGGATCTACACGTTGGTCACCTTCCTGCCCTCCTACCTGCTGGGCTCCGTGTCCGACCCGTACGGCGCCCTGGGCTCTCAGGAGGAGCGGGCCCAGCGGCTGAAGGCCCAGTCGGTGTCGGGCCGGCCTGAGGGGCCCTACAGGGATGTGGGCGCCACCAAGGGGCTGGTGTCGGCGCTGCAGCCCGGAATGGACACGCTGGACAAGGTGTTTGAGTACGCGGCGCAGAGGTTCCCCCACCGAGACTGTCTGGGGACCCGGGAGGTGATCAGCGAAGAGGACGAGAGGCAGGGCAACGGCAAGGTGTTTAAAAAGGTGAGAAGTGGGAGGAGAGGCAGGCAACAGAAAGGTGTTTAAAAAGGTGAGAAGTGGGAGGAGAGGCAGGGCAACAGAAAGGTGTTTAAAAAGGTGAGGAGGAGGAGGAGATGTAGGGCAACAGAAAGGTGTTTAAAAAGGTGAGGAGGAGGACGAGATGTAGGGCAACAGAAATGTGTTTAAAAAGGTGAGGAGGAGGACGAGATGTAGGGCAACAGAAAGGTGTTTAAAAAGGTGAGGAGGAGGAGGAGATGTAGGGTAACAGAAAGGTGTTTTAAAAGGTGAGGAGGAGATGCAGGGAAACGGAAAGGTGTTTAAAAAGGTGAGGAGGAGGAGGAGATGTAGGGCAACAGAAAGGTGTTTAAAAAGGTGAGGAGGAGGAGATGTAGGGCAACAGAAAGGTGTTTAAAAAGGTGAGGAGGAGGAGATGTAGGGCAACAGAAAGGTGTTTAAAAAGGTGAGGAGGAGGAGATGTAGGGCAACAGAAAGGTGTTTAAAAAGGTGAGGAGGAGATGCAGGGAAACGGAAAGGTGTTTAAAAGGGTGAGGAGGAGGAGTAATAGATGTAGGGCAACAGAAAGGTGTTTAAAAAGGTGAGGAGGAGGAGGGGGAGGGAAAAGGTCAGCATTCTGGTTTTTGAATCTGAGGAGAGGCGGGGCAGCAGACCGGAGTAAAAAAAATTAGGAGGAGAAAAGGGGGAGAAAGGTTAATGGGCAGGTTTTTAAAACTGTCAGGAGGAGTAGGAGAGGTGGGACAATAAGCAATTTATAGTAATATAGACAAAGGAAAGGCGTGGCAACAGACTTGTTTAAACTGTGACTGAGGAAGCCGACCACACCTTCTGCCCAAATCTGTCAGGGCAGGAAGAAGTGGTTATCTAAGGTCCTAGGTCCAAAGTATCCCCAACTATACACAGCAAATCTGCAATGAATCAGCAGGTTCTAAGTCTGGATGCTAGTAGTCTGTGTTAGACAGTATCACAGTCACAGTGTGACTTCTTTGTCAAATTCACCACTTTTTCCCTTTAATTCAACGTGTAAATGTGTGTTTTTCTACTGAAAATAAGTTTTTAGTTAGTGCTTAGTTCCACTGTAATGTGGAAAATGACCAAAGAACAAGCAGGCTACAAAAAAGATAATTGAACATTTAAGGAGCACATGAAACAGGGCAGTGGTTAGGGATTGAAAAGCTAAAGCGGACAATAAGTGAAGCTGGAAAAACAGGGTTAGGGCGTGAAAAGCATTTTTCTTTAAACACTCTCTGTACCTATTTCCCAATGCTAAATCCTTACGTTACAAAACCTGCGACCAAATCAAAAGGTGTCTATTTTTAGTTGTTTGTGTTCTTGTGTGAATTAAGAGTAAGCCAACGTTGACTTGCAACACTTTTAATTTCCCACACCAATTGCTGCACTAATCCAACTTGTTAAGTCTTAGAAATCTACTTAGACTACCAGGGAAAAGGTTATTGCAGTAAGAGAACCCCAGTACGTTTTCCATCAACAGTTGTCATCAGCTAGACTCCTGGGAAAAAGAAAAGCGTACAATGTCTCTGGGTGTGCGTCTGCACGGCTGTTTTATATTGCATTAACACAGTTATCCCAGCAGGGGGCACTATCTCCGTGTTAAATAGCATTGACGTTAAAGCACTCACACAGACCACTGGCCCTCAGGCTGTTCCTCAGGCAGATCAGACATAAAGATAATTCATGTTTTATAAGCATTACAGGCCAACACACACACACACACTCTCTCTTTCTTTTTATTTTATTTTATGGCCTCTGCTTTTTTCCCTCTGTTTTATTTATCTGTTCCTCTGTGTTTCTATCTCTCTTAATCTCTCGATGCTTTCCATTCATCTCGTCATTCCCTGTTTCTCTCCTTTCTTTTTTAGTCCAGCAGAGTGATAAAGCTGTTTTAAAAAGTCAGACCACCTGCCTGACCCCCAGGCCCCTCTGCCTCTCTCTGTCTCCCCCTGTAGGTGATACTGGGGGAGTACCGCTGGCTGTCCTATGAGGAGATCCACGTGGCGGCCAAATTCCTGGGCAGCGGCCTGGTGACCCTGGGTCAAAGAGCACACTGCAACATTGCCATCTTCTGTGAGACCAGGGCCGAGTGGATCGTGGCCGCGCAGGCCTGCTTCCTGCACAACTTCCCACGTCAGTACTTCACCTGGGGCAAACACTCTCCGTCACGCACCAACACATATGCACGCACCAAAAGCTGCTGCTTCACTGGCACTCCGTGGCAGATGTACGTACGTTAGAGAGTGCAGAGCAAACACCAAAGCTGTGCACCAAACCTGCGTGTAATCAGCGCATGTCACCCCCCTCTTACCGTCATTTGCGGCACTTGGTTTAAAACGCAATGGAATGGGTCTCCCTTTATGTGTCATGGAACCACTGACTCTCAGAAAACGAAAACAAACGTTTTGCCATCATGAAACAGATATACTGGCCTAAATAGATAGAAACAGATATACTGGCCTAAATAGAGAGAAACAGATATACTGGCCTAAATAGATAGAAACAGATATACTAGCCTAAATTGATAGAAACAGATATACTAGCCTAAATAGATAGAAACAAATATACTAGCCTAAATACATCGTTCAATCTCTTTGACTTATATTTAAAGTAATCAGTGATACAACAGTTATTATTGGTGCTATTAAGACCAGTCTGCCTGTTGGCGTTTAATTTGATGTGTTACTTGCTGTAACGATGGATGACTTCTTGTTCACTCAGTTGAAAAGAGTAATTCCTGTAGTGAAAATCCTCTCAACATGTCTCATTGGCCCATGTCTTCGTCTTTCTCGGATGACTTGCCATTCTTTCAAGAAGTCTCCCTATGCAAGCAAACATCTTCCTGGATCACCCCTGCTTTTAAGAGCCGAAACTATTTCAATGCAAAACAGCTACAATACATACTGTACATAATACGGAATCACCTTGCGCTTATTTTAGCTCAAAACTCCTACTTTTTCCTCGACCCTCCCATGAATGCATATGCATGAGTAAGAAAAGTAAGACTTCCGGCAGGCAGAATGTGGTTAGCATGGGTAGCCATGTGCGCTCTGTTCGTACATACCGTGCCATATTTTTAGGCACACGTTGCAAAGAAATTATTCTAAAACACGCTAGCATGTTAGTACATCTGCCCCTCGGTGAGACATTCCACTAAGAGAGTCTAAAAGCCAAATGAACTACACCAGAGTTTGACTGCTCACTGGGGATGAGTCAAGTAAATCAGGATTATGAAGTCTTGGCTTAAACCCCAGGAACCCTGTGAACAAAACCAATGCTCAGTGATTGACTGCCAAATGTTTGTGTGTTTAAATACTTCTGAGTGTGTGTGTGCGTGAAAGGTAGAGACACAACTGTAACAATTCATGTATGGGTTTGTGTGTTATTTTTTGTGAAGGTTCGGGAAAATGCGATTTAGTAGTAGCAAGTTTTTAGTACAGCGCAACACGTGCATACATGCACGTGATTACAACAGAGAGAGAGAGAGAAATGGGCGTTATGAGGTTGGGTGTCTGTAATGTAGGGTTTATTTGAACTGTTTGGGTTCCAACAGTCAGAAGGTCGACCCTGTCCCTCCTGCTGTTACACAAGTGGCCCACTTTTTCTCCTCCCTCTCCTCTTCCATGACATGCCTTCTGTGTCTCTCTCCTTCTCTCGCACGCCCTTTCTTTGGCCCAGAGGGTGGGTGTGCTGTTTCTTCCTACTGATGAAGACGTGCTCCTCTTCAGCGACACAACCCATGCACATACACACTCATATACGCAAACACACTGACGTTTTTCAATAGGAAAAAAAAAGCACATCAATTACACTATTGAAAGTTTTGTCCGTCTTCATACTAGTGACAAAACGTCTTGTGATGAGCTTTAGGCTTTTGTACTGTGTAAGTCATTGACTGAAAAGTTGGGTAACCTTGGACACAAGGCTTTACAAAAATTATTTGAGATTTAAGGTTCAGGACAAAGACTGCACTGAAAGGAAGGCCATTAAGCAACACTGCCTGCCTTCTCCTGGTCCCATAGAGCAAGGGTCACAGTCTCATTGGTCCATTCTCGATCATATAAAGATGTAATCCCAGTCCGTCTACTAACCTTGTAGAGCTGCAATCACAGTCTGCGTGAAAACAGTCCACTGACCCCATAGAGCTGTAATCATAACCATCACAATCGCTAAAATTGTCTGATTGATAAGTCAGGCTCTAGAAGATACTGTTAATGAATACGTGAGAGGGTCAAGACATTTTGACCAATCTGTAAGCAATGGAAAGCGCTGGCTTTAACAGGAAGATGTATTTGCTGTCTAAATGGGGCTCAATAGTTGACAAGTCAGGCAAGTACTTGGTTTGGGCTCGCCAGTCCATGTTCAAATGTATCACGACAAAACGTGGAATGAAGATTTCCAAAAGTAGAATGAAGATTTCTCTGCTTAAATTGTAAATTGTTTAACTGGCATGAGACAATATTTCATACTTGCAAAATCTCATCCGTTTTATAAACCACATTTTTTTTTTTTACAGATGCAACATTAAAGTCACAAATTTAGTTCCGTACAGTAGCTTCCTGAATTGGAGTTGGCCCAGAGTTAAATACTCCACGTTGTCTGTGTTTGTGTATGGGTCTGGGGGAGAGAGAGGGGCTGAAATGGCGTCAGCTGCAGGGAGGAGAGGGTCTACGTGAGCAGCTGATATTGACAGAATCACAGCGGAGTCAGCCAAAGACCCCAGTCCACGCAAACACACTGTGGGAGTGTGAGATACTGTATGTATCACAATGTCTATTAAGACATATTGTCCGAGTCGTATTTGTTACTTCAAATAGTTTTCCATTTAATGCCACTGCATGGGACAAGCCCGTGTCAATGGGATACTTGGTTGGATAGGTTCATAGTGGAGTACAGACTTTAAGTGGCAGTCACTTTAGCTTTTGAGTTCCTTTGTTTGTGTGTGTGTGTGTGTGTGTGTGTGTGTGTGTGTGTGTGTGTGTGTGTGTGTGTGTGTGTGTGTGTGTGTCGAATGGGGGGAGGTTATTGCGTGAGAAGACTGTGTGAATCTTGGTTTATGTGTATTTGGGAGTGTGAAATGTGTTGGAGCTCCAGGAGAATGTTTGGATCCCACGACTGTGGATGTCCCGTCTCTCTCTCTCACAAATACACACACACACACTCACACACACACACACACACACACACACACACACACACACACACACACACACACATGCTGCAGGAAGTCTCTGACGTCTTGACGTAACAGCGTGATGTCACTAGGCTCTGCTATTTGTCTCTGTCTCGGCCGTATCCAAGAGAAACGCGGTGAGTGTGTATTTTGGCCAGAGGGACTCGACCCCACTGCTGTCCTCTGCACTGAACTCACAGGCTCTTCCTTAAGCTACTGTGCAAACGCACGCTCACACAAACACACCTACGCACAAGTGCACGCAGCCATAAACACGTACACTTTCATCCATACACTCACTGAAGTGCAAAGGCAAATGCCAATCTTTGGAGTAAGGCGAGCGACATGCAAACGCAATTCCAAGCATATAGGCGCAAGCCTACTGTTGCACATACAAACATGTGCACACATTCCGGGAATGTCTATTCCCCCTAAAGAGTCCTCCTCCCAGACAATAGTTGGAAAGCGCTTTCCTTCTGTCGACCGGGGGTCATTCTTTAGGCCACCAGTGGCCAGTGTGGATGTCATAAGTGTGGGATGGTTCCAAGCTGACCAGACAAACAGCACGCCTCTACTTTACTGCTCTGGCGGGGTCTTAGCCAACAAGGTGTTAAGATCCTTCTAAATGACTGAGTGGCTGTGTATTGGGTACAAATGTTTGTTGCTGCTACATGGTGATAGGTCAACCAATGAGAGTGGCACAGCTCTAGCTAAGGAGAAAGGCCAGAGGAATCTCCAGTCATTATGGAGTGTTTAACATCCGCCTCCTCTAGAGAGGCAGCTGTTTGTACAGGCTCATATTTAGGAAGTGCATATTTATGAAATGTCACTTTTTTTAGTTCTGTTTTCTGAGTTTGTGTTTTCCCAACCTACACATAGATAAGGATAAGAAAAAAGGACTGAAATAATGAATGGATAGTTTCTAGCTATGTATGTTGTAATGTATTCGTCAGATAACAGACACATAAAAAAATGCATCAACTTCATCATTGGTCACTGAGACACACACACACTCACATTATCAGAATCCTAGACTTAAAAAGGGAAATGTATTTGAAACATTAGTCACTGACACATACACACACACACACACACACACACACACACACACACACACACACAGATTTTACTTGCCATATTTATACAGTTTATATGGAGTGTATACTTTGAAATGTCTTGAATTTCCCCGCTGTTTTTCATGTTTCATATGTGACATACTCCCTATAGAATTTACTTTAAGACCTTGAGGAACATGAGCAGTTGAGGCGTCTAGTCTTTATTTTCTAGGAGTAGTTGTTTTGTTTTTTTGTAGTTCCAAGAAGCATCACACACACACACACACACACACACACACACACACACACACACACACACACACACATACGCACTCATGTGTGAGCATGCACACTCTTTGCTAACAGCTGTGAGAGCAGGAATTGTGTGCTTGTGTTTTGATGAGTTTCATGACTGGTACGATTTTCCAAGAAGGTTTCACTCGAATCCCAACAGAGTTTCCTAGTAATGTAGCTAATGGCCGCCCCACAGACCACCTCCCACGTCAGAACAGCCCCAGACGTGATGTCATCATTAGTTGCCAGATATCACGTCGCTTTTTATAATTAGGGGGGGATCGTGTTGAACATAATTCCATTACCTGTCCATTGGACAAACCATCACTCATTACCTATGGCTAATGGCTGCAACGGACAAACGCTTTCGTAAATCAAAAATGTACGCTTTGATAAAGCTTAGTCTGAAGACCATCTGTGCTAATTTTGGTGAAGATTGGACTACATTTGTGGCCTGTGAAAACTTTAAAAACTTTGGCAAAGATTTAAGTTGCACTCTGCTTGATCCAAGGAATACAATGGTACCTCATTCTTGAAAACTGTGCAAACATGAAACTTGGTGAAAAGAATCATGGAACTGTCCCAAATCAGTGCCAAATTTCAAAATAATTTACCATACGGTTCTGGGTGCTGCCATGGACTCCCATGGCAGAAGAAGAAGAAGAAGAAGAGGAAGATGAATAATATAAGAAAAGATAGAAACACAATAGGTGGCCTACGCCAGCTTCACTGCTTGGCCCCCAACTAACCAATACATAGAAATGTAATGCAAGTGCTCTTGTCTCTGCCTCATTCTCAATGTTTCTTTCACAAACACACACATACACTCAAGACATACAATAAGGAGATCACTGCAAAGGGCGGGTGGATCTAGAACTGGTTGCAGATTAAACAACGTTTTTCTTGTGGGGTCAATGGGTTGTTAGAATTGTCCGTTTTTTTTGTTTTGTTATGGGATAATTATGTTTTTTGTTATGGATTAATGATTGATGATCATTTCCATTATCAATTTGCAGTAGCATGTCATTGTGGTATGTGGGGGTGCTTATTACTTAAATATGAAAGTAATTGCTCTCAGACTGTGATGGCTAAGTAGATTTGTAAAAAAATTATTACATTTATTAAAGTGACGCAGTTTTCTGACGATACAGATCTCTGGTACGTGGATCCTAACGTGTGTGTGTGCGTGTGTCTGTTGCAGTGGTCACTCTCTACTCTACTCTGGGTGGTCCAGCGATTGCTCACGCTCTGAACGAAACTGAGGTCACCCACATCGTCACCAGCAAAGAATTAATGGAGACACGACTGAAAGTGAGAATGTACACACACGCACACTAAAACCTACAAACCCCACTACACATGTACACATATGTACACTAAAAACTACAAACCCCACTTCACATGTACACACACATACACTAAAAACTACAAACCCCACTTCACATGTACACATACGCACACTCAAAACTACAAACCCCACTTCACATGTACACATACGCACACTAAAAACTCCAAACCCCACTTCACATGTACACATATGCACACTAAAAACTACAAACCCCACTTCACATGTACACACACGCACACTAAAAACTACAAACCACACTTCACATGTAGACACACGCACACTAAAGACTACAAACCACACTTCACATGTACACACACGCACACTAAAAACTGCAAACCACACTTCACATGTACACATTCGCACACTAAAAACGACATACCACACTTCACATGTACACACATGCACGCTAAACTACAAACCACACTTCACATGTACACACACCCACTAAACTACAAACCACACTTCACATGTACACACACGCACGCTAAACTACAAACCACACTTCACATGTACACACACGCACACTAAAAACTACAAACCACACTTCATATGTATACACACACACACACACACACGTGCGCGAGCGCACACTACATATGTATACACACATACCATGCACTGTATAAACATACTGACATACTGATTCGCATTCACTCATTCTCTCCCTCCTAAATTACACACACTCAATTCAATCTTTACGTCCTTATCTTTTTGTTAACGATTATTACTATATTATTATTATTTCTACTATTTACACATAGGGACATAATCAGTCATAGGGACAGTGAAGATAAAATATAGAGTTAGACTGCATGTTTAAGAATCAGAAAAAGAAAGTTAAAGAGAGTTGCATATGATGGGGTGTATCTTTTTATGGGTTTGTGTGTGTTTGTGTGCACCAGGACATCCTACTGGAAGTTCCCAAGTTAAAACACGTTATCGTGGTGGATAGCACGCCCACTAGGTGGCCCAGTTACCCACGAGGCATTACTGTACACAACATGGCTGCCGTCCAGGAACAGGGGGCACTGCCGGAAAATGGTGAGGACCCCCCCCCCCACACACACACACACACACACACACACGCACAATATTAAACTCGCCTGCACCAAATCACATTCACACTATCCACTTACCATGTAGATTTTGTCAACCGTTATTTCTAGGGCTGCACCCGACTGAGGATTGTGTCAGTCCAATCGAATGGTTTGTTCTATGCGAATATTTAACTATCTGTTCCTTTTCTTGTCATAGAGGCTAGAGTCGCTACACTATCTGCTAATCAGAAAATCCATTGGCATGAGTTTCAGTGATGATTTCGACCACATTAACATAGTCAAATGCAACTGAGTCATGGGAACATCGTTTTGAGCATTTGAAAGTCAATGAAAGACAACTGCAGTCAGATTTGAATTGTGTCTTATTTGAATTGCTGACATAATGTCGGGCTGCCATATGGATCTGTAGGAATAATAAGCACACATGCATTTCTGTTTAAATCAAGTTCTTATTGCCATTTTTTTATTTAACTTTAAACATAAAATAGGACATGTTAAACAAATGGAACAGTTTAACTAAGTTCCCGCTATGAAATAACGGACATCTCCTCAGATCCTATATACTGCATATATACTGTATATATGTATATAACATTGCTGCATTTTTGCAAGCTTCTATCTGTTTATCCTGTTATTGTAATGCACACTGCCTGACACAAAAGGACTGCTGGACTTAAAGAATCTCAGTCGACTGAAGGGTCTCCGACAGAGGATTTGACTCATCGACTTTCCGGGGGCAGCCCTAGATATTTCATAAACAAAGGACAATGAAACAAAAGGCTGGAGATGACAACTCTCCCCTTTTCCTCATGCAAAGCGGGTCGTGGGGTTTAAGGAAGGAGGGTGCGGTGAGGAGGCTCATTAGGTCATGTGAATGAGGAAGTGGAGACATCTGTGTCAGATTAAGGTCGTCGAGGAGGGAGAGAGAGGGGTCAATGTTCCTCCTCTGTCTTACGTTTCCTTTGTCCTTTTTTCTCCTCCCTCGTCTCCTCCTCCAGCTGCCAGTGGCCCCTCAGCCGCTTGAAGCCAAAGCTAGTAGAGGGTCACTGCTGGTAGTGCTGGCGAGGCCATGTGGAGAAGGGTCATGTTTATACATACTAGTATAAAATTCACATGACATCAGCTGTTTCTCTCTCTCTCTCTCACTCTCACATACACACACCCGACACATAGACACTGTGCCCGGCTCTGTGCACAGTGAGAGTGCCTGATATTCAGTCAGTGGAAGACACTTCTTATGAGACTGTCGTGTCTCCTTCCTCTACCTCGGCCCTTCTTCCCTGTTGACTGTTTAGGCGTAGGCTTGTTTCTCTGGAACCGCTGGGCTCAGATGTCTTTAAGATTTGTTGATGTCACACTCGACACTCGAAAAAAAACTAAGAACGAATCTTAACACGTTGTTGGTTTTCCACGAGGACAGATGTCTGTAAGCTTGAAAGAGTGTTGCAGACAGTCCTCAGAACCAACCAGCTTCTGATAACCTCGTTTTAGAACCTTTAAAACACTTGTTTAGTCTTTGAATTTTATGTTACAATTATTAAAGGACATGGCCAATAATATATGTCTATATTTATATACTGTATATATACATACATATCATAGCTGCAACTCTGTTACGGCATTCTTGGTATTGAGAGGTGTGTCCAGGAATTTAAGGGTGAAAAATGTATCTAAACCCCTGTGCCCAATTGTTTTGTTGAAACCCCTACTTTGTTAAAAAAATGTTGACTTCACAATTCAGTCAGTAACTAGTTCTCTACTTTACTGTCAATGATAAATGTATTGTATTTACAGTTGGTAAAAATTGTTTTATTTATTTTTTAATAGACAGACCAGACAGTGTGTGGACTGTACCTGAACAGTCGTTCCTCTTCTTATTCCACTGGTTGTACACTTTAGAGGGCACAAATTACGTTCAAAAAGACACACTCTGTTCATTGGCACACTTTGTTTTGGAGGACACACTCTGTTCAGGGGCACACTTTGTTTTGGAGGACACACTCTGTTCAGGGGCACACTTTTTTTGGAGGACACACTCTGTTCAGGGGCACACCTTGGTTTGGAGGACTTTTCCGGTGCTATCCGCCAATGTCATGCACCTGTTCAAATTTGAAAAGGAGCAGACCCCGTTGACTGGCACACGATTAAGCTTGCAATCTAAATAGTGTCTGGACACATTATAATACATGAGGGAGAGGAGACGTAAGCCTCTCCCAGAGGCTTCAAATATGCTGAAGAGGACACACTTGAGCCAGTTTGAATATCCGTCAGCTGAAGTTTGGGAGAGGCTGAAGGGAGAGGGGTCTGAGGGGAGAGATGGTCAATTTGACAGAATAATAAGGCAGGAGACGGAATCGAGATGACATGATAAGAGACCGGGAGATGAGGACGAAGAGAGCGAAAGAGAAGCAACTGTGATACCGGAAGAGAGAGGGGGAGATGGAAAGAGAGAGTTTGTATTAGTGTTTTTAGCTGTGACGGCCAGCTCTTTGAAGCTTTACTCAGTGTCTATTGCCAAGAGATCTGTCTAAGACTGTTTACACTGTGGGTTTTGTTTAATATTAACTCCACTCTGACTTTCCATGCAGATAGGAGCTTCTTTGTCCCTCTGATGGCTAGTTCTGATTTTAAGACGGTTCACTGCAAAGATGATTATACCTTATTTTCCCTTCTTCTTTGATATATTTCATATTATAATATTTTGTATTTATCCTAAAAGTCTAATAGGTTATACGTTGTAGTGATTGAAGGTGTTGCTGCCGAAGGATGTGTCCACCTGGTCCACAAATTTAGATTCATTCCTTTTAGAGATCGGAACATTAAAAAATGTTTCTATACCCGTGGCATCAGCCATTTGCTGTGCATCCAGTGCATTCGAAAATACCTAACCGTAGAGTGTGTGTGTGTGTGTGTGTGTGTGTGTGTGTGTGTCTGTGTGTGTATGTGTATGTGTGTCCACAGTGTCACGGAGCCGTAAGCGGCCTTTACCATCCGACATCGCCGTCATCATGTACACCAGTGGCTCCACCGGCGTTCCTAAGGGCGTCATGATCTCCCATAGCAACATCATCGCTGCCATCACTGGCATGGCCAACAGAATTCCCAACCTGGGGTGGGTAAAGAGGCTCACACACCACGTTCTTTCTGTTGGGATCAATTCATAATAAACCTTTTACAAATGTTAACTGGAAGTTCTAACCCAACCTCTTTTCAATCATACATTGACTTGATGCCACAGCAGGCATTCTTTCCACTCTTTCTCTGGTGATTTCCTTTAAAACAGCCTCACCAACCCCATATCCACTGACCTTCATCACTGATATCACAGCTCTCCCTAATCAGTTGATTGAGAGGCTGTGTGAATCCGGCTAAATGCTATCCTTGTGTGATGATGATGATGGTGGGGTTGTGTGTGTGTATCATTGTACTGTAAATAGAATCGCATTGCACGTTGAAGCACATTGGCCATGAATAGAGCTTTTTTTCTCTTCAGCTGACACCTCCCTTTCAGATCAAAGTTACATAACTTCACTTTTGCAATTTTTCTTTGCATAGCCGCCATCAACGGATCTTATTGTCTTCATAATACTTGTATTTTATGACAGTCGGACCGCTTGCCATTTGTAAGTCAGTTAAAAAAATAAAAGTTCTTGAAAGTTGAAACGTTTAGAGGTACAGCGAAGGAAATAATTATTTGATCCCTTGCAGATTTTGTAAGTTTGTCCACTGACAAAGAAATGAAAGGTCTATCATTTCAATGGTAGATTTATTTTAACATTCAGAGATAGAATAAGAAAAAAGAAATCCAGAAAATCACATTATATAAAATATATACATTGATTTGCATTTGATTGAGTGAAATAAGTGATAATTTGATCCCCTAGCACAACATGACTTAGTACTTGGTGGAGAAACCCTTGTTGGCAAGCACGGAGGTCAGACATCTCTTGTAGTTGGTTACCAGGTTTGCGCACATCTCAGGGGGGATTTTGGTCCACTCTGCTTTACATATCCTCTCCAAATCCTTAAAGTTTCAAGGCTGTCGTTTGGCAACTCGAAGCTTCAGCTCCCTCCATAGATTTTCTGTGGGATTAAGGTCTGGAGACTGGCTAGGCCACTCCATGACCTTAATGTGCTTCTTCCTGAGCCACTCCTTTGTTGCCATGGCAGTGTGTTTTGGGTCATTGTCGTGCTGGAAGACCCACCCACGACCCATTTTCAGTGTCCTGGCTGAGGGAAGGAGGTTGTCGCCCAAGATTTCACGGTACGTCGCCCCGTCCATCCTCCCCTCGATGCGGTGAAGTTGTCCTGTCCCCTTAGCAGAGAAACACCCCCAAAACATAATGTTTCCACCTCCATGCTTGACGGTGGGGATGGTGTTCTTGGGGTCATAGTCAGCATTTCTCTTCCTCCAAACACGGCGAGTCGAGTTGATGCCAAAGAGCTCGATTTTGGTCTCATCTGAACACAGCACCTTCTCCCCAGCCTCCTCTGAATCATTCAGGTGTTCATTGGCAAACTTCAGACGGGCCTGTACATGTACCTTCTTGAGCAGGGGGACTTTTCAGGTGCTGCAGGATTTTAATCCATTCCTGCGTAGTGTATTACCAGTGGTTTTCTTGGCGACTGTGGTCCCAGCTGCCTTGAGATCATTAACAAGCTCCTCCCGTGTAGTTCTGGGCTGATCCCTCACCTTTCTCATGATCCTCGATACCCCACGAGGAGAGATCTTGCATGGAGCCCCACACCGAGGGCGATTGATGGTAATTTTTTGTTTCTTCCACTTTCGAATAATTGCACCAACAGTTGTCTCCTTCTCACCGAGCTGCTTGCCGATGGTCTTGTAGCCCATTCCAGCCTTGTGCAGGTCTACAATCTTGTCCCTGACGTCCTTAGACAGCTCTTTGGTCTTGCCCATGGTGGAGAGGTTGCAATCTGATTGATTGATTCTGTGGACAGGTGTCTTTTATACAGGTAAAGAGTTGAGGCAGGTGTCTCTTATACTGGTAAAGAGTTGAAATTAGGAGCACTTTCTTAGAATGAGGGGGACTACTATACCCGGCCTTTGGGAGCCAGAATTCTTGCTAGTTGGTAGGGGATCAAATACTTATTTCACTCAATCAAATGCAAATCAATGTATATATTTTATATAATGTGATTTTCTGGATTTCTTTTTTTTTATTCTATCTCTGAATGTTAAAATAAACCTACCATTAAAATTATAGACCTTTCATTTCTTTGTCAGTGGACAAACTTGCAAAATCTGCAAAGGGATCGAATAATTATTTCCTTCACTGTATAAGAGGTTTTCGTTTTCACAGCAGAGAAATAAGGGTTTCCTATATAAGACATGATCCCTTGCAGGCCCGTTTATATTCTAGTTTTATCAGAGCACTCATTCAAGCTCCTGCCTTAGCTGCCATTGGCTGAATCCAGTATCAAGAGTTATGGCATTAGAGGTCATATGACTAATGGACTGAACCCATTGGTCGAGTGGGATCAATGACACAGACTTCCTGATTGAGCCCTCGGTGTCAACTGAGCACGTGCAGAAGCATGGGTCTTCAGAGAAATTCAAACCAGTTCCGAAGACTTGTTTACCCTTAAGTTCCTGCAAACCCACCCCTCCTCTAAGGAGAAAAAGAAAGAAAGAAAGAAGGATGGGTGGGGGAAAGGGAGGAAAAAGGAGAAATATGGAGGGTCAGGAGGTTACGGTTGCTGTGATCTTGATTAGATTCATTGTCCAAATATTGGCTGTGTTCTTTGTGTATTCGATCGTTAAACTTGTTTAACCCTCCCAGTACAGTACAGTATATAGTGAACGTCCACTGTAATGTGATCCTGTCCAGTCTCACGACCGCCTTTCACAAACATACTCCCTGTTCTTTGGCCTACAGGCGGATGTGTTGTGATTTTTGTTTCAACAGCGAGGTTATCTTGTAAGGAATCACTACAGGCATTTCCTCTCTTACTCTTTTTAGTGTTTCCCTCGCATGTTAAAACGCAGCCGTGCATCATTTGTCAAGTCGATGACTATCATTTCAAAATGATCTCTGGCATGTGGAGTATGGGTGTCGTGTGTAAGTATGGGAAAGAGGCCATTTTCACGTGAATTATCTGCAGGAAGTATATTCCTATAGGGGTCATCATATACACTATTCAAACAGGAAGCTAGATCTATGTAACAATTCGTTCTGAATTTGTCTCAAAGGATACAGCAGACCATGTTCCAAAGTGGGAACCTTCCATTAGGTCAAACGTACCTGCCTCTTACCCAAGACGCATTGCCAAAGACCAGAGAGTGGGTTGAGGCAAACACATCGCTGCTTATAGCAGCACAGGGAAGTGTCATAGGTGGTCATTGGCTGATGGTTTGCGGCATGATTTGTGCTCTGGCAGGGAGGAGGACACCTACATCGGCTACCTGCCCCTGGCCCATGTGTTGGAGCTGAGTGCTGAGCTGGTGTGTGTGGCGCACGGCTGCAGGATCGGCTACTCGTCCCCCCAGACACTGGCAGACCAGGTCAGCAAACCACAGCGGCCATGTTGCCTCTGTCACTTTGTTATACTTGATGGACCCAAATACACCCCACACAAACTAAGAAAAATATTGTAGGTGACCTCTTAAAACAAATGTTTTATGATGAAATATTGTATTTGCTGCTGAAAGAGGTGTTTGAGGTATTGAAAAAAAATTCGGAAAGAAAGTGGCCACATTCATATA
Organism: Aplochiton taeniatus; assembly: GCA_017639675.1. Classification (NCBI taxonomy): domain Eukaryota; kingdom Metazoa; phylum Chordata; class Actinopteri; order Galaxiiformes; family Galaxiidae; genus Aplochiton; species Aplochiton taeniatus. The sequence continues at coordinate 9,913,203 of CM030177.1, forward strand.
AAATATTATTAGCAAAAATAAGTCACCTTCACGCAAAATATCTGTGTAAAATTGGCCACACATATAAAAAAATATATATATTAAATCGGGGACTGTCATATAAAATAACCATAGTAAACTCATATACAGGGATTTAAAAGCCTTAATTAAGAGATGAATAATCTCCGTTGTGAAAGTTTCAGAACCACCCGGTACTAAACAGATGTCCCTACCAAAGTGTCTGCTCAGTGTATGAGGCTTTATGAGCCAATGATTTCCTTTTCCACTCTAGAGTGTTAAGAAACAACATGACAGGTGCTTGATAGGTGTTGCTACCCAAGCGTCTGCTCAGTGTTCCCAGTTAGGTTGATGTCATTGTTCTCTTCCTCCCTGCAGTCCACCAAGATTAAGAGAGGGAGTAAAGGAGACACCAGCGTCCTGCAGCCCACTCTGATGGCAGCCGTGCCCGTAAGACACACACACACTTCTGGTTGACACATCTTTGTGTGTGTGTGTGTGTGTGTGTGTGTGTGTGTGTATCCATGAATGTGTGTTTATGAGACAGATATCCTGCCACGGTCTCCATGTAAGTCTCATTGAGAGATAGTAGAGCTGTAACTGGGTTCCATCCGACCGGCTGCTATTTTTACACAGACTGTCGACCTCTCTCTCTTTCTGGCCTTCTCTCTCCCTGTCTGCCTGTGTGTATCTGCCTGTGTATTTGTAAATGATCTGCCGTGCCCCCTCACCCACCACCCTACCTCCAGGGCCTAGCAGCCACACGGTCTCCCTGTCTGTCTGTGTTTGTCTGCATGTCTGTCAGAACAGGTCAGGACAGTGTCTCAGAGGCCTGTGGGGCTTTTGGTTTGACTATTTGTAAATGATCTGCCGTGCCCCCTCACCCATCACCGTACCTCTTGGGCCTAGCGGCCACACATCCTGATCACTGCTGTCTCTTTCTGTCTCACTCTGTCCTCCTCTCTCTCTTTCTACCCCATCCTCTTTCCCTCTCTTTCTTCTCCTCTGTTCTCCCTCATAAGGGCCTCTCCTGGGGTTCATAGTGTAAAGGTCAGAGCTTCAGTGTCTGGAACCATTCACAGCTGTAAACCGCACATGAGAAAGCCCTGTGTGGTTTTACCCATGACATACATATATATATATATATATATATATATATATATATATATATATATATATATATATGTGTGTGTATTACAGTACACACACACATACACACACACACACTTTTACAGACACACACTCATGCTTAGACACGGACACTCATGCATTGACAGATACTAAACATAGGCTCATATATACACACTCTCTTTTGTACTTATGCACACGACATGCACATGTTAAACACAGTTGTTGTTGTGACATGGAAACAGGCTGCACTGCTGTATTTGACACACACACCCTGTCTCGCTTTTTTTTTGCACACTTTCTCTGTTGCTCACACACACGCACACACACACACACACACACACACACACACACACACACACACACACACACTCACACAGGCCAGCTGGCTTGTGTAGCCTTAGATGGTCCATGGCCTTTACCCCAGTGTGACTTCTGTATGAACACAACTTCACCAGAGGACAGCTGACAGGATGGATTTACCCAGCTCTCCCCCAGAGCCACACTGTCAATTGGAAACAGACGCAATCAGACACACTGCTACATCAAACACACACACACACACAAACACACAATCACACACACGGTCTGTATCTCTCTCACACACACACACACACACACACACCCGCCCCCCAGCCCAACGTGGTGCTATCTAGACCCATGACCTACTCCTCCCAGCTTTCATCGAGGGAGCACCGTCCCAGGACAAACAGTCACAGACGCGTTCCCTCTCTTCCTCAGCCTTCCCAAAACAAACAGTCACAGACGCGTTCCCTCTCTTCCTCAGCCTTCCCAAAACAAACAGTCACAGACACGTTCCCTCTCTTCCTGAGCCTTCCCAAAACAAACAGTCACAGACACGTTCCCTCTCTTCCTCAGGCTTCCCAAAACAAACAGTCACAGACGCGTTCCCTCTCTTCCTCAGCCTTCCCAAAACAAACAGTCACAGACACGTTCCCTCTCTTCCTGAGCCTTCCCAAAACAAACAGTCACAGACGCGTTCCCTCTCTTCCTCAGCCTTCCCAAAACAAACAGTCACAGACACGTTCCCTCTCTTCCTCAGGCTTCCCAAAACAAACAGTCACAGACGCGTTCCCTCTCTTCCTGAGCCTTCCCAAAACAAACAGTCACAGACACGTTCCCTCTCTTCCTGAGCCTTCCCAAAACAAACAGTCACAGACACGTTCCCTCTCTTCCTGAGCCTTCCCCAAAACAGACAGTCACAGACGTCCCCACGTCCCCCGGCCCAGGAGAGACGGTCACAGACATTATCCTTCCCCCTCCCCCCTCCCGGTTGTTACGTAACTGGACTGGTACATATGCTGGGAGGACTGGAGGGGGACGGCCGTGGGTTCGGTGAGAGTCAGGGTTTCCACTTCTAAGGAAACTCTTGAGCCTCCAGATGCATGGCACGCCAACACAACCACCTGTACCTTCAATAATACCTGTGTCGCTCCTTTTTCTGTTGGTTTTCCTTATCCCTCCTTCTATACTCCATGTGTGGGGGGGGGTGACAGATGAACAGATCCATATTAGGAGTACTGGCCAAGTGGATACGTTGCTCTAGCTGTGTGTGTGTGCGTGCGTGCATGGGTGCGTGTGTGTGTGTGTTTTGGCACAGTGAATAGACAGAGGGACATATCCAGAACTGCAGCAGTCTGTTTATTTCTTATCCCTTCACGTCTTGCTCCTCCTTCTCCCCCTCTCCCTCTATGTCTGTGACTCTTTGTCTCTGCAGGAGATCATGGACCGTATCAACAAGAATGTGATGGCCAAAGTGGAGGAGATGAGCTGTGTGCAGAGGACCCTGTTTGTCCTGGCCTACAACTACAAACTGGACCAGCTGGCTAAGGGACGCAGCACCCCACTCTGTGACAAGTATGCACATGCACACACACACACACACACACACACACACACACAAACACACTGCAGATAAACACAAAATTCATATGAAAGGGAAAGGGTACACTGCTCTACTATACTATACTGCCCTACTAGTGCTCACACAAACACAAATGTGACCACGGTTTACGAAACAAAAAGAAGCAGTTAATCCAGGTTGCATTAACATGATTATCCATTGCGTGTATTTGTGACCTCTGCTCCTTTCCATTATTTCTACTGTCCCTCTCTTTTCTCTCGCTCCTCTCTCTTTTGTCTGTCACTCTTTTCTCTCCTCCATCCCTGTCTCTTTTTTATGACATGCTATTTAAATCGCCACACATCTCTTCCTCTGCTCTTCTCTTTCCCATTCCCCTGTTCTCTTCTTCTCTCTTCTGAAATTCCTCACTCGTTCCACTCCCCTTCATTCCAGCCTGGTGTTTAAGAAGGTGCGTTCCCTCCTGGGGGGTCGGACGCGGGTGCTGTTGTCGGGGGGCGCGCCCCTCTCAGCCGCCACGCAGCGCTTCATGAATGTGTGTTTCTGCTGCCCCGTGGGCCAGGGCTACGGCCTCACCGAGACCTGTGGTGCCGGCACCATCAGCGAGCGTAAGACACTGGGAGGGAGGGAGGGAGGGAGGGAGGGAGGGAGGGAGGGAGGGAGGGAGGGAGGGAGGGAGGGAGGGAGGGAGGGAGGGAGGGAGGGGGGGAGGGAAGGAAATTGGGGGAGAGGGAAGGAGGGGTTAGGGTTGAGGGGTAGAGAAGTAGGGAGAGTGTTAGAGAGAGGGACTGTCCATCTGATTTGTCAGTTAAAATATAAAAATATTCCTGCAGGGTCCTTTCTCTGTTCTATTGTTGCTATGGTTGGGGCTAAAATATGGGCATGTTGCCTTGACAACAGTGAGGGGTGTGAATTACTATTGTCAGTATGCTCATAGTCACATGTGTGCCGTGTATGAATGTGCATGTGTGTGTGTGTGTGTGTGTGTGTGTGTGTGTGTGTGTGTGTGTGTGTGTATGTGTGTGTGTGTGTGTGTGTGTGTGTGTTGTGTTTCGTGTGTTTTCCAGTTTGGGACTACAGCACGGGGAGAGTCGGAGGCCCTCTGGTGTGTTCTGAAATCAAATTGAAGGACTGGGAGGAGGGTGAGTGGCATAAGGAGAACCAGCCCACACACACAAACACGCACACACACACATGCAGTACTGTATGTGCACAGTGCTCACACAGTCTGGACCTTGTCTGTTATTCGCTGATTTGTCACCATGGTTAGGCAGTCTGCCATGTATAGTCTCTGTTAGAGTTCCAGCTTGCGTTGAGATTTTGATGCTGGAGCAGATTGACAGCAGACAGTATGAGGGTGGCCCTGAGCCCCAGAGCCAGCAGGACGAGGATGAGCGCTCATCTCTCGGCCGTCTTTGCCTCCTCTTTTTATTTCTGACTCATGATGAGTCATCCTGACCGTACTTTCAGTCGCATGTAAACTCCTCTCTCTGTGTATTTTTTCTCTCTCATCACCGTAAAACAAACAACAACCCACAGACCATGCTACTTGATGTATGTGTCTAGAGACCCTTTGGTCTCCCTCTCCCTCTCTCTCTCTCTCTCTCTCTCTCTCTCTCTCTCTCTCTCTCTCTCTCTCTCTCTCTCTCTCCCTCTCCCTCTCCCTCTCTCTCTCTCTCTCTCTCTCTCCCTCTCCCTCTCCCTCTCCCTCTCCCTCTCTCTCTCTCTCTCTCTCTCTCTCTCTCTCTCTCTCTCTCTCTCTCTCTCTCTCTCTCTCTCTCTCTCTCCCACACACACACACACTCATGAGCATTAAATAAAGCACTGTTGGCTTATTTACTGCTATATCCCCCACTATTTACATTCACACCCCTAGCTACTGTAGAACACAAACAACAACGTAACAGGCCACAGATCAGTCTGCCGTTCTCCTTTTAAGGAAACCCTTGTCTTAACATATAAGAGTTGTAGTATGTATCGTCACTTCTGTATCGACTAATCCAATGCTGTATGTGTACAAATTGACACAAATTACAGGAATTCGAAGTAATCTCACTTTGACTTTGTTGCTTTTTCCCCACAAAACCCCTTCTCCTGCTCCTAGGAAATTACCATAGTTACGACAAGCCTAATCCTCGAGGGGAGATTGTGATTGGTGGGCCTAACGTAACCATGGGCTACTATAAGAGCAAGACTAAGAACAACGAAGACTTCTCTGTGGACGAGAACGGCCAGCGTTGGTTTTGCACGGGGGACATTGGCGAGTTCCACCCTGACGGATGCCTCAAGATCATTGGTGAGGACACAGGACTGACGTCAAACAAAGTTAGAATTGTTGTTCACGAAACGTTCAGTTTTTCAGAATTGTCCTTCACTTCACCCTTTAACCTATTATAGAAAAATGATAGGAACATACAGAGGCCAATAATATGTGTTTTAACCCTAGACAGTGACCGCAGTCTACCTCGGCCTGAACCCTGAAAAGAGCTTGAGGTTAACCTGCTTCTCTGCCGTTCGTCTCAGAAAATTGACCTTTCTTTGTTTTCCATCTCGGTTCAAGATCAGTGTGACACTCTGCATGGACAATACCCAACCACACTTTGGCTCTTAGTGCCATGACTAATTCACAACATTGTTGCTATTACTATATTTAACCAACTCAACGTGGAGATGAAAAAAACAATGAAATAAACTTTCCATGTTTATAACAAAGCGCCCCCCCAAAATATAAATATTTTCAAAGTCCCCTCTCCCTCTGACCTCTATCGGCATCATCCAAACTATAGAATTGGAACGGCTAGATACAGTAGAGCCAGGATCCGAGAACCTGGGTTCCATGGCAGATTGAGCTGGGATCCTGAAGATGATTGTTAACCAGCCTGTTGTCAAGGGCAACAACATTAACAACTTTAACGACAACTGCATCCTGTATCTGTGAGCATTGCCCCCGTGCACTGTGTTTGGCAACCCCCCCCCCCCCCCCCAAAGAAATTGCCCCTGGGGACCGTTGGTTGAGAACCGTTCAGCTGGTTGTGGCTCTGTGCTCCAGACTTTAGACTCTGCTGGCGTCTATGTCAGCCTGGCCAGAAACAGCAGGGCTCTGCTGTCTGCAGCTGCTTGGTTGTCACACACTGTTTCATGGAAAAATCTGCTTTTTGCACTGTTCTCTTAAACATGTTTTTGGTTGTGTGCGTCCTCTACACTCACACACACACACACACACACACACACACACACACACACACACACACACATACACACACACACACACCACACTGTCTTTGTCTTCCTCTAATTCGAACACAAACTCCCTCTCTCTCTTTTCCGATAACAAAGCCAGTGACAGTCGCTCTCTCTCTGTGTGTTTGTGTTTTTCTTTTTCTCTCTCTCACGCTGTCTCGCTCTCTCTTTATCTCCCAGACCGTAAGAAGGACTTGGTGAAGCTGCAGGCAGGAGAGTATGTCTCCTTGGGGAAGGTGGAGGCCATGTTGAAGAACTGTCCCCTCATAGATAACATCTGTGCTTATGCCAACAGGTTGGTGTATGTGTGTGCATGCAAGCATATGTGTTTGGGAAAATGAGCAATGTTAAAAACAACAGATATTTGGAAATACACAAGAGTAAAAATACTCAAAACAAATCTCTGTCAATGCATTTTACTAATTAGTATTTCTCATGACTAAGTTTCACAAAGTATTACTGTGACCTGTTGACCCACTAAATAACACACAATATCCCATAATTCATAATATTCAGGAGCTCTATCTGCACATGAACACACACGCACGCTCACCTCGCTTTCGTCACAATTTCCCTTCTTACCTGCTTCTTCCTCCTCTCTCGCTCCCCCTCCTCCATGGTTTCCATAGCGACGAGAACTATGTGATCAGCTTTGTGGTCCCCAATCAGAAGCAGCTGCTGGCGCTGGCGGAGGCACACGGTGTAGAGGGATCGTGGGAGGAGCTCTGCAACAACCCCGCCATGGAAGAGGTGGTCCTACAGGTCCTCACAGCCGCCGCCCTATCAGGTGAGAAGAGACTGCGGGGGCAAAGGTTGGGATTATTTTGCCACAATAATGGAGTGGATGATGGATTGTTTGGAATAGTTAGGGTAACCTAAGTGATGTTGGCCTGCGTTTGTGTCCGCAGCCCAGTTGGAGCGCTTCGAGATCCCCCGTAAGATCCGCCTGAGCCCCGAGCCCTGGACTCCGGAGACGGGCCTGGTGACGGACGCCTTCAAGCTCAAACGCAAGGAGCTGAAGACTCACTACCAGGACGACATCGTGAGAATGTACGGAGGGAAATAAGACAGAACCGAGCCGTTGGACATACCGATAGAAACAACCCGTAGGAGAGAGCCGTAGAAGCAACCAAGAGAATGGAGCGGTATACAAGCCATAGGATAGACTGGTAGAAACCAAAGCCCTTGTTGTCCGAAACACAGACCTCCTCAAGCACACGCCCCTCGCAGGCTCCCTTTAACACCATTCGTCCGAAACGAGGCAAAACGCATTTACTTCAACCTTTGATTAAACATTGTTCACTCAGAAAGAAAGATAAAGAGATAGAGGAAGAGGTAAAACAGTTGAGAGAATGAGATACCAGTTATAGGCCGTTGTGCAATATTTCCCTGATGAAAGTAATGGAGTAATGGTACTGTTCTTGATTAACGTACTACAAGTGTAAAGTACTACAACTGTGAAGTACTTTATCGTGAATTTGTAAATTAGTAGACGTGGGGATTGTCTCTTACAGGGATATAAACTAGTAACATTTACCTTTTGGAACCTGTTTCAGTCACCGTCATATTTCATTATTTTCTAAAAGGTCTCATGCCTATATTTCACTTCTCAGGGTATCTTTGTGAAAAAGACTGTTGAGAGAGAAAATAAGTGCAGTATGTTAATACAGCGATGCCTTGGCCATGCCCATCGTAGGCCCCCTCCTGAGAAAGTGGTGTCACTGTAAGTGTTGTTATTTCAGATGTGAGTTATGAAACAGGAGAGTGGGTGGTTATTGTCTAAAAATTTACCCAATTAAAAAGCACAATATGCTCAGGATGGTGAATAAAAAAAAACAAATAAAATAACTTTATTCTTGTTCATCAATTTTGCCACTAGATTTTGTTGTTGTATCAGGAATGCTAAGCCAAGACAAAATGCAAGGTGTCCTTCTGTTCTTATCTCACTCATTCTTAATCCCCTAATTATTTTACAAATTATTTTTTTTTATTAGGATATTGACTTATTACTTATTATGTTTCCTGCGGGACAGGAAGAAGTAGCAACCTTTTTCTTGTTTGGTTTGGAATGCTGTGAGTACAGTTTACGGAGTTCCATCCCCCGTGAACCCATCTGAAGTGCCGAGTCACCTCAGGTCAAGAGCTATGAGACAGGGACATGTTATCATTTCACACTCAAGTAGTTTGTCTTATTATCATCCCCAGTAACAATATGTGCTCCATATTTTGAAGGATAATGTGCTAGTTTACTTTATTTTAAACTTAGCCTGCACATTTTTAAATAGTGTATCAATCTCATATTGAATTGTGTGAAGCACTGGAACACATCATGTACAAAACACTAAAGTACTAATAATGAAAATCCGACACCCACTACTTATGCACACATGGACAGTAGTTACACAGTGTATGTCTACCCCCAATTATTTACTCCAGATGATTGTCATCATCCATGTCTTTATAGTCTGCCAGTGTGTGTGTGTGTGTGTGTGTGTGTGTGTAGCCCAGCTGCGTATGACTCATCCCGGATCTCGTGGCACAGTTGCCTTTAACTTGTAGATTCATATGACCTAAACCACAGTTAATATATTCATACTGTCTATGTCCTTATACTGTACAGTATATTTCAAACAATACAGCAGAGCAGTACCGATGAAAGATTATATTACTTTTCACCCGGATTACCCTGGTTAATAACTTTAATGGTTGATCACTAGAGCAAGCCAGTCTGTATTTGAAATATTTTGAAGCTTTTTGACCTCATCCAGTTTTTGAGCTCCTTTTTTCTAATTGTAGGGAAAATCTGCATTGAGCCCCGATGTACAGTGCATCCATAACTGTATTTATTTTTTATTTTTTATTTCCTCCTTGATAATTGATCAAATTAAGTTCAGTGAATAAATGTTTTGGCCTACCTGTGAACTCTTTTTTGACATAATTTTCCTTCAAACTATATCGTAAGTTATATTGTATTGTGCATAGAGGTGAGTGTCACTCAAAATATGTCTGTCATATTGAATATTGAAAGAAATTGATATTGTTGATGTGAGTCTCAATCTCGATTTAACTCTGTATTGGTCACCGCAGAAATGCCCTGCGGTAGGGAAACACATAAATGATTTGTCTTCATAACGTCATGCATTTGAAAGATAGACTGGGAGGACGTTTTGTGGAAGCCCGAGACCAACAGAGCAAACTGTATAAACCCAAATTATTGGGTAAACTGACTGGACCAAAACCTCTAGTTCAGCAGACAATGACATCGCCTTAGGTGCAATGGGAGCCTCAGAGAAAGGTAGGTGAACTTTAAAAAATATGACAACAATTCAATCATCATGTGACAAAATCTCTGTGATAAAGACATGAACAAACTTTGAGTGTGCAGTATTGGTAATTTTTTCAGTAACCTAATGAACACATTTTAATTTAAAGTCCAAATAACACTTACACTGACACAATTACCCCAAATGGTAAAGTAATATATTTCACTGCCACAAGCTTTTCTTTGTCGCTAGTGTTGGCGTTTTAGAGCTGTGTGTCTCTGGTGGGCTTTGCTGGGCTTGGTTTGGGGGAGGGAGTGAAGACAATCTTTGCTACTGGTCAGCTTAACCTAGGGAGAGAAGGGGAGGAACCCAAACTTCTTTTCTCACATCAGAGTCGCCTCACGTGATTCATGACATTCCCACAGTGTTGTATAAATAGCCTTAAGTTCTCCTCTGTGCTCCTCTGTGACTTCGGAGTGAACACTAGTCGACGAAAGGAACATCACACACACTAGCACACTTGCCGAGGTGCTCAGGGTTTGATCTCAAGCTCTTGTGATAGGTAAGTGTACCACCATTAACAAGTACTCCTATGCAAAAGCTTTTGTTTATATTGGGTTTTTGAATTGTGCTATTCTAAATGTTATAATGTATGCGGTGGTCTACTCTTACCTGTTATTTAGTTTTTTGTCATAATTTGGCCAGATGGGACACAGATGGTGCAATATATCAACAAAGGGGCATGCACATGCATCTGTTTGAACATGGGACACATGATTTATTTATATAAGATTTGTGTAGAAAAGCACCCTACAATGTGTCCTATAAAATGTTAAAATGCTTACTTATCAAACCTTTACACTATTTAATCTTTACAGGAAACTTTGTTGCTCTGAGTGCCAAGGCAACCCTGAGGATGGCAAGTGATAACACTACAACTCCCAGGGTGCTCTATGTCCAGTCGCCCAATCATGTTAACCAAGTGGACAAAAATGATGGCGACGCCTACCTATACATTCTGATAGTCATGTCTTTCTATGGGGTCTTCCTTTTTGGCATAATGCTAGGCTACTTCCGTTCTAAAAGGCGCGAGAAGAGGAGGACGAATGTGTTTACGCACCTTGTACACGAGGAAGAGCAACGGGAGTGGGGTGCCTTTGAGAGAAAACACAGCTTCACCTTACCTGCCATATCTGGGCTCCGAGCCGTCCAGGTGTCGCTTCCATCTTCGGTGATTGGCGGAGGTCTCTACGAAGGGCGTGTGCTCTCGCCGTTGGCATGTGCAATGTGCTCTGTGGAGCAGAGCAGCGTCAGTTCACTGTGTTCCTCGGCCGATGTGCACTTCGCCATCGAGGAGGAGTCGGACAGTGGGACGGTGGAAGGACCGAAGGGGACGCTTAAGCAGAGCGCAGACGTCAGTGACAACTCGCCCCACTTCGCCACCGACGTCGCACGAGGGGGAGTGTGACGATCAGAACTAGTTGGGCCCTTTGAAAGGAACAATAACAAAATGTTGGATAAAAAAAAAAATCCCTGTATATCTTGGCACTTTTAGAAGAGTCTAGGGTGGGGTATACTTAGCCCATAGTCCTTTACATCGTTCCTCTATTTCATACCCTAAACCATGCAAATGCTGGGTATAAACGGAGATTAGGTGAATCGATCTTATCTTATCCATATTTGACATGAGAAATATAGCCAGGATACCTGCAAAAACTTGGGCCCTCATTCATCCCACTCGAAGTCTTGAAAGGAACCTGGAACAAACTTGAAAGATTCAAAAACAAGCTTTGTTTATATGTTGCCTATTTTCCATAGGCAGTCTTTAAATATGAAGTTATTGTTTGGTTTACTAGATTTTTGTATATTTTGAAGGAAACTTGCACTGTAAATATTGTCATCTTAGTACAATTCTCTATTTAAAACATATTGTGCCTTTTTTCTTCCAGAACAATAAAAGAGTCACTTTGAAAAACGTGTCCTTGTTCAGAATCAGAATCAGCTTTATTGACCAAGTATGCATGTATACACAGACACACACACACACATATGTATGTATATACATATACACTCATACACATATACCAGCTACAATGACATTTGTAGACAGTGTCAATAGTGCATTGATGCAGAGTGCAAAGGATGCATAGACAATATAAATATAAATATATATGGTGATGCTGTCAACTGTTCAACAGAGTGATGGCCTGTGGGTAGAAACTGTTCTTGTGTCTGGAAGTTTTGGCGTACAGAGTTCTGTAGCCAGAGGGGAGAAGTTGAAACAGGTTGTGTCCAGGGTGTGATGGATCTGCAGTGACGGTACCAGCCCGTTTCCTGACTCTGGAAAAATATAATTCCTGAATGGAGGGCAGGCTGGCACCGGTGAGTCTTTCTGCAGTCCTGACTGTCCGTTGTAGTCTGTTCCTGTCCTGTATTGTGGCTGATCCAAACCACACAGTGATGGAGGTGCAGAGAACAGACTGGATGATGGCAGTGTAGAACTGGATCAGCAGCTCCTGTGGCAGGTTGAACTTCCTAAGCTGGCGCAGGAAGTACATCCTCTGCTGGGCCTTCTTATTAATGGAGTCGATGTTGGACGTCCACTTTAGGTCCTGGGAAATTATGGATCCCGAAAACCTGAAGGTTTCCACAGCAGACACAGTTCTGTCCAGTATGGTGATGGGGGGCAGTGTTGTGGGGCTCCTCCTGAAGTCCACTGTCATCTCCACAGTTTTGAGGTTGTTCAGCTCCAGATTGTTCTGACTGCACCAGAGGACCAGCTGTTCAACCTCCTGTCTGTATGCAGACTCGTCACCGTCCTGGATGAGGCCGATGACCGTTGTGTCATCTGCAAATTTCAGGAGTTTAACAGACTGGTCTCCTGAAGTGCACTCATTAGTGTAGAGGGAGAAGAGCAGTGGGGAGAGCACACACCCCTGGGGGGCGCCAGTGCTGATTGTCCGGGTACTTGATGTGATGTTCCCCAGCCTCACCTGCTGCCTCCTGTCTGTCAGGAAGTTGGTGATCCACTGACAGGTGGGGGCTGGCACAGTGAGCTGGGAGAGTTTGGTTCTGAGGATGTCTGGGATGATGGTGTTGAACGCTGAGCTGAAGTCCACAAACAGGATCCTTGCATAAGTCCCTGGAGAGTCAAGGTGTTGCAGGATGTAATGCAGTCCCATGTTGACTGCATCATCCACTGACCTGTTTGCCCGGTAGGCAAACTGCAGGGGGTCCAGCAGGGGGCCTGTGATTTCCTTCAGATGGGCCAGCACAAGTCTTTCGAAGGACTTCATGACCACAGATGTCAGGGCAACGGGCCTGTAGTCATTTAGTCCTGTGATGTAGGATTTTTTGGGGACCGGGATGATTGTGGAGCGTTTGAAGCAGGAGGGAACTTCACATAACTCCTGTGATCTGTTGAAGATCTGCGTGAAGATGGGGGCCAGCTGGTCAGCACAGACTTTTAGACAGGAGGGTGAGACGCCATCTGGACCTGGTGCCTTCCTGATCTTCTGTCTGTGAAAGAGCTGACACATCCTCTTCACAGATCCTGAGTGCAGGTTGGGGGTCAATGGGGAGGGGTGGGGAAATAGCAAGAGGTGTAGGTGGGTGTTCGATGTCCGAGCGGGTGAGGGGTGTGAATGTGGGCTTGTCAAACCTACAGTAGAACACATTCAGGTCGTCAGCCTGTTGGAGATTCTCCACAGCGTGGGGGGATGGTCTCCTGTAGTTGGTGATATCCTTCAGGCCTCTCCACACTGACGCAGGGTCGTTGGCTGAAAACCTATTTTCCAGCTTTTCAGTGTAGCGCCTCTTAGCTACTCTGATCTCCTTTGTCAGTGTGTTTCTGGCCTGGTTGTACAGGAACCTGTCCCCACTTCTGTAGGCCTCTTCCTTGGCCTGACGAAGCTGCCTGAGCTTTACTGTAAACCAGGGTTTATTATTATTTATTATTGTTGAACTAATGATTGCAATATTTTGGGGGGCCAAAAGAGGGCATACTTGCCTTAATTTTTAGACAAGCCTTATTGCTAACTGTTCTTTGACAAACAGAAAATATGCTGATGTTTATCTTGTTATTCTCTTATAAATGTAAAACAGTGGAGTAGGGATGCTGGAGTAGGGATTTGAGGTAGGATATCTAGCTCTCTAGCATATTAGGCCTTTAGAAAAAGATATTCAATCCAGATCTCAAAAGTAAAACCAAATAAAATGTAATATATGTTTAATGATCACATAGATGACACCATTTGTTTTATGTTGCTACATAGATACAAACGAATTAAATGAAATGACAACAGAAAAAAAGCGATATAATATTATGCACCATACTCATTTTCCCTTTAATAAAAGAGATTAAGATACAAAGATTATAGTGTTTAGACACTTGTATTTTAGATGCTGTGGGTATTGTGACAGACCATTTCCTCTGCACCTTCACATTATTAGAATCCAATCTAGCTTTGCATTTTTCTTGTCCACTATAACTCATTCCCACTTAAAGACCGTTGGTAGTATCTATCAATAACACTAACAGACACTTAACAGACACTACACAAACACTTGAAAATAAAATACTTGTCACAGGGCCTTTCCTTCTCAATATTATACAACTAGACAGATTGTATTCCTTCAATATGTTGTTACATGTACCATACCTCTGATATGTGGGCTGCTACTGGCTGTTGGAATTCTCGTGTTTTCTGTCCTGTAACCAATTTTTCTGTCCCACATCTTCCTTACTCGATATAGAAATTTTATTTAAAAACGTAATGTATCATTAACAAGGCAGCTAATATGTTGCTGTTGATAAAACAGTAAACATATCCCCAATTAATAATTACACTGTGATAGAAACACAGTACGTCATTTTTAATGATGTTTTAACTATACTTTTAGATATAAGGACTTTTTCTTATGTCATGTACGTGTGTGGTTCTGTGTGTGTGAGTGTGTGTTTCCATGCACAAGAGATAGAAATAGGAAAAAAAGGCAATGTCTATAACTCTTTGTGATTAGTGATGGGGACAGGGAATATCAAATGAAAGGAAAGCAGGAAGTGGATGACGGAGTGAGTGAGTGAGCAAGCAAGGCTAGAAAACACAGAGAGAGAGAGAGAGAGAGAGAGAGAGAGAGAGAGAGAGAGAGAGAGAGAGAGAGAGAGAGAGAGAGAGAGAGAGAGAGAGAGAGAGAGAGAGAGAGAAAGAGAGTGGGGGGGGGCATTGTCAGCGGTATGGGGTTGGCGGCAGCCGCATCATGAGGCAGGATGTTTGTCATTAGTAGCCTACTTCCTCCTATGGGAGCTGAGGTTAGGGCCTGTGCTGCGTCCTGCCTTAGATATTCACTATTAAAGAGGCTGGAAAATGAGTCACTGTGACCTAGCACTCCAAATCTCTCTCTCTCTCTCTCTCTCTCTCTCTCTCTCTCTCTCTCTCTCTCTCTCTCTCTCTCTCTCTCTCTCTCTCTCTCTCGCTCGCTCTCTCTCCTCTTCTCTTTTTCTCTGTCTCTGTCTCTTACTCGTTCTCTCCAGCTCTCAATATACATGAACATTTAATTTTCAAGCTCTGAAATACTTTTTATGGACACAGCAGAAAACAAAACAAATGGAAACAAGCGAAACCTCATTTTGCTTTTGTCATATTTACCTTGCAAAATTGTGTTGAGTGTGTTTGTCAATGAACAACAACAAAAATGAAAACTACACAAACTACATTGAAGATATTCAAAGTTTGGTAAATGTTCTTGAATATAGTGTTCATATAGTAGGCAAAACACAAAGTCAATTTAGTCATAGTGGCAAAATATTAAATGAGGGTGCAAACATTTTCAACAAGAGGTTAAGGAAGAATGTACTCAAGCTGAGTTGTAAAATTGCTCATTTTCCATCTCCATTTGAAGCAGCAAGTAGGCCTCCACTTTTTGACCTTTTCATTTCCAGAGATTATTGAGACATATTTGCCAAGAAGGCATCATAAAAAAAAATTCAAACACAATTTAAGTTGTTGCCTTTTCCTATAACATTTGACAACATAAAAAGAAAGTCTTTAACTGTGTTCATTTTCTACTTTGCACAAATTGGAATATACCTGGCTTTAAAAGACATGTGGCAGCCTTGAATGTGTTGCTTTAAAAAATAGCGACGGCCTTGGTTCGTTTTATCCAACAGCCCAGAGAACCTGTTACAGACCTTGTAGCCTGCTGTACCTAATGAGCGTTTCTATGGCGACTAGACCTGAAAGCTGTCGCTAATTTGCATATGCTGCACAGGTTGTGTGAGACCAACTCACAACAGCAACATAAGAAAAGTTAATGAACTAAGTAGAACAGAGAAGCACAGAGAACTGAATACTTAAAACTGATTGAGAAAACTGATTGACATATGTATGTGCATTTCTGGCAAGACCCTATAGGCCTGCACGAAACTAGTTCATGTTGGAAACAATTAAACAACCATCAGAAAGGATAGTTTAACATTTTGGGAAATAAGATTTGCCCCATCTTACCCTAGTCAGACGAGATTATTCACATCAATTTTATGTCCGTACGTCCAGTATTGAGTTGTAACTTGGTAGTCGTAGTAGCCTAGTGATATAGTAAGCTTGAGGTAACCGCTAGCATATGCTGAAAAAAGTGATTAAATACTCCTGAAAGTGAAAATGTAAAAGCAAGACGTTGTTATTGCATATATTGCCAATATGTCTATGGTCACCACTCTACTTAAGATGTTAGGTCCCTCAACCTACCAGACACAAGGTGAAACAAAGGTTTCGCATTGCAATAGCTTCCCTATCTGTTTCAATAACAACATCTTGCTTTTACATTTGAATTTCGACATGTGCAAAATACGGAAGATATAACGTAAATAACACAACTTTGGATTTCTTTTTAAGGAGTGATTAGTCACTTTTGGGAGCCATGCTAGCGGTTACCTCAAACTGACTATATTGCTGGGCTACTTTCACGATGACCACATAACTAACTTAATACTGGACATACGGAAATAAAATGTATCTTATTTCCCAACATTTTGAACTATCACTTTAAAGCTGCTAACTTTTTTGTATGAATGGATTATCAACACATTTATTTTGATTGTACATTGTATAGATGGGAGAGTGAAATAATCACAGTTCAAATCAGTCCTCTTGAAGTCTCAATATTTCATATTAATTTTGTCTGCCACCGGGTATGATCTCCCGCAAAACTGTGACAAATTTCTTTATGACACAAGGAAGTGCATCACTAAATCAGGATGAGATTTATTTTGGTATGAAAACATACTGTGAAGACATGTTAGTTGACAGTCATACAAATAAATATTATTTTGACGTGAAGTGGGGTAATGTCTGTTTATTAAATTAAAAGAATGTGCCATTCATCTTCTGCCCACATTCACTGGATTGTTAGCACAGTCAGTTAGATAGTGGTGACGACAGGCCTGCTGGTTTATCCTGGGAGAAAGTAATACCAAGCAGGGCCAGTGTAGCGTTACCAGTGGCTGTGTTGGATATTACTGTTAGCTTGTTTCCACTGTCTATGGCATTTATGGTTGGCTAAAGCTAGAACACAGTTAGAAAATCACTGTTATAATAATTATATAATATAATATAATATATATGTTATAATATAATGTTATAAATAAATACCTCCCAACCCAATTTGTTATTTAAAATTCTAAACAAGTTACAGTAACTGTCATGTCTACAGTTCTGAATAAATCAACTGCGCTGTTTTCTTATAGCTTATGCTCAAACCGACAAGGGCTAAATCCCTAGTTTCATGCAGACATTGTATTTGGGTGCATCAACAAAGAAACTTTCTATTAGTATACAATGAAGATCAAAATTGTTTACTGATTATAAATTACGGAACATGAAGCTTTGACAACCGTACTTTACCTCATATGTGAGCATGTTTGCTCACAGCTGTTATTTTTTAGGGAAACAATGAAATCAAGCAATTGGCAGGGGCTGCCAAAATCAGCTCCTACAGAGTTACCTACTGCAGCTTTAAAGCAAACAAACTAGGTTGTAGGCTACTACATAGGCGACTAGAGGGTCCTGAGAGAGTGATCATGTCAAACATCAGTAAATAAAGGGAAGTAAGCAAAATGGAGAGGCTTTATTTAGTTTTTATTATATTTTGGTGGTAATTGAAAAGCAGCATATTCTGTATTTTCTGAAGAGATTAAGTTATGAAACCTGAAAATGTAAGTTTAAATAGGCCCCTCCAATGGAGTTAATCCTAACAAAGTTCACTTACTTATTAACCCTGAGCTTATCACAATTAATGCTTCAGCTTCATCTAGGGGTCTGAAACTCGTCTGTAACCTTTCAGGAAGTATCCTGAGCCTTTCAGTGACATTTTCCAAATCTATTTTCTCCCTTGTAATAATATCACAGTGGCACATGAAGTGTTCCATTTTGAAAGTATTGACTTCAGCCACCCACAGGGAGTTAGACATTACATCTCGGTGTGTGTCTAGGTGTATAGCAGTATGTTGGCATGTGTTTATGTTTGTGTGTGTGTGTGCGTGCATGTATGCGTGTGTGCGTGTGTGTGTGTGCGTGTGCATGCGTCCTGTGTCAGGATCTCTGCGATCAATCTTCTGTGGTGAGAAGCAGAGAAGACCAATTATTGCCCGGAAAACAACAGTTCCACAGGATAGCAAGAAGTTATGTGGAGGCTTTACAGCAGATGGCTGAGGGGCTTTGCATCTTCAGAGCTCCCTGTCAACTCACAGTAAGGAGGGGACTTCTACACAGCTAGAGGTTGAAAACAGACAAATCCCTTTTTATTTCCATCTGCAGTCAGTAGAAGTGTAACAGTTTGGCAGTTATGTGATCAAAATGTAGACCATATGGACTGTTGGGCTGATTGGATTATTGAAGCTTTGATCCCTGCACTTCAGGCTATCTCATGATCCCCAATTCAACAAAGGGTTGTACCGTACAAAAACGCTTACCTAATGGGCCTGAGTGAGAAACGCTGATCGCGACCTGTAAAAAGCCAACAAGAGGAGACCAATCTATGACGTGATTGTTTTTCAAATCAAGCAAGTAGCGTCCATCTTTGGCTGGGCCCACAGTGGAAATGGCCAAAGGCCTGTTATAATGCTGATCTAACTGCCGGGAAAGAGGAGACAACATCTGCAGCTTAAGAAATAACTCTTTCACAATAGGGATACTTACAGTGCTACTCCTGCTTCAGAATGTGTCACTTTGAGCATCATGTTGCAGCCTGGGTAATTACGCCTCTCTGGTCCCCACTGAACGTGTTGCTGTGGTGACCACACATCACAGATATTGATGGCAGTGTTCAATTCTCATATTGTGTGTCAAAATTCTGCTGCAATTGACTTCTTTGCTGAACCTTTGAAGCTAAATAACCAATACATATATATAATAATATAACTGTGAATACACAACATCAATGAGAAATATGACTCAGGGGGGTTCTTTTCATACCTGGGCTATGCTTGTTTTTCAACACAATTTGTAGTAGATATGTATAGTTGTATCAGAAAAATCCTAAACATTTTAAAATACAGTTATTTAAAAAATAAAAAAGGCTAAATATGTTGCTTACCAACACAGACATGTTCACAAAAAAAAGCTTGATTTGTGCCAGAGCCCCAAGTGCCACATACTGGATAAGACTATTGTCTTTCTAATTCACGAATAACTGGTATGACGATTGCAGTAAGTGCCAGTTAGCTGAATGCTTCATAAAAAGCAGAATTGGAAATGGGGACAAGGACAGAGCGAGAAAGGGGGGAAAAGAGTGATAGAGAGAGAACGGATAGAGGAATTAAGAAGGGAAATATGAACAATAAAAAATGAGGAGTGATTAAATAACAGATAGAAGCAAAAGGAAGAAGGTAGAGGAAAAGGTATAGGATTAAAGGAAGACAGGTGAGTAGATAAATAAGCAAGGAAAATAGAGACCTTATCGCACGAGAGAAAGTGGGCAAGAGAAAGGAGGAGAGAACAAGAGAGAAAGTAAGAGAGAGAGAGAGAGAGAGAGAGAGAGAGAGAGAGAGAGAGAGAGAGAGAGAGAGAGAGAGAGAGATGGGTAGTGGAGCAGTACGAGGGACAATGAGTCACATAGAGGCTTGATTAGTATTTATAGAAGGCTAGGCCCAACAATGTCACAGAGCTAAAGTACACACACACAAAGACACACACTAAAAGACACACAAACACACACACACACACGTAAACACATTCAACAAAAAAGAACACCGGCCACGCATACTGAACACTAATGAACGCTGAGCACACACAGTGGGCATAAATCTACTCTGATCACAAACAGATAACAGGAGTTTCGAGTAAACACAAAACTACACAAATTCATAATTAATACATGCATCCCCACGTCGCATGCACACACGTACAGGCACGCACAAAAACACGTCCCCTCGATCTTTCTCACTTAAACATAACAACATCCTCTTTAAAGGCCAGGAGAGTGCATCTTCCTACCTTCTCTCTCTCCCTGATAAATGGCCCCTTTTCATACGGGCTCTTGACATTTTGCTGCCTGATTGATGATCGGATCCCGGTGTTCTTTGCCCTCTGCAGCATGTGTCATCAGCTGGTTGTCACTGCCTTCATAGACTATTAATAGCCGGGGATGGGGAACTGCGATTTGGCTAGGCCTCCCCGTCCTGTCGCCCATGGGGAATCCTGGATGGTGGAGCGCTACCTGTCGGGCTTTTAGTGTTCATTTGGGATGTTGTGGGACACTCCTTCATTCACTTGTTCCACAATCCTTTAAACAAAGGATCGGTGCATTCATTCACTCTCTCACTCATATACCTGTTCTTCTGTAGGCCTTCATCACTAAAGCACCGATCCATTCTGGCTTGACAATATAAGATGCGGTCGCAGCAAAGTCTGCGGAAGGTCTGATTAATGACCTCGTCGGAGTTGGCTGAATCTAGTCAAGTCTCTCTGTTATGAAAGATTGTATCATGTATTTATGAACTGTATAGATACCATTTTTATTTAGATGTAATCTCATTAAACTCTTGAGCAACGTCAAAGGGCTAAATTGTTCGCTTCCTGACCCTGAATTTGTGCTAATCCAAAATGACGGTGGTGTTATTAATGTATTTGATTTGAAGCACTTCTCTGGCCACGTTAGATTTATGGTGTGCTGACTGCTTCCCAGTAGCACAGTGTGTGAGTGCCCGACAGCACCCCTGGAGCCTGGCGTTTAAAAGACAGCACAAGGACACTTCATCTCACCAGCTCCTGTGGGGATCAATTGAGCTCTGCTTTTTGTCTCCATGGATACCGCCACCGTGCTCAAAGCGAAGCGGCATTGTCTACAGTCAGGAGGTGACATGGAGCAAAAAGACAAGAGGTGCTGCACTAGCAGGTGTGCGTGTGTGTGTGTCTGTATGTTTGTTTGAAACTAGCTGTAAAAGGAGTAGTTAGTGTGTGTACCGTGCAGTGTTACTACCATGCAGTAGTAGGTACTGTGTGTTTGTGTGTTTATTTCTTAATGTGTGTGTGAGTGTTTGTGTGAGCATGTTTGAGCAAAGGAGCATGTATATATAGCTTGTTCCTGTGAGCGCGTGGGTTTTATGGTTGCATCCATGTGCGTGTGTTTGTGTGTGTGTGTGTGTGTGTGTGTGTGTGTGTGTGTGTGTGTGTGTGTGTGTGTGTGTGTGTGTGTGTGTGTGTAATCCAGAGGCTGATGGTGGTAAACCTTTGCATAAACGCCAGAGAGGACATACGTACATCTTAGAACTCTCCCCATGACACACAACTACAAAATACTTATTAGGCTTCCCAAAATCAAAACACACACTTTAGCTTCCCATAATCAACGTGGTCTTTCTCTGTGTGGCCGTGTGTGTCTGACCAGAAGAATAGACTCTGTGAAACATTTTGCATCCTTAGCACTAATTCAACTGGAAATGAACCTTCATCAACCTGCTTGTGATAACACTGCCGTGCTGACAATCAAAAATCCATTCTCTCTCCCCCCTGAAAACAAAAAGGAAGGGGGTAATCGATTGGAGTGACAAAAGAAAAAGAGAGAGCAGAGTGAGAGGTGGGGATAGGAGGCAATGAGACAGAGAAAGACAAAAGAGAGGGATTAAGAATAGAAGGAAAGAAAGAATTGGGCAAAATAGATAAACCTGGGGTTGAAAGGTGGCAGAAAAAAAGATGGTGGCTAAGCGGAGGAGATAAGAGAATGAATAAAGAAGGGAACTGAAGGTGTATATCCGTCCGCCTGCAGGTGGCTGATCTAATGGGAAAACAGGGAGGGAGAAGTCGAACAGGCCGCGTTTGTAATCTGACATCCAGGCAAGCAATGGGGCGAAATCATCAACCAGTGAGGGATTGTTTGTCAAGGTGATCCCGCAACGAATCACTTCTTGGATGAGGTCGCATGTGTGACTTATTTAGAAAATGACAACCTAATGATATTTATGTCGAGCAATGTATCTGTCTTTCAACTTGAAATGATAATGTTGTGCAGGATAGCTATTCTTTTGGTAGAAACCCCGTTTGGGATAAGGAAAAACACAAATGAAAACAATACTTGTTTGGGACTTGGTCTAATAGTTGAAGTTCAAACTGGGTGGTTGATGGCTAGCTTTACACCTTTTTGTGAAAGGTTATTCTGATAACTGTGAACCAGATACCCACTGTTTTATGTTTTATATCTTGTGAACAATAGATCAGTCATGATATCCACCCACTCAGTGATATTCACACTGTGTCAACACTCATCCTTTACGCTCCCATAATTGATCTCCCTCCCTTTCTTCCTGCCTTTCGGCCTACACACAGACACTCTCTCTCTCTCTCTCTCTCTCTCTCTCTCTCTCTCTCTCTCTCTCTCTCTCTCTCACACACACACACGCACACACATACACACAGAGAGCCCTGACTGTACGTTTTATTGATCAGGACTTCCCCCATACTAAGTCCCTAATCACTCAGCTGTGTGTGACTAGACTCTGCACTCAGAGTGGCTTGCAGGCAATGCTTGAGTGTGCGTGCGCGCGTGTGTGTGTGTGTGTGTGTGTGTGTGTGTGTGTGTGTGTGTGTGTATGTGTGTGTGTGTGTGTGTGTGTGTGTGTGTGTGTGTGTGTGTGTGTGTGTGTGTGTGTGTGGGTGGGTGGGTGTATGTGTGTGTGACTGTGTGTGTACGCTTACTCCCAGAGGCAGAAAACACATGGAATTAGCTGTGCAGCCAGTTCAGATAAAAGTCAAAGAAGGCCTGGACAGCCAGGTCCAAGTCCAATTCAACACTCAACTATCTATTGATCAATCGATCGGTCAGTTGGTCGGTTTGTTTGTCTGTCTGTCTGTGTGTGTCTGTGTCTGTTGTGTGTTTCAGTTGAATAGTTTGATGCACAAATAAGTAAATTCATAAAAGTAAAACTGTATTACATAAAACAGAAACTCACATACACACTCCAATATGAATCAATGCAGCACTGTCTTCACATTAGCAAACAGATCAGCACACACAGAAACGCACACACAATTTTCATATTTTGATGCTAATCTGACCTATGAGTCATCCTGGCTGTACTTTCAGTCGATGTAAACTCCCTTCTCCGTGTATCTCTCTCCCTCTCTCTCTCTGTCTGTCTCATTCTCTCTCTCTGTCTTTCTCTCTGTCTTCTCCTTTATCAGGCCAGACACTGCACCCGAGCAGACAGCCATGGCCTGCCCTGCTTCCTGTCTGTCTCAGGCCACCTAGCAACAGCTAGGTGCATGCCATGTTCAACTATCAATTAGGGAAGCCATCAATCATCCTGGCTGGGCTGTGTGGGAAGGCGAGCCGCAGCTAAATACTATTTAGTGCAATACTCATCATAAGAGCGCTATTCTTCTCCAGTGCTTCCAGTGTTTTTTCCCATACATAATGAACCTGTTATTTTGAGTAAATGCTTTTGTTATTGAATCAATTTGGTGTTTAATGGCGTTGATTGTGTTGATTGTGTGTTTTAATGCTTTTCAGTCATCTTTGCAAAATACGAATATATTAGCATATATATATATATATATATATATATATATATATATATATATATATATATATATATATATATATATAAACTATTCAGGGAGAAGCCAGTCCATGGATCTAGACCTACGGAAATAAATTACTTTCACAAGACACCCGTCTCAGGCAGTGCTTATTTTTTTATAAAACCTGAAAAAAGCTGTTCATTCATTAATGATTCAGCAGATCTGTGTGCACTCTAAGTTCTGGACATGGGAAGACAATCAATTTCAGGAAATAACAGAAACCATATATGAGGAGAATTGTTTCATAAGAAGGAAAATTATGCTCAGTATTTGCAACAAGTCAAGTATTAGGTAAAGCCGCAATCCATTTCTTTAACACAATATTTTTAAACAAAATGAATAGGGTGCCACTTTTCCTATTGCAAAATTTTACATGAAAACCCTTAAAGTTATCTGTT
The DNA here is from genome assembly GCA_017639675.1 of Aplochiton taeniatus. NCBI lineage: Eukaryota > Metazoa > Chordata > Actinopteri > Galaxiiformes > Galaxiidae > Aplochiton > Aplochiton taeniatus. The sequence continues at coordinate 9,937,183 of CM030177.1, forward strand.
CTCTCCACAACTTTTTTTGTTTTTTGATATCACAAAATTAAATCCCCCCATTTTTAATTTAGGTAGTGTCCTATGTATATAGACAAAGCTTTGATTATTCTCTGAACTGTTGTTTTAGTCAGCAAGGTAAAAGAGGCTAAAGTCTTGCATGCTGGAAATATGTTTTTACTGCAAAACATTACATTGTTCAATCTAAATCTTTTTTTTTTTAAGAGCAGAAACCGCTTCCTGTTTCTGTTCTCCAATAGTTCCTTGGTTAAATTTGAATGAGATGTTTCTGCTTGGAGAGTTCCGTTCCTCCACGAGTGTTTCCAACCTTTACCGGTTGACAGTGTCACAGCGGGGAAGGGATGTTTCTGTAAAATGCCACTGTGCATGGTTAATGTTTGTGAGCACGTGTGTGCTTGTGCCAGTAGAAATTGTGTGTTTGTATTGTGTCCTCCATCTTTGTGTGTTTGTTTGTGGGCGTGCAGATTAGTATTTTATCATATAAAAGGGAAACAAACTAAGCTATGATTATCCAGTTTGTTCTACACTGCTGGAAAAAAGATCAGCTCAGTGACTTCAGTGAAAGAGGGAGAGGGGGATCAAAGAGGGCTGCATGATAGCCGCCTCCTTTCCTGCCTGGATGAAACAGCTTCAAAGCCCAGGACAGTCTGAGGCCCATCAAGTTGACACACTGAATTCCATAGCATGTTGTGTGCGAGGAGCAAGAGTTTCTTCAGGCAGCTATTTTTACTCAGCAAAACAAAGTCGCCGTATTGTCCAACATGGCAGAAGTGATTCTGTTACTGCATGTCCACGTCAAACACCATCAATATCATACGACCAGAGGGATCCGTATTCCTCCTCGTCCCTGGGTAACGTCTTACTAGTTTGACTGTTTTTGTTTTTGCTACCGGGGGACTATGGGAAACGCATGCAAGGTAAAGACCCCTCTGGTTGTTGTATAAGGTGTCGGAAACACACTGAAGCCATCCAGTAGTTGTGTGTGTTGCAACCTTTTGCTGAAGTGTGATCAGTAGTGACAGCTCCGGGTGAGAGGGAGGAGGAGACAGAGCTCAGAATAGACCCGTGTGTAGGTGGGCAACAAACAGCCCGCTCAGACTGATGCATCACCTTACTGTAATGAAAGAGGATAAAACAGAATTAGATGCACCTGTTTTGTGGTGAAAAAAAATATTACCTGATCAAAGGACCAAAGTTGTATTTTTTTTTCTCACAAAATGTATTATTCAACTATATGTATAATTGATTGCTAATTGTATCCATATGTGGATACATTTCCTGTGGGTAACCTTCATTGTTTTAGAATAGTAAAGAAAGTATTAGAATCGTAAACAATAGTTAGCTAACACCCGTTTTTTATTATCGTTGTTGCACAAGACACTGTTTTAGGACCAACGTTAATTTGAATGCAATTTGTCTCCCTTTTTCACAATCTATTGGTACTTATTGACTCCAAAGAATTTGTCCTAGCAGTAAAACCTCCTAATAAACAAAAGAATGCATTGGCTCCTCATTTCAATTTGTTGTACCAATTTGTTCATGTGACTTTGTGTCTCACTGACAAATAACCCAGAGGCATGCAAGCAGTGTTGCTCTCTTGGCAGAAGGTAAACAGATCATGAGTCATCCTCTTGTTCCTCCCTTTCTGCAAGGGCAGGGATGAAAACAGCCAAAAGCAGACAGACAAAAGATACAGAAAAACCGCACAGAGCTCATTTACCAAATGAATTCTAGGTAGGAACACACTACAAATATGTTAGATTTAAATATTATATGAATATCTTCTGTTGTGAACAAACATAATAAAAATATGTTTTGGGCTTTTCATCTTGGAATCCCTACTAAAGGCAGCATTTTAATCTTCTTCTAGACATATTGTGGAACATAAAACTGAATTGTATATATATGAATTTTGACAAGCTGCATACACGCACAAACATAATCGACCAGGAAAAATCCGTCTCTGACGTCAAACCTTCTAGAACACCTACCTTTCTCTCTTCCTTTTATTTCTCCATCTCTTCACCTTTGCCATACTCATTCCTCATTTTCCTCTTTATTGTTCATTTTGTACAGTATCTTTTTGTCTCTTTTCTCCCCATCTTTCAGAGCCAGGATGGAAGATGCCCACTTGAAAACCCCAATGACATGTCTGCTCTCTACCCAGATCCTTTCTAACCAATGTGTTTAAGAGTGCTCAATGTGGATGAAGGCATAATGAATATTATAACACTGTATCCTGTGTATTTTCCAATGTCCCATCCAGATGGTTCTCTGGTGACTGTTGTGAATAGAACAGCTGACAACAAGGGTTGTGACAGATTGGAAAGACAGCTGACCAGAGGGAATAGACCCCAAAGGGGCAGACAAGGGCTAGCAACTCAAGTCGGCAGCACTAAACACTGTAATCAGTGGATTGTGTGCACAAACACAAAGCTTCTAACAGAATTAAAGTGAAAATGCCCCTAAAGTCTGCGAGAGCAGGGGTGGAAGATGACTCCCATATTGATAACACAGTTTTGACCCTAAGCAATGCAACGACTACAAGCACGAGAAGCACTTAAAAAACAATGCGATCGTTGATAAAAGTCAACAGATCTGCCCTTGTGGCTGGTAAAAGGTAACAACTGTAAGGGGCCTGAGAATACACCCAAGTAAGAAAGGGTACTTAAGTAGGGAGAGGCAGGAGCATCGCATTGAGCTCTACCTTTTTAGAAGTCGGGTAAGTAAGTCGATTGAAGGCCAGCGGCTGGACACAAACCAAAGTCTGCAAGACATCAACAACTCCAGCACTGAGGTGGCACAGGCAAGCACTGAAAGACAAGGGGATAAGGTGGTAGAGCCCAATCACCCAGCATCATCATCCCTAACTCTAGACTGTTTATCTCCTCTCTGCGACTGGGTGCTCCTCACTATCCCGTTACACAAAAACATCCAGGGAGAAGATCAGTGACCGAAAGCCTAAAGTAAAATGGCCATCAGCCACTGAAAAGAAGGTTTGGTACTCTATCAACAAAGACCTAAAAAGACACTTGAACAGCTCAGAGGCGCAGTCGAAAGGAAGTTCGAGATTATAGGGGATGTCATAAATGACTATGGAAAGGAAAATTTTGCCATTTGGAGAAACTTAAAAAAAAAAAAAGATTGCAACCAAAACATCAAGGTGACAACAAGAGACAAGCTCATAACAGAAAGAATGCTATTAAAAAGCAATGGAAAGTGGCAACTGAAATACATAAACTAAGCATTAGGGATTTGCAGGAAAGTTTAAAGGATCGACTGTCAACATTGAGAAGAGCTGAGAACCTATGTAGAAACCAATAGAAGAAAGAACAAGCAAGGAACCAATTTTACAAAGACCCCTTCAAGTTTGCTAACAACAAAGTAAAGGACAGAACACTTAACACAACCAAACAGGAATTGAAGAAACACTTAATGGAAACTCACACAGATGAGAAAATGCACGAGCCATTCACAATTCAGCTGGACATTCCACCAATTGAGGAACCAGAAGAGCGAATGGACACCAGCCCTCCCAAATGGAAGGAGGTGGAACATGCAGTTCGACGTTCAAGAGCAGCATCGGCACCAGGACCTAAGGGAGTACCTTACAAACAGTACAAAAATGCACCTGACGTTTAACCATCACACTGTTTATTACAATTTTACTGACACTGTTACTTTTTGAAGTAATAATTCTTTCAATATCTAAGAGACACAGGCAGTTGTGTGCTTACGTGAACGGGGCATCTTGAATCCCAACTAATCTTGCCTATCTGTGATGCGCGTATTGCAAAGTGAAAAAAGGTGCCATTCACGGCTAGCGGAGTAGTGGATAAACTTGAAAAGCTTCCCGCATGATTTAAGTTGCGTGTATGGGAGCATTTTGGCTTCCCTGTAAACTAAAATGATGATGGAAAAGGGGCGGTGGGAAAAACTGTTAGCTTACAGTTTGTAGGCATTGTGCCACGGGAATGCCATAGCCTATATTAGAATGGAACACATCGACCATGGCCACACATCTGAAGTGATATCAGCTGTGTCAGTGTCAGTGTCAGTGAGTTGTGTCAGTGAGTGATTTAATTTGCTGCAGAATCAGATTGGGCTGAAGCTATTATCAAATCTACTGGGACATTTATCGCTGTAGACATACTCCGTTTAGGAAAACAAAGGGTTTAAAAATATAGTGAAAATGCTTCAAACAGCCCCCCATCCCCCTTCTGATCCGAAAAATGATCCGATCCGTGAATCAAAACCGCTGACCGATCCAAACCGTGAGTTTTGTGATCCGTTACACCACTGCAATGAATATCATGGATAATAATAACACATGCATGGCGATAGCCTACAACAGTTGACAAGTATTGAGCCTTCAATGACTTTAACATGATACTTGTGTTTATTAGGCAACAAAGAACTGGGGCCGATGTTTATGGATTACCTTCGTTGATCAATTGAATGCTAATCCATATCTATTGGCTTAAGGTATTGAAGATACTATATATATCTCTTAACCTGTTACCTTAACCATTTGCTGCTTCAATGACATTTGTTATTGTCATTGTAAAATTTACCTAAATGTTGTATGGAAATTCTCTGGTTTGTGCTGAAAATAACCAATTAAACAAAGTGAGAATCCGTGCAATAATCAAAGAACAATTTTATTAATGACTACAGAGTGCTGGTCTGTACACAGAGATTATAACAATGAGTTCACTCTAACAACATAGTAAATTCGGATTTGTTGACAAGGTGGAAACGAGTTTAACGGTCTAAACTTAACAAATCATTCCATTGGTCAAATGGGAACACTTGTTACCTCCCTGTATTGGAAAGGACACGTAAGCCAACTAGTATCATCATGGCTACGAACAGACAACGCTGACTTGAATGTCTAAGAGAGGCACATGTTATCTCTTTGGTGCTCTGGCCTTCACTCAGACCCTTCCCTCACATCTGAACAACAGCTCAGACTCAAGATCCGTTAGGATCCAAATGTCACCCTTACAATGCACACCTAAAACCCACAAAACTCACATACACACACACTTTGAAATACATGCCGTGTAGTAACTATATAGGCTACCTATCCCTGAACAAGAGAGGTCCTTAAGTGGAGAATGAATCAGTCGAAAGTGGCTTTGCATGACAGTCTTATTTCCATATCCAGTGTGCAGCCAGGAAAATAAAGTAGCCTACTTAATTTAAAGCAGGTATCACAAATTCTAAAACCACGCACGAGAAAGCCTTGACTCCGACCGGTTCACCGCTGTATGTTGTCTCCGATAGTCTGCATAAGTTATCCAATATGCATCGGGTCCGTTGACGTCATGTTCTGTTACATAGGCAATTGAATGAGATGGTGGGGATTTGAGAAAGCAGGTGTTAATGTCCTGTATAAGGTAGGCCCTATTGAATGGAACAAATAGTAGGAAATATGCAGCTTTTATATAAGACTAAGTTCTCTTATGAAGATTGCGCTTCAAAAATGTATGCCATTTAACAGTCAGGAATTGTTCCCAAACAAACATACAAACCAGACCATAAGGAACAGTGCTCCTTGACTGATCATTGAAATCCGCAACGCCCCTTCTCTGGACAACTTCAAGTCAACCCTGAAAACTCATCTGTTCGACATAGCCTTCAAACACTAATGACCCCCCCCCCCCCCCCCCCTCCCACACTGTCCTGTGTATTTTCCCTGTAAAGCGACCTTGGGTATAAGAAAGGCGCTATATAAATTGAAGTTATTATTATTATTATTTATTATTATTGAGTAAAGCCAACATTAAATTACAAAGTTAATGAAGACCATGCAGTCTTTCGGGCATTTTTCAAAGCTAACTTATATAGACATTAAAGGCAACAAACTGTGTGATGTCGGTGTGTTTTTATGGGCAAAACTGCTAATTGCTTGAAATAAACTCTTTCTGTGACCCAAGAGATCCCTGTTATGGGCAGACGGGCAGACGGATGGGAAGAGGGTGGAACGGAATGGTAATTAGATTTTGTTTGCTGCGAATCGTGGCATGCACAACCACAACCAATTAGCCGAAGCAGCTTGAGACCTTATCTGTCAGTCTCTGGTGTTTATGCGTGTGTATCTGTCCATATGTCTGCTTGTGTGCGTGCTTGTGTGCGCGCGTGTGTGTGTAAGAGAGAGAGAGAGAGGGGGGGGGGGGGGGGGGGGGGGGGGGGGGGGGGGGGTGAGGAAAGGGTATAGAGATCGTTTATATAAATCATTGGTGGAAAGTAGGAGAGTGGTCTTATGTTGCCAAGTTAATAGCAGAAAACAAAGGTTTGGAGTGAATTCCCACTGGGGCCAACTACAGAAAATGTATAGCCATACTCAAGGCACTGTACACCGCTTACGGGAGGGTATATAGCAATTTGATATTATACTAAATAGGAAAATCTGGGGTAAACAAACACAGCTTGGTCTTGCACCAACCGGTAAGCCGCGGAGGAGAAATTTATGAATGAAACGCTGACTGCTCACCTTGGCAAAACTCAAAAATATAGAACACAGTCCTCTGATTGGCTGTCGAGACTACCGTCATGCGCACCTACAGTGGCGCGCGGTCCTTTCTCCGCAGTCCCCTCGACACCCCGCCCTGCTCAGGCTTTGACGGAGTCCGCGTGTGAGTCATAGACTGACTCCATCCCAGAGAGATTGAGCGAGAGACAGTGCCAAGAGAAAGCGAGAGATAGAAGGAGAGAAAGACAGAAAGAAAGAAGCAAGGGGAGTTACGCACGTACAACCCGCCTTTCATGTTCAATCTCCATTCATATAATCCGAATCTATAAGTACATATTGGTAAATGTCAAATACCTTTGTTTTAACCTTACAAAGAACTGGTTATAAAATATTTTTTACTAGAGGACAAATACCATCACTATATGGCGAGAAATTCTTTTGGAAAGCAATTTAAAACTAGGTAATAATGTGTGTTTTGCGCACTCAAAGTGAACACATAGTGGGTTTGAAAGAGAAAGAGGGTAAGCTGAGAGAGAAAATGTGTGTGTGTGTGTGTGTGTGTGTGTGTGTGGCGTGTGTGTGTGTGTGTGTGTGGTGTGTGTGTGTGTGTGTGTGTGTAGGTGTGTGTGTGTGGTGTGAGTATCGTTGGACTGAATATTGCGTAGCCTAGCACTCTGACGTACTTGTCAGGCGGCGCTTCTTATAGCGCGCGGAGCTGTCCACTGTGCTGAATCCAGAGAATCCCCAACAGCTATAACACGGGAACGACATGCTCAGTTCCCTGACAATTCTCAATTTTAACTAATAGCAAAGGTAAGAATGAATAATCCAATTGGTTGACTTTGATAAAAAATATAGTTGATTAGCCTATTTTAACCTACGATTCCATAGCTTAACTAACGAAAATGGTATTTTGACAACCTGATGCATTGCATTTATCGGCTAGACTAAACAAACCATAGGCTAAATCTAGAGATACATAGCCTACTGCAAAGAAGAGATTAAGATTACTGATTTTCATTATTTTATCTTTTACACGTCATTTGTTTCCCCGACGTTCTTTTCGGAGACAAAAGAGGTCGTTCATGGCTTCTTATCCACTCACCTTTAATTTATCAACAATACTAAACCTTAGTTAGTTAAGCATTTAAAAAAATATTTTTCTTGTCATAAAAATTTCATTCAAATAGGCCTACCTGAAAACTTTCTGATTGCGTTTAAAATATTACTCGTTTCATTAATGTCGTTGCACGTTGATATACATTGTGTATTGTCTCCAAAGCAGCAGCAACATCTGTCGATGGGTTACCTAGACAACCGGTCAGTGACTCACCCAGAGAGAAGCAATTTGAAATTTAATGAGATTTAGAAGCGAACTGAATGCCCATGCTATTGCTGATCAACATATAAATATTAATGCTATTTTAGTTGGATTGAGAAAACCGCAATAATAGAATAAGATAGAATAAATCCAGATGTGTCCTTAAAGTAATCCTACCTCTGGTTTGCAAAAGACTCAAAACAAAAACAAAAACATAACATCACCAAAGCTTGTGATTCTCATTCAAACGAACTTTTTTATTTGAAACAATAGGAGAAAAAAAATACGGCTTAAAAAATATTTGATAGTCTAATATTAACTGTCGTGGCAATATTTCCAACCCCTTTTATTTCTATCTCCATCTTTCTACTCGCTTTATCTTCTCTCTTTTCCCTCTCTCTCCCTCTCTATCTTTCCCCTATCTCTTTCCCTTTTCTTTCTATCACTTTCTCTCTTTGCTGTCTCTCTCTTCTCACCCTCTCTCTGTCTTTCTGTTGTTCCCCATTTTCTCTACTTACCCCTCTCTCTCTCTCTCTCTCCATATGTCCCTATCTCTTATTCATTCTCTCCCTTTCCTCCACCCCTTTCTACAGAACCAGAATGCCGTCCCTTTTAAAGAGCTCTACAGCCAACACTGCCCTCCTCCGCTCCCTGCTGTCCCTCCTTTTACTGCTCGTCGCCTTTGACAGTGCCCAGGGAGCTTCACTCAGAGAACCCAGACTAAGGGGGAGTGAGCCAGATCCAGACAGAGCAGACGCCTCTTACCTGACCCCCAATGCAGACATGCTCAAAGCCTTGGAGTACATCGAGAGCCTCAGTACGAGAACTGGCGTCACCCCCCAACAGCGGACACTTCTGCCACCAGGACAGAACGGCAATGACACCAACGACGAGGAGAGAGCCGGCACCCGGCTGAGGATGGCCTCTCTGGCACAAAGCCAGAGTCAGACAGGAGGAGGCGAGGAAGAGGAGGATGAGGAGGGGGAAGGTGAAAGGAATGAAGAAGATAAGACCCAGGAGTGGCTCCAGACGATTCTTAGTACCCTTCAGGGGAACCAGAAACCCCCAAAGTCTGCTCCAGTTCACCCCCGTGCCGTCCACTCTTCCCTGGGGAGAGGCGGACCACCAGCTATGGAGGAGCAGGAGGAAGAGGCAGAGGATGATAGTGCATACCAGTGGCCACAGAGGAGCACTGTTGCTGGCAGCAGGCCACACAACAAGCACCCACTTCAGTTTGAGGACGATGAGGGTGGCGATTGGGAGGAGGAAGAGAGTGAGGGGCAGGCCTTGAGCCATGACAGCCCCTTCAAACGGACCAATGAGAACGTGGAAGAGAAGTACACGCCCCAGAATTTGGCCACTCTGCAGTCATTGTTTGAGGAGCTGGGTAGGCTGACCAATGGCAAGGCTGGACATAAACGACAGGCGGAGGAGGATGATGACGATGAGGGTATGAGGATGAGGAGGATGACATGTTCAATCTGAGGGATCCGGTATATGAGGATGTGGCTGGCATAAGAGACTGGCTTCCTCAGGAGGAAGAGGAGGAGAGAAGTAACAACGGACAATATAACACTGGGTTGGAGGATGATGAGGAGGATGAGGATGATGGGGGGGAGGAGGAAGATGAGGGTAACTACCAGGTCAAGAGATCCAACCAGCCCAGTCTAGCTGATGATCCCGATGACATAACTAAATTAATGGACTATTACCTCCTCAAAGTGCTGGAGAAAACAGAGGAGCAGGAGCAGAAAAGAGAACTGGAGGAGGAAGAGGTGGAGGAGGAGGAGGAAGAAAGAGCAGAGAGGAGAGTGTCTGAGTCCCAGTATAGTGGAATCACAACCCCAGAAGCCGTCTACCAGCTCATCGAAATCTCTAAGAAGTTACAGATACCTCCAGAAGACCTATTGGACATGCTGAAAAAGGAGGACAGAACTCCACTAAGAAGTCAGGCCCGGTCAATGATGGCGAGCGAGAAAGGTAGGGTACAAGATAAACTCACCCAGATGCCCTCACTCAGGCGTCTGCCTGAGACGCACAGGCCTAAAATCAATGATGTGAACACGGAAGAGATTCTTAATATTCTAGGGCTGATCAGCGATGGAGGTCAGACAGCCTCCCCTCTTAAAAAGCATACACATTACAAAACCTCCCACTCACGATTTGACACACCTTCAGAGAGGCAACAGGGCTACACTCTCCCTCAAACACGCCTCCCCGATAAATTCAAAGATTATGATGACACGGTTGACGAAGATGTGTTGGCGGCGTATCTGGCTGCCCAGCTGTTGGCGCAGTATCCTCTCAACAACAAGGTAAAGCCCAGGCGCTCTTCTCAATCCCCTTCACATGACCAGGAGGAGCAGTCAAATTTCGGAACATTTGAACAGGCGATGCAGGACTACTTCGACCAAATGGACACGGACAAAATTGCATCTCAAAAAAGACAATCGGAAACCGGTGACATGGGCGGAGCACCTCAAATGCAAACCTTGGATGACGATGCAATGCTGAAAATTCTGAGCTACTTAAATCCAGAGACGGAAGACACTGAAGATAAAGATCCTCCAAACAAAATCGAATGAGGAACTTAAATGTTGGGGATGTAGATACACATATTATATACTGTTTTAAAAAGGGGAAATCATAGTAAGATATTTTGAGAAAAAAAAACCACATTTAGTTAATTTGTTAGGTTTGCAACGGTTCATGCTCATCTTTTACTAATGTAGCAAGACTATAAATGAGTGCCTATTTGTGGTTGTTACTGGACGTGTTGTTTTATTCAATGTTTTTTTTATATAGGCTAGTTTTAAACAACACTAGTTACCATAGACCACTTCAGTCCAGGGTGGCTTAACCAGCCTGCCATTGCAACGACACAACTAAATCAGTGTTGGGTCTTTCAGATCCGCCTTTGTTCTTACTTTTCAATATATGTGGTGGTCATGTGTGACGTAAATGAGGTTAAATAAAGCATTGACTTTATTTTTTCCTTACTGTATCATGTTTCATTATTTGTGTTTGTGTAGCAAGAATGCGGCGAGTAAACTGTCAACATATTTTTTTAAGTCAGAGAATACTCCATCAATAGTTGGATTATGATCCTATTATTTTCCTATTTTGTAACATACAAATAATTTGTAATAACTTGATACAACAACAAGTCAAATATGATTTAATACCAATATAAACCACCCCTCATCTTAATGCCGTTCATTATTTCAGCACCATGGATAGCACCCGTTTAAAGCCATTCTCTGAGACCTGTTCCCGCTGCTTCATTAACTTTCCCGAGGTCAAAGAATAAAAATAGTCTTTATTTAAGAAACTGTTACAGTAAAGCATAGGCCTACTCGAAAACATGTCTAATTGTAAGCATACTGTACTTATAAACAATGCAAAATTCAACAGATATAGGCCAAAGGCATCGTAAACAAAAACGTGATTAGCTTTAAATTCACTTTGAAAATGTACTGTAAAACTATACAACTATTGGAATAAAAAAACAATGCGACATAGAAGGCGGTATATGTCCTTCTCTCTTTCCATACTTTAAACCTTTAAAATGTTGTGGCACTTAGTCGAGATACATGATAATCCCAAGAATTAACAAAACATTCCTAAATTACATTGCTCTCATATTATTATTTCTAAATCTTCAGTAGGTAGGCTTGCTCATATATTCTTCCATTGTCTGTGAAAAAAACAGAGAATTAAAAAGCTTAAAGGATCTAATGCTACTATAAAGTAAGACTACAGAAAGTAACAATCTCCTTCTAAAAACTTTAAAATTACATTAAAGTAAATTGGCCAACACATTCCAGGAGTGACCATTTTGACATCAGATGCAGCACTTTTCCAAGCATACATAGTCTACCTTTATGACGTTAAAATTCCCTGACCTCCTGCAGTGTATCAGCCTCCTCGATGGAAACGCGCACATCTGTCTTTGATGTCTCCAGAACCTCTCCTCCCTGTAGAAACTCATCCAGAATGAAGTAGGCCTTCTCAAAGTTAAAGATGATGTCCAGCTCACACACCTGCAGCATTACACAGAGTCAACTGAACAGTTCCCACAAAAACATTGCAAATTAAATACACATTTTTTTTTTTACAAATTGACTTTACAATTTGTGGTTCTGAAATATAATTGATGAGGCTTATTTTACATTGGATGGAGATGGTTAAACAGAAGGTTAAAGAGACAAAGGGGACCAGAAAGTGTCATGAGAAAAGCGAAAGAAACGTGACAACACCACTCCACCATTCCACATAATCCAAGCTCGATGGGATCGCACACTTACTATTTAGGTATTTGTCTTTCTACCACAGTGAATTGTTGTTTTTGTTTTGGGTACAAAGCTAATCACTTCCGTTTCTGGCAGGACCAATTCCATTTTTAGGCAGTTTATTTACCTAGTCTGGTTTGTAAAAGGCCTTGCAGGTCATTGTGGTATCAGGCAGTCCATCAGTCACTCAGTCGATCTATCAGCCAGTTAGTAAGTCAGCCAGTCGTCCTGTCCATATGTCCATCAGTCAGCCAGCCAGTCAGCCAGTCAGTTGACCAGTCAGTCATGGTATTCTTACGTTTCCAAAGTATTTATCCAACAGCTCTACGTATCTGTGCAGCACCTCCAGGGCCAGTAGCTCATTGTCCGGGTCCTCCAGACCACAGCAGAAATACAGACTGGCATACCTGAGAATGGAGGTCAGATGTCTATAATTTGCAAACATCAAAAAGTTGTAGTAGTAATGGTAGTAGTAGTAGTAATTTATTTTGGTCATTATTTAACATTTTGCTAAATGAATCCATACAGAAATAAGTAGATAACAATAAGGTATTCAATTAAAGGAAAAACAAACAAAAAGCAAACAAACTAAAATATTTACCCAAAAGGCGTATGCTGCAGCTATAGCTTATTTTGCCTTCCCTTTAAACATAACATAATGTAACAGGCAACCCATTCACTAGATTAAGGCTACACAAAATCAGAAATAAAAATTAAAAAATCACAAAATAGAAGCGAAAACAAAAGTTTTGTATTTATTACCACCTTATGTTTTTGCTTTAGTATTATTATTTATACAAAGTAAACTACCCATTCTTACGTAATTCCTTGTCACAATTATTCCTCAAGTTTACCCCTTTGACAAAAATGCATCTATTTTTTACATTGTCCATAGCCTTCTGTTAATAATACCTAATCCCCCAATTCATTAGGGCAATCTCTAATTTCAAACAACCACTTTGGAAATATACTACTTTGTGCTTTGTTCATTATCTGTACAGATTTAAAACCGACTGGATCACAACATTTTAAAGCATGTACATAAATAGTACGTTGGTTGGTTCATAATCATTTGATCGATGAACAATTCTTATAGCTCTCCTCTGTAGCATGAAGACTGGATTAGTTAGTGTTTCCCCATATCTCCACACAGTAGGTCATGTATGCACAACAAGAGTACAATACAGTTTAAATAGTGACTTCGGGTCCAGGATATCTTTAGTTTTTTTTAAATATTGCAATAGTTTCAGACATTTCTGTTTTAACATTATTTATGTGTGGTTTCCAACATATTTTATGATCGATTATCACACCCAAAAATTTACTTTTATGCAATATTTCTATTTCAGCATCATCGATCAAAATCTTTACTTTATTGTTATTTGCCGATGCATAAATATTATTAACTTTGTTTTACTTAAATTCAGTGATCATTAATTATCAAACCATTTCAAATGACTTTTATTCCATTTCCACAATATTTAAAGGTGGGATTAAATTAGATTTAATAGCAAAGATATATTCCCTCTTACTGTAAAGGTAGGAGGTGGGAATATAAAAGCTAGATGCATAATTTGCGTGGGATTATAAATGTGGTAATAAGACTTGCATGTCAACCTTTCTGGAACCAACAAACTGCATTCCAGCCCCTATAAATCCTTTTCTTCCCAGGTTAATAATCTAGTTGCCTGGGTCCAAGTCAAACTGTTGGAACTATTTGTACTAGTCTCTACATTTCAAGGTGTGTCTAGTTGACCTTTAAACGGTTCAGACTTAGAGATGACTTAAACCCTCATCAAGAGTGGGTGTGTGGGCGTATTTACCTCTGTGTGTGTATGTGTGTGTATGTGTGGGGGGGGGTTACGGAACAGTGAGGGGGATTAGTATGTGAAACATTAAGTGGAAAGAGGTCAAGGAGCTTTCAGTGTTTCTTCGCACCCACTGAGCAGTGCCTAGCCAACAACTTTACCAACCGGAATGAGACAGAGAATATCCTCCTCTAACCCCTCCTCCTCTACTGCCCTCCTTCCTGTGAGGTCACCTCTTGTAAACAATCTTGAGATCTTTCCAGTGTAGGAAGTTGCAAGACCGAGGTGGGCGGGCCAGGACAATCATGGTCATGTCTCTGATCACCTTCTTCTTTTCCCGCTCTGTCAACGGTGTGAACCACTTCTGCAGCCGGAGCTTACCCTGTCGGCTAAACAGCAACAGGAAGCACATCTACAGGGGACACAGGAAGTAGGGAAGATACAAAGGAGTCAAAGCAAAAATCTGGGCAAAAATCTAAAGCAAATGCAGCTAAATATTTGAAAAAGTTAGGGCCTGTCTGATTTCACTTGGACCCACCAAAGGGTTCTTATGAAGTTGTGGGTGTTAATATAGGAATAACTGACTGTGTGTTTTTCTTAGTCTTAGAAGTCTTGGAGCCTGATCCAAAACATTGAAGCATAAGGGGCTACATGAGTTTGAGAAGGCTAATGGAAAATTCTACTTTTGTCAAATTAACTAATGGTATTGCTGATATTCATAAATATTGCATTTATTTCAATATATCGATGACTACATTTCAATATGAATACACACACACACACACACACACACACACACACACACACACACACACACACACACATATATATATATATATATATATATATATATATATATATATATATATATACACAAAGTGTATATATCCATTTATATAGACCTACATTCTACTGTTGAACACATGTAGATGTTTACAGCTATGGGCTACCAAGAAACTGTATAATTCCCTCATACTATATTGTAAAATAAACACCAATAATAACAAAATACTTACATCGATCCGGTCATGGAGGTTATTACAAATGGTATGTACACAGAGAATAACTACTGTCATTCGGATTAGTGGACAACGTCAAACCAAGTATATAGGCAAACTACATAAATCATTACATTGGTCAAGGGGGAACACTGTTCCCATCTATCAACTCATAGTACAGAAAAATACACGTATGCATATCCCTATTATGTTATGGCTAAGAACACAAGACACTGGCCCTCATTGTCTCACTCACATGTTATCTCTTTGGTGACCTGGCCTTCACTCTAACCCTTCCCCCACATGGTGTTCTGAAAAACAGCTCAGACTTGAACATTCATAGGACCCCCCAAGTGGCCCTTGCAACCCACTTACAAGTTGCCAGACTTTTTCCTTCATTAGAAAGAGTGTATTTAACACTTGAGCAATGGGTACATAAACCAGCGCACATACACACCCTATGTGATGTTGTAATGATAACAAATCCGTGGGTGGGTGAACGCCTGTATAAGTGCTTTGTTGCTGTGCTGTTGCTGTGCTCTGAAAAACAGCAGTTCTATATTTGAATGGGAAATTACTGCACTCGAGTTTAAATCGCATATTGTTTTTCCTCCGCAATTGTTTTTGTCAGCAAAACAGAACATCATATTTTATCCAATAACAACGTGGCTCTGCTAAGTTAGTAATCAGGTGAAAACTGCTCTTTGCCCTGCAGCATTTTGCAAACCATAAAAACTTTTCATAGCATTACGTAAACATCAAAACAGGTGTAAGCAGCGTGATCACCATGAATAGATGCATTGAGCGATGAATTCTCTGGTGACATGGAATAATCATTTTCATTCATGAGTCTTATTCATTTATATCGTCAAAAGAAAGCAATTCAAGAAAATGCTTACCATTTTGACGCAGAAATGTGCAAATAAGTGAGTATGACTTGAACGACCACTTTAAATAAACGTTATTGTCATGCGTAAAACCAGTGGTATCTTAGGATGCGATATTATAGGTCTGGCGCTTCCTTGAACTCTACGTGTAGTTGCAAAACCACACCTAAAAAGAGAGAGACGCGCCCAGTTTTGCTATACTGTCTGGAGATTGGCTGGCAGCTATCTGCTTGAACCGACCAAGGTGAACAGAAGAGCCGGCAGGTATATAGTTAGTTCCAGAAGGCTGATCTAATATTCGGTACCTGTAAGCCATCCTTTGACAATGACTAACGTAATTCTACGAGTTTGAAAGGCAATTGAAATGCTCGGCCTACCCATCTGCAAAAAAATCTAAAATATTTTCAAATGCTGTTAAAAAATTTTTTATCATCAGACTATTCCCCCATAATTTAATTCCTTTTCAATGCCATGCGAGAGAACAGTCTCGATTCCACCACCCTTTGTTCAACAATGCAGTGGTTATCAAACAAGCCCCCTGGCTGTCCTGGATCGGTCGGCCTGCATTCATTACAGTTCATCACTCTGAGCACTGAGAATCATTGATTTCGTCTATTCACCGCTTGGTGGCCAAAGGTGTCACCCGATGTAAACTCAATTCTCACACGTGGTTTTGGTCGATGTTAAAAATCGGAGGAGAGAGCGCACCGGAGAGTGCCGGAAAGGATCCAAAGAGGTAGCATACCATGTCTCTTTATCGAAACTCAGCTTGGTTCGTCAAAGGCATGACTGAATTCACTAGGTAAGAAAACTTTGTGTGATCTTGTTTTACTCTCCAATTACATTTTGCTGCAGTAGAACGACAGTGTTGATGCTTTAATGGTAGGTCTACTGTAGGATAATTCTTAGTAAATTTAATTGGATTTATTTAATTGGGGGCGGGATTTGAAATGTTTTCCTTATTTTGAAGACAACTCTTTATCTTGCATTAGGGCCAATGTGTGTGTGTGTGTGTGTTTGTGTGTGTGTGTGTGTGTGTGTGTGTGTGTGTGTGTGTGTGTGTGTGTGTGTGTGTGTGTGTGTGTGTGTGTGTGTCTGCATGCTATTACAAAATGTCTTTCTATTAGGCCTCCAGGAAATCCCAAACTTTAGTCTATAACAATTGTTTTCCAGCTTATCTCATTATTTCTAAAGGTCGATAATACTGTTACAGAAAACATATTTGTGTATTAAGTTGTTCTAAATGAACACTACATTATTTAGCTTGTTTAAATGAATCATAGAAAAGCTAGACTACAGGGATTGCTTCTGATTTGAGCTGCATCACCAAAGATCAGTTCAGGCCGCACCTCCTGCCCCCACTGATACCAACCATTACTAAAGCAAGAAATGATCTGACTACATCTTTCCATAGCATTGATCAAATTGTGTCAGTCAAATTGTGTCAGATGAGGAAGTCAATAACCTTTACTCAGGGCAGTTTCTAGCTTTTGGGGGGCCCTATGCGAAAGGTTGTTTGGGAGACCCCTATTTTGTGACACTATTGTAGGGAAATTCCAAACCCTCTAAGGTGGTCGAGGGGTGTGCATTTAACAATTAAATGCATCAATCTGGTGCACTTTAAGGGATCCCGTGGAAAATATGTGCATATAATTGTTTTCACTCAGCACACAACGTTGGTTGGTTACCAATACAGACCGGTCATATTCATTTCTAGAGAAAAAAATACCCAAATTACAGCTTGGCGGGCCCCTGGTCAGTGGCGGATCTAAGGGGGTGCCCGAGGGGGCCACGGCCCCCTCTAAAATCAAATTGCCCCCCCCCTGGTACCTCCCCCCCGGACCCAAGTAGATTTTCTCGTCCCCTGTTTCACTTGGCCTGTGTCCCTCTTGCTGCCCCTGGTTGCTTCGGGGGCCCTATGCAACCGCATAGTCCACATACAGTATAGCAAGAAACGGTCATGCCTTTACTTAACATATATTCCGGACTGAATATTAGCCAGTTAAGACAATTGGAATCCCTCGCTTTGATCGCTATCAAATGTGTTCTGAGTGTAGATGGTTTTAATTTTGAACCAATGTTATGTGATGTTATTGTAGCTAGTCCACCCTGCAGTGTTCACACTTCTTAACCTTTGTTAACAAGAAGGCGAATCCTTTCGACTAACATGCAAATCCTCCAACACAACATGATTGGAAAATAAGAATTAGATTTTTCCTATATTGAAAATCCTCACCAAGCTGTTTTGAAAAGCAGATTAAGAGTATTATAACTAGCTGTAAGTGAATGGCAATCTATGCTACATAGCTCCTAACCTGTATCTGTGTCTGAGAGAACAAAGCCAGCAATCTCACAACTCCGAGTTTGGCTATCCCGCTCTGACCTCTCACTAATGGCTCCCTGCATGACACCGACAAACAGAGGCGGCATTTAGCCCTGAGAGACCCCGCTAAGGACGGCACCGCCTAGCTCCCTTCATCACCCCCTGTTGCCAGCACTCATGAGTGGCACGGCCTCAACAAAGGCTCTTATTTAGGTCTTATTAATGCCACACACACCCACAAGATCACACAGTCACACACACAACCACACACACACACACACACACACACACACACACACACACACACACACACACACACACACACACACACACACCACACACAGGCGAGGCTGTCATTGCCACCGTTCACAGCCTCACATCCCCCCACCCTCGCTGATGACTCCCATATCTCCTCTGTCGTTAGCTGAGAGATGAGGCAAGGCTCTTCATTGCTTTTTTGTATCTTTCTCTTCATCACTCTCTTTCTCACTCTTAGTTTCTTTCATTCTTTCTTTCTCTTTTTGTCCCTCTCTCAGTCATTCCTTCTCACTCTTTATTTCTGTATATCTATCTCGTTCTCTCTCTGTTCCATTTCTTTATGTCTGTCTTTTTTTTTCTCTCTCTCTCTATCGTTCCTATTTTCTCTTTTCTTTCTCTCTTTCTTGTGCTTTCTCTGTCTTTCTCTTCTTTCTGTCACTAGTGTTGCAGATCAAATAGTTGACTTATGGTAGCTGTGACGCCTCTAAAATAGACCTAACCACACATACACACAATAACACACACAATCATAGACAGCGATAAAAAACACAATTACAAGAACCCAGCACTTTTTCAGCAATATTCTACAAAAAAGAACAGTAGTGATGTGCTCTTCATACTATATAAAAAGATTAAATACTGTACTGTAAAAACGATAGTACATAATTGCATAAACATTTGACCTTTTACCTCCATAGTGTGTGTAGGCGTGGCTGTGTGTGAATATTTATATCTGTCTGTGTCTGTCTGTGTTGTTCAGGAGTGCCTTCCTATCAGCCTCCAAGCGGTTTATTGAGAAGGACCTGGAGGTGTCGGTGGCTGGACGTGCCTTCATGATAACAGGAGCCAACAGCGGCATTGGCAAGGCTACCGCCATGGCCATTGCCAAGAAAGGTAACAGAATGAAGAATATTGAGTAGCTGACTCTTGGACACACCTGATGGCATTTGGAAAACTTTACTCTAAAAGGATTATCAATAGCAGATAGTGAAAATGCCTTGTTAAATCTGGAAATATAACGACATTTAGGCCCCCCTTTAGTCACTTGTTCACAACAGTATACACATTTTTTATTAATATATACTTTCTGTTTTTGAAATATTCAAATGGATAAACTGCATTTTCTTTTGTATTTTCTTTTGTAAGGCATAATAAGACATAAAACATAATACCTCATAATACCTCAAACCCAATACATGTCGTCTTACCCACTCATCCATTGTTTTGTTATCACCTCCTGCCCTTGTTTCCACAGGTGGTACGGTCCACATGGTGTGTAGGAACAAAGACAAAGCTGAAGAGGCCAGGGCGGACATCGTCAAAGAAACAGGAAATAAAGTAAGTTGCTTATTTCTCTATATTTTTAGACT
>CM030177.1:9961926-10178862 GCA_017639675.1 Aplochiton taeniatus
TCGTGCTACTTTTAACAATGTAAAGAACAGTACTCTTAAATAAATCAGTCTATTACCAGCATCAGCGACTCATAGCTCAAGAACACACAAGCATACGTTTAGTTTTCTATCTAAAAAGACATTAGTTTGAATTCTGATTGTACAGCAGCATGGTCAATAACCCTGGACATTTCCAATGGCTGTGAGTGACACGGGTTTGGTGACATGGCAACAATGCATGGTCACCCCACAACAAATAAAACAGGATGGAAGCAAACAAATGAGCTCTGAGATGTCACTTCAGGAGTTTTGACATCATGGTGAAAGCTCACCGTTTCGTTTGTTTCCCAATGTTGTGTTTGGTGTAAGACACTTTCAAGTGTAAGTATATGAATTAATTTAGGATCACTCTCACAAAAGGAGGTACACACTACAAAACAAAAGTGGACATTCTGCATTTGTATGATATTTAGACCACTACGATCTCACATCATACAGTATCATATAAATCAAACCACTCAATGGGCAGAAGTAAGCCACCAAACAAAGTATGATAAATTCAATGCTACAAATATACATATCAACTACGTGATCAAAATTGGAATGTGACTAAAGTTTACATCAGAAAGAATAACTACTTTACACCTAAAATAAGGCAAGCGTTAGTTGACCCTAACCTGTGTGCTTATTTACAAGTTTATGGATGCCAAGATAACCAATATCCTGATGCATCAAAAGTCATCTCTTCCACAACAATATAACTTACAAAAATCGCTGATTAGTTTTAAAATACACATCCACTTTTTTAAATCACCATTTCAAAGCTGTGTGGAGATGGCCTTCTGGGGTTCTGAGGGGAAGGCTACAAAATGAAAAATGGGAAGAAAAACTACAAGACAAAATATTGAACTTGTGACTTCTGAGATGAAACCACGCTAAATCAGCTAAGTCATCTGTGTTAATAAAGCAGGATGTGTTTTTGTTTGAGAACTAACAGTTGTGAGCATTAAAAAAAAAACAATTTCCAGAGGCTTTAATATCTACAGAGCCATCTTTTCAAGGCTGACTGCATCACAGCCTTAGAAAAAGCCCCGATTCTGCTGTTAAAAAGTATTCCACGATCAGTCTTTTCATCACTTAATACTACATCAGCAGTGCGCTTACAGTACCTACAGATTCAGTACCCACATACCTGTCCTAACATACCACAAGGATTCGCTGGCTGGATTTCCCAAAAATGTAATGCTGTGTTTGTCCAAAAAGACATCTGAATAGTGTCCTTTTACTCTCAGTGCTACAATGTATCTTTGTATTGTATCTAACCGATGTTTAAACGCTTTATGAAAAGGTTTGGAATATGAGCATGATCAAACATTTTGGAATGTCATCTTGATTAGATTTTTTTCTGAAGCAGACTATAGAATAGCAATAATAATGTGCTATTTATTTATATTATTTAGAAAGCCAGGGCGGGGTGCTTGCCGCACGTTGCCGGGGTAATGGCGCGCAACTGGCCCATCCGTCTACCATTCCACGTTAAAGAACGTCTCTCAAAGGAGAGACCACACAGTTTAAGGCCTACTAGTGTAAAAAATAGGGAAAGAAAGAGGGGGAGCACTATCTAGATACCAGAATATACAGATCCATTGTAATTACTGGGATATGTTGTGAAAAAAATCAGCGGCTATCTACATGATAAAGTTGTTGCACTTTTAATAAGTGATTTGTAATATGCGGTTGGGAGGGACATGTTATTAAGTGCTTGACAGGGGAAATGTGTCTTTGCTGTGTAAAAAGAGGGGTCTGTTGGGTACTATTTACATCACACAATGTGATCTGAATTTGACCTACTCGAATTAAATAAATCTGGCAGGATGTAAACACAAATATTAATATTCTCCCTCCCAAATGAGACACACACTTGTGCTTAGAAGAACTACACCCAACATGTACAGTGTCTCAGACCTGACATGTCAATTACATTCGCTCACACTTTCATACAAAACATATAATTAGTGAAATGCATAGAGTAGCAGAGAAAAATAGGGATTTTGGACTAGTGCTAGCCAATATAAGAAAGAAGGATGCAAGCACACACGTACACAAGCACACTTTTTTGCCCAGTCGAAGTTGATAGAGCTCAGGTAGAAGTCTGAATACACATATATAGTGGTTTCCATGGCAACTGTGGTCCGCACGCATCTCAGACACCTGCTGGCACGGAGTGGGCGGAGTTTATGTAACAATGGAGGCGAGGGCAGGGTCAATCAGCGCGGGGTGAAACCTGTTGCTATGCTGCAGCCAACCACCTGTGTCATATCCCATATCTGTGGAGAAACCAATGAATCACAACTTAAGCAAGGAGCACATCTGCTCAAATTAACAAAACAAAGATAAAGGTTTCGGATAGTTCTTTTCACCAAGAATCTACAAACATTCATTTGCGCTGTCTTAAACTAAATCCATCAGACCAATTTATGGGTATACAACTTGAAACTTGAGTATTAAGACGCCTGATCTCCCTTTAGACCTTTAGAACCTCCGTGACCTGAACAAGCCAATCCAGGTCAACCAGGGGACTGACCTTAACGATGCGGTCGCTGCCACACGTGACCATCAGACCTCTGGAGGGGTCCATGTCCGTGAAGGCAATGTTGTGTTTCCCCTCGTGGAACGTAGCCAAGGCCGTTTGACTGGACGAACACACAAACATAGCACATGTAAACTAAATTAAAGCAATTGAGCGAGTCAGGAATCTTAAAAGGAAATCTGATTATACTGCATGTTTAAATTCAATGATTGCCCTCATATAACTTTTTACTGTCAAAGGCAACACAAAGGTTGCACTCACTCTTCTTCCTTTATGGTGTCAAAACAGGAGTCACACACTCTGACCTGGAACTCAAAACCCATGATGGGGTAGGTGGAGCGCTTGGAACTACATTTCCCACACACAGCCTGGCCACACTTCCTGCAGTGGTGCTGCAAACAGGAAACACAGCAACCATGGTTGGGGGTCACATTGATGGCATTCATTCACCATCATAAAAGCAAACAGAGCCTTTCATCATTGTCAATAATTGCATTATATTTGGCTGATTATTCGACCATAATGACACGATGGACAATAACAATCCTCCATGTTCTCCTGAGACTACCTGTCTCAGCCCCAGGGTCTTAGAGTCCCACATCTGCTTTATGTTCCAGAAGAAAGGCTGTTCACACTTCTGACACGAGTCGCTGTCCAGCCACTGCGGAGCCTGAAAGAACCAATGGAGACACAGAACATAACTACTACCAAGCCATACTGAAAAGCAGATAGACAGACAGGTCAAAGATATGGTCATTTACTGAAGGCCGGTGTGCCCAAAATGGCTGACCTACTGTTAACAAGCCCGTTGTAAAGGGAAACAACATAAGCGACCAGGAGGCTACGGTACCTCCTCTCTGTTGGTGTCCATGTTCCACACGGTGATGCCTCCATCTGCCGAGCATGACACCAACTGCCGGGTCAACTGGAGGTAGCGTACCGCCTGGACACGCTCACTGGACACAAGTCACATCATCATTTTTTTGCATACAGCGACCATGTTATACCAGTTGTTATATACAGTGGGGCCAAAAAGTATTTAGTCAGCCACTGATTGTGCAAGTTCTCCTACTTAGAAAGATGAGAGAGGTCTGTAATTTTCATCATAGGTACACTTCAACTATGAGAGACACAAATGAGAAAAAAAATCCACGAAATCACATTGTAGGATTTTTAAAGAATTTATTTGTAAATTATGGTGGAAAATAAGTATTTGGTCACCCACAAACAAGCAAGATTTCTGGCTCTCACAGACCTGTAACTTCTTCTTTAAGAAGCTCTTCTGTCCTCCACTCGTTACCTGTATTAATGGAACCTGTTTGACCTCGTCATCTGTATGAAAGACACCTGTCCACAGCCTCAAACAGTCAGACTCCAAACTCAACCATTGCCAAGACCAAAGAGCTGTCGAAGGACACCAGGAAGAAAATTGTAGACCTGCACCAGGCTGGGAAGAGTGAATCTGCAATAGGCAAGCAGGTTGGTGTGAATAGATCAACTGTGGGAGCAATTGTAAGAAAATGGAAGACATACAAGACCATTGATAATCTCCCTCGATCTGGGGCCCCACGCAAGATCTCATCCCATGGGGTCAAAATGATCATGAGAACGGTGAGCAAAAATCCCAGAACTACACGGAGGGACCTGATGAATGACCTGCAGAGAGCTGGGACCAAAGTAACAAAGGCTACCATCAGTAACACACTACGCCGAGAGGGACTCAAATCCTGCAGTGCCAGGCGTGTCCCCCTGCTTAAGCCAGTACATGTCCAGGCCCGTCTGAAGTTTGCCAGAGAGCATATGGATGATCCAGAAGAGGATTGGGAGAATATCATGTGGTCAGATGAAACCAAAATAGAACTTTTTGGTAAAAACTCAACTCGTTGTGTTTGGATGAAGAAGAATGCTGAGTTGCATCCCAAGAACACCATACCTACTGTGAAGCATGGGGGTGGAAACATCATGCTTTGGGTCTGTTTTACTGCAAAGGGGACAGGACGACTGATCCGTGTTAAGGGAAGAATGAACGGGGCCATGTATCGTGAGATTTTAAGCCAAAACCTCCTTCCATCAGTGAGAGCATTGAAGATGGAATGTGGCTGGGTCTTCCAGCATGACAATGATCCCAAACACACCGCTCGGGCAACGAAGGAGTGGCTCCGTAAAAAGCATTTCAAGGTCCTGGAGTGGCCTAGCCAGTCTCCAGACCTCAACCCCATAGAAAATTTGTGGAGGGAGTTGAAAGTCCGTGTTGCCCAGCGACAGCCCCAAAACATCACTGCTCTAGAGGAGATCTGCATGGAGGAATGGGCCAAAATACCAGCTACGGTGTGTGCAAACCTGGTGAAGACTTACAGGAAACGTTTGACCTCTGTAATTGCCAACAAAGGTTATGTTACAAAGTATTGAGTTGAACTTTTGTTATTGACCAAATACTTATTTTCCACCATAATTTACAAATAAATTCTTTAAAAATCCTACAATGTGATTTCGTGGATTTTTTTTCTCATTTTTGTCTCTCATAGTTGAAGTGTACCTATGATGAAAATTACAGACCTCTCTCATCTTTCTAAGTAGGAGAACTTGCACAATCAGTGGCTGACTAAATACTTTTTGGCCCCACTGTATGTTGCCGTTATTGCCAGATGTGGCATACTACAGCAGAACAGGAAGTACACAGGATTGGACTGACTGATATTGCCACACACACACACACACACACACACACAGAGCGTGTCTTACTGGTGTCCCTGCAGAAGCAGCGTGCGTCCCTTGCGACCCCCAATGTCCCACATGATCACACTGTTGTCAGAAGCTCCTGAAAATAGTAGGTTCTGGACAGGATCCCACCACAGGCAGCCTATACTACCTGTAGAGACAGGGAGGAAGGTAGATTTAACTGTGTGTGTGTGTGTGTGTGTGTGTGTGTGTATACAGTACGTGTGTGTGTGTGTGTGTGTTTGTACACGTATTTACAAGCAACGTCCTTTGACTAAAAGGGAACGAGAACTGACAGAGCAGAACTACATTTCTCAGTCAGTCATATGATAGCTAAAGGCACGTGGTCTGCTGCAGTCAGTCACAGGGATAGCACACAAACTGACATAGCTCAGCCCGCAAACCCCTCAGCCTGAAAACCCGCAGCACTAACGAAAGCTGGAGGCCCCCATCTATTTAGGAGTTTCCCCCATGCAAGGTAGCAGTTAACAACAGGCAACATCCACCAAGTAAGCAACGAAGCAGTGAACAGGAAATGTTCAGGATTCAGCAGGATTTTTTTTTAAATAACAATCGCGTGTTGTTCCCTGCTCTATCCATTCAGCTAGATTAGGTCACGAGTTACACATGTGCAATTTA
Source organism: Aplochiton taeniatus (assembly GCA_017639675.1). Lineage (NCBI taxonomy): Eukaryota > Metazoa > Chordata > Actinopteri > Galaxiiformes > Galaxiidae > Aplochiton > Aplochiton taeniatus. The sequence goes on from CM030177.1 coordinate 9,967,853, forward strand.
TTAAAGCAACATGTGGCGTGATCATGTTGGAATTTAGGATTCTGATGATACAATGCAGATTCTCTTGTTGTCTCTAAATATGTGAAGTCCTCCCATGGTGTGCCCTCCCCCCCTTTTATTTTTCAAAGAAGCAAATAAGCTAAAGAGTGTGAGTGTGTGTGATGGAGAGAAAATAATACAGGGTTATTGTAAAAGCAGTAAAGTAGGTCAGGTTCTATAGGACAAATTTGTACGTCAGTGTTAGCAATGTAGAAAGAAATAAACTGAATGAAAGAACCAAAGATAGAGAGATAGAAGGAGAGGGGGAGAGAGAAAACAATAAAGGGAGCACAAGAGTGAGTTCATAGGTCTTTGATGTGAGCACTATCTTTATGTGCCTTCTGAGAAGCAGCAGTAAAGTACTGTGTTTGTTCACAGAGAGGAAGGGCTTTAGTGTGTGTGTGTGTGTGTGTGTGTTGCCCTTACCTTCGTGGCCCTTCAGTGTGGTGATGATGGAACAGGTCTGCCCCTCCAGTTTGAGCAGGGTGATCTGACCGGAGTAGTCCCCTACAAAAGCATGCTGTGTCTCATTGTCAAACCTACAGGACCGGTGTTAAGGACCACGGGAAATGATAGCCTCTCTCTCTCTCTCTCTCTCTCTCTCTCTCTCTCTCTCTCTCTCTCTCTCTCTCTCTCTCTCTCTCTCTCTCTCTCTCTCTCTCTCTCTCTCTCTCTCTCTCTCTCTCTCTCTCTCTCTCTCTCTCTCTCTCTCTCTCTCTCTCTCTCTCTCTCTTCTCTCCTCTCCTCTCCTCTCCTCTCCTCTCCTCTCCTCTCCTCTCCTCTCCTCTCCTCTCCTCTCCTCTCTCTTCTCCCCCCCCCCCCCCCCCCCCCCCCCCATGGCTGAGGTGAGTCCAGGTAAAGGATACTGCAGGCACGAAGCCCAGGAGGCAAAGTTGTGTCTACCCAGCATGCTGCCACTCTTAGTGCACATCCAGCTGACGCTCTTGTCATGGCCCGTGCTGACCACCCACTCACTCTTCAGGGAGAACACGATCGCCGACACGCGGTTCTGGTGAGCTGAAGCGCGCACATGCGCGCGCGCACACACACACACACACACACACACACACACACACACACACACATACACACATACACACATACACACATACACACACACACACACACACACACACACACACACACACACACACACACACACACGTTAGCATGTGTGGGCATACAGAGCGTAGAAGCAGGTGCCCATACGTATACAGTCAACATTATGTGTTCGCAGAAAGAAAATGATCTAGGTTAAATTGCTTAGCAATTATAATTTTTATGGGGCACAGATGTTCTTAACCTTAAATGTGTAATGGCTGTGGAATCTAATAAGCCAATAGAAATCAAATCAAATGCATCTAATGAACGATCGGAAGACCCATTTGTCATGCTCAAATTGCCAGGATCCTAGAGTTCTTTGCCCTTTAAATCCCCAGTGAAGCTGCATGCCAGCCTTTCAGACATTCAACCAGTTCAGTTTCCCCTGGGATTACAGGAAAAGAGCCAAGCAGGGAGAGAGACAAAAAGAGATAAAGAGAGAGAGAGAGAGAGACAAAGAGAGAGAGAGAGAGAGAGAGAGAAAAAGAGAGCGAGAGAAGAAGAAGAAGGGAAAAAGTAGGCAGAGATTCTGGAAAGTTTAGTCACAGAGATTGTGGTCTTTCTGTCTGGGGGTGGGGGGGAGATGTGTCAGCGCCATAGAATGTCTGGGGGTTTCTCTCTCTCTGGTGAAGGGTGTGTGTGTGTGTGTGTGTAACAATAATGAGAGAAAGACAGAGATATAGGCTGGATTTACATGTGCGTATGCACCATCGTTAACAGAAAAAAAACATCTGATTCCTCATGGGACTAGGATTGGCTTCCAACTATAGCAGTATCATCGCAGCAAGAAAAGCACTGATGCACACATTTGAAACACAAACAAACACAAACACACACACACACACACACACACACACACACACACACAAATCTAGCCCACTCTATTGACTCAGGCATCACTGTAATGGAAACCTAGAACCTATGCTACGGGTTACATATATACAGGTCTGAACAATGGAAGTAAAACTGTTTCAGTCATTCACCTGTACTGAAGCCCCTGGACAGACTGAGGCACATGGAGGTTGACACTGATGATTTTGAAAGAAATTACTTAATTCCTAGATCCATTGTTGCTCATTTAGCCTCTTTCAACCCCAATGTAAAACAAGCAGTCTGGAGACTCAAAACCTACTCTTTTCATCCTGTTAGGATCTCACCTGGGTAGGTTTTGACATGGTTCATCTTGTTGAAGTCTTCAGAGACAAGAAACTCCTATCAGACAACAAAACAAAGAGATAAATTGGGTTACATTAACGTCATTAGCCTCTGGCTCTTTAACTTTGTTTACAGTTTATAAAGAGGGAAAACAGTGTGTAGAAGGTTAGCTCTAAAACCAGCGTTACCAGGCACTCCAAGGCAGGATGTACTATTTGTACTAAGGGCCAGAAGTGAACTATAGTAACTTGTGGCCAGTACTTAGCTCAAAAGTAGCAATGACCATTTTTGACCCTGATTTTTCTGCCTGCTCTAGTTGGATTCATTGTTAAGTTTTCCGTAGACAAAAGGCAATGTTAAACGGCTTAATGACTGGAACATATAATGTCCTACAGATCTGGCTAGGGATAACTGACCTCGTTAGCCAAAGTGTGAAAAGGGTATGAAGCTTCAAAAGTTCCAACTAGTTCACCCCCAAACAGCGGTGTGGGAAGTTAAGCAGCTGTAACTGTCTGCAACTAGGTACCGCTCCAAAACAACTTTATTTAGCTGCAGTTAGTTACTACACTGCTGTAGTTAAATACTGCTCAAATACTACTGTAATTAACTATAGCTAGTGCCAGTCCAAATACTACTGTGGTAGTTTGTTGTAGTTAATGAGAGCTAAAATATCACTGCTTTAGTTAGCTGTAGATACAGTTCAAACACTGCTGTAGTTACAGTTCACACACTGGATTAGGGAAATAGCCTGTAGTAGGAATCCATGAGGTCATGCGCATGGTAAGCACAGCACCACTTACCACAATGGCTCCGTTGTCCTGTCCGATAAAGATACGTCGGCTGTCATGGTGGTATGACATGCAGGAGCAGGGTGCTTGGATGGAGAATCAGAAAAGGTGGAGCGAAAGGATTGTAAGTTTAGAGACATAAAACCAGGGGCAAGCAATTCACACACAATTCACCAGTACAAGTTCTTGTTTGCCACACACATCACAGTTTAAACCTAACAGCTCCCAAAATCTTTTTCTAAAAGCACTGAACCTACTTACAGGAGACGGTGTGGTAAATGCTGGGCCAGTATTGGCCACTGTCCCGCTTAAGCCATATTCGGATGGTTCTGTAAGAAACACAAAATGTTTTAATCAAATGTGAGTAGCCCTTTGTTATCACACAATGGCCCCTGTGACAGGTAAAAATTAAATTTTCAACATGGCTACTGAACATGCAGTAGGTTGGTAAAATGTTGAATTCACTGACAAGCCTGCTTATTTTCTCTTAATATCAGCCATGCTTCTGAAAATGTTCAAGTTCATGTTAAATTGTAAAAAAAAAATATATATATTTATTAAGTCATTCTGAAAGTATATATAGTATATATTTAAGTATCTTTTATAGCAAAGTGTATATGGGACAATACTACCAGCACAATGGTCAAAAACGTCACTGCCATTCATCAGAACTCTTAAAGCAGTAAGAGATGACTAATCTAAGTTTCGGACTGTCAGGAGGGACCTATTTTTGTACCACCATCAGTGATGTTTTAGGAATTTGTTAGATTCAACAAACATTTCCTTGTGCTCCGTTCTGTTCTCTAGACTAGGAAACGGCGTGTCGGGGTTACGTTAAAGGTGAGGGAATGTCAACGATTGTTGTCTACGAATGTAAACAAAATAAGGGAATAACGGTTAAGCCATTCCCTAAGTGATGGTAAAAAGTATCCATACCCGTTCAATGTTTACAAAGTTTGCAAGACATTTCAAAACGGCAGATGGATTTTCTACACAACGATACAAAAATGTGTTTGCCCATTTCTTTATCGGTTAAGAATTCAAGTCTGGTAAATATGTTTTCAGACCCAGGCTGTCATATGTTCCAGCAAATAGATTGGGCCAGACGCCTGGCTAACGTTAGCCGTGCGGCGTTAGCTGACTAACATTACTTACCTATCTTCGCTGACTGTAATCACTCCGTCCTCTTTCGGTATCAACACTGCTGCATTGACAGCATCTGAATGTCCTTCTATCTTGTTTAGAAGGACAGGTCGAGAAGTTTGGGGTCTAGAATGAATTTCCGCTGCCATGGCTTTTTTAGCTAGCTAGGTAATGTTTTCGTTTTCAGTTTTTTTTCCTCCCCACTTGCGAGGCAGGGACTGGAGCTGGAGGATCAGCTGACCGCCAAAGAGGTCCTGTCAGGATTCTCGTAAAATCCTGTGTAGATGCGTCGTCAAATAGAAGTTGTTTGCTTTCACCGAGGGGTTTGTGAAGTTTAGGTCGGGCTTACTTTCTTTCACAGAGTGGACCTCAAATGTATTATTGAGCTGATCGTGTAGTGTGTCATGTCATCATAATACAATTTGCATCTGGTAATTTCTACCTTCCTATTTGGAAAGCTGTTCCCTAAATGTCTCTTTATTTTTCATGAAAATGTCTGATTGCTGGATGGATTGCATCATAGCATCACTGATGGATGCATTTCACATTCGAGGAAACCATAAAACAAAGTTTAGAAATAAAAATGTAAAGGATGGAGACAAAGTACACCCATGTAAAAATGTTAGACCTGTAGCCTACTGTCAGTGAAAAATGTATCTATTAGTCACAGTGCTGTTTATTATTGGGACAGGAAACCAGCCCACACCATGTGAAAAATGTAATCACACCAGCAACTTTTTTAATAACTTTATTTATATTTTTTCCCAATAGATCTGTACAACCAAGAATCAAACCTTTGATGAGCCTAGCAAAAACTGACCTGTACATGTTAAATGCTCTTGACAGGATAGCTTAACACTCATTTAAATAATCAAATGATTAATCATCTAGCTAAGCAAACACTTCAAACCAGTCCTACCGACAGAACATTCAGGATGGAGGGGGTGGGCTGAGCCAAAACAAACCAAAAAAACAAAACATGTTCCCTTTAGTTTCCTTATCTCTCTCCAGTGGAATACAAAAGTACAGTGAAATATCTTATTTACACAGATCTGCACATTTCAACAACTGTAGTTAGACCACGTGATTGATCTATGGGAATAGATCGGTGTTCCGCTGTTTTAACTTGGCTAGAATTTATACTAGAACTTGCATGAGCGAGTTGGACCAAGGCAAAGATTGACATGTAGGAGTAATTAGATGCTGGGGGCCTCACAAGCTTAAATTTTAATAATATGGCTACTACTTCAAACACCGGCTATCTGAACCCTCCACTAAACCTGATAACTAAGAGCAGTCAACTGCAATTAACACACCAGAACCAGACCTTTTGGGTACCTGCATTTTTAATCAATATGAATCTGAATTAATCTAATAGGACATGTTGCTAGTACCCCACACCAGAAGGCCAGCATGCTCTGTCGCTCGCAGTGAAATCAAGTAATTACCCAAAGTGGCACAGAGAGAGTATGTTTTATGTTTCTTTTGAATGCTGCGATACTAATGGACGAGTAACCAAGCCTAACCTCAGTTTAGTGATAAACTAAATGCTTTATTCACTGTGATGTCATAGTCTTTTACGGGAGAGGATCCCCAGAAAATTGACCAGCCGGCATAAGTCCAGCTCCTCCAAAATCTGGCCTAATGGTTGGTAAAATAGGCCTTACATCAAAAGAACCATTCCTGAGACTTGTCGTACCGGGACAAAACAAATGGGTTGACAAAGAGCCACATGTATAATAGTGTGCGGGTAGGAAAACATTTTTGCTCTGTAGATGAACTACTATGGCTGTAAGTTTAAAGGGGAAAGGGCATTCAAACAAACCTAATTGGTTGAAATTCCACTTGGAAAACAGAAAAGTACAGCAATGATGCACAAGCTTGTCTTATTGCTTTTTGAGTGTAATTACTGTTTATATAATATGATGGAAAAAAAACTTTGAAACACAAATACTTAGTCATGAGATCCCCCCCCCCCCCCCCTGCCCCCAACAAAAAGCAGCAGTTGAATGAAGCAGACAAGTCCTTGTTAGCGTTACAGTGCTATCCTAGTTTTTCCCACTAGGTTTGGGATGAGCTCACCATGGTCATAGCAGCAGCCTCGTCCAGTAACTAGGGAGACAAACTCAAAACTTCCGATAGTGGCAGATTTACTGTCATGATCACTCCATACAGCAAAAACTGTAATATCAAGACAATAATTGTTCATATTATTTAACCATGTGTGTCAAGTTCCTATACAATGTCCCAATATTTATTTGAGCAAAGTGATCATGATTTTAAAGCCTGGTCAGTACAGCCATACACTATACGGCAGTTTAATACACCATTAATTCAATAGTAACCGTCCTGTAAGAGATTGTATGGATAAACCATAATGCTGGCAAGCAACACAAACCTCCCAACATTCTAAAATGGCAATCATAAATCTGAGTGGAGTCTGTGTATGGGTAGTAGCAGAGGTCTTTATGAGGCCCCACTCTGGTTCCCGCAGACCGCTCGTTAGATGACAACTGACAATAGTAGTGTATACTGTCTGATGAAGGTATACTAACACAATAGACAGAGCTGTTTACAATGGAGGAACTAAGAGGAAGACCATAGGAAGGGGTATGGGGGTTGAGTGGTTAACTCAGTAAAGACCATCGGAGGAGAGCAAGGCCTGGTTAGGCCAAGACCATTCAAAAAGAGCTGATCTGAGCAGGAGTACATGCATGCTGGCTGACACAGACTAGGGTTGTATCATGTCTCTGGGGGGGGCGGGAGTTCCTCCTTCTCCCGGTTGAAGTGGTTTGACAGCTGCACTAAGAATGTAGTGTTAGATTCAGGAGGCGTGGGGATAGGGGGGTGGGAGTGGACTGGTTTCTTCTCTTCAAGAGATCCCTCCACCCTCAAACAAGCATCACAAGGCCTATTTGCCATGTCCTGATGTGGTGTAATGTACATCTAAACCGGTTGGTATTCGAGTAGTAGCTTCAACCCCTCTCCACCCCAACGATGGAGGCTGCAAGAGGAGGTGGTAAAGCCCAAGTTCTCCTAAAGGCCACAGTGTTGTACAGAGGAGGGGGTCAGAGGACTAATTAGCCGGCCAATTCTGGATAAGGAACACCCCCTTCCCTGCCCATCTTCTTGAAGGATAAACCCCGCCAGGGGATTCTTAACTGGGATATAGTGCACCGTCTAAAGCTGCCATTTTGATGTTTCTGTCCATGGAAGCCAATCCAGAAACTCCGGTTGAACAGAGTGCAGCTTCAGAAGCATCCCAAAAAAAAGTCTGTCTTGTGATTTCAAGAGCCGAATCCACTCCATTTCGTAAACTAGGAACGAGCAGCTGTTAACCTAGGGGCAAAAAAAAAAAATAACACTGACCCTTGCCTTGTACCTAAAACCAAAAACAATGCTTGCAGTCATCTGCTTAGTTTAGGTGTTTGAGCATTGATGGTCCAGGGAAATGTAGGTAGTTGTCGCTTTCAAGACAATGCCATTGAAAGTTCAGAAGGACATCCACGGCATGATAATCCACAGTCATGAGTGATGTCATAGTCCGAACATTTTAGGTAGGACGGGAAGAAAAAAAATCTCGGATCAATCTTTATTCAGTTACAATATAGATTTCTTTTTAAAATTGACAAGCACTTTTAACCCCCAGTTTAGAATGAAGGTTGGGGATTGACTTGCTCTTCGACAGTACGCATTTAACATCTTTATCCTGCATACAGTAATTTTTTATTTATTTCCAAAAAGAAAGTAAAAAAAAATGTCAAAGGAAAAACAAAATGATCTTCCCAAATTCAGTGGTTGTGTGGTGGTCTTCCATTGAAGTTGAGGGTGGTGTTTTGGGAGGACTAGTTGACGGTGGCGTTGTGGGGGTTCAGTAGGAGTGGGAGTATGGGGGTTGGTTTAGGGCGACCTTGCTCAAAAGCTGTCCACCCAGGTAGCCAATCCTCTTTCAGCAAGTGTGCGGTTCATCAACACCAGCTGTAGAGGGAGACATAGACCTTAAATGAGACCAAATGGAGTTTGGTGGCAGATTTAGAAAAAAAAACGAACTTCTGGTGTTTTACATAACGTTACGAGGTCAATTGCAAAATCATTTTCTCTCTCACACACACACACACATTTTTCAACTTAAAACATTTCAAACTTAAACTAATTTAATGAGTCATTACGTCAATCATTACGACCAAAATACTTTAGATTATTAGTTTGCGGTAATCAGCTAATGAAGTCAAGTGTATGCATTGAACTTTTCACTTTTTTTCTGTGAGCAGCAAAGAATCAGTTTAACAGGAAGCTGACTGATGGGGTCTCTGACCACAATCAGCCCCCCCTACCCCTTACGCCCCACCAAGTACCTCATCGCCCACCATGTTCCACATCTGGACCAGGGGCAGCCCTGTGTTGTTGTCGTAATTCGTTACCTGGGCGACACAGACAAACATCATTATAACGGGTGCAAGGCAACTAACATCCTAGAGTGGAACACGCCCTCAACGGTGTATTCTTCAACAGTATGATTTAAGTAGCTGCAAGCAGAACTAGACCTAGGGCTAACAACGGTTACATACCGTAGGTATAAAGCTACCAACCTCAGTAACATTCAGTGCAGTGTTAGTTTGGCCTTTAAACCTAACATATTTTATGTGTTCTGATTATTTTACCGGTGCAGGCAACTTTGAACTTAATGGTAGCTACAAGTAGGTATTATGTGACCTGTGCATGCAGTATTAAAGCTAATGGCAGCAACATGTAGCAATTATTTTACCTTGACAAGTAGCATTTAGGCTGACGGTAGGTAAGTGTAGTTTTGGTTTTACAAGTGCATCTAGCATTAGGTTGATGGTAGCTATGTGCAGGTATGGTTTTACCTGTGCAAGCAGTGCTACTCCTCTGGTCATCTCCTCCAAAGCAGAGTTGGCCTCAGTAGAGAACCTGTCCTCTCCTAATGAATTACACAAGACAAAAATGAGTAATGAACATTGAAAACCACCACTGCAGCACACCTGCAGTTATAAAAGAAACAAAATAAAAAACAAACAAAAGTACCTGAGTGAATGATAGAATACAAGGTCAAAGCAAGCGTTTCTCTACCTGGTATGGGAGCGATGTTGTCAAGTAATACCTCAGCACCTTGGAACGGTAACGTCACAAAGTCCGACCTGAAATTAAACAAATAAAGGAATCAAAGAACACTAATGAGTACAAGGCTTAACTTAAAAATGTAAAAGCAATACTCGGATAATCTCAGTTTCCAACAAAACCAGTTAAAGCAGAAAAATAACTTAAGTGACACAAAATTATCTGCAAAGCTGAAATAGCCACACAGCACATAACTTTAAAAACAAAGTTATTAATATGTCTAATTGGAATCACAGGATCTTTCAGAACATACATGATATGGAAGGTCAAGGGATGGTAACTGTCGCCGATGGCAGCTACTTTATGAGACCTCAATGGACTTGCCTTATTTGCCGCAGTGTGTCGATTTTGACTCTGTCATAGCCGCCATAGTCGACGTATCGGATCTCCACCTCGCTGGTGTCTTTGTAGAAGGAGATGACTTGGGCTCGGTACCAGGCTCCTTCAACGGCTGGGGCAGCGCAGATTACACCCACTGAGACGGGAGACAGAGAGAGTCGGTAGAGAGAGAGAGAGAGCAAAAAACACATCCACACGAGTAACACAGCTTTATTGAAACAAGGCCTTGGTTGCCACGTTCTCAAAGCCATCATCACAGCCACGACCGCTGTGTGGTACCCCCAATACGTACCCTCGGCTGGAGAGGGAAGGGCGGGCGTGCCCGGCTGGGAGTAGCACAGGAACATCTGCTGGTCCAGGCTGCGCAGGGCGTGGTAGGTAGGGTGTGTGTGCTGCTGGACAAAGATGTGACCTGCTGACACGATGTTGACCACGATCACCTCCACTGTCACCCCACTAGGGAGCAGGAGCTGGAAACAGCAAACACATTTACACTTCTCAAACACAGGGACACTATAAATATGATACCTTTTGGCTACCTACATTTAAACTGCAAACATGCAAGGGCCTTTTATAGCTTTACTGAGAAAGTGGTGTGAAGAGGAAGGCCGTGCGGAGCTTCTGAATGACAAATGAACAAGGCAATAGTAGGAGCTGAGATTGGAACCCATAGAAGGCTCAGGCAACTTGCCAAGCAGTTTAGATGGCAAAATGAAAAAGTGATTTCAGGAAGTAGGGAGACACGTTGCCGTGCCGGCAGTGCTCTTACCCAGGACGTCATGGGGAGCGAGGGCAGCGAGAGTGGCAGGGCAGCGGGCGCGTACAGGTTGGTCAGGTCCAGGTCTTTGAACTTCTTCCCTATCAGCGACAAAGCTTTGTCCACTTGCTGCTGCGAGCCTGAGAAGAGTCAGGGACAGACAGGCAGCCTTGAGCTCAAATAAGGGTTTGCCATGGTCACACAGGTAGCACATGTGAACAGGCGGTAGACCACAAGATAAGATGTTTTTCAGAGTCTGATCCATAGGATGGAGAAGAGCCCAGAACCCCAGGTTGCCACTCTTGTTAAAGCATGAAATTAACTTGAAATGTCTGGAATACGTATTTTTCAAAAATATAAATGTTGGACTAGTCTGCAATGACTGATAAGGTTAACCCAGAGTCATGTCCCCACTCACCTTCTATGTGGCAAATCTGGAACTCTTGTGTGTAAGGCAGGGTGGAAATATAGATCTTTGCACCAGAGCTTTGCTTCAGGAAGCTCACGTACCGCCCCTGTTTTCCTATAAGTCGGCCTACCAGATGCTGACAGACAAAAACACAGGGAGAGACAGCAAGTACATAAGATAGATGGAGGGAGACAGACAGCCAGTGGCAGACAACACAGGGAGATAGACAGAAAGTCGGTGAGCCAGATGGAGACAGGCAAAAACATTGAGGCAGACGGTGACTGACAGAAAACAACAACTACTACTACTACTACTACCATATTACTGGAGTAACAGCATAACAAGGGCAACGCCATGAGTACAGCTACAGTGAAGGAAATAATGATTTGATCCCTTGCAGATTTTGTAAGTTTGTCCACTGACAAAGAAATGAAAGGTGTATAATTTTAATGGTTGGTTTATTTTAACATTCAGAGATAGAATAAAAAAAAAGAAATCCAGAAAATCACATTATATAAAATATATACATTGATTTGCATTTGATTGAGTGAAATAAGTATTTGATCCCCTAGCACAACATGACTTATACTTGGTGGAGAAACCCTTGTTGGCAAGCACAGAGGTCAGACATCTCTTGTAGTTGGTTACCAGGTTTGCGCACATCTCAGGGGGGATTTTGGTCCACTCCTCTTTGCATATCCTCTCCAAATCCTTAAAGGTTCGAGGCTGTCGTTTGGCAACTCGAAGCTTCAGCTCCCTCCATAGATTTTCTATGGGATTAAGGTCTGGAGACTGGCTAGGCCACTCCATGACCTTAATGTGCTTCTTCCTGAGCCACTCCTTTGTTGCCATGGCAGTGTGTTTTGGGTCATTGTCGTACTGGAAGACCCACCCACGACCCATTTTCAGTGTCCTGGCTGAGGGAAGGAGGTTGTCGCCCAAGATTTCACGGTACGTTGCCACGTCCATCCTCCCCTCGATGCGGTGAAGTTGTCCTGTCCTCTTAGCAGAGAAACACCCCCAAAACATAATGTTTCCACCTCCATGCTTGACGGTGGGGATGGTGTTCTTGGGGTCATAGTCAGCATTTCTCTTCCTCCAAACACGGCGAGTCGAGTTGATGCCAAAGAGCTCGATTTTGGTCTCATCTGACCACAGCACCTTCTCCCCAGCCTCCCCTGAATCATTCAGGTGTTCATTGGCAAACTTCAGACGGGCCTGTACATGTACCTTCTTGAGCAGGGGGACCTTTCGGGCGCTGCAGGATTTGAATGCATTCTTGCGTAGTGTATTACCAATGGTTTTCTTGGCGACTGTGGTCCCAGCTGCCTTGAGATCATTAACAAGCTCCTCCCGTGTAGTTGTGGGCTGATCCCTCACCTTTCTCATGATCCACGATACCCCACGAGGAGAGATCTTGCATGGATCCCCAGACCGAGAGCGACTGATGGTCATTTTGTGTTTCTTCCACTTTCGAATAATTGCACCAACAGTTGTCTCCTTCTCACCGAGCTGCTTGCCGATGGTCTTGTAGCCCATTCCAGCCTTGTGCAGGTCTACAATCTTGTCCCTGACGTCCTTAGACAGCTCTTTGGTCTTGCCCATGGTGGAGAGGTTGCAATCTGATTGCTTGATTCTGTGGACAGGTGTCTTTTATACAGGTAAAGAGTTGAGGCAGGTGTCTCTTATACTGTTAACAAGTTGAAATTAGGAGCACTTTCTTAGAGTGAGGGGGACTAATATACCCAGCCTGTGGGAGCCAGAATTCTTGCTAGTTGGTAGGGGATCAAATACTTATTTCACACGATCAAATGCAAATCAATTTCTATATTTTATATAATGTGATTTTCTGGATTTCTTTTTTTCTATTCTATCTCTGAATGTTAAAATAAACCTACTATTAAAATTATAGACCTTTCATTTCTTTGTCAGTGAACAAACTTACAAAATCTGCAAGGGATCAAATAATTCTAATTCTAATAAACTCAAAGCACTATTTACTTGTTTAATAAAAATTTAAGAAGTGATATATTCCTGCATGGCAGCAAATATTCGTCAACAACTCAATGAACATATCAAAACACTAATAAATGTTGTAATAATTCATCAGGAAAATTCGTTCCCTGTAGTTCTGGGGTGCCCCTGAGATGGCTCACCTTTGGCACCTCGATTTCCCAGACAATGAGCTCGGAGCCCAGTGCCGTAGCATGGTCCCCAGCGCTCTGGATGTCTCCCGCACCCATTGTGCAACCGCTGTCCACAGAGTCCATACTGTTCACGTCTGAACCTTGAGAGAGAGAGGCATGTACACCAAGACACACTCAGGGTTTAAAAATCTCACAATAAACAGAAAAAAACATACCAGCATTGACAACACTATATGACTGCATACGATGGTAAAAATTCAAGTCTATATTGACTCATAATAACTGGTATATTGTCAAACACCACTCTAATTGGCCCTCTAAAAACACACCAGACAGCCCAGTGGCTGTAGGCATGTAGTGGGCAGAACTGGGTTTGCGATACAGTATCCCTCCATACATGCACTACAGATTTACAGATCAGCCCTGAGGGAGCGTTTCAGGCAAGGGAGTCCCCTTGTCGGTTTTAATTTTAGACTAACTTCACCAAGGATTAGTTTGCCTAGTGTGCACGGGTACAGTATGTTTACCTAATCTCAACAGTCCAGTCACAAGACCCAACATAAATGGCAAGTTAGTTTTGGCCAGTGAACAAGGGCTTGAGAAAAATACATACGGTGAAATTCAGTCACATTACTGGAACAAAGACTGTAGTGTGTATTCCATTTTACAGTTATAGTATAGGTGGTGGACACAGATCACCATTGCCACACAAAATATGCGTTTAACTCATAACATAAAGGTTCAAGTCCCACTCCCATTTAGGGAAACTTCTCACCCATGACTGTGTGTGTGGTAAGTCACTGTAGTCTGACCCACCCCCACCCACCCACCCACACACGAGAGGTTTCTTTACATGGGTATGAGACTTTTAACATTTATGTTTTGAGTATGACACAGACACAGACACAGACACAGACACAGACACAGACACAGACACAGACACAGACACAGACACAGACACAGACACAGACACAGACACAGACACAGACACAGACACAGACACCCGTTCTATTGGCAGAGTCAATCAAGGAATCCCAATGAACTTCCTAGACTATGGCGACAGGGGTCTAGAGGAAGGTCAGTCCGCACACCGCTGATAACAGGGAGTTCACACTTCAGTCAAGGGTGAGCTGTCATGGACTCCACACAGTCTAGTTAGTCTTTGTTTTGATTTTGTAACTTCTGTGAAGTTATTGACAGGGCCATAGTCTCTAGGGGACACCTGCCACACCACGAGATATTTCAGAGGCTGTAGGTAAATCTATAAAGCCTGGTTTTTATTGGGGCTTTATAAAGTCAGATCAGTAGAGCTTATTATAACAATAATCCCCGAAACGTTTTTCTCAAATGGAATATCCGCCAAGTAGACTCTTTGACCTACAAAACCCAATATTAGAAAATATAGTTTTGATGCAGGCCAAAAGCAAAATAAAACTGTTTTTCCTCTCTATGATCAACACCAGTTGACTCCCAAATTGCCATGGTGGCAGAGTGGAACACAGAGAGCTCCTTCTAGATAGTTGTTCATTCTATGGAGACTCACCTCCTGACTGGTCGGTCTCTGTCTCACTGGCCAGGTGGGCCCCGTTCCTCTGGCCCAATCCGTTTAACCTCCGCATGTCACATACGGCCTTCACCACACTCTGCTGCTCCCCGGGCAGGCCCAGCTCTGCAGCCTGCACCACACCCTCCTCCTCGGGTCGGGACTCAGCTGGCTCGCCCTGGGACAACGCCTGGATCACACAGATAGAGGGCCAATCAATTCATCAGTAACCTAAAATATATGTGTTTTACTAATAATTCATATATAAAACACCAAACCCCAATGTAGAACAATAAATAAAAACCATAACATCAAGAGTCTGTGGATGTGGATTCATTGAATTGAGTGCCAGACATTGCATCGTGAGCACAAACTAACTAGGAGCAGACTACAAGCTAAACAAAGTGACTCAAAAGAGGGCATGTTCATTTTAGCAAAGAGAGGTTCCATTCATTAGAATGTCTCCCTATGCACTGTCACCACACAGTAATGAAAGCAAAAAAAGAAACCTTGCAAGAATTACAATGCCAGATCTATATCCCTAACGAGTAAAGAACACTCAAATATCCCATCTTTTAAATCTTTCTCGGGGTGCACGTTGTCAGGTTTGTTTTCACTTCAGTTTACGGTCTCAAATATATTCAAACCCTTTAAGAGTAAACGTTAAGCCATTAGGTAACCCAGACGACCATATCCTGTAACATGCTCTACTAACCTGGATGTTCTCCACTCTGTGGCTGTGCAGCGTGCTGCTCTGGAACTCCTCGTTGCTGATGCCGTCCTCAGAGTGACACGTGCTGCAGGCTGAGTCCTCGGCCTGCGCCGTGCCCTCCTCTGCCCTCAGCTGGTCGGGCCAGTGATTCCCCTCCCTGTCTCCGTCCTGAAGGGGCTTCCACACCCGACTGGAGACTGGGCATCCGTTGGGTATCCCCTCCTCTTCCTGTGCCGTCGACCGCACCCCTCGCAGCTCCTGGCCAATCGGGGAAGGGCCTCCCTGCAAGAGGTGGTGCTGGTGCGGCGCTGGGTCTTGCGTGATCAGCTCTTGCTGAGCACAGGGCCCCCCGTTTGCTAGCTGGCTGACACTGAGGACTTCCTGGGTGGCGGCTGAGATGACTTCCGTGATCAAGCCAGCTGCCAGACGCTCCATCTCCAGTGCTTCCCTACAGGCTTCCCCGCCGTCTTGCTGCTGGTGGACTGGGCCCGGAGATAGGACAAGGGTTGGCCTGTCGGAGGCCTCTGATTCTGCGGCCGAGGAGCCAGACGTGCTGTTCAAGACGTGGTGGAAGGAGGGCTGTGACGAGATGGGTGTGTTTGGTAACTGGTGCATCTCTGGCTCTCGGTGTGTTGGGGCCGTTGTCTGTGCATGGCAGACGGGCGTCACCTTTAATGAAGCTGCCAACTCCTCCTCCTCCTCCTTTTCCTCTTCTTTGGTGGTGGTGTCGTCGTAACTATGCACAGTAGGCTGTGAAAGGCAGAGCACGGCAACCTCTGCCACAGCGACCTCACCCTCGGGCTCTGGCCGCTCTGCCTTGTCCAGCTTTGTGTCAGCTGAGGGCGTCGACAGGGTAAGTGAAGTGACTACGATGGCTGCCTCCTCCGACAGTGCTCCCGAGTTGGAAGAAAGCCGCTCTTCCTGGAGCCTGTGTTGGACCTCTGGAGTGAGGCCGTAGGTTAGGGGCTTCAACTCACTGGCTGTGTGGGACTCCGACTGTACCCTCTCCCTATCCGGACGAGGGGTGGAGGAGGTTAGGGGACCCTGGAAGTCTATGGGCGTGGCACAAGGTGAGGCTGGGATGTGTACCAGGGCCACTACTTCCTGTTCTGTTGACCTTTGCTCTTTCACCTCGGGGGCTCTGTCTCTGTTGATTGGCCGGAGGCTGGCTGTGTCGTTGGTTTGGGGGCCCAGCCCGTTGCTGCCTTCTGCCGGCGACGTGAGCAGGCCCATGGCGGACGCCGGCACCGCCCCTTCGCCCTCTGGGCTGGTGAGTGGCTGTTTCTTGCGCTGGGCGTACCACCACCAGCCTATGAGCGCCAGCACTCCAGGCAGCGTGTAGGGGAGAAATGAACGGAACCTCAGCGGCATCTCCTCAGGACCCTAGCGTCTACACCTGGGGACAGAGGAAACACACGCCCACACATTACCCAAGCTGCACCTTCACCAGCCCTAATATACAGTCCAGGTCAGGATTTGGGGCTTACTGGAGAGTATATTTCAGGAGCGTGTACACAGACATTATTCTTCTAAACAGAATTAATGTATATGACAGTGTCCGCCAGTTGTTACTATGATCAAATAACGAAGCCAAAATGTTGCTATCTCCGGCTAACGTTGAGCCACCTAATAAAAAGTTAAAACGGTCCTCCGCTGCCAATGAAAATAAGCACGAGGCAGGTGCCACTTTGATGGTGCTAATTAGCGCTACAGCGCAAAGTGTTAGTTGTAGTATCCAACTTTGAGGTAAACAAATCTGTCATTTGTTTTGGCCTAGCGTGTGCTGAATAATAATGCTGCTAAGACCAAAGCGTGCTCTGTATCAAGGCACCTATCATCAATGTCCATGGCAGGGTGAGATGCAGCCAATGAACAACAGTATCACTAACCAACACTTAGGCCACTTCGGTTCCACTGAACATATCACACTCATTTTGATGGAGGAAAAACACAGTAGGAGAAGTTTCTCATCCATGACTATTGAATGCGCAGAAAACAGACTTCTAGGGAGATTGTCTAGAAGAGGAGTGTAACAGAGTCTGGGACAGAACTACTGCATACTGAATACTCCTAAATGAAGGTATACGAAGAATATTAGTTGATTGATTAGCTGTTTTCTTGTGATACTATAAAGGAGTTCCGAACCTAAAGCGGGATGCCACGAACCATAGAGCACACAGAAACAGACATTGCATCGCTGAGCTTGGACACCACCCTTTACACTAAGTGCTCTGCTTTAGCTAGCCAGTGCATTAAAGAGCACAGACACATCTCTTGAAGAAATCGTAGTAATAATGCAGAACTACTAAGGTCCAAACAAAGAAATAACCATTTTCTTCACTGACTCCGAACTCATGGCATTTTCACCTATTTTGTTTGGTAGAACAGCCTAAAGTAGAGGGGGAAAATATTCAAAGCTTTTCTCTAATGTTTCCTATGCCATATGTCTACAGGCTGGAATCTACTTTTTACTTGCTTGTCCCTTCGCTTATAGGCTTAGCGAGAGGTCAATGAAAAGTGGCGAGGAAAGGCAGTCCAATGTGAATGACAATATTGTGATGAGCAAGGCCTATCTGCAGTAGCAAAAGCAGTAGTAGTAGCAACAGCTGTTGGCCCACTGGGTTATGGTCTAACCTAACTTCTCCTGTCTGCCTGCCCACTGGGCATGCTCAGACTCCTCCAAGCTGATTGGCTTGCAGCTGACAGCCACCGCGTGTTAAATAAGGAAGTCCTGGCATGCCTTTCCTTATCAGACTAGGAGCAGGCCAGGCTCTACAAGGCAGGAATGCATCACACAGACAAATGCACCCTCTCTAAAAGTCCCTTCTCTGGGGGTGGGTCTTGCAGTGACTCACACAGTTAGAAGACGTAGAATGGACTGGTCCCGTCAAAACACTACTGCATAGAATGGATTCAGTCAATTTCAAATCCTCTTGCATCCTCCTTAACGGTTGACCATGGAGGAATAGTTCATTATATGCTCTGACTGTCTACAGAAGGAGCACACAGCTTTACAGCCAGGGCTGGGCTACAGAATTTGCAAGGCAAAGTTTGAGAGCTTCAGAATTACGTCTGTCTACACATAGAGTGGGGCTGTAGTTTATGTTAACTTAAATCAACACCAGGACAGTCACTCTATTAAACGTATGGGCTTGACCTATCACCAATAACAAAGATTCAACACAACAACTTGAGACTACTCTCCAAAGGACATTGGCCACTGTCTTGACAAAATCTTGCACATTTTCGATTGCAGGCCCAACCACAGCTAAGGAGGGCTCACTGGATCTTCTAACATTAATGCTATTTTGGCATGTTTAGTCAGCCATGAACTGCGCTAGCACTGCACAACCTACTATAATGACAAAACAAAAACGTTTTGTTTGTTGTGGAAGTGGTTGGGTCAAGAAGGGGAATTGCACGGTTGGAATACTTATTTACTGACATAATCTGGAACTAATCATTTCAATTAGGAATGCCTTAAATTTGAATTACTTGACACTGTAAATGTAAACATCAGATACACCCTCAATAAAACGAAGTGATTAATGTGGGGTGAACAGAGATCTAGAGCATGAAGTAGTGACCATTGCCCCATTACAGTGCTGTTACATATAAGAAATACATCCCCTATAAAATTGGATCCTGATAAAGTGTACAACTGCTCAGTAATCAAGCTTCACAGAGAAAACTTCAGAAATGTAGGTGATTTAGCATTACAGCATCAATAAAGTTGAGTTTGTTGGAAAATATACAATGATCGATATAAAAGATATAATGCAACCTACTCTGATGACAGGTTTCAAAAAGGTATTTTCATTGTTTAAAATGAGAATACTTCCTGTGAAGAGCTATAACATGAACCACTATGATGAATTGGAAACCCCTTAGACAAGTCAGTCTTTTGAACTCCAAGTTAATGTTTTCTTTTCAATCATTAAGGTTTGGTAAAAAAAAAAAAAAGGTCACTTAGGCTAAGTTGGGAACATACAGAATAATGCTGACAGCTGAAGCGATACATGGATAATGTGAGTTAATTTGAACTTTTTTTACCCTCACAAACAAGACCACCAAACAATGCCCCCGACCAAAACAATTAGCTCCAAGTTTTCCCGAGAGAGAGGCTTCCTGGCTTTTAACAACAAGATTCCCTAGGGCATGCTGGGCAATGATAAAGAGCGAGAAGGAGTAACAGACTGATTGGGGTCAGGGTTCACCCCTACTGTAGCTCCTCCCACACACACACACACACACACACACACACACTTCCTCCTCTACCAACCCAGAAAAACCTAGTGTGGCTTGTTAGTAGTGTGTTGCGGCAACACCACAGCCCTCCTGGGTAGAGACGCAAACACACGTATGCACTCACACACGCACGATTGGTCGAGGGACGTTTTCTATCTCCATTCAAACGTTTTCTTCTTTTGTGGGTTATGATTATTTCTGTTTTACTTAATGCTTACTAGTATTGATGAGGCCAGCCGCTAAGTGTATGACATGATAACGGTTTAAATAGAAAACTGGCTAATTAATTGAAAAAGTGCGTCCTCCCAAACAGAATGTCAAAGATGTTACAAGAAAATTCCCTTAGTGGACATGAGTGTAAATTTAGATTATGGTTGTTCAGCTAATACGTGTTTGTATACATGTTTCAGACTATGAAAATAGCGCAAATTCGACAAGCGCCACCACACCTCAAGTAAAAAAAGAACTCTAGAAAGGCAATGCCAGTCACATTTATTACATTAACCTTCCACAAGGTTGAACAAAACGAACGTGCAAAGTCAAGCGGCTCCACTCCTTCATTACCAGCAGAGGGATCCGGCTAGACTCCCTCCACACCTGACATGTGCTGTTCACTCCACAGCCTGTGCATGGCATGCGCGAGTTCACTAAGCTACACTAGATTTCCAAAGTCAGAAATCGGGCTGCGCCGCTGTACGACCTTGGTGTGTAGATAAGACGCCTAGGGTCACCGTCTCTATCCACACGTGACAAATCATGCAAAACGCTGAGCAAACGCAGCGTGAGCTGCTTAATTGACAGTTTGATGCATTTGGAAAGGTACTGCGGGACACTCAGTAAACCGCAAAAGTAATAGCCCCATAATTTATCATAAGTCTATACCCCAAGTAGAAGCAAAATAGTCATTTGCATGTTGTCGATGGACATCGCCTTTGCCTGACTTGCTCTTGAAGAGTGCTCAACTATAATCCTATAGTAGTCTCGTTAAATAGATGACCCAACCCTTATTATAGACTGGCTACTTGATTTAACAGTGCAGTGTGGCAAATAGCGCATTTGAAACGTTACCTAAAGAGATCAATACTACAGAATTATTACTGACTACTTTAGTCACAAAGGTTTTGTTCTCGTGCTCTACGGTTGAATGAGCTAGCCACGCACGTCTCGAGGCACTGCTAGTGTGATCCACATTGTTGGCTATGAGAAGGTAGTTGTAGGTTATCCCCTGGCCTAATCTTCTTACTTGTTTGTCTGATAATGTTAGCGCACTGCAACTCAGTGCAACGGAGTTTTTGTAAACTGAGGGCCAAGTTGCTAAGCAGTGCCAGTGACCTACACTTATACACATGGTAGGCCGCGGAGCATGATGAATTACGAGGTATAATAATATCACGCTAGTCGGCTAACTCAACATATGTGTTAGAAAGATGCGCGTGGATGTAACTGTGCCTGCAGAACAATATTAATGTCATCATAGCACGATGGTCTCACCGACCAACAGTGAGCATGATGTTTGTGAAACAATGTTGGGTCGTGCCTTAATGATTCAAGCTTCTCCGTAAAGGTTAGCCATCTCCGTTGAGGTAGGCAGTCAATGACTGTCATATCATGCACAACGACACAGCGGTCACACTAGCTAACAAATTGTTTAGATATAGAAAGCTACCTCTGTACAAAATGATTGCACCCGTTATGTGGCTCGTGACCAAATACGCATATAGGACGCTGTGAGACGCGATTTTTGCGTATTTCAGCACTGCAATTTGGGCCTCGAAACCTTCGTTAGCTTGTTAGCTGGACATAAAATGATAGTGAGGGATGGTTAGCCTGTGTTTCGTTAATTAACGAGCATTCATGCACTTGGCGTTATTGAAATGCAAAGCCAACTAGCGTAAGATGAAAACATAGCGAAGACACAAATAGGCAAACCCACTATCTTGTTACGTCGTTCTTATACCGTTTTCTGATCTATGATTTTATAGCTAACGTTACATCACTTAGCTAGGCTAGCTCGGATAGGTTCAATAACTGCATTGAAAAACATAACATAGCAGGTCGCCTAGTTACTTAAGTTATTGAGACACAATAATATGACCAGGTGAATGCTCAGTGGAAACAATTTATCAAAGTCAAGAATTAATGACAGCATCACAGTTCTACCCTGTAGAACAGTCAAGAACTGGCTGCATAGAACGCTGACGTCTTCTCGGGTCTGTCAACTTCAGACAACTCATTCCTATCATACTTACAGTATTTTAGCGTCCTCAACGCCGCCACGGTGAAATATATTGTAGGATATAATGTTACGTACTCAATGCTCAACTCTATCACAACGTGTCCCCCTATCTAGTGGCTCTTTCTCTGTCCTCCCCACGTGTTGGTCGTTCAGCACCAGACTCTAAAAACAGACTCAACAGCTGATGAAAACTCGCGATAACCGTGCATTTGCTGGAGCACACAACTTTCCTCCTCGAACGGTTCTTTAACATGGATTTTAACAATTGTGACTGTAATAAACACATTCGTTAAGGCCAATCCTATAGATTTGTACTCTCAGGATGCAAGTGACTCAAGAGCATACGAAAATAAATGCTATCGTAAAAGGCACAATAATAGTAGTCTCGCGAGTCGCGAGCGAATGAAATTGCCTAGATTAAGGTTGTGCTAGGCTGGTGTTAAAACGGATGTTTTATACACAAACGTGTTTGGTGGTCATTTTATAGGTAAATTAAACATTTATGTAGTTTTAAATAATAATAATTTAATTTAGTGGCACATGGCTACCCCAATTGATTCCCGTGGACTCAGTGAAGGCACATTATCAACCTTAGCATACGTGCAACATAGAGCCAATGGAAGGGGGTACTATCCTTGTAGTTGGTGTAGTGCAGTGCATACATCTGCTCCAGGTCGGCTACAATTAATAGGGACTAGAATACTGAAACTGTAAGTGAATTGTATGTGGAGTGGGTCAAACATGCCACATGAGACAAACACCAATTGAGATTAACAGTTTTATTATTAACAGTTTATAATTCAATTTAGATGTTACGGATTATACAGCGACTACCTACATTATAAAAAAACAAAAAAAAAACGAAATGATACAATATCGTATTTACAATATAGCAAATGTTTCATCTCATCAACATATTATAAGTAAAACAAACCTCATATCACACTAGCGACCAAATGCATTTCACATAATATAAAACAAGTTATAAAACCCTTAAATGGGATTTTAATTAGTGCAACTTAACCACTTATTTAAAAGGGTACAAAATAATATCACTTACATCACATGGACATTTTCCCTCAAATTTAGAGCAACGTGTGGTGCAAAAATTATGCATTGACATTTAAAAAATGCAGAAGGCAAGCTATGGAAAACAAAAAATCAGCAACAGAGCATTAAACTTGTGATTTGAAAAATCGCTTAAAATGTGGATGAGCTTTTAAGAAAAATGTATAAACTGCCAACCAAGTCAAAGATGTCAGGGAAACAACAGGTTAAACAATGAAACAAAATAAATGTATTTAAAGTCTCTTGGTTCATGGTTTGGTCTAGTCTCTCTACAACAGACTCCAACCCTCTGCGATTGGATGGTTTCGTCACAACACTGGTTTTTGATTAATTAAGCAAGGGGCTAACTTTTCAATCTTATCTAGTCACTAAGGAATAATGAATGCTGTAAACAACACATCAATAGATTTTACACATGAAATTTAAAAAATTTTTCAAACTCTCCTTAAAGCATATTTTCCACTTTTCACCAAGTTGGAGTTACCATAGTGGGATATATATATTCACATTCCACTTTAGCTAAAGTTATTTCAATTTAAAATGTATTTGAAATGAATGAATAATGCATTCCATATCAAAACAAATCTAACCGTAATGATTTTTTAATAATCGATCATTTGAGGCCAATTCTTTTTTGACTTGATACTAAGAGGTAATTTACTGTAGAAGTTCAAGTAAAAATAATATATAAACAACGTGAGGTTCAAAAAAAGAATATACATATTGGCAATTCTAAAAAGTAACATGAGTCCTACTATATTTAGAACTACAATTAGTGACATCATTAAGCACATTTTCAAATGAAGGGCAAAACTTCAATAGACAGTTGTTTTAGCCAATTTCTCTGCCTATTCCATTAATACATGGTTTTTTATTATTGCAAATCGCTTATATCTTCTTCCCTGCAGAGAAAATGTGTCTTCTTCCCTGCAGAGAATATATGTATAAATGGGGCATTTTATAAACCTTCACAATCCAATGTCCGCATGACAGAGTTGCCCTGGCTAACCCCATTTATTGGAGACATTGTTAGCCAGGGTCTTGATCAACTCCACTATTCTAAGAAGCTGTATAAGGATGTCTGGTTTAACTCCCCATCCATTAGTGCAAACTAGTCTTTGGTAAATTGACCCTGTATCAGCTGCAAGGGCATGTGGGATTAAGGAACCTTGTGAAGGGTTTTCTAACTTAAATTACAAATCAAGTTTCAAATTTTTCCCAATATTTCCAAAGAGGCTGCTCAGTGTTTTTAGGAACTATAGTCCACCAATAGATACTGGACTGAAGGAAAGCGCTCAACCTCAAAACATTGCAGTTCCAGATTAAACATGAGAAAGAAGTATGTCCAGATAAGACTAACTAGAGACTGTCCCTCTAAACATACAAAATGAAACTGGCGATAGGCCAAAGAGCTGCCAATGTACAAATATAAACAAAATGTCATCCACAGAAAGCATGATTTCATAGTACCAGGGAGATTAAAAAGTTTCTCGGCCTATCAAGTCTAGTGTTACAGAATTAATATTATGATTTAAAAAAAAATATATCAAAGAACCATTTAAAAAAGAAATACAACTATTTAGTACTGATTAACTAGCTGTACAGAATAAACAGTTTTCAGGCAACAGGGTATATAGGTGATTGTGTATTTGACGATCATTGGATGTAGGCAACACTTGAAAGTAGTAGGTTTTCTTCTGCATTTGTTATATGAAACATTTCCCACATCAGAAAACTTTGACCAAGGCACGCCATGGATAAAACCCCACACACCTCATCCATCATTATGAGACTAGCTGTATAGCATATTTAGTTTTAAGTGTATTATGTATTGTACATACTTGGCAAACATGTAAATGACTAATCTATCCATAGCTAAATATCTGCATCCTGGGTTTTGTGGTACTGGTCCTGGCTAATCATGCGGCTTCTATATTTTCCGGCTGCCATATTACAAACATTGTTAAGCCCTTGCATTAAAAAGTCTCTCTATTGAATTCCACTCAAAGCTTGTTCTCAGGAGTCTTAATGAGTTGTTCTTTACGTGGCCTATTAAACCGTCTCATATTTAAACTGGCTCTTCTTACCCTGGGATCCCAATGGCAAGAACTGACACAAACTTCACAGTGAAGGAGTAACACAGAATGTAAACATCCTGTCCTCCGGTTCATACCAATACTTCAAATACTGTGTTGTATTTACCTTACAAACAGTGGAAACCTTCCGTGAAACAACTCCTCTACAAAGAATTCCACAGACGGTAACAAAATAGTAATACAAAAAAAAACTTAAACACTAAATAATGGAGTTCCTCAACCACAAAGAAATTGTCACCTCCATGGATAGAGTATGCTGTTTAAGTGACGTAAAAAATGTTTTCCTAATTTGCAAAAAATAATTGTTTTGTCCTACTTAACATCTTCTCCTGGGACCAAACAAAAAATGTGCAATAGTCAAGGTGACAACCGAAGAAACACCAAGGTCGTAGGATTAAACCAGCCGGAGAGCCGGCTGGAAGAGACATTGGCAGTGTCACACAATCTTTTTGATGCTAGGTATCTTGAAGCTGCTGGCGCTGCGCTGTTTCTGCACCAGGCTGGAGGAGCAGTGACGAGGTCGGCCACAGGAAGACAGGGCTGAGCTGGGGGACAGCTGGACGTTCTCCTTGTCCACGCCTGGAGGCGAAGAAGAGAGAAAGAGAAAGGTAAGTTTGTATGGGACGGATGGACGGTATGAGAGACAGGGAAAAGAGAAAGAAGATTGGGAAGAGAGAGGGAAGGTTAATGGTTATCTATCTCGAATGTTGTAAAAATCGAATGATAATATAATATAATAATATAATAATAATAATAATAATATGTTTGACTATTGTTCAATCAGTCAACAAACATACATTAAGATGTATCATTTGTAGGAAGATCTTTGGATACCCCAATTGAAGTCAAATCAAATCAATCATTCTGACCTCATCTTAAGATGACCAGATCCTGTATATGTTTTACTTTTAACCACTAGGTGGTGCTGTACCCAAGCGCTTGTCAGCCTAAGCAGCCTGGTCTGACTGCAGATTTTTCTAAGACTTCTGACAGTAACGCCCAGTCACCAAAAATAGCAAGGCAACAACTGAAACCAGCTTAAAACTTCATGGGGTTCATAATAGTCAGCTTCTTATTTACTAACTGTAACTTTGCTTGTGTCATGTTCACTGTACATTACGTTTAATTTAGATGCACTTGACATAGTCTTTCCATCTTGAGGTAAAAGGGTCAAGGGTGAAGAGAAACAGTAGAAGGTGATGGAGGTGTTGTAAAGATGGTTTTAGTTAGATTAGGGCACACAGACTTCAAGCAGGAGAAACACAAAACACATTAACAAATGAGCAGGAAATTAAAAAAGGGGCTGGGAGTTTGGGGTGTGTTAATGTATGGGTTGAAGGGTGCAGTTGCAAAGCAATCTAACTGAAGTTTAGTTCAATAAACTACTCCACAGGCTCAACACACATCTAAAAAGGTTACCCAAAAGTATTCAAATAAATGATTGGGTGGGGTTAATGTTAGTAAGTAACTGGCCTAATCCTTTACGATTAATTCCTGGGAGAAACAGAATAAGTCAGGATTTTTTTTTCTTCTTTAGACCAGATAAGACCCCTAGCCTTTATGTTGGTAATCTAGTTGGTATTTTTTTTGTCCTCTTGTTGTTATATTGATGCTTTAAGACCAGGTATGGAGTATGTTAGAATTTTAGACTACAACCATCCATATGTTGATTGAACATACAGTATTTTAGCCTAGACAACATTTTACAGATAGATTCCAAGCCATGGACAGAACTGCTACAGAACGTTAAACTACTCAGCAGCAGCAACACCCGGCAACAACAGAGTAACTCAATATACAAGAGGAAACTGTGCCAGAGACTATAGTGATTCCGTGGGCAAGAAAGAAAGATAGAGAGGGTGTTTGTGTGTGGGTGTCCTAACCAGGGGAGTGTTGTGAGGTAGCCAACGAGGTCAGGGAGTTAGACAGGTTGAGATTGGATGCGACGCCGAGCTGGCTCTGGCTGTTGGGGAGAAACGGTGAGGTGGGGGTCCGGAGTGGCTCCTCGCTCCTCTCCTCCTCCTCCTCTGACAAGTAGCTGTCAATCAAAGCCTCCAGGAATTTCACGATCAGCTCGGCATAATCTGGGAACTGGGTTTGCTGCAGTTACACGGAAAAAGAGAGACACGGAGAAAGACAAAAATTTAGAAGAAAAGACCGATAAATGGAAAGAGATCGCAAGAGAGAGCAACATAAAGAAAAGAAAAGACAAAGAAATGGAGGAAGTGGTCGATTAAGGAAATATGGAAATTGAGAGAATGAGAGTTTAGACTCTAAACTCTCATTCTCTCAATTTATATTTCCTTAATGGACCACTTCCTCCATTTGTCTTTCTCCGTGTCTCTCTTTAAACTTTAGAGAGAGAGAGAGAGAGAGAGAGGGGGGGGGGGGGAGCTGAGCGGCAGAGTAATTTGAAACGACATACAACATACAGTTACGGCCTTGTTCAGAAGACTAACTTATAGACCTTTAAACCTTCTTTAGTGATAACAGCCTTTTTTTGGGGTGTGTTTAAAGACTGTTGGTGAATGAACAGAAGGCTCCACAGTGAAGGGAAAGGAGAATGGATAGAGTGCTGTCCTCTAACAAGGGTAGTGACAGAGATGACTGGAGAAGGGGAGATGGATCAACCTGCCGACCACAGACACACTGGCTGGTAGGTTAGGAACAGCCTTTCTACCCTCTCCAGTGTCTCTGGGAGCATGATTGGGAGCACCGGTGGGCCTTGTTTCGTTGCTTTATGAGGACTTTTGGAAAAAAGCAACTGGATTTAGGTGATAGCCAGCCTGTGTTTGTCACTTTGACACTCACTCTGTGAGGGGCGGAATGTATACCAAACAGTTCACTCTGACTAAAAGATACGTGATTAAGGTAAGATTAAGATTAAGATTAAGGTTTGGCCCCTCCAAACCATGCTAGTAAATTAATCGACAAAAAAAAAAATCTGGTGGCCAGACCCTTTGAGTGCGTGTTTGTGCCAGTTAGTATGTGTGTGTGTGTGTGTGTCCGGGGGGGGGGGGGGGGGGGGAGGGGTGCTCGATAAATTTCCAAGCCAATCGGCAGGCAAACTCCACGGACTGCGGCATAATTGCTGAGCTGGCGGAATTTCTCCAGTGCAGCGGTGTCCCTGCCTGTCTACAGGGAAAATAAAATAAGACAGCTATGGGGGGGGGGGGGGGGGGGGGGGCAGGCTACCATGAATCATACCTTTGAGAAGGGACCAGCAAACCTCCACAGCCCGTTGAAGCCAAAGCCTGTCAAACGAAAGAGAGAAACTGAGTGAGAGAGGGAGAAAATAAATGAAAACATTTATGGGAACAGAAGGGTTCCACCTCATTCTATCCTTTTCTAAATTATGAATTGAGAATGAACTACACTCTCTAAAAGCATGGGGGATGTGTACAAAGTTGCTTTTTTATGTTTGGGATAATGTCAATCTTAACCAGGGTAGACACAACTCATTTTATAAAAATACCTATGTAAATAATTTTACAATGTAAATGTCAATGGCTGTTTCATATATCGGTATATCGGTAAATGGCTCAAGCTGGAGAAATCTATTTAGACCTTAATCACTTTGCTTGGCCATCTCAGTCAACGTACCAAACATCGTAGTTACTATAAAACATATCTAAAGAAATAGAAAAAGAAACAGGGAGAGGGACAACAAAAACTAGACAGAGACTGAGAGAGAGAGAGAGAGAGAGAGAGAGAGAGAGAGAGAGAGAGAGAGAGAGAGAGAGAGAGAGAGAGAGAGAGAGAGAGAGAGAGAGAGAGAGAGAGAGAGAGAGAGAGATGCTATCCTTTCCCGTGGTCCTTAACTCCGAGAGAGCAAAACAGGGAGAGAAAGACACAGTCAGTCAGACAGACAGAGAGGGCTGATTACTCTGTAGGTAGGAGGGCTGGTACTGGGGGGGTGACTCCTCGTGGTACACCACACTCTGGATGATGCCATGGACTGGGTTCAGCAAATTGGCATCCTGGCACATGGATAGTAGGCTGTTGATCTTTGAGTCGAGGAGGTTGTGGCTGCAAATGTGGAAAACACACCCACACATATACAAACACACGCAAACACACACACCAATGCACCCACACACAAACACATCTATATTACATTAAACAGGTACAGCATAAAAAACATATTTGAATCAGCACGCTCTTTTCCTTGTACCGTGGCCCAAGGCATCTCCAACAAAAGTTAGAAAACAACCACTATCCAAGTTGTATTACCCAGTTACCCATTTAGAATCATTGTCTCAGTTGTATCTCTAAATTTCACTACCCTTTTTAGGGACACTCTTCATCAAAAACTCCTACAGACTGCGCAGGCAGTCTACTAGGGGGCTAGTTTCTATTCATCAGTGATATTATAGGTCTTACAGGAACTCGTACATGGCTAACCACAGAGCCTTGTTTTACGGTTATTAATCATAGCATAACATTGAGAGAAAAAAGAACACCTTTTCAATTCAGTTAGCACTAATTTGAACACTATGTGTTCTCCACTAGACAACTGAGCACATAAATCGAACAGTTAAATGTTGTTGTATTCATTGACACTACATTAGTTAGCCACCTCAGCTTTCTCTTGTCCAGGCTCTCTGTAGATTGTAGTCTTTGTCATTCAGTGCTGCTAATGCCTAACCAATCCTCTCCTGTTCACAAGACCACAACTTCCAGAGTGCATTTGGGTAGAACAGCAGCGCTCTGTAGGCTGCAGTATGGTTCCTTGTCCTACCCAAATATCTGGAGCACGTCATACCTTCCTTGCTCCCTACAGTTTACGGAATAAAGCAACCGTTTGACTTATGCCACGAGGCTCAGGGAAGTGGGTTCTAGCCTTAGTACTCACACGACTGGAAATACTTTAGGGAAGACAACGCTGGCTTCAGCCAAATACTCGTACAGGATCCTCTGGTCAAAATCGTCCGTGGTGTACTTCACCTGGGTGGCCTGGGAAACCAAAGTCACAGTTGACACATACTTGGTCAAGTATATGACTAAATATAAGCGTTCATTCGTCTGTGGGGGGTATTTTTCATTTTAGCAGTTTTGCAAATACTTTTCAGATATTTGGTCTGTAAAGGATCGCTGGTGCACAATTTAGTAGTCAGTTCTGCCTAATCAACTCCTGTCATCATAGTACTGTCATCATCATTTACAGGAAGTGGACTGGTTGGTGTTTTAATCATGAAGTGTGTGTGTGTATATGTGTGTTGTTGTCTTTCTCACCAGCACAGTGAGCAGGAGAGCCTGAACTTTAGGATCGGTCAGCACCTCCTCGTCCAGCAGAACATTGGCCTCAGTCAAAGACACCTTACGCAGGTGGGAGTTGCCCATTCTCTGGCTCTCTGTGAGGAGAAGGAGGGCAGAATACCATGATATCATTCTTATTTTGATTGAACAATTGATTAAGTTAACACAACATTTTCTGTTTGTTTATCTGACTGGTTGGTTGGCATGGTGTAATTTAAGTAATATGTGTGAATGAGTAAAACATGTAATTCATAAAAAGTAGAACATTTCCAATGCGTTTTGGCCTTTTGCCATTTGAAACAAAAACCTGCTACTTACATTGCTGCCCCTGACAATAACAGAGTAAAGAATAACCATCAATCTTGGATGGCCCAGGCCAACATGCCATTTCCCTCTAACGTACAGTATATGCTAGCCCAAGGCCTGGCCGGTAAATGTGCCTCACCCAGCATCTCATGGTCATTCTCTGCCACTCGTCTCATCTTAGTAGGGGTGGTCATGCTGGCCTCCATCTCTGGTCTCTTTGGAGCTTTACAGTCAGGCATCAGCTGGTCAAAGCTATTCCTGGTTCCTGGAAACAAACAAACAAACACAAACACAAACACACACACTTATTACACACTTCAAATATCTCCCCCGAATGTTATCAATAAAACAGCCCTACCTACCCATCCCTCAGACCTTTCCATACCTAACATTTTCTTTGTGGTTGCTTGCGACGCCTGGCCCAGGTCCACGCTCACGGACTTGCGGGTGCGGGGGTTTACCATGTCCAGGTTATGGTAGGAGGGGTGAACTGACAGGTAGCGCTCTGACACCTGGGATGATGCCCATGGCGGGCTCTCCCGCAGCATTCTGGGGGAAGCAGGAATGACAGCATGAAACGTTCTGCTAGCTTAGGTATTTATGTAATTTAAGACTTAACAGTTTAGATTTAAAACAAGAATCCCACATGATTTACCAAAAGGGAACACACATTGGGTCTCAAAAAATTGCTGTCCAGTGCAGCTTACCAACCAAACAGCAGAAGCGTGGTGAAAATGTTTCATACTCTTTGCCCTGTTTAGGTCAGGTTAGAGCATACCTGTAGCTGGCATCAGCCTCCTCCTCAGAGTAGGTCTCCATGGTTAACCTTTCCATGGAGAGGTCTGAGAGCAGCAGGGACTTCCTGTGCTTCAGACTGCAGCGGCTTCTCACTTCCTCCGAAACCGTGAGCAAAGCTAGAAATAACAGCATAGTGAGGTCTGTGACTACAGAACAGAAATAGAGGCCTAACTCTGGCCGATGATAACGTAGCAGCCCAGGCCAAGCCCCATACCCATACCTGCCAGATAGGCCACACTCTGGGTGTTGACTTCAAACTTGTGGCATTTAAGGTGTTTTCCTATGAGAGCCAGAAGGGTGTGTAGGATCCGCACTGTTCTAGCTACTGTGGTTGGGGAAGGGTGTCTGTATCCTGGAACACACACACACACACACACACACACACACACACACACACACACACACACACACACACACACACAGGTAATTATCAGCATGTTAATTATATCCAAGTAAAAACACCTACAAAATAAAACCTATAAAATCAAGGATAACATTAATTCCAACTAATGTAGAAATGTCTAAATATCAAATCAAGAGGGAATAGGGGTCTTGTCAATAACAAGAGGCCTGCACAGCCAGTCAGCAATGATGTGATGGCTGGAGTACAGAGATGGAGGGGACTACAACCAGACACAAACATCAAGGCGGGGGAGCGTGGCACAAGGACACATTGTCAACAGGCCCTGTCGGGCAGGCTGACTGGACTGGACTACACTGGACGGGAGGCTCATTCACACAGCTTCGCTTCAGGTCACTTGAGGTTTCTCAAAACAATTCCCCCCCTATGTTCTTTATAAAGGATTGCACACCTATGAGTCAGTTCATAGCTAACTTTTAACACACAAGCAATCAGGAATATTTGTTGACAGGGAGGTTTATTAAAATTACAACTAAAAGAATACTGATTCTTTGGAAGACCATCTCATATGCCAGTGTTGAATATTGACTATTGGACATGTACTATTCATATAGCTTTTAAATAGCCCAATTTATTTACCTTGAATTCATTCATTTATCATAATATTTAGAATCATCACCACCGTCAAATACATCATAATCGACATTGTCATTATCATCTTCGTCAGCACCACCATCCCCTACCATCACTGTCAACCATATCCTACCTACCTTTGAGAAGGTGTCCTACCAAGGCAAAGTTGAAGTTGGAGCTGAAGTTGAGGCCTACAAAGTGGTCCATCTGTTTACAGTGCCACTCCAGGGGCCGACGCACCTCCATAAACAACTGCTCTGGGCTCTGAGGAGCAGAGAGAATCGATAAAGGGATAACGGCAGGCGAGCAGAAGCCAGGAAGAGAGAGAGGGGGAAGAATAAGACCAAGGAAAGCGGGAAAAGGAAGGAGGATGACCAGGGGGTATGGAATGGGAAAGAAAGGGAGGAAAGAGATGGAACAGGAAGGAGGGAGGGAAAAACAGGGGGATAAAGTACAAGCAGGAAGAGAACGTAGAAGGAAGTAGGAGTTAGAAGACGTGGGAGTATAGGTAAACAAACGGGAACGTTTTCAGTATAAGCATGTCAACTTTCATTCCACAGAAAGCCAATCTGCTTATGGCACATTACGCATGTTGTCACACACCCTGGTAGTTTGAATTTCGAAATGGCTCTTTATCGCTGAAAAGGCCAGGTCTATTTTCAGGTATGTGTGTGTTTGTGTGCGTCACCTTGTCGTCGAAGGCGTGGAGTGTGTCCAGCGTGTGTAGGTTCTGCTCCAGCATTGCTGTCCCAGCAGAGTACAGGTTGACCTCATCCAGCTGCAGCACGGCTACTGCTACCCAAAACAACGCTTTGTGCATGGGAGACTCCTGCAACACAAACACACACACACAGCACATTAACCTCGTTATAGTCTCATACGCAAACACACAACACACTCACAACATGCACACACATAAAGCAGCCACCTAATATGAACAGGTTGTGAGTGCTCAAGCTACACCCAGGTAATGAAGATCTCTAAAGTCAAAGGGTTTTGTTTTCTAAAAGACTGATTTCTATTAGCTCCTCAAAAAACAAAAAGATCAAACAAAATAAGGACAAATGCCTTCTCCTTGCAGGTACCATGTCCAAGGACACTTCCAATCCTCACAACGTGCTACTGCACCTGCATCTGTTATCACAGAGGTTATTTAAGGAGGTTAACGCTAGTCTATCTGAGGTGTCCCTATTCAAAGTGTGGGTGTGTGTAAACATGTTCATACCCTGTTGAGTAAGGGCTGCAGTTTGGTCAGGGCGATGACTGTTGCCTCTATTAAAACCTGACTGTTGTAGTGATCAGGCCCCTTCAAACAGCTCTCCAAGCCCTGCACAGGACCCACGCGGAGACAGAGGGGGAGAGAGAGAGTGAGGGATCAAGATAGAGAAAGGAAGGGGTGAGGATGGAGTGACAGAGAGAGAAAACAACAGTAAATTGAAAACCACCATGAAGAGAATTAATGTGACAGTTGAAGCTAAATCCAGGAATGTTTATTTTGACAATGAGCTGTGTTAGCCTACGTATGTGTTTGTGGGTACAGCAGGTTCATCTAATTGTGTGGCCGTTTGTTCTGTGTGTGTGTGTGTGTGTGTGTGTGTGTGTGTGTGTGTGTGTGTATAAAGGCACCCACCCGGTCTATGCTGAGCAGAGGGCTGGCCTTGCTGAGAATACGGAGGATGTGTCTGATCTGCTTGTGGCTCACTCTCTTACTGATGCAGCCAAACACCACCAGGGCTCTGGGCTGCAGGGACGGGTTGTACTGGAAGGCAAACCTGGAGGAACGGAGGAGGAGAAGAAAAGGAAGAAGAGAGGAAGGGGGATTAGTTGTAGGCTTTTCTCTTCCATTAGTTTGGACCAGGCGATGGTGCTGGTCACCTACCTCTCAGCCAGCTCTGTCCACTGTTCCAACCACTTACACCCAGGGATGTCCCTCATGCACGCCTGGGGAGCACAAACACACAGTCACAGACTCGACATTGATATAGGTGGGTGTTGTGTGTGATTTTATTTGAGACTCCTGGATTGAATCCCTAATCCCAACAGGGCTACAGTCACTTTGAGCACTAGGCCTGGTACACTGCTAAGCGGGGCTGAACATAGGGGACGGTGTGCTGCTTTCAGTCGACCAGGGAAAATATATGTATAAATCATGTGCAAACAGTATATGTTTGGTAACTGGCGGTCTGTGTGCTTGTGATTTTGGCAGCAAAAAGTGGTGTTATGGTATGTGTGTGCGGGTGTATGTGTGCGGGTGTGTGTACCTCCATGATCTCCAGCAGGGCCTCAGTGACAGTCTCCAGAGAGGACAGTGCGAAGGTCTCCCGCTCGTAGGAGCCTGGCGAGAAGGAGCGGTCGCGGTAGCTGGAGCGGAAGGCGATGACGGCCGCGGACTTGACCTTGCTGATGCCAAACAGCAGGTAGAACTTGGGCAGCGAAAACTCGGTAAGACTCAGACGCAGCACCTGCTTTGTCTCCTCTGAAAAATATAAATAACACTATTGGGAAAAGTAATAATGGCCAAGTTAAAGAATATTTAAGTTGCTCGCTCAACCTACAAAGCTATCTGGCAATCTCTACATAAATATAGCTAACATATAAGACTAAATATTAAAAGGGAAAGTGAGCCATGGAGAGAGAAAAAAAAGAAGGCTAACTGCAATATACGCAGATAGCTAGCTGACGTCTAAGGCTAGCAGTGGTGGAGGCAGCAGGCTAGCTCCCACAGTCTGCCTGAGATGAGCGTGCCTTTCATTCAGCCAATAAGTATGTTAGTCAGCATGTGTGTATGTGTTTGTTGGTGTCTCTCACCGCTGAAGTTGAGCTGGGAGCAGGTGCAGAGGGAGTGGATGATGTTGATGACCAGGCCGTGGGTGGAGGCCCTGAGGGACAGGGGGCCGGTGGCCACCAGCAGGGTGACCACGTGAAAGAGGTGAGGCAAGTGGGCCGCCACGTCCAGAGAGTTGTTGAAGGACAGCATCAGCATGTAGCGGGCCAGGATGGCGATGTCGTCCCACATCAGGTGCTGCTCCAAGGTCGCCGTGGGAGACAGGCACGTCTTGTCGATGATCTTGCACATACGGCCAATCACCTGGCCGGAAAGGAATATAGACCAATTAGAACACATCCATTGGATTGAGCACATCCAGTCAGTTACATTAGAATGGTTACAGAAAAAAGGTAATGTTTTAGACAGGTACAGGCTCACCTCTCAATACAAGCCCCCCCCCCGCCCCCCACCCCCCCCCCCCCCCCCCCCACCCCCAAAAAAAAATAAGATGACAATTGATTATATTCATGTAATAATAATTCCCTTTATTTGTCCATTATCAATGCTAATGATGCCATTTTATGTGTCCAGTAAATGTCATTGGCTTCTGCCTCGGGTGACAAAAGGTCATGGAGCAGAAACAAAGCCTCTGCTGTTCTCCATAAGCTGGCCTGTCATGACATCAGCAGTGGTTGGCACATGCCACCCACACATTGCTTACCATACGGACTACATGAACCGGCAAACACCTAATAACTCCACACAAATATCTCCTTGAGACAATGACTTGTCGTAAAATATATATTTCTATATTAATTAAATGGGACCATGGGGGAAAACATGTCTAACACTTGAGGTGGGCAAGACTTGAACTCAAACAGTGACTTTGTTCAGTGCTTCTTAGCAGAGCATCTGCACCACAATGCCTGCCATTCAATCAGGCCTTACATTGGCTCTGATAATAGGAGCCAGGGCCTTAGCTGTCTATTGTGTGTGTGTGTGTGTGTGTGTGTGTGTGTGTGTGTGTGTGTGTGTGTGTGTGTGTGTGTGTGTGTGTGTGTGTGTGTGTTTCTCCACTACTGGGAGAACTGGGATAAAGAGCACACACACAGATGATGGACATTGAGTGGATGACTTGTTCAATTGGGATTCTAGAAGGGAGCAGAGCAGAGAAGATTGATTTGGATTAATTTACTACGTTGGTAAGTGTTTGTATAATTTCTACAGATTTCTTTTTGTTCTATACTAAGATAACCAATGGCATCCTTACATATGCACTATATGACCAATAAACAGTTTATAATGTTAATCACGGTTGACTAAAACTTCAGCAGCATCCCTATTTTCAGCGTAACATTTCGTCTCCTTGGACAGGGCTCAAAGAGTAGCATTCCAGCTGCAGTCTACTAGGTCATATACGGACTTTATGTAGTGTTTCATGTTCAGAGAGAAAAGCACCATCTGCAAATTAAACAGTTATTTATTCATTAGTCAAAAAAGAGTAGATTTATTATAAAAAAATACTAGATTTTCTTCTTAGAGTTTTTTTTATATGATTAAGACCAGGTGAAAAATGTAGCGTTTCCACTGACCCTGACAAGACAACAGGATCATACAATAGTATTAGGATATTGCGGTTTCACAGCTAGCAGATGCCATAATGTCGAGACAATAAGCTAGCTTGTCTTCAAATTTGTACAGGATCATGGAAAGCCACAAGGAATAGGGCATTTCAGCTTAAAGGGAAAATGTGTCTGAAAATCTAAAGCATACCCAATTTTTACTGTAGGGTTTAATGTAAGCAGCTGTACCTACAGCACAGTCCTAGCCTACTGCCAGTGTGTGTATGAAGCTTACCTTGCTGGAGACCAGTTTGACGTTCCCTGATGCCAGGGCCACAGCTGTGTCGGCCATCACCTCAGCCTTGATAGACCCCAGCCCTCCAGTGGCGCTTGTCTTGATGAAGCTATCCAGCACCACATCCAGCAGGTCTGTGATCTAGGTGGAAGAATGTATTGTTGCTTTAGTGACCTTGTCAACACTCTAGACCATCTAACTTTGCATAGGTTCTTCAGGTGTTGGACCCTGAGGTCCTTCAGTACCTGTCCCAGGCTGCCCCAGATCTTAGCCTGGATGGACGGGTACATCTGCTTCTCGTTGATCGTCATGGTGATGAGTTTGTCCAGGATGGCGCTGACGCGCTGGCGTCTAGCCTCGTCGTTGTGTTTGCAGAAGCGCACAAGGTTCAGCAGCCAGGGGGTAATATACTCCAAACACAGGTGTTTAAGCTCAATGCCTAAAGATGATAATGAACGCACAGTACAGTGACATTGAAAGTGCAGTATATGTGGGATATTGTGCTATGTCGTAGATACAAATATAAACAAAAACAAAATACGACTCATCCCCATGGCTATTAACTCACTACCACATAGACAGACAGAGAAAGAAAGCAAGGTTGTCCCATATATTATCAGCTCTTACTTTTCAGTATTGAAAGGGCACCATGTGCAGTCTGGTGCATCCAGAGTGCCAGCAACACTACAATGCACCCTAATGGATGTGCCAGTCGCACATACAAAAGACATAAACGTCAATTCGCATCCATTTGCATTTGAACGTTGGGTCTGTTTGTTTTCGTGTGGGTTTCTGGGAAAATATCTTTATTTGTGAATAGGTGGGTGAATCAAGAAGAACCGTTAGTTGGTGTTTTGAACACATGAGTGTGTCTATAAAACAACAGATGGGTGTGGTGAGAAAGAAAGACTTCAGAAATAGAGCTGAGCTAAAAATGTGACGGCATGTGTGGGCATCCCCGCACCCACTCAGTGCTGTGTACCACTGCGTGTGTTCATGTGTATGCGCCCAAATGTGTTTGTGTGTGTGTGTGTGTGTGTGCGTGTGCGTGCGCGCAGATCACAGGACTCACTGGATTTGCTGAAGCCGGAGATGCACTCTTCTAGAAACTCCAGGGTCAGATGGGGCTCGTTGGCGGCCAGCGTCTTGCTGATGGACACAATAAAGAGTGTGTTGTTGGCTGGGATACACAGGCCCGATGTCTCAAGCAACTGGCCCTCAATCTTCAGGTTGAAGGTGCAGGTCAGGGCACACAGCAGGTTGTAGGCGGCAGATCTAAAAAAGAAGGGCAGTTCTAGATTTATAAAACAGAAAGCTTAGGGACACAGCAGCTGAGGCTGCAGATCTAGATAGGTATGAAACATAGCGTGTGTCTACATAGGAGCAGTCATTAGAGTTAGGTGCTGTGGTTTTTTTTTTTTGCTGCGAAATCAAGAGTTCGGTAAGCAATAGAACAGGGCCTTGGGCATTTTGCATTATGAATATTGGACCATTAAAAGGGGCTGAACAAAGTGGCACAAGGAGAAGCCGCAGGAACTTGTTCTTGTTAGTTTATTTCTATGGCCATGACGGAAAACATATGGAGGAGAAGGGAAGTGATACCTTTGGTAAGCTTAAAGTGGCATACAGCTGAATAAAGGTAATCTTTTTCCCCGACTGTCACCATAGGCTGTTTCACTTTATTTATTTATTTTTTTGCTGAGCACAAGGCAGAACGTTGACTTGATAACAAATGCAGCGAACCCTGCGGTTTGTATTTTGACATAAACCTTTAATGGCCTTTTAGTCCTCCTTATCCCTTATCCCCTCATATTTTTCTTGTTTTCAGCGGTAAAGCTGGTCTACATACAAGTATCTGAAGTTATGGTAACTTATGTTATCAGGTCTTTCTTTGATATTGGAACAATATCATCCTATTTTAGATTGAAGAGGAAGCCCTTGGCATACGTATTTTTATACATTTTTTACTTTAATTTTAGTGATTTTTTACACTCCAGAACACACACACTGTAGGCTCTGTGCTGTGGTTTCATTCGGTTGCTACGTGTCAGACAGACCTGAGGCTGGGGTCGGAGCTGCCCAGGTTGAGCAGGGCGATGTTGAGCAAGGTGCCCGGTACATCCTTGGGTCGGATCTTGGTGTGCTGGGGGATGGAGTCGGGCTGGGACAGCTCCCAGCGTGTGCGGATGTGAATGATGGACTGGACGATGACGTCACATTCCTGCTGCATGAAGGTGAGCGGTGTGCCCTGGTTGGCCATGGTCAGCGTGAACTGGCCCTCTTCCCCACCGCAAATCTCTTCCACCTCCGAGGCGTAGTAGACGTCGTTGAGAAAGACGTGCTGACCCAGGACACGGGCCCGCTCTGAGGATGTGACTTGGACAGCTGAGGTGCCCACCTGATGGAGGAAGAAGGCGGGGGGGGGGGGGGGGGGGGGGTTGCACTATACATGAAGGTTTACGGCAATTTCTGTAGTGAGCTTTCAGTCCTAACAGTCTTCTTGAGAAATTAATTTAATTCAGTGTGCCAATGCCAGTGCATTGTCAATATGACAAACTCCATGCAAAACAGAGTACTTTTATTTGCATTTTCAATTATATATAGTAAATTAAAAACAAATCAGAGAAGCGGTTTCTATATAGTGTCTGATTGTGTCTTGATTCTTTTTCTTCCCTTCTATTCCTTATAATACCATCGTTTCTATGAAAAAGAAAAGCACAACTGTCAACATGCATTCCACCCCGGATCAGCGACAGAGCCCCTAGCTGTGTCTTTACCTTGATGGAGACCT
The DNA here is from genome assembly GCA_017639675.1 of Aplochiton taeniatus. NCBI lineage: Eukaryota > Metazoa > Chordata > Actinopteri > Galaxiiformes > Galaxiidae > Aplochiton > Aplochiton taeniatus. The sequence continues at coordinate 10,007,545 of CM030177.1, forward strand.
TGGTGTCTTTGTGAGCCAGCTTGAGGGCATTGTGGAACACCTTGAGGTCTTCTTCTAGAGCCAGTGTGGCTACGGGCAGCTTCTGCTGGTCCGGCTCGATGTATTCGGCGAGCCTGGCCGGCGAGTCGATGAACAGAAGCTTCTTGCTGCCCTTCAGGCCTGTCAGCAGCCGCTCATGGTGCTTGGTGTACTCCCGGACCCACGTGTTGCAGTTGTAGACGAACACTGCCGCCACGTTCTCGTAGGCGAAGCCTGGGAAGACGACAAACCACTTGGAGAGGAAGTCAGTCTTGAAGCGGTTGGTGGAGCCCACGTGGGTGAGGTCAACCACGATGTCATAGGGCTTGGCGTAGTAAGGCTTCAGGGTCAGGAGGACGTGGTAGATGAGCAGATCGCCATTGATCTGGCCCGTCTTGAACCTGGAGAAAACGGACAAACGTCACAAGGGGTTAAAGGTCAGCTCACATGGAGGAAGGAAATCCATGAGCCTGGATTTCAGATCCTCGATTTGCTCAAGAAATGATTAAAGGTTGTGGAAATTAACAAGTACATAGAACGGTACACATACACAACATTTCTGCAGTATATTAATCCACTCATGCACCCTTTTGTCTGTCACTGTCAATGTCTTTTCTTAGTGTCTGATCAACATTTGTGGTGAGGTTTGAGGAGCCCAGAAATAACCTAGAACAAAAACAAGACCCGAGCAGAGCCCAAGAAGAGTCTTCACAGCCTCTTCAGTGTGACCCGGCTCATACCACAGGTATCTTCTGTCTTTCACACACGTCTCATCCTTGAATACCTTTCTGTCCTAGCTCACCTTCCACCCCGCCGAGATCAAGGTAAGCAGAGCCCCAAAGCTATCGATTGACGTCACTTCTATTCTATTCTAAGACCAATTATTGGATAAAATAGATAATTTAGGGCTACTCTGGTGTTAATTACTGGTTAACTTATTGTAGACTCATGTGCAGGCCTTCAGAATTAGAATATAAATCACATCATCTTTTGTGCTCCACAAATTAATTGTATCAACTAGGAATTCATTCCCTGTATAAGGGACTGCTGTTCATTGTGTGGTGACACACTTTAAGTCTGTGGACAAGGTTATCTGGATTAATTACCATGCAAATCAGAGAAGCACACATTTTCGATTAAAACTGCTGCTCTGAGGCTGAAAGACTAAACTGATTATATCACCTGTTCAATCTTATTCTACGCACCACTCACTTTGGAAATTGAATAAACCACAGAAACACGTCTCAGCTATTACACACATTTTAAAATGCACTGATTAATCCTCTAATTCTGTTATTCTTGTCTTCTTGAAGATAAAACTGAGGCATCTCCATTTAACTACATCATCTTCTTCTAACTGATAAAGAGTGTTTTGATTTGACCAGTTGCCTGTATTGACCCAACATATTTTCTACTTTCTTTACTGTTTCATAGCAAAATGGGTGGTTTCAAAATCTCCCTTTACTTAGTCTTCCTTGTCCTATCGTCATGGTGTGTCACGGCTGATCAAATCAACACCACGTTTGACTTTTCTACACCGGACCCTAAAAACCAGTCAAGTCCTATCAGCACATCTATTAATGCTCCGGTTGAAACATCTCAAATAGTCGACGTCAACAACATAACCACAGGCACCGGGTGCTTGATTGACACCCAGATGGGCGTGATAGCGGTAGCCTCGGCGGGGGGGCTGATCCTCTGCCTGCTGGTTGCCACCCTGGTCTTGGCATGCGAGGTGTGCTACCTGCAGCGCCGCATGCACGCCCCACGCCCATCGCGCAGCAACATGGACCTGGTGAGTGGCTGGGGCACCGACCAACCCGAGGTGTCGGGGGGCATGGTGGGGCCCTGTGACGCCAGCGTCATGATGGAGGAGGTTAGGGCCGACAGACAGATGGACAGAGAGGAAGAAAGGGAGCAGGATTTTGACGAGGAGCTAGATGATAAGGCCGAAAGAAAAGCTATGGAGTCGAGGCCTGAAGAAGAAGTGCCCCTTCAGATGAAGAGTTCCACTTCCAGGGATTCCTGTCTAGACGCTCCCCAGGATTTAGAAAACATGCCCCTAATGGTGTGAGAATAAGAATGAGTAGAATTGGGTAGAACCTGGTTCCATTGAAATTTTGTCAGGTCCTAATATTGTCTCCTGAATTGTTTGCTAGCCGATTGTTAAGCATAAGAACCTGAGAAACTGCAGTCCCTGTTTTAGATGGCTTTGTTTCATAGGCACAAAAAAAGATAACAAAAAAATGCTAATTAGGAAAGTAAATTTGGATAGACATGTCAATTATAGTATAATTCAAAATCTAGCTATCATTTATTCAGACATTATGGCCAAAATACACAAAATACTTTGGTCAAGCTTGTTTTGTATTTTCACTGCTAAGTAAAAAAAAAAAATAAATAAATAAAAAGTCTGTGATCTTGACAGTTTTAACTGGTACACCACACCGTCAAGCAACAGTCAAAGAGCTTTTCTTCAGACCAACAACCTGTCTTTCAAATGTTGTTTCTGTTGTCTGACACCATTGCCTTGGTCAAGCCTTTATTAACCAAAATGTTGTAATGTTCTATTTTTTTATGTTCATATTGGAAGGAGGATTGACTTATTTCAACAAGAAAAAGCCTCTAAATTAAGTAATATTTGCATAGTGATAGAAGTATATTGCTTAATTAACAAAGCATCACAAGGTGCTAGGCCAGGGGATACACAGTTCTCTAAAGTTGTGATGGACATACAGGAAATGCAGTTTCTCAGCATGGACCAAAATTCTTACCTTCTGCTAATATTCCAAGAAGTACAGTATATGAATCGTCTATGCTGCTTTTGCAAAAACATGTCCAAACAGTGTCAGATTGCTTGCTTGGCAGAATAGACAAAATGTATTGGCCAGTCTTCACAAACATATACAGTAGATAAATATTTGAAAAGAACACGAAAGAAAGCAATATAAAAGGAGCAATATGTCCTCACCAGCCTGCAACAACGGAATAGAATAGAACCTCAGAAAAACAACCTTGTTGCAGCCAGATGATAGGCACTTAGAATTAGAATGAGAAGCGTGGTATTTAGACTGGGGTCCCCAAAGAACTAGAATGGGGATCCCCAAGATGGCTGACCCATATGTAACCAAGCAAGTTGTAAAGGGCAACTTCAACAATTCTGGTTTCTGCTTGAGTTGGCTTTCTTTCAGAGCCGCACAAATATCCCCGTGGGATTTCTAAATTGAACAGTCAGTCTACTCAATCTAATTCTCTAAAAAGGCTCTCTGTATAATTATTTTAAGATTTTTAAAGACTCCCCTGCAGCTCCCCCATTCTATGATCTAGTCTTTGTTATTCTTTTTTTACTTAAAAGCCTTCTCCTTATTAAACGTTTTACAAACAGTGAATGGCTCAGTTGTTTCAAATTCATGGCAGAAAACGATCACAGTTGTAGCGAATGATTAAAGAATCAATACAGGACACTGAATCGCTAAACAGACAGCAGAGGAATAAACAGTTCAGAAATAAGGGTTCACAAGATAAGAGCAAAACAAATCACATTGCTCCTCTTTTTAAAGCCTACGATAAGATAAGGCTCATCTGCCATAGCTTTGCCGGATAGTAGGGTCTTTGGTTTGGGTAGCCTGGAACCAAATTTAATGTCCCATAATAAATAAAAATTGTGCTCCTGAGGAAATGAAAGCCTGTCTATAAAACAATAGCCATGACTAAAAAATCAAGTGTCTTTTTACAAGAATAGAGCATGAGATCCATCTGCACCAAGCCCTTGGATATCAAATATATATATATATATATATATATAAACTGTGAACACTTCCAGAGCAAACAGGTATGTCTGCATAATCTGTACTCAGTAACAACATCGGTCAAGAGTGCCATAGAAATGATCAAACATAGAGTAAGTTCAAATGACTTGTAACTGTGCTTTTAAGGTTTGCACCTTATTAGTTAAGTTCCATCATAGCCATCAGTAACATGCACTTTAACATTTGGCTAATTGGTTATTACCTTTTATTTCCACTGTTCATTAGACTCAAATGCCGACGCAGGCTACGAACATTGTGCTGATAACACGGTCATTGTAGGTCTTAAAATTCAACGGCAGCGATCAACTTTAAAAAGCCTGTTTAGAGTGGCTAAACAACAGTCATTGATGCCATTGTGGCTTGGTTCAGGGAAAACATTAAAATGGCCACTAGCACTGAGCCTGAATCAATATCACTTACACATAACACTTTGTGATCTGATGATAAGATACAGCTAACTGGAGTTAACCAAGGTTGAATGTTAGACATCTTAATGACCCTTTAAGTCATAACACAAATGAATATATGGATCAAACCATAACCTGAAAGTCTTATTTAAACAAAACATAAGTTAATAAACAGGGAGCACCACAGACACCAAAGGGTAAACCAATCAATTGTTGGAGCCAGTAGACATACAAAAAATCTACAGAACGGGCATTATGAAAAGCTTATATATGAGCACTCATTTGGACAATGACATTTCAATGGAATTGCCAGAACTGCATTCACTGGGTTTCGTTTCTTAAAGGAAGTCTCAAAATAGAATGGAAGAAAATAGATTCGTGGTAAAATGGCCACAAGATGGCTGATAATAATAATAATAATAATAATAATGACTTGGACTTCTATAGCGCCTTTCATGATACCCAAGGTCGCTTCACAAGAGTGGGAGGAGGAAGGTAGAGGGCAGGGTAGGGGTTTTAGGGAGGATAGGCGAGAGAGAAGAGGTGTGTTTTGAGGTACTTTTGGAACTGTGGCAGAGAAGTGGCAGAACGGATATGAGGGGGCAGGGTGTTCCAGAGGGTCGGGGCAATTGCACAGAAAGCCCTATCGCCAAAGGTTCTGAGTCTGGCTGATGACTTTCACATGAAATAGTTTGCTGCTCCGATGTCATCAAACTTGAAAACCAATTAAATCAAATCAAATATAATGAAAAGGAAAATATTAACAGGCTATACAGTGGGGCCAAAAAGTATTTAGTCAGCCACTGATTGTGCAAGTTCTCCTACTTAGAAAGATGAGAGAGGTCTGTAATTTTCATCATAGGTACACTTCAACTATGAGAGACAAAAATGAGAAAAAAAATCCAGGAAATCACATTGTGGGATTTTTAAAGAATTTATTTGTAAATGATGGTGGAAAATAAGTATTTGGTCACCCACAAACAAGCAAGATTTCTGGCTCTCACAGACCTGTAACTTCTTTAAGAAGCTCTTCTGTCCTCCACGCGTTACCTGTATTAATGGAACCTGTTTGACCTCGTTATCTGTATAAAAGACACCTGTCCACAGCCTCAAACAGTCAGACTCCAAACTCAACCATGGCCAAGACCAAAGAGCTGTCGAAGGACACCAGGAAGAAAATTGTAGACCTGCACCAGGCTGGGAAGAGTGAATCTGCAATAGGCAAGCAGGTTGGTGTGAATAGATCAACTGTGGGAGCAATTGTAAGAAAATGGAAGACATACAAGACCATTGATAATCTCCTTCGATCTGGGGCCCCATGCAAGATCTCATTACGTGGGGTCAAAATGATCATGAGAACGATGAGCAAAAATCCCAGAACTACACGGAGGGACCTGATGAATGACCTGCAGAGAGCTGGGACCAAAGTAACAAAGGCTACCATCAGTAACACACTATGCCGAGAGGGACTCAAATCCTGCAGTGCCAGGCGTGTCCCCCTGCTTAAGCCAGTACATGTCCAGGCCCGTCTGAAGTTTGCCAGAGAGTATATGGATGATCCAGAAGAGGATTGGGAGAATATCATGTGGTCAGATGAAACCAAAATAGAACTTTTTGGTAAAAACTCAACTCGTTGTGTTTGGATGAAGAAGAATGCTGAGTTGCATCCCAAGAACACCATACCTACTGTGAAGCATGGGGGTGGAAACATCATGCTTTGGGGCTGTTTTACTGCAAAGGGGACAGGACGACTGATCCGTGTTAAGGGAAGAATGAATGGGGCCATGTATCGTGAGATTTTAAGCCAAAACCTCCTTCCATCAGTGAGAGCATTGAAGATGGAACGTGGCTGGGTCTTCCAGCATGACAATGATCCCAAACACACCGCTCGGGCAACGAAGGAGTGGCTCCGTAAAAAGCATTTCAAGGTCCTGGAGTGGCCTAGGCAGTCTCCAGACCTCAACCCCATAGAAAATTTGTGGAGGGAGTTGAAAGTCTGTGTTGCCTAGCGACAGCCCCAAAACATGACTGCTCTAGAGGAGATCTGCATGGAGGAATGGGCCAAAATACCAGCTAAAGTGTGTGCAAACCTGGTGAAGACTTACAGGAAACATTTGAGCTCTGTAATTGCCAACAAAGGTTATGTTACAAAGTATTGAGTTGAACTTTTGTTATTGACCAAATACTTATTTTCCACCATCATTTACAAATAAATTCTTTAAAAATCCTACAATGTGATTTCCTGGATTTTTTTTTCTCATTTTTGTCTCTCATAGTTGAAGTGTACCTATGATGAAAATTACAGACCTCTCTCATCTTTCTAAGTAGGAGAACTTGCACAATCAGTGGCTGACTAAATACTTTTTGGCCCCACTGTATGTATTAAAATGTGTTGGATAGAAAGCTCCTTGCATTTGGGCTGTACCACAAAAAACTGTCCACGACGTCATTAAAAACAACGACATCAACAACGTCTGCAAAGAAAGCAAGAGGAAATGAGAAATATGCCATTTTCATCATATCTTACTTTCAGAGCTGATACTTCCTGTATGCAAGAAAGGGAAGGGTGGGTTCCGTATAGAATGCCAACTCCTTCCTGGACTTCGCGTTAACAAGATAACAGCTGTCTTACTGAGATGATCCTCTACACATTAATGCAGATTTGAAAAATCATTGTTTCAATGTCTGTACTCACCACAGGGGTTTACAGCCTCTGGTAAGTACTTTTTACACTATTATTTTAATTTGACATCAGATATGTTGAATGCAAGAAGTAGGCTGGTTTAAGGAACTTGGTTTCAGAATAATACAATCAAAATGTGGTCTAGGGCTAGAAAGGTTAATACAGAATATAATGTAGTTTGTGGCCTCTTTGTTTCATGGGGTACATGAAAGAGAAATGCTTAACCACCAACATTTGCAAATCCACCTTTAGGGAACTCTGTTCCACAGTGTGACATCCATTATCTATTCTATCCTACTCCCAAAAACCAAGGCATAAGATATGGCAGGAGAAACTCCAATGCGTTATTACATATCAAAAAGAGATATCAAATATAACCTTATACTAGAAACAATTGTTTGTCATTTCCTACTCTGAGGATATGATGCAAAAAACAGGTATTGCACAATTTTGTCATTTCTTGTGAAACAGCCTTTAAATACATCTTTATGCTTGCAAAATCCCTACCATGTATCACTGACATAAATAGATGTTCTTCTTTACAGCTAGGCACAACAAAACAGATCTTAAAAGCAGGAGAAAACTACAATGGCTGGAGTCTACGTGGTGTGTGCTGTGTTAGTGTGCATGCTGCTGCCTCTTATAAGGAGTGATGATGTGACCACTAACCAGAACCACCGCCTCACAGACCTGAGAGCTGGTGCATCAACAGATGTGGTGACTGAATCCATAAACTATAACAGTGTAACATCTCAACAAATGCCTTTGCAGCCCGCCCCTGCTGTGTCCCAGGTTCAAGGCCTCTTGCCAACAGGGAATACTGGTAAATTCTCAAATCATTCTTTTCCGACAAACTTTGGTTTAAGGACTGAAAAAACAACAGGCGCGCCTGTGGGAATGTTGTCTGCTGTGACTAGCATGGCATCAGTGGATCACAGCTCCTCTTTTGGAGTTAAAGGACTCAGTCCTACAAAAGCAAAGACTAACCAAAGTAGTCCAAAGCATTTGAATAGCTCCGATTCTACCCTCGAAATCCAAACTGGAAAACCTCCCACCTTTCATGTAATGTCTCATTCCGAAGCATCTACAAACAAAGCACAGACCAAAACAAATGTCCAATTTGGACCAACTGAACCATCTTCAAATTTGAATCCAACTACGGCAGACATTCACCAACCTACACTGTCCCGGAACCACTCCCAAACCACAGCTGCAGAGAAATTCTCAACCCTTCAACAGTCCATAAATGATAGTCCAACACCGGAAATTACTTTAACTGCCCACCCAACTTCTGCAACCTCCATTACAACCCAGGACAGCTCGATAGAGGCTGTTAACACAGACACCACAATAGCAGGGGTCACTTCAAGCATTGGTCAGAGAGGTCATAGTTCACCCATGGTAAGCAGCATGAAGACTGTCCCCTCAGGACTCACTTTAACAATTAAAGCAATTGGCAAACCAAAAGCCCCCATAAGACCACCAAGCCACAACAGGAATGATAATTCCGGCATTGTGGTGGCCGTGTTAATAGGCGGAGCGCTGTTGCTGATGATGGTTAGCTTCGGCGTAATCTTACTGAGGAAGCGGCGGCAACAGAGCCGCCAGCTGGAGAACACTGCCTGGGCCGGGCCCTCGCCGTTTCTCGACAGCGGGGTTGGCCAAGGAGGTCAGCTGGAAATGAGGGCGTCCAATCGGATCTCCCTCTCTGGCTTTCTGCCTCAGAGGCTCTCTAAGAGGATGTCTCTTCTCCAGGAGGTGGATGAGACCAAAGACCTGACAGCAGGTATTACGTTCGGCAGAGAGAAAGACGAAGAGGTAACAACAGAAAATGGGATCGCTTTAGTGGACAAGCGAAAGACAAAGGCACAAGAAATCAACCCGGACACCCTCGGACCAGAAGGAACAAAGCTCCAACCTCCCACCACTGATCCAGAGCCTGTTATTGTGATTTCACAGTTTAACTCAGACAACCCCCTTCCACCACCTGATCCAGTAGACTTCACCTCCGTTGAGCTGGACCCAACCCAAGGCCAAGACAGCTGTTCATTTCCACCTAATGCAGCAAACATGGTCCCTCCACCTTATTGGGACACTGATCCAGGCCAGCCTTTAGAACAAGACCCCACCCCCTCCACTGTTCCTGACGCTATAAACATTCTATCTGCAAATCCTTCAGTGCCTACAGCAGATCTCATGATTCCCCCTGCCCCACCCTTACCAGGCTCCATGCAGGGACACTAACCTGGATTTAAACCCAGTGATAACCACTGGCACCATGCACACATCTCTGATGCTATCACTGCCTCTTTTTTATGTGTTACATCTGTTACAACCTATTGTCTTACAATTACTTAGGGGATGAAATGCAAAGCAAAGATGTTAACGTGAGCTGTACATATGCAACTATATTGTGCGCAATAATTACGTGCCCGCTTAATCTGTCTTTTGTCTTTTAAATTACATGGTACCATTATAACCAATAGCAAGTCTACAGTGCATTTTCTTAAATAGGACATTCTTTTGTAACTCTAAAAAGATGAACGTGCAGTACAACAAATAAAAACAAAACGTTGAAAAATCTGAATTCGAATAGGCTGTTGAAGCAAAAGCCATTTTAATATATGGAACAGTCCACAGAAAATGTGTGCCTTACGCATTTCAATGGATATACGACAACAACGGTTAAAGATAAGCAACATGCCAATTTTCAATAGGCTATAAGCAACTTTTCCCCCCTCACAGATATCGTATGTGTTGCTGTTCCTTTAACTACGTTTGGGAAGAAGCACCACGGAACAGCTGGATGTCATCCTCGATGGCCAAAGAGGCCGTATGGCTGTAAAAACATGAACAAGTGAGCTTGTTCTCAAGCTCCTGACTTTGCATATGCAAATTCCCCACACACAATTTCAGTCAGGCCACCAAAACATTTGTTTCTTGACATTTAGAAAGCTTGTGCTTTCCAGTGGGTCGGGAAAGGGAGATATAGAGATTGTTTAAATCAAAATAAAAAATGTATGGAAAGCAGGAGCGTGGTCTTATTGGCAAGTTGGTAGCAAAAAATATAAGGTTTGAGATGAATGGTCGCTGGGTCCGCCAACAGAAAATGTATGAGTTATTGTTAAAGACTGTGTTGTGACAGTTGCAGTCAGCCAGAGGCTGCCCCGCTAATCCAAGTAAAGCTAACAGTGGAGATTAGATGGGCCATACAGTTTGCAGCTACCTACAGAAGGAAGAGTCACACTGACAAACAGTTGGTGCCCTGTGGCAAGCTTCTCCCAGACTGTTTTGGAGCAAACCTTTACTCTTTACTTTAATAGTTTATGTTGCTACAGGGTAGTCAGCAAAAAAAAAAAAACATCTTCTTTTGCAGACAAGCACAATTACTTTATATACTAAACGTCTGCTGTAACCAGCCCTTTCTAAATATCTAGGACTAATCAAATATTCACAGGAAGAAAGGCTATGGGTCTTTTTGCTAATTGCTGGCAGGACCATAGAGTTGCAATCAAAATTATTCAAAATGTACAAACTTTCCGCTGCTTCCAAAAAAAAATATCAAACAAGAACAATTTAAATAGCTCAACACAACTAATATAACAAGTGGTTTCTACAAATTCAACACAAAATGCCACTTTTAATGACTACTGCCTTCTCATAATTATTCAACCCCTTCATGACAAACGTCTTCAGTACTTAGTAGAGCACCCTTTTGCTGTTATGACCTGCTGCAAACGTGATGCATCGCCAGACACCAGCTTCTGGCAGCGTTCCTGAGGAATCTCAGCCCATTCCTCATGGGCAATGGCCTCCAGTTCATTAATATTCTTGGGTTTACGTGCTGCAACCACCTTCTTCAAATCCCACCAAATATTTTCCATGGGGTTCAAGTCAGGCGACTGTGACGGCCACTGCAGAATCTTCCAGGACTTATTCTGAAACCAAGCCTTGGTGGACTTTGACGTATACTTGGGATCATTGTCCTGTTGAAAGGTCCAATGCCAAGCTTTAGCTTCCTTACAGAAGGCATGATGTTTTCTCCTAGGATTTCCTGATACTTGATTGAATCCATCTTGCTCTCCACATGCTGCAGGTTTCCAGGGTCAGAGGAAGCAAGGCAGCCCCAGAGCATCACCGAGCTGCCACCGTGCTTCACTGTAGGCAGGGTGTTCTTTTCAGCGTATGCATCATTTTTTTCCTCCAGACAAACCGCTGATCCATAGGGCAGGGTTTTTTGGACCATTCTCTTGACTTAGCCAAATTTCTAACATTTAATCAAACATCACAGTCAACAAAGCCCTAGCCAGTCCAGGTATTTGATTTGTTTTATCTCAAGCACACCTGATGCAACTAGTGAAGCCCTTGAGACAACATCTGATTTGCAAATGTGTGCTCTTATGAGGGATTCTATTCAGGGGGTTGAATAATTCTGAGACTGCAGTAGTCATTAACAGTGGCATTTTGTGTTGAATTTGGGGAAACCACTTGTTATATTAGTTGTGTTGAGCTATTTAAATTGTTGTTGTTTGATTGTGTATTTGCAAACAGCTGAAAGTTAGTAGATTTTGCTAATAAACCTAATTTGCAATGGGGGTTGAATAATTTTGATTGCAACTGTACTTCACTCTGTTGGGTGGTGATAGAGGAGAGCGTCTCCCTCCAGCCACAAGGCCACCTATTTTTCTCCCTATCAAAAAATGTCAAGCAGAAAGATACAGCCATCATAAATTCCAAGAGTTGCTGCACCCCCCCTCTCTCTCTCTCTCTCTCTCTCTCTCTCTCTCTCTCTCTCTCTCTCTCTCTCTCTCTCTCTCTCTCTCTCTCTCTCTCTCTCTCTCTCTCTCTCTCTCTCTCTCTCTCTCTCTCTCTCTCTCTCTCTCTCTCTCTCTCTCTCTCTCTCTCTCTCTCTCTCTCTCTCTCTCTCTCTCTCTCTCTCTCTCTCTCTCTCTCTCTCTCTCTCTCTCTCTCTCTCTCTCTCTCTCTCTCTCTCTCTCTCTCTCTCTCTCTCTCTCTCTCTGCTCCTTTTCTTAGAACCCTCTATAGAGCTGATGTACTAAGCATCAACCAAAGGGAAACTACCACAACAGCAAAATGACTACAGTTTCTAGTAAAAGAGATTATGGTAAAGGAGAGATACTGCTGCAGGCAGGAATTAACTAAAGGGAGGGGGTTGTGTGGTGCATGAGTCAGAAAGAAAGAAAACATATTTCAGACTTATTTTGGTTCAGTTTAACTGATTGAAATTCCAAGTTGAATGTGGAGCCAGAAACGTAATATTACAGTAGTTAGTAAAATGGAAGCAACTTATACACCGCCTAACGGAAGCGACTAGTGTGTAGTAATTGCCTGAAACATAATTTATCTGTGGCTTATGACACTAGTGTCTATATATCCTGCTGATCTGTAGCAAAGGTGTGAAGCAAGCTAGTTTCCTCTTGCAATGGCTTGTAGTTAGAGCAGAAGTACTTGCTTTTACAAATTACATTTGTTCATTTACTGCAGAATTACAAAAGAGGTGAAGAAAAATCTTCAATCATTTAAAGAAATAGTTCGAATTTGACATCAAATGTATACAACCTTAATTAGCTACGAAAACTAAATAGCTTATTGGTTTACTGTGGCGAAAATAACAAGCTGATTGGTGTTGCTATGCAGAGTTTCCCTTAGGGCTGTTGCTATGGTAGTTTTGCTGGGGGACATAGCATTTCAAAAGATTTGCCTGGACCGCAGACATGACTGTAGAAGACAATATTCCGCTAATGTTTGGATATAACTTAAAACAATTGTTTTGCTTTAGGAACAAGATCCAACCTTTTTTCTATCTGCTTGTTGGTGTCCCAATAACTTTCCTTGGAGTGTGTTTGGGTTTGAGTTTGCCTTTATGCTTTACTGCACCGAACTATTTTATTCTACATATAGTCTTTTTTCATTTAGAAGTAGGTCTATGTTTTAAAAGTAAAACACCACTGACATTTAACGCAAAGCACCTGCCATAGGGTACAAAACAAAAACAATCATAAAAGCGTTTTAAATATCATAGGGTACATTTATATTACCCTGTGACTGGACCTCCAGAAATCTGGCAGCTTCTTCTGAGCACTGCTAAAAAGGTCGGCCCTGGGGGTGACAACGTCTACTGAATGCTAAGGTGACTCTAGTCTGAGTCATGTTGCTCTGGGCTCAGTGTGTGTGTGTTTGTGTGTGTGTGTGTGTGTGTGTGTGTGTGTGTGTGTGCGTGTGTGTGTGTGTGTGAGAGAAAGAGTGGGTCTTTTTCTGAGTGTTGGTATAAGTTCTGCATCCTATAAGCTTTGAGCCAGAACAATGTCACCCTGCTTGCTGGAAATAGCAGCAAAATCATTGTATACTGTGTGTGTGTGTGTGTGTGTGTGTGTGTGTGTAGGGCAGCAGCAGTAGCTGGTCTTTGTGTGTGCGTGCGTGCACATGTGAAGGGGGAATAGGGACAAATGCAAGAGTTAGTCAATATAATTTTCAGCGAATTAACAATTCAATATGGTTAAGTGCTGAGGATTTAAGCACAGAGAGAGAGAGAGAGAGAGAGAGAGAGAGAGAGAGAGAGAGAGAGAGAGAGAATGCCAAAGAAAGAAGGAGAAAGGCAGGCGTAAGAGACAGATAGCTAAAGAGATATTGAGTGAGAGGTAGGAAGAGAGAAAAAAAAAAGGCAAGAGGCAAAACGCTAAACAGAGAGGAGACAGACTGCTAGAGAGAGAGAAAGAAAGAGCGCAATTGCTTTGGTCGAACACTCGGATCCCGATTATAAAATGATAGGAGTCAGCAGAACACCGCCCACTGCCCCCCACCCCCCCCCCCCCCCCCATAATTTTCAGCAGTAAAGTGGGCTACTGCAACACTCTCGCCTCCATCTCTTCATTCTTCTTCTCTCTATCCGTCCAATACGTTTACTCCTCTTTCCATCCCTCCTACTCCTTCTCCTCCTTCTTACTCTATTCCACTGATCTCCCTCTCTCCCTCCGTCCTTTCTGCCCTCCCTCTCTCTCTCTCTCTCTCTCTCTCTCTCTCTCTCTCTCTCTCTCTCTCTCTCTCTCTCTCTCTCTCTCTCTCTCTCTCTCTCTCTCTCTCACACCTCACCCCTCTCACTCTCTCACTGCTGTTAGAGACCCTCTCCTCTTTGCAGTGAGCAGCGGGCTGCAGAGGTGGAGAAGCGCCCTGCTCCTCGCCCCATCTGGAGGACCACCATTATCACTAGCACCAGCACTATTTACATTGCAGAGAAACACAGCTGTAACGTGGCTAGGGGACCAGCAGCACCTAACTATTGCCAACAGCCTGACAGAAACACTAACTCGAACCTAGTTGAAGAGAGGGAAGCAAAGGAGAACAGGAGAGAAGGAATACAATCTCCCAAGAAAAAGTAGGGAGAACAATTAGAAGCAGAAAGAGCCACAGATATTTTTTAATACCCAAATGAGAACACAAACGTAAAACAAACCAAAAGTCACTAGAAATAGGTCAATGCCAAGAGGATTTTCTGCCGCTCAGGAAATTAAGAGGGAAAAAGAAGGAAAAAAGCTGAAAGGGAGAACAAGAGATGACCGACTAAAACAAGGAGGTGAGTTAACGCAAGAGCATGGAAAGAAAACATTTTCAAGATTGGTAGGTAAACACATGCATACAGGCACTCGTACAGGGCATGATGTATTTGACAGTAGAATCCATTCGGTCAGCAGTAGGCTGCAGAACAGTGATTTGTGTGTGTCCAGTAATGAACTGACCGTTTGCTGTGCTACTGCTAATATTCCATTATGTATGAAACAAATTGTTATGGATTCATTGAAAGCAGTGAGTCTGCAGTGTTAAGAGAACACATGGGACAGAGAAATTAGATCTTTATGGGCCGGACAAAAAGTATGTGATAGCCTTTGAATTAGTCTTTGTTGAATAGTGTTACAGCCAGGTTAGTCTAGTTTCGTTAATGTGTGCTGTGACCCCCAGGAACTTTCTAGAAAACAGACACGCTATGAAACTGCAATACATAAAGTGGCAAAATACATAGACACAGACAAACACATTTAAGACCACATAACATTCCTGACAGGGCACCTAGGGACAGTGTGTTGTGTGTGTCTGTGAAAGAGAGCGAGAGAGAACCTGAGTTAGAACTGTGTGGTGTGTATCCTGCTAAATGTATGCTGCCTGCTCACTGCAGTATTTCCTAGCCACAAAGCTAGCAAGCGAGCCTGCTGGCAGAGCTTCAAGCTGGCCGCTCCACAGAGAGCATGACTGGGCCCGTTGATATCAGCACCAGGGCTGACTGGCAAAAAAGCCATTCTGGAGGCAGTGGACAGCTCCGGCACTCAGCCTAGAATACATTAACACTGTCTCAGAGCAGACACAGGAGCCAAGCTTGGTATAGAACAGGGCTAAAACGGAACGCCGTTTGTATATGTGCTACCTGATTGAATGGCGTACGGCCTGGTGTATTCAAAAACTAAATCAAAGAGCCTGTGTTTTTGTCCCGAGTCCATGAGTGAGTCAACTCTCTGGTGTCTATGCATAAGTGGCCATTCAGTGGCAGGATTTCCAAACGACCCAAATCTACCTTGAATTACAATCCACGGGGATGACATTGTCAGATCTCTGTCAGCAGGCTTTTACATTAGCTTTATATTTTTAAGGCATTTGCCAATCTGACTAGCAAATCTAAAACTGAATGGTGGGTCATGTCAAACCTACAGGACTGTGAAAGTTAAATAAAAGTGTCTTTTAAAAGCAGAACTTAGCCATAGGTCCAACTTCCTTTCGTTATTTCCCAGTGCTGTCGCCATGCTCTCCCACTGTGCTAGCGTGCTGGCTGGCCTCCTGCTGTTCCTGTGTTGGTCACTTGTGGGGTCCATCTGCCCCTCCGTGTGTTCCTGCAGTCGGGGCCACCGCGTGGTGGACTGCTCCTCGCGAAGCCTACGCCGACTGCCCCCTGGACTACAGCACAACATCCGCTCCCTTAACCTCTCCTACAACAGGTAAACTGCAGCACACACCCAACTAATCTGACTGCAGAAGGTTGCACATATTTTTGTGAAGTATTAATCCCACTGAAAATGGCTTGACGGACAATAACAACAATAAGCTAGAAATGTAAATGTGTTTATAATATACAGAATTGTATTCACTGGTTAAACGGAACGATGAGGGAAAAATTTTGAACACTAACCAAAAAAGAATTATTAAACAGAACGTTTATCCCTCCAGTTTACAGGGGGTGGGCAGTCAGTTGAGCCACTACGGCCACCTGAGAACCCTGGACCTCTCCTACAACCATCTGGACCGCCTACCCTCGGCCCTGCCCAGGGCACTCTGGGAGCTCCACGCCGCCGGGAACCAGCTGCGCTCTCTGGACAAGAACGACACGGCCTACCACTGGAACTTGCAGGTCCTGGACCTGTCAGCCAACGAGCTGGAGCGGGTGGTCTTCATCAACAACACCCTGCCCAGTCTCCACACGCTCAACTTGAGCCACAACAGGTTTTGGACGGTGCCCACCAACATGCCTCATAATGTGGAGATCGTCGACGTGTCCCATAACTACCTGGTTCAGATCTTGTCAGGCTCGTTAGACCGACTGCACAGGCTAGCTCGCTTCTACCTGCATGCCAACCGCTTTTCATGGGTGCCGGAGGGCGTCTTTGACCTGCTGACTGGGTTGGAGGTGATGACACTAGGGGATAACCCCTGGGCTTGTGAGGAAGAGGAAAATATTACAAGGCTTCTTCAATGGGCTGAAAAGAGTCACGCTCTTATCTTAGGCTGCCCCTGCTACACAAGGCCGACCTGCGGACAGGCCCATGTGGCAACTCCAGGGGGAGAATGGCACTATGCCTCATACACAGAGCAACCTCTTGGAGCTGATGCACGCGAGCTAGAGCATGATGGCCCCCCTATAAGGGCAGCAGTGGTCACCTCTGGATACTTGGCCAAGTCGGCGCTGCTTGAGCCAGGTACGTATGAAGATGAGGAGGACCAAAGGCTGTTGGCATGGACTGCCACATCCTCTAACGAGCAGTCCACTTACACAAGCACAACAACACGCCCACGTTCTACTGCCAAGAGGCCCAAAAATGGAAAAGCAAGGAGCAAAGGACACAGACTTACTGCCCAAAACCCACAATTTGTCACTTTGAATGTTTTACTTACAGTGGCCGCCTTGACAGCTCAACTGGACTTTTTCCACTAGGAGGAAACGCAACTTCTGAATATTGAATGTACGACTAAGAATGACAGACGAGAAGTTGCTCATCTGTGATTTTGAATTTTTCGCATTAAGAAATTGTTCTGACTGTTACTGCCTAAAATTAATATCATTATACATATTCTCTTATCTCAAAGACAGAGTAAAAAATGGTCGACATTATCTTTCAATCTTGTATACAAATATCTAGACGAATGTCCTGTGTTACCATAAATGACTGAAATACACTAAGAATCATTCAAAAACCCACAAGAATGCTCAACTTTCAGTATGCTTGTCCATTGAGAGATGCTTCCGTTTGTTTTTGTATCTATGAGATAAAATACAAAAGAAAACATAGGGAATGGATATAGGTTTGATTTTGGAAACTTATAGGTGACTTGTATTGATCAAAAAACTTTTAACTCTTTGTAGATGGATACTATTTAGGCTAAATAAATAGTTGACAATTTTCTGCTTGTATGTCAAATAAACAACCAACTTGTCAACAAGCCAATTCTGCAGGCAAAAAAATTATAAAAAAACACATGCATCTCCTCTTGTTCTGAAGGAAACTAGATGACACTGAACTAGCCTTTAAAGGCTGTCTGTCAGGCTGGTGCGTTATTTACATTGCGAGGCTGTGATGTGCTGGTTAAGAGGGCTGTCGAACAAGCTGAAGAAAAACTGAGATATCACAATTACTTAAGTATTCACACACTAATCAGTACTTTGTTGAGGCAACTTTTGAAGCAATTACAGCCTAAGTCTTCCTGGGTATAACGCTACATGCTGGCACGCCTGTACTTGAGGAATTTATCCCACTTTTCTCAGCAGATCCTTTCAGGCTCTGTCAGGTTGGATGGGGAGCATCGATGCACAGCTATTTTCACGTCTCTCCAGAGATGTTTGACCGAGTTCAGGTTTGGGCACTGGCTGGGCCACTCAAGAACATCATCAAGGATCTCTCTGTACTTTGCTCCGTTCATCTTTTCCTTGATCCTGACTAGTCCCCCAGTTCTTGCAGCTGAAAAACATCAACCAACAACATGACGCCGACACCATGCTTCACCGTAAGGATGGTATTGACCAGATAATAAGAGGTGCCTGGTTTCCTCCAGACATGGTGCTTGGCATTCAGGCCAAAGAAGAGCAGCTTCAGTCTGGCCACTCTACCATGAAGGCTGGATTGGAGGAGGGCTTCAGAGATGGATGTACTTCTGAAAGGTTCTCCGATCTCCTGGGAAGAGTCCTGGAGGTTACAAACTTCTTCCATTTAGGAATGATAGAGGCCACTGTATTCTTCGGGACCTTCAAAGCTGCAAAACAGTTTGGTAACCTTCCCCAGTTCTGAGCCTCGACACAATCCTGTCTTGGAGGTCGGACGCTGTCAACTGCGGGACCTTAGATAAAAAGGTGTGTGTCTTTCCAAATCATGTCCAATCATTTGAATTTACCTCAGGGGGACTTCAATTAAGTTTAAGAAACATCTCAAGAATGATCAATGGATGCAACTGAGCTCAACTTTGAGTGTCCTCCTGAATACTTATGGAAATGTGATGAGTCTGGATTTTTTTTCCATTTCCATCATTATGGTGCACTCATGTCCACTGTTCTTGGGATGAAGAAAATTGGCATAGCAAAACCCATCACATTTTAAAAATGGAAGCATTAACCTACACATAGACAAGGCAGGTCCCCTTGTGAGCTTACATTTTTTAACAAAGTTCAAATAAAAACAATATAACCAAATGAGACTGACCATTCAGTCATTCATTCATTTCTGTGTAACACCACTCATCATCAGGGGAGGTACTAACCAAGGCCCATTTTTGGAGACCCTCCCTTTAGTCTGTGGCTATGCTGTAAAGTTATTCAAATTACAGCAGGTAAAGAGATTGCTGTCACTGTTGAGGTGAGCGGAATTCATGAAGGCACTTTAGAACACACATTTCCTGCACTAAATAACAGGTGAGTAGCATTCATTATTCAAAGCTCATCGGCTAAATAAAAAAACTGTGGAAAAATGTATGAAAAGGTTTCTAATCTATTTTCACATTCAAATTAAAATCCAAATTTCAATAGCTCTGACTACAGGTAATTTCCTTTCTTGGGGGTAGGAAAAAGAACCATATATAGATAACTCTGAACAAATCTAAACATGCACAGAGATTAAGATTATAGTCCATAGAATGGATTACTATGCTAATAGTCTGCCTATGAAATTTAAAAAAGGAGTTTTAAACTTCTGGCAAACTTCATGCGTTTTGTTTTCTTTGTGTCATTTTCTCTTAGAAAAGGCAGATCAATCACAATGACTCCTAAACGTAAAGTTCTTCTGACGGCAATGATGTTCTTAGTCTTGGTAATGACTCCAACTCTGGTGTTGGCGAACAAAAACTCAAGCGCCACATACAACAGAATCACCACCACAAGTTCTGCCTACTCTATTCAACACACGAGTGGGCTGTGGCTGCAGGATCTCGTGATGTTGTTTTTCTTCTGGATTCTGGCTTAAGACCTCAGCACAGCACAGGTGGTATACATGATGCAAACCTGCCGTAACTTGCTGGGCACTTTGCCTCTATTTTGTTAAAGATGACTACATTTATTGTTATAACTAAACTCCTGCTCATCGATATACTGGCATTTTAATTTGTCCTCCTTCTTTTCTTGATGGACTCTCTCCACTTGATATGAAAGTCCCGCTGACATTCAATACAATTGTAACATATGCTCATTGAAAAAATAGCTATGTAAATGTGCAGATGCTATTTGTTGTTGTGTATGTGGACTGAAAAAGCGGAGCACCTCTGTCTAGCATTAGTCATTTATCAGCGTTTCTTAAATTCAATAAACTATTTAAAACTATAAAAGGAATTTGTTCACAAATTATTGTACACTTAAATGAACAGATAACTACAGTTTAAAATAAATACAGTAAGAAATAAACATAAAAAACGATATTTCATGTACCAGGACCATCATAGCTTAAAATTATTTAATGCTAAGTAGATATACCTGCGAGCTACGTAGTAGAAGACAGGGTTGCCGGTTTTGGAGGTGCCAGCCTGGTAGAAGATGTTCAGGGTCTTCAGAGCTTTAAACTCTTCCTTCTCATGGACCTGGTGCCTACAAGGTACAGGTATAAGGTTAGTAAAAAACAGCTCAGTTATTGACACTGGTTTAGTTTAAATGTTTGGGCCTCACATGGAACAATTGAAAATACAACACAATTATCAACTAGTATATTTTAATCAATATTGTTCATCTTTATAATTTCATCCTTGTGAGTTGACAAGAGCCTGAACCTTACACTACAATGTGGCTAACAGAAATCAATTATAAATTAACAGAGGGAGTTCCATAAATGACAATGTTTTAGCTGTCCACTCGATTGACTCTCGACTGAATTTTACTCTTCAGCTTGGGAGTTAACAGTGGACAAGACCATTGTAGGCTTTTTTAAGGCTACGTTCGAGCGTCATAGTTTACCTGGTCATGAACTCTTCAAACTTGGAGCTGGTGAGGTTGAGGCTGGACCAGTGCGTGTCGGCCACAGGCTTGTGTTCTGGGGGCCCTAGGTAGGCCAGGAGAGTGGCCATCTTGTCAAAAGGTCGCCTCCCCACAGCCTTATGGTCCCTAAGAGCAGGACCATGGAAGAAGAGTGAACATCAATTAAATAAATAAATAACATGACATAAAAAAACAAAAGCAGACAACAGAAGAGAACACATAAGAGGACAAAAAGTCATGTTGTCTTTATTGAATAGGTCCTTTGTTTAAAGTAATTAATCTCTTCCTGTATATCTCTCTCTCTAAAAAAAAAAACGTGTATGTTCCTGTAAGTTTGTTTGTTTGTGTGTGTGTGTGTGTGTGTGTGTGTGTGTGTGTGTGTGTGTGTGTGTGTGTGTGTGTGTGTGTGTGTGTGTCCATGTTGTGTATATCCTTTCTATGCGTGCATATCGGTATCCGCTGACCTATTGGAGGAGAGGTACTGTCCGATCCTCTCCTGGTTGTTCCACAGCAGCCTGTGCAGAGCCAAGACGTTGCCGTCGCTGATGAATGATAGACTGTGGTTCACAGAGTCACTAGGAGGGGAATCTGATGCTATATCAAAGAAAAACCTGCAGGACCACAGAGAAGACATCTTGTAGACAAGTCAACAAGATTGCGAGGTCAGCGCTAGTTAGCTGGCTAACCCACAAGTCAAGTCAGTAAGGTGTTTAATTCTCTATTTAATCTCAACAGCTACGTTAACGTTCAGAGGTGACCTGGGAAGCTGTCTATGTATAATTCAATAAAAAGCATGGATTCATGTTCCTAGTTTTTACATTGAAATTACTTTCAAGCTATGAATATACAATTTTAATGGATATTTGGAATTTGGGGGATCTATCCAATTGTTTCATATTGTAGCATATTAAGAAGAGGGGCCCTTAACACTGACACCAACCATCCTCACTATGGTGTCCATTCACAAACCACACAGTTATGTGGACTACTTTACCGTCTGGCTGCATCAAAGTTGCTCTTTACATAGTCGTTAAAAGGCCTCATGTGTTCTTCTTTGGTGAACAAGACATGATTGGCGATGCTCTGCAGGATCTGAGGGAGGGGAAGAGACAGCTTGGATCACCTCATTGGCTATTGTGATCTTGATCACGTGGTTGACAGGTAAACTTATCAATCAGTTCATCGATTATCCACAGATGAAAGAGTTCAAGACACAATGTAGTTAGAGAAACTAAGGATAAAGAAAAGCTAACTAAAAACAATTGTCCCATTTAGATTGTAGGGCAAAGCAGAGCTAGTGAGTGCTTTGACATTCATCGGCCCTTCCTGCTGACTTCAGAGGCTTGTTATTTATCATAACAAGGGGTGTTTTGTTTAATAGACCAAAATTACTATCTATTCTGTAAGATTGGTCCCTGTTCGGCCCATGGATGAAGGCCAGGCTAGCCTACAGGGTATTAGCAATAGTGGCCTGGCGCGTGCTGTACAGCAAACATTTTCTAGAAATGTTTGTATCCTAAGCCTGTGGGGTCAATTTCCCAGGTTGTGTGGTTTTCCTATAGCATACCTTGGACATGAGCTTGAGGCCTCGCTCTATCCTGGGGAGCGGCTTCTTTTCCAGGATGCCAGCCTCGTAGGGCGATACAATGGCTGGGTTGATGAAGCGGAGGAACATGGCACTGCCCACCGCCCCAATGCTGTTCTGGGGGAAACGCTGGGTCACCACCTGGAAACGATTTGGTGGGAGGAAGAAAGAAAGAGAGAAGGGGGAAAAAGGTGGGTATAAACGGAAGCAAAGAAGGAGAGAAAAATAAAGAGGTAGTGGGAGGCAGAGGTAAAATAAAATTTAAAGATTGAGATAATCAAGACAATAAAGAACACAAACAAAGAAAAACAAAAACAAAAATGTAAATAAACAAATAATTAAAAGAGAGAAAGAAGATAGAGGGAATGTGAGGGTTTCAAATACATTCAGACTGCAATGACGGCCAGAGGAAAAAAGAGTGAGAGAGACACAGAATAAAAATACACCATCTGAAAGATAGAAGAGAGGCAGTTAGAAAGAGACACCACGAGGGAACAAAGAGAATTTAAGCAAGTTTAGAGCGTAAGAAAGAATGCCCGATCTATCTAGAGAAAAACAGTAGTTAGCTCATCTGTAGACAAGACAACAATACTGGACAAGGTAGCAGCAGTGAACATGAGGCAGATATGGACAGAGCGTTTACAAACAGCAATGCGTTTGGATGTTGAGGCAGTGAACCAGCTGTTGGACTTGGTTGTCATCTGATTAAAGCATCCACATACAATAAATACACTATACCCTGGAACAGACACAGTATCAACACGCATGTCGGTACACACACACATACATCCACACACAAGCTGGGCATGTTCACCCCACAGGGCATCTTTTATATTGGTCAACACATTTCTATATTTTGGCAGCAACGAGCAGATTGATGAGGACCACTGATTAAGCAAAGCAGAAAAATATTCTCGGTTTATTTAAATTAGAAAAAAAAGCAAAGAGAAACGCATGATCTTCTAGGCTAATCCCAATCCCAAATCCTAGCATGACCTTGCATTGAATCCAGCAACAGACATGATGTGACCTATATGATCCAGAATCCTTCTCCAGGCTGCCGTTAACTGGGTTAAACTCTAATATACACTAAAAGGCCTGGAAAGGGCCAGGGCCAAATGAACAAGCCAGCCACATGGTTTAGGATGAAATAGGTTTGTGGTTGCAAACTGCTCTAGAGGAAACAATGTGAGGGAGTTACAATCATTTTGCAATATCAACTCTAAATTGATTGAAACACTTGCACACCCCTTACTAGCACTGCTTACTGTTCAAAACAGAAAATGCATGTTCTCCTTTCAAGACTCTTTCCAAGGTTGCGTATGTATTTAAAGAGCAATAAAGCACTCAGCCAACCCAGCTCCCAAAGCATCATCACCAAGCTGTTTTCTTCTGACCCCTCGAGTCTATCAAAAACGACCTTCCCATTCGAATCCCAAGCCATGGCTTAAGCTCTGCACATCAATAATGCCAGCGGTCAATTTATCAGGACATTTAACCAAATTTCAAGTCTCGCATTTAAAGTGCTGGTATGACCCAAATTGAAGGGTAGGCGATGGTGGATAAATAGCCTTTTTGTTTTTTTAAGGAAGCAATAATTAGTGTGACCTGTTGGTCACTTCAACGTTGATGAAAAGGTTCTGAGAAAATGAGTCATGGTTACCAAACTGCCGAATTCCCTGAGATTGCCACCTGATTCTTCCCATTGTTAATTGCAAAATAAAGCAAATTTGACAGTATTAGTCAAATGGAAGAAAAAAAAGTTGGGCACAGACTTGATGTGTGGGAAAGGTATCCAGAAAAATATGGTATTAAACCTTTAAAAACAATAGAGATTATCACAATGTAAAGAAAGGTGTCCCAAGAAAGAAAATGGTGGCTGAGGGAAAGAGATTATCTAGACTTACGGCTTTTTTGTTGTCCTTTTTTTCTTTTACTGTAGCTTTGCTCAGTAGAGAGTGACAAGTAGCCTACAGAACAGAGATGAGCACATAACAGGGTCACAGCACCAGCTACACACACACACGCACGCACGCACGCACTCAACTACGGACATGTGTTGTGTTCAACGACTATCGGGACTCTCGCAGATATGGTGTGAAAGCATTAAATAACAGAATTGTCTACTGGTAACAGGGGGAAGTTACCACAAAACAATCCTAAGATATATAGGTTGTTTTTTAATGTGTGTGTGTGTGTGTGTGTGTGTGTGTGTGTGATAAAGGTATGTGTATCGTGGGGTTTATTTGCAAGAAAAAAGTCTGGGAAGAAATTAATTCTGTTAGTTTCTGTCTAAATCTCATGTGAGTTTTGTGTTACAGATATGTTGTGCGTCTGCCAACCTTTATGCAGTTGAAAGTAGCAGCAGCCAAACAAAACAGCTGTGTTGACACTGCACACTCACGCACGCTCTCAAACTCGTAATTCTGCACGCACGCACATACACACACAGAGGCAGTGTGAGCAGTGCTATGCTGGGTGCCAGAAAAAGAGGAAGTAGTCCATTGTATAATAGGGGTTAACAGGGGTATTGGTCTGCCAACCTGATAGAGGCAGTGGCAGACGCTCCGCAGCTGTGGAGGGAACTCGCTGGAGGAGCCCACGATGGCCTGGAAGAACCTCTCGGTGATCTGGAGCAGGTTCTTCTGGTTTTCCATCAGGTTCTCCCCCTGGTCCAGCCTAAGAAATACCAAGTCCACAAACTCATCCATCATTTCTGGACTACAATGTGGTTTTTTATTCAGACTTTTAAGTTTAGATAGTTATAATAGTGGACAGGATGCCTGCAACCAACTCTGATCTGTTTATGAGACAGAGCAAGTGATGTGAGTGTGTGTGAGAGCGAGGGGGGGGGGGGGTCTTTGTGTTTAGGGGAAAGTGATAGTGTAGTGCCCTGGATGGTCTAACCTGGTGGGATCCACCTCAAAGCTGATGTGTTCAGGGCTGCTGTTGACTCCTCGTAACAGAGGTTCCAGAAGCTTCTGGAGGTACAAGGCTCCATACACCTGCATTGAAAATGCAAAGGGTAGATCATTTCAGGTTACATACACCCCAAACATCTTGGCTGGGCTTTACATCTTGTAGCTACCAAATAGCTCACAATATCTGAGAAAAAAACTTAAGTGTGGGAGCATTTTGAACAAGTAAAAGATAATCCACAAAAATCTAATGTTGACAACAGCTTCTCTCATACCACTCGACTGCAAGTAACATGACCTACCACTTAAAACAGGTATGGAACCTACAGGCTTGCAGAGATTATCATTCATTATGCAAAAAAATTAAAAAAATAAACATGAAGCGACAATCAATAAGATTTGACCAATCACATTCTACTTTAGAAATTCTTAAGTCAGGGACACCCCCACAAAAAATATATTTGATAGATCTTCATGCAAACAATGCATTTTCTAGACAAAATCTTTATATTTTATTGATTTTGCCAATATACTGTATATTAACGAAATAGTGAGAAAGGAAACTTTGTAAACACAAGAGCAATGTTACTGTTCTTTTTTTATATACAGGGACAGTCTGACAGAGTTAGGGGTACAATGGAGTGAAGCACATACATACATACATATACACAAACTGGTTACTGTTGGCTGTATAGACGTAACTATGGAATGGTAGTATATAAAGCTGAAAATTGTATTCTCTTTTGAAATTTCAGATTTGCATGCTTGCAACATAAGATGGCCAAGTTCCTTATTTTCAAATATCATATCTGCATGTTTCCCAAATGGCATATCGGATCGTGAGGTTTTTGCTTTTTCTATATTGTTGTCAATAGACCTGGGCCAGGACCCTATATCATGCTTATAAACTTTCGCAGCAATATTAGTAATAAATTGTTGCACAGCTAAAAATGGATTTTAATCATGAACTCATATGGATTCGTTTTTATGCTATCACTGTAGCTAGCGGTGGTGGGTGTTACCTTATAGCAGAAGGTCATTATTTTACTAGCCAGGCTGTTGCCCCTGAACAGTGTTTGCATGGAGTCAGCCAGTTCCACCTCCTTGGAAAACATGTTCCACAGCAACTGGTAGAGCAGGTGACGCGAATCAAACAGTGACACCAGCACACGGGCTAACTCGTCCTGCAGAGGGAGGAGATACCATGAACACACACACACACACACACACACACACACACACACACACACACACACACACACACACACACACACACACACACACACACACACACACACACACACACACACACACACACACACACAGAGAGAGAGAGATAAATGAACAGGAGAACACTTTGAAAACCCTGTGAACACTACTGCATTCACTCTGGTATGCTGGCCCGATTAAGAACCTAAAGCTTAAGCCTAATTTTCTTGGTACACATGTGCTTTTTAACCAAGTCACTGAATTCTGTGTTGGTGTGTCCTTTTTACGCAACATCCAATTCATCCATCCATATATTTTATTTGGATGTTATGTAAAAAGAGCACTTATTGTTTACTTCCTGTGTTACTTTTTTAGATGAAATATAACTGAGTGAACCCCAGTGTAGTAAATCCTGAACCTGCAGGAGGTACCCACCCACTGGGATCCTGGCACCACATTGGCCAGCGCCATGGCAATAGGCAACTCTCCCTGATCGCCCATCATGGTGACCAGCTCTACCAGCCTCTCAAAGCGGTCGGCCAGGACGGTCTCAGCAAGCGTGTCAAACTCTGTCCCCTGCTGTAGGATCTTGGTCAGGACCTCCATAAAGGTGGATCTGGTCTGCAGGTCTTTGTGGTAGCCAAGCCCTGGGGGAGAAGCAGTTATAAAACCGATGTGAAGGGTCCGACCCACACTGCCTAATTATGGTTCAATTTCTGTTTCATTTTCACTTAAGAACCATAAACACTAAACATCATCGAATAGGGATGTTTTATCAACGTGGTCACTGGGACGAGGGACGAAGACGGGTGCTCACCTATGGAATGCATGAGGCCGCTGTCAACGTTGGCGTTGAGGAGGTTGGACATGGCGAGGACGGTGCAGTGACGTAGCGAGGCCAGCGGGCGGGACATGCCCCTCTGCCTGACGCACAGCGTCTGACTGTCATCCTCCACCTCGCTGCAGTCATTCAGTAAGTTCATGAACAGGGTGAAGTACCTGGGGAAAGACACAGTTGGACTGTTAATGTGAAGTGCAGGAAAGAGCTAAATTGTGCTCGACACCAACTAAGCAACTGCTTCCAGTCCCTGGAAACGTAGGGCATAGTAGGAAATACAATTGATACATATACACAAGTATATTTCTTAATTTATCTTGGAGAGAATTTGAACAAAAAAGAGATTACTCTAAAGCCTGCAATAGGTTGGCAAGCGCATTCAGCTGTTCATGGTTGCACCGTGAAAATGAACAGCAAGTTACAGGAGGAAGGAGAAAGGAAGGGCTCGCACTTGAGGAAAAGTTGGGACTTGGCCTCCATCAGCTCCACTCCGTCTCCTTCTTCAGGCTGTAAGGGGAGGCCAACTAGCAGAGACACCACAGCCTCCATGCTGGCCTGGTTAAGGTCTCTGGACACACACATAAATAAAAACACACAAATATTTGGACCTGCTAACATAACAGCTTTAATCAACAAAATGTATAATATTTGTATCGTATGATACTACTGTTCCCCTATTGATTCAAATTAGGTTCTTAACTTATACATGAATTATCCAACGTAAATGAATATGGAAATGTGTATGGTTTTATTTATCTTCATACGTCTCTATATAGAGACCAGCAAGCAAACAAATATTCAAGACACGGTAAATATTGCAGACTATTAACGTGTTAGATCAGTATTTAGAAACATACTGCATTAGGCACTTGATGTCTTCATCTGCAGCTTGATTAGATGTCCCCATCACCCAGTCAGTAAGGTACTCCACCATTTTGTTTCTTAAGAGAACACACATGCAGACAGTCAAACCAACGATAGGGTTAACACGCCTATTTAATGAGATATCTAAAGCTGCCCCAGCTCCAGGCCAGACAGGGGCGCTACCTGAACTTCATCTCCTGACAGAAGGACAGGTCGTCATGTCGCTCCATCATCACTTCCACCAGTTGACACAGCTTGGTCTTGATCAAGATCTCCTGGACTGTGTTGCCTAGGATACGCACATACCTAAGTGCCAGAGAGCAGCAGAAATTAGCCAGATATTTCCAATAATAGTAGCAGTGATTTAAGCTGCATGCAAGAAAAAAAAAAAAAGCTAACAACAGCTTGTACTACGTAATCCTTTGACTTGACTTGAGTGCAGCCACACAAATAGCAAATGCTTATTGTTTTTGCAAAAGCATTCACCCTTTATTTTCTACGAATGTTGACAATAATATTCCATATAGTCCTTTATTTTAGATAATATGTGTGTGCCTGTGATTGTGTGTGTTTCATTACCTGACCAGGTTAAGCATCATGGTCTCAATGCTGGCCTGACCCAAGTGTTCAGAGCTTCCCTCATTGTTGTTGTCTAGAAGGTTCTTCATAATGGCAATGGTCTGCTCCACAAACTGGGTGTTGGTGTCATTGATGGGGACCTGCAGTGAAAGCAAATATTCTCACTTAAAACAAGCAGATTCTATCAATAAACTAATGGCAGTAATAATGCATTAACAGTGAATGTGTCTTCAGTGGGTTAGCCAGTAGTCAATGGATCTAGCTTATTAGTTAAGGAATGATTTGCAGCAATAAAACCTCAACAGCTTGCCATCCTTGCATAAATAGGGCTACAAACCTAGTCCAAAGATCTGGTTGTATCAAAGTACAGTTACAGTGTGAACAGTGATTTGTTGAATAGAAACATTACGACAGAGACTCAGATAATAACAGTTACTACTAGTAACTAGTAACTTTTACTTTTAGGTACTTTTAAGTATGTTTACAGTGACCACTCTGATGATTACTGGGCAGCTGTGGCTCAGGAGGTAGAGCGTGGAGTCCACTAGGTTGGCGGTTCGATTCCCTGCTCCCCCTGACCACATGTCGAAGTGTCCTTGGGCAAGACATTGAACCCTAAGTTGCTCCCGATAGCATGGCCGCGCCTTGCATGGCAGCTGTGCCGGTATCGGTGTGTGAATGTGTGTGTGAATGGGTGAATGAGAGGCCTACATTGTAAAGCACTTTGGGAACTTTGAAAGTTCATAAAAGCGTTATACAAGTGTCCGTTTACCATATTTTCTTTTTAACCCGTCGAAAGGTGTATGAGCCGAGGGCGTGTCTTGAGGTACTCACCGGACCTTGGGTGTCAAAAAACTTCCCGATGCTGTTCCTCAGCTTGGTGAAGAGCATAGGGTAGAGGGCTGGGCTCAGCTCCAGTCCAAGCAGGTCTTTGACGTTGGTGCGTACCTGCAGTCCCACCCGGTCATGTCCGCACACCAGCAGGGTCAGGAGCCGGTCCAGGAAATTACTCAGAGGCGTCTCGCCGGATGAGGAAGAAGAGGAGGCGGCAGCTGTAGGTGTGGGGGTAGCGGCTTCACTGGAGCCCACGGAGTTCAGGGAGGGCTTGCGTTCGCTCACGGGGGGACCCATGGGGGGGCTGTAGGTGTGCGGGGCGGGGTGGTTGTGCTGCTGGAGACAGGCGCCGCCCAGAGCGCACAGGAAACCGGTCATGTTGACCCATTCCTGCTAAGAAAGAAAGAGAGAGTTAAAGCAAAGTACAACAAAAGGCATGGCAAGACACCATGTCGTTTTCCTTCATAGGGATCCAACATTTCACATTGATCTGATATTTCTATTGCCTAGAGTGTTTTTGATCATTAGAGATGGGACTGCAACATAGCACATTGAAGTCCTGCTCCAAAAAGGGCCTCTAGCTCCCTCTAGAGAACAGATGATGTAGGCTCTGACAGGCTCCTCTTACCTGCCCTCCATCCTCCATCTTGTTCTTGTGGACATTAAGGATCTGTTTGGTGGCCTGCTCCCATTTGGCATAAGTGTCCGTCCAGGCCTACGCCGGGAAAAATGTAATCTTTGTTGATAATATAAACCATTTATGACAGTTAATGTTAACAAAAATGTCAGGATAAGGACCAATCGAGGGACTGGCAGTGCATCTGGTCATCCATAAATATCTAACTTAATATTCAAGAAATAATAAAGGTGACTGTTGATAATTGTTGCCGTTACCTCTGTGTTGCCTGGGGTAGGCTGCTCCATTCTCCTCAGCAAGGCCATCACCCTCTTTTGCAAGCTGGAGCGCCCTACAGAACACACAAACACACACACACACACACCCAATCAGGTACGCAGAAAATAATCTTTGATCTATTATCCTCTTTTAATTTCCCTTTCCATCATGGCCGTTTGAATGATTTAAGGTTTGTGTTTGTTACTAAAGCTCGGTTTAACTAGCTGTCTTATCTCTTTGTCATTTCCCATAATCAACTGTACAGCATCCCCACCACCCCCCAAACCAAACCCACTCTGATCGAGAACCTCCCTGACCCTCATCTCAAAAATGTTAGCCGCTATTTCTGAACTCTACAAACTTCTTGGTGTGGCTGTTTAGCGTCTGACCTGTGGGCATCATGTTGCTGATGGAGGCCAGCTCGTTGAAGGTGTGGTAGTTGGGCAGCATGGAGTGGAGGGGCACGTCGTCCACCGCACAGCGGATGCTCCCCTCCTCGCAGAGGTGCCGGAAACAGGAGGTGGCCACCAGGACGGCCTCTGCGTCGGGGCTCCACAGGTACGTGAAGAGGCACACCTCCAGTTTGGTCTGAGCCTGTCGACAGAAGGGGATGCCGCTGCCCAGGATGGCACACTCCTATAGGGGAGACAAAGTTTATTGTTGTAGTGCTGTCTAGGGCTGCGCAATATATCGTTTTTTTATCTTCATCGCGATGTCAACTTGCGCGATAAACACATCGCAAAAGACAGCCATATTTTATACATTTCATGATTATTTGTTTAAAATTACATTATTTCATCAGGCGCCACTTTCTCTGATACGCGCCATGCTTTCACCACGCAGATATAGTTGGCCAATAAGACAAAGCCCTTGCCATTAGGCAACATATGAGGCAGTGGGAGAGAGTAGGAGGGGGAAACTGCACTTTAAAATGTAATTATCGTTCACATATATTTTTTATTGGTGTTTAATTTTTAAGATGCATGTTCAGTTTGTCCAATAAAATAAAATACCAATTCAATAGGCAATTTGTTGTTTCTGAGCAGCATACTGAAAGCAACAGAAAGGCAGTGCTGTGTGCACTTAAATATCTTTTCATTATCGCAAGAAATATTGTTATCGCAATATTCAACAACATTATTGCATATCGCATACTTTACTCATATCGTGCAGCCCTAGTGCTGTCATATTAAAGGTGTGCGTTGGTGTGTGTTTGTTAGTGAGTGTGCTACTGTAACTTTATAATCTGTACTTTAATTATGTGTATTGATTCTGTTCATGATGCAGAAAAGAAAAGGTACTGTATACTGTGTGGCTTCCCTGAGGTCTCTAGGATCCCCCTCAGGTAAATAACAATGAACTATAACACAGAAATATGGAGAGGCTCCTATCGTCTTTGCATGGTACTTTTCTTACCTTGTTGCGGAGGAGAAAGTTGTTCCTGCAGATTAGAATTTCTCTCAGCCACTTGAGTACCTCCGTGCTATTCGCCATCTGGTGGCCAATCAGCTTAAAGCAGATGCTGACGATCACTTGAGAACTGCAGGAGAGATTACAGCATGATGAGGATGATGATGATGGATGAGCGTGAGACCAGAGTCTGTTTACTGTAGGGTTTGAGGGGGCGTAACGTATGAACCTAGTTATTATATGAACCGTTATTTATTTGACTTTCACTATTGGTAGGTGGATGTTGATTTTGATCTAATTTATTTTCTTTGTAAAACATACAAATAGAAACCAAAACTATTTTGCCATCTATGTTACAAGTGAAGTTCAAAAGCAGACCAGTAAGAGGTCTACTAAGTTCAAGTCTTGTGAAAGTCAGACTCCTGTATGATGTCCAATTTAAGTAAGGCTATTGGAGATTTACATTGACTCAAAGTAAATACTCTAGAAAAGGTGTCTAGAATAAAGTCAAATTATGTTTGTTTTGTGTGTGGCTCGTCTTGTATGAGGTCCCCTAAAGATGAGTAGACCGTATGAGGTGCACTTGGAATAAGTCTGAGTCCAGTTAAATACAGTAGGGTCCATAGTGGGAGATCTACCTACCTAATATCCCAGAAGGTCTCCAAAGGCGTCTCTGGGTCCCACAGTTCAATGGTCTCTGGTTGGTGCAGCACTAAAAGAGCCTGGTATGGAAACACAGCAGTAACAAACAGAGCAAACAGGTCAAGTAAGGCAGTGTGTCTTCAGCCTGCAGCTCTAACTGGGTCTATAGCAGGCCGCGGCTGCGTCAAACTGTAACCATAGCTTGCTGATAGTAATAACGGTTCATTGCAAATTATGTATTTTAGTTAACAAATAAAGGGAAGGGAAAGGCAAGACAAATATATATGTATATATATACAAATAAGACAGCCAGAGAGAGAGAGAGAGAGAGAGAGAGAGAAAGAGAGAGAGAGAGAGAGAGAGAGAGAGAGAGAGAATGCCAAAGAAAGAAGGAGAAGAGAGAGAGAGACACAGAAAGGTATCAGACCTCCATGGCTTCCTGGGAGAGCTGGGCTGTGCTGGCCAATGGAACCAGCTTTACCAGACCGGTGATCAGCTCTGCAGTGCTGCTCTGCCTCTCCTGGCCCTGCCTGACTGGGTTCTATAACACACACACACACACACACACACACACACACACACACACACACACACACACACACACACACACACACAGCCATTTTACCTTCATATTCTGTATGTGTGAACATTGTCAGAGAGAAAATCAAGAGGAATGGAATGGAAATTGTGTTCTTAATTTCTATTCTATTGGGGCTACAGACTTACATGCAGCATGAGTTTAGGGTCAGCGTGAATCAGCTTGACCAGGACGAGGAGCAGGCACTTGGAGCTGCGAGTATCCTGCTCTGTGGCCTTCTCTTTGAACTTCAGGCTGGTGGTCATCTTCTCTTTGAAGGTCAGACTCTGTTGCCCGGAGGAGTTGAAAAGGAAATGGCAGACATAAACACAAAGTGAGTGAAGTTAATGGTGAATATAGAAATTATACTTAGGTGCTGAATTTAGTGTCATATGGTAAAAACAAAGTGCCTAGTAAAAATATATCATGATTCAATGTCATCTGTGTCCATGATGTGTGATTTTCTCACCGGCGTCGTGCGTATGGAGGCGTGAGCGTTGAGGCCCTGGAGGACCCGGTTCAGGGTGTCTGAGAACATGGAGCGCAGCTCCCCGGAGTAGCAGTACACTGCGTCAATCTTGGGCCAACAGCCCAGGTGAGACTACAGCGTGGGGAGGGAGGATAAAACACAGCACAGCTTAATAAGATCAAAGTGGAGGTTTAGAATCAATTGGAATGAGCATAAACTGTCCGGGAAAATAAGCAACCAATCGATAGCCCTGCTTGGCTGTGTAATGGAGACTGGGCTTTATTACAGAGAGGAAGCTGACTTACATTAGTGATGATCCTGTGCAGAGAGTTGACCAGGACCAAGTGGAAAATGGAGGGGGAGGAGGGAGCCAGGCAGACCTGAAAGGAGGATATATATATATATAGAGAGAGAGAGATTGAGTCTGTGTCGGGGGTACACACTCCTCATGGCAGTACCAGCGGATCCTGCATACATGGTCAGGGAGGCTATGAACACTACATTAGCCATATTGTATCAATTAAAGCCACAATACACGTAAATATCCAAGGTCTTTATTTAGAAGGAGGTATATTATTTATGCAAAAGAATGAGTAGGTTGGCTGCCTAGGTGAATGATGTTTTAGAATTAAGTTGAAGACAGAAGAAAGTTCACAGCACAACATACAGCACTTAAGTTGTCCCTGACGACTTGGCCAATGGTGTAGGGACACCAATGTGATTTATTCCACATCATATAAATATGTAATTTACTGTATGTTGCCCTCACTAAGGACCTGGGAAATGAATTTTGACTCTTGGTGACCTCCGCGTCTCTGGAGACCAACCTGGGCCACTGTACCAGCACCACCACAGCCTCGGGCCTCCACTGAGGAGCAGTGGGTGCTGGGGTGTCCTACCTTAAAGTGCTGGTTGTTGTCCGGGTCGATGCGGTAGCAGGACACAAAGCAGTCCATCATGAGGTCCACGTCGGCGCTCTGGCTGCCCACGCCACGCCAGAATGGCTTGGTCGGGTTGAACAGCAACGCCTGCAAGGACACAGCTCAATGCATCAACAAACTACTACTGGGGTTTCCGTTTCAACATGCAAGTGCATGCAAGAACGGATCTTCTGCATCGGAATCTGGATTACCTTTGAAAAAGAATTGGGGTTACCATTTTATTTGAGGCTCACCACATAAGGTACGTAGAGTATATTATAAGTGCTAGTAATTACTTCATAATTGCTTTTTAGATTATTTTTGGTTAGGTTTTTATGACTGGGGTGACGGAACAATAGCACGGAACTGTCCCCGTGCCCACACACGAGGCGCTGGAGTGATGCTGCGCACCTTGAGATCTGCCACGATGGACTGGACCAGGAGGAAGATAACTGAGTGGTCTTTCCAGTCAATGTAGGTTGAGGCTTTACACAGTTTGACGCAAGCGATGGCCGCGCTCTCCGTCAGCTGCTTGCTGCCACCGTGTCCAATGAGGGCTTTCCTCAGGCTGTCCAGGAAGACTTTCTGTGACGTGAGAGAGAAAGAGAGAGCATATAAGCTTGTGTCTGATCTGTGTGTTATGTGGAGAAATAAAAACGGAATACTACATCAATTCACAAACCTCTGGCATTTGTAAAACCTAGTCTTTATTAAGTTCAGGTTAGCAATCGTCGATTTTCACTAAGACTTGTGTATGTAGAAGGGGTCGAAATTTACATTGGCTAGTGGCAATTTTGCCCTTTAAAACTGCCACACAACATATTATTTAAATTAGAAGAGGAGAAAATGTAAGATCAAAGTACTGTTCACAAAGTACAAATTATATTACTGAATTATTATGTTCCATTGACTATTATTAAAAGCTTGTAGCTAATGAAGCGTGTTTACTAGAATACTATACAATGCCCCTCAAACATAAGTATACAGCTTTTACATCAGTTTAAACTGATGATGCTTTTTCTGTTGTTCCCGCTGTTTGTGTGTCATGTTTTCTGTTTACCATGTTAAACACCGCTGGGTTATAGAAAAGCACTATTTAAATGAACATATTATTATGATTATTAAGTACACATTTGGGAGAAAAATCGATTTGACAAAGCAACAGAAAATGCCCCTCTAACTAAAGCGCAAATTTGGAAAGAAAAAATAAAGCATTCTACATTAATCTCATTAGATCTGAAAAGTGCATTGCATATTCAGTCACCTTATTAGACAGACTATCTGGAACCACCTCCCTAAGGATGGTGTGCATGATGTCAGGGCAGAGGATGAGGAGGATGCTCTGTAGAGGCCACACGGCTGCCTTCCTCTTAGGGCTCTCTGCAAAACTGTCCACCAAGTCAAACAGCTTCTCCGCAGCCTCTGAACACACACACACACACACACACACACACACACACACACACACACACACACACACACACACACACACACACACACACACACACACACACACACACACACACACACAGGAATATATTCTGCCCTGCTGGACGCATATATCTTTCTCACACAGAACATCTAGAGAGAACATCTACAATGAGTGGGGAAACATTGTGAACTGCTTCAAGGTAACATTATTGTCCCATGTTGTTTTTATTGCAGCTAACAGAATAAGGGAGAAAAGTCAATTACCATGACACTCACCTGCCATGTCTGACTGTGCTTTCTGATAGAGAAGAGTAAACTCTTCAGGATAGTTTTCCAGCCAGTTCCAAAACACCTGGCGAGAATATATTTGAGATGAGGGACTCAGATTACTTATAGTCATTAATAGATATGGGGGGAAAAACCTAAATAAAAACATTTATATCTTAATCAGTTATTGAGATATGTGACAGAAATTATATGAAACGTTTTTTAGTGCTCATATTCAATGCTTTAATTCGGACCTTTTCTAAACTGTTAATGACAGCAAGTTGTATCGGCTTCTTCAGGGCTTTAAACTTTGATGCAGTTTCTGAAAAGCAATAAAAAAAAGAACTGAACTCTAGATGTGCATTGTTTTATGGCTGAAATCATTTGACCTTATTGCTTTCGGGGAATAGATTTTGCACATATGGTGACTCTCTGCAGTAGCTCTCAAACCAATGTTAAATAATTTTTTGTGCACTTTCTTGTTGTTAATTCTTGTGTCTCCCATCCTTGTATAGTGTGGACAACCTTACCTTGTAGCAGCCTTTTCAGCTTGGAGCAGTCTACATTGATGTACTGCATAAGCTCAATGTCATGGACATCCACAGTGTCCTCAGAGCACAATGTCAGCTCCTGTAACCTGGGCAACAGAGACACATCCTTACTTAATTTAGTCTGGGACATGGACAGAGTTTTACTAGTTGTAACCAGGGTGGTAGAGACAGTATTAGTTACTGTAACCAGGGAGAGTGTGCGAAAGTGTGCGTAACTGTAAAAGATAGGAAATGGAGAGACAGGGAAGGAAAACAAAATAAAAAAAAATGTGCTGATTCTCATGTTGAGATGTCATGGAAACCCCCATGATATATCTGCTATCGAACTAAACCCCTTTTAAACATTGGTCTCTAAAGTGCTCGTTTTGGATTAAGGCATGATAATTTTCACGTTTCCAGATTAGGATTTAGAACTGCCAAAAGGTTAGATGAAAAGTACCTGGTGGCGATACGGCTAAAGACGGCATTGAAGTTGTTACAGCTGAGGGAGAAGAGGACAGCGGAGGCAAATTCCCGCAGCTCAGCAGCATGTTGATGGCCCTCGCGGTAGGTATGGATGAAGTGACAGATTTCCGGCAAGAGCTGCTTCACCAGCATAGTCTCGTCCAACCGCAGGCAGTTCTTAGGTTGCTGGCGAGTGAAGGGCGGCCGAGTAGGGCAGTTAAAGTAAGGTCATTAAGTAATAGAATATCACCACACTGAACGTTTTACTAAGGTTTAAACAAACATTAAGCCTGGTAGCCAAGAATTGTTCTCTTTATTCCCAAATAACCTATTTTCAAACTTCACTACAGTTTATGTTA
Organism: Aplochiton taeniatus; assembly: GCA_017639675.1. Classification (NCBI taxonomy): domain Eukaryota; kingdom Metazoa; phylum Chordata; class Actinopteri; order Galaxiiformes; family Galaxiidae; genus Aplochiton; species Aplochiton taeniatus. Next base: position 10,044,974 of record CM030177.1, read on the forward strand.
GAGAATATCTGCACAATGATAGTCTAAAGTATCTATAGTCCTGGTACATCAACCCCACAATTTAATCTATAATATGATAAATGCATGAGCGCAATTAAACTTCATAATTATTTGAAAACATTGAAATAAAAAAAACACACAGACAAAGAGTGAACTAAGATAGGATAGAAAGCCTGGAGACGGTCCTCACCCCTGCCAAACACTTGTCCAGTGTGTCCAGAATGATCAGCTGAGACAGATAAAGATTCCTCTCTGAAGCATCTCCAAATATCCGCTACACAAGGCAAGACACCAGATTATGTAGTGCAAGTTCAGATAACATGATGCAATTAACAATGGTAGTAGGTGATTCTAAGCAATACCTCGGTCAACACCAATATTTTTGCATTGTGTCTGACACGGATATATAAACAAACAAAAAAAGAACTACAAAGTTTTGACAGGTGTTTTATTTCGCCTAAATCTATTGATAAGGTATGAGCCAGTGTTCTCTGTGCAAAAGCGGCATAGACTATCTTAGAGAGCAATCACATAGGGCACAATATAAAATGTCCCCTATCTACCATGGCAACAAACATGATGAAATACATTCTCGAGACATCTCGATAAATAATAACAACAACACTTTTATAGCAGTAAAATCAATCACTAGCCTGGGATACAAACCCTTAGGCAGACTACTATATCTGCAATACCTGTTAACGACATACGCACACAGTACAGAACCAACACCATTAGAGAAAGAGCCCCATGCTCACTTACCATGTTGTTGACATTTTTGAGTATGTTAGTGAGGCCGCTGATGACCAGCGAGAACTTGTACTTAGATATGTTGATCAAACACTCCTTGTTGTGCTCTGTGCTGACTTTGGTGTGAGTATTCTGATGTGTCGATTTTATTGGAAGCTGATGAAAATAAGAGAACAAAAAAACGAAAGTATTCAACAACAAAAAAAACTTTATTCTGGGTTACCTAGCAAATTGAAGTTGAACAATTCCAAATAGCTTAACTGAAGCACTGACATGCCAAGTAATAGCAACGTAAAGGTAAACAAAGGGTTGGTAAAGCATAATCCAAGACCAGAAGGCATGATAGAAAAATCAAACTTTTAATTCATGAAAAATATCCTCCTATAGCATCTCAACAACAATTTTAGCTCATTTAATCATGTGCCCTGTTTCTTATGAATCAATGTAATTGCAACCATGGTACATGTGGTGTCTGTCCTAAAGAAATCAGCCTAGTAGGACTTTAAACTCATGAGTTCAGGACTCTCATTCTCTCACTTATGGTTGAGAGCACCTTCCATCCTATCCTATTTGCTGCATCAACTAAAAAGTGATATACAGCTGAAATATTTTCAAATGCGTAATTAACAATTATATAATAAGGTTTATGGTGTTCTCAACCAGAAGTAGAAACTGAGAAGACAAAATGAACACTTTTCATAACACTTAAGAAATAAACATTGTGCCAAACATGAGAGGCCAGCATGGCCAGAAGGGGGTATAACACATTTTAACTTATACCTCTGGAGGCTTACAGTATGAGTCATACAAACAGGACAATAATCCTAGCTTTCATGTTCTTAAGGGTCATTAGTACAAACACATTTTTCCCCTCATTAACTACCAGTATCATAGTGACATTTATTAAAGTGAAAGTAGCTGAAAGAAACGCTGTTTGAATGGGGGTTTAAAGTGAGTGGTGGTTCCAAAACCAATCCAATAAGTCAGCTAGCTGGATACTAACTAGATAAATATTTAGTCTAGATCACAAAGGATACTTTAGCTAGGTAGCTAGTTAGACATACGTTACCTGCTCATCAAATCTGGTAATAACGGCCTGTACCCATTCCACGGGTTTGTGTGCAGCCATGGCGAGGCGGATCACAAACACTGTTAACGTTGGATGGTTTACCTAATGTTAGCTAGCTAACGTTAACTAAGATATTAAAGCTAACGATTAGCCAGCGTTTGTCCCTCACGCTGTATCCTAAACATACATTTTGTCCGAAACCACTGAAAAAGGACGGTAGTTTATGTTAATGTACTCTTTTAGAAAGACTCTCTATCCTACCGCCATGACACAACACCGGAAGTCTTTTCCCGTCTCAATTAAGTTATGCCGGGGAATGTTGTGTTGTTGTGCTAGCCTCGAACTTGCAGCGCAGAAAGCGCATTACATGATAGGTAACCATTGATAACATGCACACTCTAAACAGACACACATGCTTGCCCTTTTGCCATAATGCATTAACGGATGCATTATCCGCACACACACACACACACACACATTCATTCAACCACTGTATCCCATGCTCTTCTTTTTCTTTGAATTTTTATTGGCGGTTGGCAACCAACTGTATCCCATGTATCTTCTCCCAGTGATGTTAGTATTTCTGAAATACTTAGAATGATACATGTGCTGTAGAGTGCCATGCAATACAGGCAAACATTTCAATACATATGCTAAAACTAATTATGAAATACAATAGGTATGTGAAAATATTAAAATTAATTATCATTTCTATGGTGAACCTATCAGGGGAGCAATGTATTTACTGGAGGTTCGGTCAAAATCACACAGTCAACACCAAACCATTTATTCAAGCGAGACAAACACACGTCACACACTTCTCTGAAGTTAAAATGTTGAGCATGTTTAACTTTCATCCAAGGCCTGGAAAAATGGATAAAATCGGACAGATATCGCTGATTATATTGCAACAATATTTCGTACTCATAATGCAATGAATTAATCTGCAAAGAATAGCATTAATTACAATGTTAAATAATTACTGTTGATCTTTCCCATCAGATACTATAAGAGTTTTAATCAAATATATAACATTGGGCCGTTCATAGCCAAGACTTCCTAGTCTGTCCCTGATTGGCCATGTTAGCCAATTTAACATTGACTTTATCCCTTTCCTTGGAGGTACACTCCACAGTGGAGTCTGTCTCAAAGGAGATGGCTGGCGCATGGTTCAGCAGGCCTCCAGCTTTCTCCTGAGTCATGGATCCTGGGTTTTGCAGAACTAGCCTACCCCTAAGGGAGTGCTTTAATTGCAAAAGAAGAGGGTTGTGGTTAGCACACAGCCCCACTGTGTCCCTCCGAGGCATGCAACAAGTGGAGCAGGCAGAGCAAAGCACACGGAAGATATAGACCCAGCCTAGGTAATGCAGTTCAGCAATATTTAGCAAAAAGCAGCCCAGGCTGATACTAAACATGAATATGAGAAATATAGTCTTCTCTGTGGCACGTGACACAAAGCAGTCTGTTCGTGTTGGGCAGGGGTAAGTCTCACAACGGTACAGATGGGGCACCTCAAAGCCAAACAAGTAGTACTGGCCCACCAGAAAAGTAATCTCCATTACAGAGCGTAGGAGAATGTGCAAGATGTATATCAGCAGGACCTGACTAGATGACTTCGTGGGATCTTCTCCTACAGTCCCATAGTCCTCCTCCAGTAGGCCTTGGTCCCCTCCTCCACCTTTCTCCTCCCATTCCTCCTTGTATCGGGGGCAGTAGGTGGGCATGCCAACCTCCAATGATTCAATTCCTTCTCTTCTTAGTCGCCCAAAATCTTTAATAGGCTGCCTCTCGGCAAGTGCCTGACCCCTTTTAATATCCTGCTTCTCATCCTTTGCAATCTTATGCAGAACATACACTATGTAGAAGATTGAAGGGGTGGACACTAGCACAATTTGGAAGACCCAGAAGCGCAGGTGTGAAACAGGGGCGAAGGTGTCGTAGCAGACATTATTGCAGCCAGGCTGGAGGGTGTTGCAGGTAAATTTGGACTGCTCATCGCTGTAGACAGCATCCCCCACCAGCGTCACCAGCAGGATGCGGAAGATAAGCAGCATGGTGAGCCAGATCTTGCCAATCACAGTGGAGTGATTCTGTACCTCAGATAGGAAACGGCCTAGGATGGACCAGTCTCCCATGGTTTAGCCTAAATAGACAGAGAAAGGTCAATGTACGGGACTGTATAAATTGGTGTTTAGGCCTTGGTAATAGAGAGGGTTGAATAGCTGGTCAATATCTAAACATTTGAGGAACCTTGCATTAATATGAGTTGTAAGTGAATTTTAAAGTCTAATCAAATTCAATTCATACTTAATTAAATTCCGATATTGTATATATATATTTTTTTAACTAAATTCACATTTTGGCCTTTGCTACCATATGACGTAATTTAAATGCTTGTTTGTTCTTTATGTTGCTTACATGATTTTAACTTACACAGAATAAATCATTAACTGTTTCTAATGTTGCCCTTCGAAGAGAGTTGTCTTACATCAAATGCAGATATATGTATATACATATATATTTATATATAATGATATATATATATTCGATGTAAGACAATGTATACATGACATAAGCCATTTACCTGAATATACATGCTTTCACTACTTTGTAGTTGATTGACCAGACTAGATTTGACATTTTAAAGCTATAATGCAATGTATTTCATATGCATACAAACTCTAAATGTGTGACATATAAACAAGTATTTTTTCATTGTTGTAAATTCATTATACATTGATACATTTCCTTAAAAAGAGTATTATCTGCGGATAAGATACATTTTCATAAGTAACACTTCTTATCTTAGAGTGAAGTAAACAAGTTATCTGAACAAGCTGTAAGATTGTAGAAAAAAAGACAACTTACCTCAGGATGTGTCCTACTTTCCAGTTCAAATCTGGAGAAATTTGCCATGCAACCTGCATGACAATGTTTAATATTGCTTCTGGTGGATGAACAAAACAAAAAACCCTGCCGAGTGTGATGTCGGTGAATAGGCTGACCACACACATTTAACCAGTCTATCTGAAACTGTCATTGTACTGTGGGGTTACAAAGGCAGTCAGTACATCAGTACAGTTAAACAAAGATTTAAAAACACAATGGGAGGCACCTCCTCTGAACAGCCAGGAAAAAATATACAATATCTGTAGCGAACAAGCTAGAAAAAGAAAACAATGCAGGTTTAACCAATGGTTCTGTTTGGGTCTGACCAATAAAACTAAATGATTATGTCCCTTACAACTTTCCAGAAGACACATATACATTATAGAAAGTCCACTAATTATGATCTTATTTGAATACACATTATTGTATTGCTCTAAACAAAACATGACTAGCTGCATTAAGAATGCAGAAATTGCGTATCTAGATGTCCAATTCCTGTTCAAAATGACGTAGAGTGTCTACCCAAAAATCTGTCCCCTAAAACTTTTTTAAGAAGGGTCGTATTTGTTTGTTTATGTCTACACATTCACACAACTATACACTCACCAAAAAATGTTCCCCACACCTCTGTATACCTCAGCAGGTAAGTAGCCTACCACTATATTCAGATGTGCACCCTCCACTCCAGCACCAGAGCTGAGCTCACAGCACCAGGAATATTCTCTTACAGTTTGTTATGGCCTGGAATTCAATTGTTTCTCTCTTTCAATGCACTGAAGGGCTGGATTAGGGTACATGTGTTTGTTTCATATTTAAATCCCATAGTATGGACAGTGGACAAAATATGAAATTTTCAATGCCCGAACATCAACAAACAATAACGCAAATTATACCTTTTTTTATATCGGCACTTTTATTCAATGATATGGTATCGCATGTAGACTGCCTACTATAGTTAAGATGGTTTGTTTCTACTATCTGGAACCCTAATATAATTTAATCTAATTCACACTACCATACTTTCACAAGATGGTGATGAATTTCCAGTGGGGCTTCAATGTTGTTTAGATGGGGATCTGGAACCATGTTCGGATAAATAAACCCACAATATTAGGTTATCGTAATTATAAAAGCTGTTCCTTTCATGTTATGGCAGATTTTTTTTTAAACAATAAAACATAGGCCTAAACATTTTTCATGATGCAAGCCTTAGTTTGTTTGTCCTTCTGATTTTAAATACAATCTGCTTTAGGAAAATTAAATATTACTTTAAAGGTACGAGTAGCAAATAAATAGTAAATACAAATAAAAATAAAAAAATCCAATATTCGGGACCATGCTTTTTCCTTCAGCAGAGTGATCTCTTTTTTTTTTTTAAGCATTTGAAAGTGATCATGTATATATCTAATGTGTTGTATGCAATAGAATTATAGCCTTTAATGGGGATATTTGTGCCACTAAATAATATCGTATTAATTCAATACACCTTTGAAAAATCCTTTTGTTTCTTCAAAATTCCAGACGTCCCGCAAAAAAAGCTTAGGCCAGGCCAGGGGTTACAGGAAGTTGTATCTGCCATGTTTGGCTGGCTGCTTTGTTGTAGATCCCTTGAAGCTAACTAGCCAGCTAGCTAGGTTTCCTGCAAGTGTTGCAATGGAACCGAGCTGGAGTACATTTTTATTCCAGGTAAGTGTTAAAAAAAGAAATCATTTCGATTAACAAAATTTATATCTTCACCAGAACGACTGTGGCAGTATTTGTACAATTATATTAATACCTAAAATCAAGTCTCTAATGTTAGCTAGCGTTCTAGCAAGAATAGCTATCCAGGCAAAACAATGGGTTTATCATCAGTCCCAGAAGACCCCCAGCTGTGGTGTCTGTGAGATGGATTTTCGACGGGATATATGGATATTTTTATATCAAATAGAATATACATATATCTCAATATATTTTATCCATCTTTGCTACAGTTTCGCCAGTGTAGCGTGCGCTGTTGAGAAATCCTGAACGATAGCTCATTTTGTTAGCCAGCAGCTAACGCGTTAGCGTTAACGTCGTAGGGAGCTGTGGTGTTCATTCCGCGCTAGTTTGCTCATGGGACAAGCTAACCTGAATGGCAGTGCAGTTTTAGCACAAACCAACTAACATGTTATTTGGTTAATTTATTTTTCGTTTGTCATAATTTAAGCTGTTGATAGTGAGTGATCCACGTCGTAGTTATTCCATAGATTTTTTTCGACATCAGGAATAGGTCATACTTGGCTTGGAGTTGGCTAATTAGTTAGCAAGCCATTTTTGTTGCGATAATCATAGTTGTTCCATAGCTAGCTATTAATTAAATGTTATTTTGTCCTTTATGTTAGTGCTATAGCCAGCTTTATACCAAGTAATTATCTACAACAATATACTACCATACAGCCCTATACATTCGTTGGAGCAGGGATATCTTCCCTGAATCTAAAACCTTAAACTTGCCTTAGTAAGAACCCATTTTGAAATGGAATTGGCGTCCATTCATTACACAGGGCTAAATACCTAGGAGGAGGAAACAAACTTTACAAAAGTCTAAACAAGTTTGTAATACAATCCTATGCCATGATGATGGATAACACATGCTGAGTTCTTGCTACGAATCACTTTTGCCTACAATTCATTTCCATTAACTTAAGTGTGGGTGTTGTCACTTCCCTGTCGTTACATTTTTTTATTCAGTAGATGTTTGAACCATCCCGATCAGAGTAATGTGGTCAATTAAGACCAGTAAAACTATATGATTGAGTTTGCTTTACACAGTGCTCAACCTGCTGTTGTAGCAATGAATCTGCATTTAACTTGGAGTAACTAATTGCAATGGAGTCCGTGTTGCAACTTTGGTTCAAATTGGTTAAAAGAGTGAATGTACAAGTTGTGCTGTTCTCTTGCTTTCCTAGAACATGCCATACTGTGCTAGTATATGAGCGGTCACATGAAAAATCTGCTCAATCACCACAGGAGATCAACTTACATGCAACAGATTTAGATTCTTGACTGGCAGCAGGGAAAAGTTGGTGCTGTGAACCTGTGTGTCTGTCTTACTGCAAAGATAGGCACTATGTTCAGATCAAGAGAAGACACTGGTCTGGATGCCTTTTCAAGAGAATTGTAATCCTAACCTATGCAACATTTTACTCAGACAGCTTTTTATGAAATAACTTGATATTATTTCTTTTGGTAACGGTAAAGAAACAAAGCTCTTGGGTGAGAAATGAGAAATTATGACAAAACCATGCAATTCTTTTTACAACTAATATAGTATACAGCAAACGGGACATTTCCTCATTCCTACTAAGCTTACATTCATAATATAAATAGTTATTTCTGTCTACTGTGTCTTGTTAGTCATTCGGCACCTTTCTAAGCAGCTGCCCTCGAAGTCATAACCCCCTGGCCAGTTACATTCATGGCTTCCCAGATTGTGGTCCGAGTCACTCAAATGCCCAAAATGGAACTGGTGTTTCTCGTTTTTTTTTCTCCTTAAAACAAAAACCCTGATTTAATGGGTCTTTGTCTGTGAGAAAGCTTCAGGTGCAGTTAATTGTATGGCTTGTTTACATTTACTAAGCTTGTTCATTACAACAATAGCTATTCGAGACCATTGATGGATTCAAAATAGGCCTATGTGATTTTAAGGTTGAATGTTCAGTAGTGCTGCTCTTAATGTTTCGTAGAACATTTACTGTACTTACAAAAATGTTTCATTGTAATACATCTGTTGTCTATGGAGCTAATTTTAAGTCTTTAGAGCAGAAACAACTGTTTCTCCCCCTACTCTTTCTTTCTTTCTTTCTTTCTTTCTCTCACTCCTTGCTACATGCAGCTGTAGTAGCTTTGAGTGTGTGTGTGTGTGTGTGTGTGTACACTGATGGGCTTCTGCATGGCTGTGTGTTTTGTCCCTTCAGCAGGCGAACGAGGCCCTGCATCACCAGCACCAGGTTGCCCAGAACAGCCTTCTTCCTCTCCTCAATTCCAGTGCCGAGCCTCCAGACCAGAAGCCCATTCTGCCCATAGTACTGGACCAGAAGCCCCCTGTCAGCGCAGCAGAACTCCTCAAGGACAATGTGGCCTGTGGTACAGGAAGTGGTGGAGGTACGGGAGGAGGAGGGGGTGGTGGCCCTATTGCAGTGGTGAAGAAAGAGCCCAAATGCAAGACGCCCTTCATCTGTGGCTACTGCAACAAGGCCTTCCGGGACAGCTACCACCTGCGGCGGCACGAGTCTTGCCACACAGGCATCAAGATGGTGTCGAGACCTAAGAAAATCCAGACTGCGCCAACCATGGTGCCGCTCATATCCACTGTGCCGCGGGACAGTAGTGGACACCCGTCTTATATCTCCACCATAGCAGGAATCCTGACCACAGCCACAACCTCAACTTCCTCTGCCACCAGCATCATGTCTCCCATGCAGCAGCAGCAGCAGCAGCAACAACAACAACAACAACAGCAGCAGCAGCAGCAGCAGCAGCAACATCACCACCACCACCACCAACAGCAACATCATCATCAACAGCAGCAGCAGCAGCAGCAGCAGCAGCAGCAGCAGCAGAGCTTCCCCAAGAAGCCTGCCAAGCCAGTGAAAAAGAACCATGGCTGTGACATGTGTGGCAAGGCTTTCCGCGACGTCTACCACCTAAACCGCCACAAGCTCTCACACTCTGATGAGAAGCCCTTTGAGTGCCCCATCTGCCAGCAGAGGTTCAAAAGGAAGGACCGCATGACCTACCACGTGCGTTCACACGACGGTGGTGTTCACAAGCCCTACATCTGTTCGGTCTGTGGAAAGGGATTTTCCAGGTTTGTGTCTTTACAAATATTTCAGCATTTGTTGATATTAGTTAAAAAAAAAAAAAAGAGTATTGAGTATTGCTCTATTTAAGTACCAACTCTCTTCATATTGATCTAGAGCTAATCAAGTTATCACCAAGTACTTTGTTTTTTTTTTAACATGTCACCATTGAAAGAAATTGTGTTTCTAACGCATCTTATTTTGCCTAGCTGAACACATTTTATTTTGACGATCTGAGCTACATTAAGTCTCTTGAGAAGAATGAAACAAGATCAATCTATTAAACTAACCAATATATTGTCTTTTTGCCGTCTGTGGCCTAAATAAAGGCAGTTATCAGACACTTTGAGATGCAACATTCTGTAGATCAGTTCTCTCTGTCAGCTGTAGAGGATTTGCCATTTAGCTTATAATTGGGATTGACTATTGCAGTCTGTAAGGCATTAATGGAATTTGTCAGTTAGAGGTTATTGTAGTCTTTTTTTATTCCTGTTCTTGAAAGTGATTTTAGAAATAAAAGTTGATGTCATAGGCAGGAACATTGACACCACATTTAAGTTAAGTAATTGTCAACACATTGACTCTGTAGTCCTTAGCTGTGTGTGTGTGTGTGTGTGTGTATGCATCATGGGTTAATTGTCCTGTCAGATAGATGGACAGAGATAGACAGATGGATAAACAAGGTTTAGTCATTTAAGCCAGTAGCATTTCATTTTGGCACAACTAGGTTGGTGTCAGAAGGCTTGAGTACCCAATCCTATTTATTTTCAAGTTGAAAATAACTAGATCATTGGCCTACTTATGTAAAGTATTTAAGCTCAGAATGCTTTGTTGAAATCACTTGGCATATGCTATTGATTTATTTTTAAATAATCAAAGATTTGTTTTGGAGACTTAACTGGGATTGGGATTTAATTGTAGGTGAAACAAAGTTGTCTCAATGGTACTTCATCATGCTTTTACACAAATAACATTGTTTTAACCTCATAGTAAACATGACAATATTCACATAGTATATTTGCGTGTCATGGTTAGTCTCAGGTCACAGAGAATGTACATTTCTTCCAAGCGTCTTTTAGCTAGATAAGAAGACCACACTATGGTCTCTTATAGTTTCTCAAGTCCTGCATTCTTACTGCTGTATTCAGGCTGACGACTCCTCAAGCCAAGTGTTTACCGACTCACAATGACATTTAATCAGGGGCCCTTGTGTATCTAACATGGAGTATGACGTGCGTCACATAGTGGTCCCTCGTGTCCCCCCTCCCAGGGAGAGCGGCCGGGGGCAGGGAGACTGCTGCAGGGCTCAGACGGCACCAGAAGACATGGTCCTCTACTGTCACTCCTGTTCCCAATGGTAGTGTCTCCTCTGACTGGTCTCATTCACTCCATGGACTGTAGCCCTTCCCTGTTTGCCCCCTTTTTTGCTAGTTTCATAAATCCCATTATTTCATCAAGGTCTTTAACTTCCCTCCCTCATTTTAAGTTGGAATGAACCACACAATGTGGTAATAGTGTGATTTTTGTTTTGTCTTCAAAAGAGAAGAAATAGACAATGTTAAAATGAAGAACCTCTTTTGGACCAGAGCAGAATTGAGAAAGGTTATGAGGCTTAGTAGTCTTTAAAAGGCTGCTCTTGCCTTAGTCGGAATGGAGTCTGGAGTGGGAAGGGGGGTTGTGAGCTTTTCAGCTCCAATGCACTCCTGAGAAGATAGGATGGGACTATTGCTCACCATCGTGAAAAGGCTGCCACTGTGAAACTGCCTACTTTGAGACATTTTTGCGCCACATTCTTTCCCTTTGTTTAGCATCGAATTATTTGGCCGTTTGGTTTGATTTGTGGTTAAGCTGGATGTAGATCTGATGGGGTTAGAATTGACTGTTGCTGTTATGACATGAAAAAAGCTCTTCACTGACAGCAGATAGGATTACCTGTTATATTTTAGAAATGTGTTTTAATTTGCATACATACTTTATATTATATTTTTTTGTTTGCTGCCCTGTAAGCCTAATCAATCAAAAAATATGTTAATGTTTAGAAATGCTAATTACAACATTCAAAATAAGCTGTAGGACAGCTGCTGTACGTGGTACACAACATACTGGTATCCAAAATATGTAGACCTTGGAGTGGTTATCCCTGATGCTGTTATTTTTCCAAAGTCCTATCAGTTCAAAGGGCAATGACAACTTTGAAGTTCATTACAAATTGGCAATTCTCTTTAAAACATAAGATTGCTTCCACATACTTTTTCTTAATGAGCTATCAAAACAAAGGCAATTCACAGAAGTTAGGGCCTAATTAATTTTTTTGTCATCCCACATTTTCCTTAGAATAAAGGTTAACATATTATTTTGGCCCCTTCCTTTCTCTAGGCCTGACCATCTAAGCTGTCATGTGAAGCATGTTCATTCTTCGGAGAGACCCTTCAAATGCCAAGTAACGGTAAGGCTGTTTATCCATGATTATAACATTTATATTTAACTATCAACTTGAATTCATTATTTTGTAAATACTAAAAACTGAAGCGAGAATATTGTTGCAGAAATGTAGGCCTCCAATTTAGACCTCTCGCAAATACAAGTAAAACTGAAGAATGTCTAATAAATAAAATTAAATAAAAAAGTCCAACTGCCACTAAATGATCAATTCTAATTATTGTGATGCTTTTTTTTGAGTACCAGTTCGGAAACGTTTGCACAAATTTGCAATTGTGTTTTGTATAGTTAACAACTGCAGTCTGAAACATGTCATTGCAGTAATTATAAAAAAAAAACTACTATAGATTTTCCTCTTTCAAATGAAAGTGTGCTAGTCCTGATCGTTACCCATTCTTCCTCTGCCCCAAAACCTCAGGCTTGCACCTCAGCCTTTGCCACCAAAGACAGACTGCGCTCCCACATGATCCGCCATGAGGGCAAGGTGACCTGCAACATCTGTGGCAAGATGCTCAGTGCTGCCTACATCACGAGTCACCTCAAGACTCATGGCCAGGCTTCCTTCAACCACCCCTCTAATAAAGGTATGAATGCTGAGCCCCCCCCCCCCCAAACACACGCTGTCCTGTGTGCCAAACTAACCTCATCACAAGTCTGGACCCGTGCCAAAACAACGCGACTCACATTGCTCTGTGCACAGACACACAATTATGCTCCTGTTAACCAAAAACTGGGTTTAACACATTGTTCAGTTGTTAAGTGGAGGAAATTCGTGATGGAAACGATTCATGATCATTTTGTCTATAGTGCTTGCAACAGGCTTGCTTGAATTTGATATGACCAGCTCAGCAAATAAAACCTCCAATCTTAGCATCATTGGCTCTTGCCAGGCAGTTTTGTGCGGTCCGGTTTTACTATATGTAAGGAATGAGGATCTCCTTTGCCGCTTGGAACAAGCAATCTTACTAGATGTTGTACATTTAAAAGGCTTTGCTCTTTGCAAAGTAGAACAATGATATCAGCTGCTTAACAGGTGTAATACGATGTGTATCAGAAATGTTGAATATCCTGTAGTTAATTTTGCTGACAGCCTGAAGCCTGAGTGTTAGGCTCAACCAGTCTGCAGAAGAAAGCGGGATGTTGTTTGGTCATTGTTTGCCACCTTCACAACAGAAGATGGGATGCATCACAGGTGTCAAAAAACTTTACACTCCTTGCAACCTCCCTTTTGGCATTGACTTTTTATGCACTGGAACGCAAAAAAAAGTTGCAGGGGAAAAAAGGACTAGACAATCAGAATGTTGCTACTAACTTGTTTGTCGAGGGGCTTCCTTGTGTCAGATTTATGATCTGGAATTTGTAAGACGTACATAGTGGTTCGGATCCCCCAAAATGGTTTCAAATGTTAACCTCGGAATGTTTGGATTTTGACCTCATCTCTGGACTCGTTTCTCTGGTCATTGTAGGCATAGGTTAAAGTAATGCCCTGTCCTCATCCCCCGATAACCCCTTGTGTCTGTATTTCTGAATAGGGCAAAGTGACTGGCAGTGGAATCACTCAGGGCCAAGAAAAGGTAATCTTGTAGCTGGTAGCAGAAACCCAACCCCTCTTCTAACACATTATTGACCCATGGGTCAGCCTCTCGTAGGATTTTCCCAGTAGTGAAAGCCTGGTGCTTCATTTTTGCATTTGTGTTTTTAGGTTTGTTTAGATGATCTGTTTGACTTTGTAGTTATAAGGGCTTTATTTCATCAAGCAGGATCAATGTGTTAAACAGGTATCAATTTGACCAACACACATTGTAGCCAGCTGCTAACCGCAAGCGTATATAGGCCTGAATAAGCTGTAAGATAAAAGTGGGCCTGGAATCAATTTATGTTTATCATTATACATTTGTTGTTATATATGATTAGGAAGGTTTGAGTCAAGTTAGCTGGCTAGCACATTGATCCTGGTTTTTGAATTACCCCCTCAGGTGAGTTGACAGTAGGAGAGATCTTAAATAACTCCTTCCAAGTCCTTATTGACATCTCTCGCACTCAAGGTAGGTTCCTAAGAATCCTGCCTCAATTGAAACTGTCTTTATTGGTCCATTGTCCACTGCACCGACTCCTCCAGCCAATCCAATGGCACCGAGGCTCGGGTGTGTGTTTGCTTCCTTGGCTGAAAATGGAATGTAGGGTAAATTAAGTCTTTAATTTATACTTGCTCTTGCTTTTTCTTTTTGTCTTTCTTTCTGTTTCTCCTCTTGTGACGTTATGCAGATGCTAACAATGTGCACAACAACTCCGCCTCGGCAACGCCCGTCACCAACTCGGCCGCTATCACGTCCGCCATGAACCGCAGCGCCGCCAGCAACCCTGTCACCATCGCTGCCCAAATGAACATCGCCACCAGCACGGTCAACATCACCTCACCGCTCAACCTGCAGCACCCTGTGACCATCACTGGGCCGGTGAACCTGGCCTCCGGCCATATGAATCTCGCCCATCCAGTGGCCATCACCACCCCTATGTCCATGAATCTCACTGGTCCCCTCAACATCGCCATGAGATCAATGGATTCCATGCCGTTTCTTTCCCAGGTCCTGCCCTCATCCCCGCCCTGGTAGGCGTGCTCTATCTAGTCCCTTAGCGAGCGGTGTTAGTGCTCATGACCCTCTGCTTCTGTTCCCTATACTTAGATCTATCAGGGTTCCTACGCAGTATGGAAAAGTATGGAATTTGATTTGAGCAATTCCCAGGTCTGGATAAGTATGGTAAAAATAAAAGAGAGTATGGAAAATATTTGTGTTTCCAGACTATTGCCCCATTTTGTTTTCTAAATTATAAAATTCAGAATTTCAAAAAAAAATGGAAAATCCGTGATCATGGTTTTCTCCTTGCGGGCTACAATATTGCTCGCGCGAGCAGAGATATTATTTGCTAGGTGCAATTTGTGAAATATCCAGTGGGGGGAATAAAAAAATGACAGCACGCGTACAGCCAACCATTAGCGACAACAGACAAACAAGCGATATCGTTACTCATTTATATCAGATTGGCACAGCGGCCTATTAAATATATGTGCACAAATGTTGGCCTACATGCCGAATCGAGTTGTTAAAATTCCAGAGTGACCAGTAATTCGGCATAAATTACCATTTCCAAAAAGAATCGTTACAAAACAGTTGCAGCGGCAGCAAGAAGAAAATCAGTTGGCATAGCAGCGTTAAACAAAGTCCTTCCAACTTGCATAATAAATCTGCAACGATGCCCTGTTTATTAGCAATGTTACTCGCTTGACACCATGACGTGAACCAACAGGCTCGTTAGCTAGTGTATTGGCGTTTTCCCTGCCTGCTTGGGCTTTTACAACTTTAATTTCTAGTCCCCCCCACAGCGGGCGGAACTTATCATAAAGTTAGCGATAACAAATATCTAATGATCATGTCATGTATCCCCGCCAGGGATGGATATTTACAGGGCAGTGCCAGGCACAGAAAAACCAGAGCCAGGGACCCCCCCCCCCCCCCCACCCCACCCCTGGTCAAATCACACAGATTATTTGACAACATAACAGCATAGCCTACATATTCATACATGTTAACAGTTGGAGTTTAAAGCCATTTATTTACATAATAAACACCTAGCTATTTGTACTCTGACGTCAAATATGGTCTGAAAATCTACCAAGAAGTATGGACATTTGAGTCCGGAAAAGTATGGAATTTTGAAATGGAAAATGTGTAGGAACCCTGATCTATTATTATGAATTGTCCTAACCTAAGAGCCCCTCCTTCCTGCTCTTGTAGAATACATTGTGAAGCAGACACACATTGCTTGCCAGATGTGGAACCTGTAGGTCAGTGCTGCAGTGTTAGCCCCTGCAAAGGGTATCTGATATGTTTATGATAGGTGCTGGTATCCACAGAGAGACTTGTCTAAGGCCGAGAAAGTTAAATTGAGTTGTTTCAATCATTCATTATTAGGATGTCTGACCCCCACGTCAACAGTGACTTCTCAGTTTTTGGTAAAAGATTATTGCATCTTTGACATTGAAAAGCTCAAAACGAGAGTGCGTCACTCGTCTTTTTTCTTTAAGCTCTCTTACAGAGCGGATTTGCTTTATATTTGTTTGTTCTTCATTTTTTATTTTTTTTGAGTCATAGTTGAAATATCAGTATTTAATCGTTTTATGCATTTTAAAAACAAAAATTACAACAAAAGGGACAAAGGCTTCCATTTCAGGGGATGGTGGTTGTTAACTTAGCTGCTTTTTTTACGGTTAACCCTCCCCATATGTCCCGTCTCCATTTTAGAAGTATGTTGCTGGAAAAGGTAGCTTGCTCCTCATCGCTGGATAATGTATACATGTTTGTTGTTAGTTTTTCTTTTTGAATTATTGGATGTACTAGATACATGAAGTAGAGAACATTACAGAACAAGGTACAAGAAAACAAAGAGGAAATGTCTGGCACTGAATGCATATACCCTGGTTATGCCCTTTTGAAACGGCAGTATTATCAAAGATCAACAGAGTTGTTGGTCATTGAAGCCTTGTGATGTAGCTGTCAGCAGAGCCACCTAGTGGCGTATAAGACACTATGCTATAAAATAGGTCCCAAAGTTCACTTTTTAATTCTATTTTTATTGATGTGTATAGGTCATTTATCGGTTAGATTTTTTTAATTCTTATTTGTTTTTATCACATGGCCCTGCCTCTGTTCCCACCAACAAATTTAGGATCTCACTGGTGTAAAGTTCTACTCAGGATCCTAACTGGATATTGCTTGGTCATTTGACTCGAGTGAAGAAATTAAATCCCATTTTCCACTTCATTTTGCTGTCATTAAACACTATTACTTTGCCTTTTCCTTTGAGAGAACTGGAACTTGGATTTTCTCGTCAAAGGTTAGGAATGCGCTAAACTTTATCTGTGCTAATATGCCTCTCCAGAAAAAGAGCTTGGTAGATGTATATATCCTCAGAAGGCTAAAACGCCCTTTTCATCCCAGATTTTATATATCAAAACCCCCTTGCAAGCCCTTACCCAAACTCCAACAAACACTAACACTGTAAACTTGGTAGCAGCCTTTGGAAAGGTGTAACTAGACTTTACTACAACTCAGCAAACTGTTGTTCGGGGTTTGTTTGGGCCGTGTGCAGGGGCCTGTGGTTGAGGTCTCGCATGTGACGGCATTTTGTGAACTGAGAATTCAAAATAATCCAAAGTAAAGGGAGAGAGAGAAAGAGCAAGTGAGAGACGGATGTCTCTTGTTTTTCTTCATGTTTTAGACTTTCAGACAACTATCTCAGCCCCCTGGCCCTGCCCAGGCCTATAGTCAGTCTGTTCAATCTTCAGAAGTCTGTGAAGCACTTGTAGAAAACTAGGATTTGCAGCACTCGGCTCATTGTAGTGCTGTCTCACTTCAGTAGGATAAGACAACTTTGGATGGAGGGAGAGATCTCTGTCCATGAGGGTGGTCTGCGTGTGTTGTTTGTATTGTGGCAGCAATGTCTTGGAGGCCATTAATAGTATTGCATGCATACCAACACTCCCTCAAAGGAAATGCGCATAACATGAGATGGCATTAAAAACTTTATGATGAATTCCCTTATTAATTTCTCTCTTGCATGTGAACGACTGAGCTTGTTCAATTTAGGATTGAGTTCAACAACTGTAGAAGGCTAGTGACTTTTTATTGAAAGAAAACACTAAAAATGATTAGGTTTAAGTGTGCGTGTGATGTCATTTGTCCTTCCACAGCGGCCGTTACAAGTGTGCCTGAACTGCTTTAGAAACCTTAACACACGGATACTTCCTGTTCTATGTTTGATGGACTTGTTTTGTAAAGTAAGTCTTCACCTATTCACATGGCCATGGACTAAACTACCCTTGAAACCAAATTATGTTGTGCTTTATTTTTTTCTTCTAATGGTCTATGAATTGGTTTAGTTTGTGACATTATAAACACCCGTGAAACATAATTTGGTAAAATAAGGGCATTACTATTATACGTCATCAGTATAATTTAACCAAATGCTGTAATTTGTTTGCATCTCAAAATGTGAAGAAAAGAAAATAATATTGCTTTTATTTCTTGGTCAAAAGATGATTTGGAAGAAATTTTAAAGGATCTTCCTTGTGTTTTTCATGGTGAATTGGCAGATATTGTGAAGGCAAATGAATGTATATCTTTGTACAAATCATTTAGTTCAGAGAATGTGTTAGCTATGATAGACACAAAAGAAAAAAAACAAGATAACCTTTTATAAATCTTTTTGTATTAGAACATTAACAATGGTAATTTTTGTATATACAAAGTCTAGGCTTTCTGATTAGCAGAAAGGTAAAACATTCCTACATTTTTTTTAAATGTATGTCTGTCAAAAATAATCATGTAAACCTATGCGCAATGTTTTTATGTGCCTTTTATTTGGTTTTTCTAAATAAAAGGGAACTAAAACATAACCATTGACTGTCAATGCTGAGTCTCAGTTTGGTTAGGAAGGAGTAGCCTAAATTTGGCTTACTCAATATCTCTACTATAGTCTCCAAAATTACCACCTATACCCCCAATGGATCTGAAATTACGTGATAGTTTTTTGCATTGGTTTTTCAAAAATATCTTCCATGAATCCATGCTATAAAGCTTTTTTTTAAAAGGCTAGCTGTAAACGACATGTTAAGAGCTATGTTTCAGATCGATTGGTTCAAATGGCTGGAACTCAGTGTTTCTTTCAATGTCTTCAATAGCCGTCTGGCTCACAGTTGGCATATTTGGTGTAACAAGAAGTGCCTCTGTAACTTAGCATAATGGAAGGGATCTTAACGGGGTGTATTGTGCCAAACCATGCTCTGTATGTGAGAACAAAATTATTTAGTTTTATTTTCATTTTATTTTTAACTATTAAACTTGGAAACATTGATGTGTTGTCTGATTTATATTTTCTTTTCTTTAAAAAAGCATCTTTCCTAGTGCTTCAGGCACAAATTAACGAGAATCTCCATTACTACATTGCATTTTAATTAATTTCAGATTACCAAATTGCATCTATGAATCACAGAGTACCCTTAAGGCCATGGACAGGCTATTTATACAAAAATGCAAAAAGTTGCTTAAAAACAACTAAATGACATACTAAAAATATTAACATGGACCAACGGTGCTGCCTATGCAAGTTGGAACATGTTTCATGATCTAAGAATAACTTGAGAATAGAGCTATTTGTAAGAGATTTGCTTATTTTATAATGTAAGCCCGTTGACGTATTGACTTGGGCACAGGATCTGGCCCATTGACAGTATATTACCACAGACTTGGTGCAGACTTGAAGTAACGTGACCTGACCTTACCAACTGATTTCAGAATTTTAACAATGCTGTCAGGTAACGAATGGAAGCAGGTTTCCGCGATAAGTTAATGTCAAATTAATGAGAAAGTTTCTCATAACAATGACTTAGTATTTCATGATTCCTGGATAGCTTCTCATTAATATGACAGCAAAATTGTATTTTATTTTATTTTGAGGCGGAAACTAGCTTTGAACCATCCTAATTAAAGCGTTTGTAGGCTCATTAGACAACTATTACATTTTTGGCACTTGGTTGGGCGTTTTGTAAAGCTTTTAATTACAATGTCATTATTTGTCCTATTATATTTATTCTGGTCTTGCCTCTGTTTTGATGTGTCCATCTTCCAGTTGTCCGCGTGGATAGTTTATGCATCTTTGTTCGTGATTCAACAACGCTCCTGGCCCGGTTGGCACCATTTCTATTGCTCTGGTCTGGTCTAGAAAGGGAACAACAGCTTCGTAGCTAGCTAGCTAAGAAAATTCTGATGAATGTGTAACAGATAGCTAGCTGGCTAGAAAAACAAATGTCACCGTATTTGTGTTTTTTTGTGCTTGGAAAAAGGATATAGCTTCCTCGCTTTCACGGACCTGTAAGTAGCTAACGTTGCGGTGAAGTACTTCACAATTTTTGAACTAAAGAAATGTTTTTGTTCCATAGCTAGCTAAATGCTTGTATCTACTTTGCATGTCTACGCCGTTGCTTATTTCTCATCATCGGTCACATCGAACGACCTGGCGTTTACAAGGCGGACAATGATATTTCAAATTAGCTGACTTGCTGCACTGTTGTTATCATCACTTGGAAGTTATTTTTAATTTACGCACTTTAGATTTAAATTATTCTTTAAACTGATTTGTCCCTTGATTTGAGATTGATAGGGTAATTTCAAATAATAAACCTATAGGCCCACTATTTGACAAATCACGCGCACTGGCCAGAGCTTGTATACATCGCTACTTTGCGGTTTCTTTTTACTCTTATCATTTGGAGTAGTTGTTGTCTATATAGGTACTAAGAATTGTATTGTAACGTATTATATGTAAATGTCGGACTAGGACATGCTTATCGTTAATTCGAAAAAAGTTCTGGGGCAAATCTGTATTTAAACCGTATATCCACTTATCCGCTAAACATAGCTCTAGTCTTATGTTTGACTTCGTGTGCCATCGGTCTTTCATCCATTGCTAATCAACAGAATACCATCATAAATACTGTATAGCTTTGCTTAGCCAGACTCTTTTGAAGCCTTGTTTTCTCGTTTTGCTTCCGCACTCGTATACTCTACATGCAACTATGCAATTGTAATTATCACGTGAAGATAATTTTGTAAGAAAATGGACACATTGAAGCAAAAAACGGGGAATATTATGCATACTGGCCAGATGCGTCTCTGATTCAAATCCTGGTACAGACACTGCCCAACCTTTTCTGCTGCTACTAGAGCCTTTTAAAGCAACAAAATACTCTAATCTCACAGTAGTTAAGAAAAATATACTTCTTAGGCTCTCAATCAGAAGTAAGGGAAGTCCATAGGTCGACCAATATGTCAACCAACTATTGATTAAAGTCAAAGCTGCTGTTCGAGAAGGCAGTATCCCATCTTCTCTTAAACTCTGTCAGCTGGTGCCTCTCTCTTCGCCCCTCTGTTTGACCCCTACAATGTGGTTTGACCCATTGGAGCATCAGTGCAGCTTTCAGTGGGAGTCTGTAACCATGGCAGACAGAGATACAGTGGGTAGCTCCAGTCAACGAAATTCGGTAAATGCTTTGGAGCAGGGCTAATTGGCTGACATCGCTTGTTGTACTTTGCTAGCCTTAGCTTCATGAAAACGTACCCAAGTCTAGTTTGAAGGTGGCAAATACAAGAGGCAGTAGAGCAGAGTACATTGTTTTCAAACAGAACCAACTCTGGTTTAATTTGTATTCTTTATTTGTGTCAATAATTGATTTGTCAATTTGACATATGAGCATCCAACGTGTGTGTGTGTGTGTGTGTGTGTGTGTGTGTGTGTGTGTGTGTGTGTGTGTGTGTGTGTGTGTGTGTGTGTGTGTGTGTGTGTGTGTGTGTGTGTGTGTGTGTGTGTGTGTGTGTGTGTGTGTGTGTGTGTGTGTGTGTGTGTGTGTGTGCGCGCGCGCGTGTTGAGTAGGCAAAGCTCCACTACTCCCCAGTGTGTCTGACAGATGGTTGAGGAAGACCCTGCTAGCTGCTTCCATCATTATTGTAGGCAGGTCAAACCCGTTTTCACTTTTTTTTTTTTTTTAATTAAGTGATTAAATAGTCCTATCTTCCAATTTGTTGTTATTTTGTAAACGTTTATGGATAAAAACGAATTAATAAATTGTCAGTTTGCCCAAAAGTTACAGTTTCATTGTTAAAAAAAGGATTTAATATTTACCACGATGTTACTTCCGTTTAGACAGACGCTGGGTCTAAAAGCATGAACATCCTACGGCCCACTTCGTTGTAATTATACTTCTTTATTGTGAAAGTATTAATAGATATTTCACAACAGATACCTTAAGAAACGAGTTACCTATACATTTGATATAATTGTTTACCCAAATAAAGTGTACAATGTTGAAAACTTGTACTCTGAAAACCACTAACGTGTCAAACAGCTTAGTTTTTTAGGACGCGGGACCAAAGTCTGCTCGCAATAGCATTCGTAACATATCGGTGTCTAAAATAATGCCACTGTAAAAAAATGAATATAGCCTATATCTTTTTATATTATACAATGGCAAGATGATTCGTAAACACTAGCCTAAGTGTTGATTGGATCGAGACTTCACACCTATATCTTAATAATTGGCAGCTCTGATCCATACGGAAACTAAACAATTAAATTATTGAATGGATTTAGAAGTTTTCTTACTTTAACGTTGATAAAAGTGTATTCGTGCAGGCTAGGCCACTATGTTTCTAAAGGTGCAGGCATACATGTTTCAAAAGTTCAAGGTTAGTAGCCTATGAGACAGGTAGCCTACGGACGCCTGATTTCAAATTCTCCTGAAATAATCACGTTATCTTCCCAGACACGCAAAAGTCTAGAAGCCAATGGAAACATAAATGCTAACCAAAATATATTGCATTGTTTTCCCGTCACGAGCAAAATCTAATTAATCACACAGTGGACATAGCTCTAATGCAGTTCAGCGACAATGAAGTAGGCTATAAGGAGCATGCCTCACATGAGTGGGGGTATCTCCAAAAGTCCAGCTATCAAGTTCTTAAATGTTTGGATCACAGGTCAATGAGATCTCTTTCTAGGTTCAGTTTAAAGCTCTCATGCGACGGATGTAATTTAGGGTAGTAGCAACGCAATTTAAGTATTTAAAACACAGCATCTAGGGCAATCTCATGATTTGAGGGGGCGTATCTCTAAAGTCCAGCTATGGATTTATTTCTTAATTGGATCACAGCTCAATGAGACCTCCTTCTAAGTCCAGTTTAAAGCTTTTATACGACAGATGTAATTTCGGGTAGGAGCAACACAATTCAAGTATTTGAAACACACGTTAACTAAGTTATTTATGACCGATCGGCGCCGTCGCTCAGTGTCAGTTCCCGAGAAAGGTCGTCTTCAAAACAAACCCAAGATTGATCGTTAATTAATATGGAGAGTGCTCTGCATTTTTGCTTCAACACTAGGTGCGCACCAGTTTTCAGGTCCCGTTTTGGCCAGAATAAGAGAGATTCTAACGAAGTCCACTCTGAATGAATGACTTGATTAACGGTTGACATATGGAAAGATTTAATTTCAGTGGTTTAAGAATATGTGCTTAAACCAGTTCATCAATAGTTTGACATTAAACAAAACATACGCATATATTTTTAACTGCTTAAAGTTACGGCTTTTCTCAAGTAAGATCAAAGCCTACGCTTTTTGGAAGCTAACTATGAATTAGCAAGCGCTGTATGCAAATCAACACCAATATATGGTGAAAGTAGGTATTACTTTTGAATTACTTAAAAATTGATTGGTGATTCAGACCAACAAAAACGTTATATTTGTGTCGAATTAAACAGTTTTAAAGCGCTACGCAGTCCAATTTTCGTCAGCGCTGAGCGTAGAAGCTTTCGTGTTGATTACGTCATTGGACAAATTGGATGCTCGGAGCATAAAGGGCATCACATGATTTGAGGGGGAATATCTCTAAAGTCCAGCTATGAATTTTTTTGATTTTTGGAACAGTGCTCAGTGAGACCTCCTTCTAGGTCCAGTTAAAAGCTCTCATGCGACGGATGTAATTTAGGGTACTATCAATGCAATTGAAGTATTTAAAACACAGCATCAAGGGCATCACATGATTTGAGGGGGAATATCTCATCAGTCCAGCAGTCGATTTCTTTGAATTTTGGATCAGAGCTCAATGAGACCCCCTACTAGGTCCAGTTAAAAGCTCTCATGCGACGGATGTAATTTAGGGTAGTAGCAACGCAATTGAAGTATTCAAAACACAGCATCAAGGGCACATGATTTGAGGGGGAATAACTCTAAAGTCCAGCGATGGATTTTTTTAAATTTTGGATCAGAGCTCAATGAGACCTCCTTCTAAGTCCAGTTAAAAGCTCTTATGCGACGGCGTTAATTTAGGGTAGTAGCAACACAATTGAAGTATTTAAAACACATGTTAACCAAATTATTTATGACCGATCGGCGCCGTCGCTCAGTGTCAGGTCCCGAGAGGGGTTGTCTGCAAAATGAACCCAAGTTTGATTGTTAAATGTTATGGGAAGTGCCCTGCATTTTTGCTTAAACACTAGGTGCGCACCGTTTTTCAGGTCCCGTTTTGGCCAGAATAAGAGAGATTCTAAGTCCGCTCTCGACCTCTGCGCTGTGGTGAGTTTTAGAGTGACAAAATGACTTTATTAACGGTTGACATATGGAAAGATTTAATTGTCAGTGGTTTAAGAATATATGTTTAAACCAGATCATCAATCGTTTGATAATAAATAAAACGTATATATTTTAAATAAACTGCTTAAAGTTAAGGCTTTTTTCAAGTAATAACAAAACCTACGCTCTTTGGAAGCTAACTATGAATTAGCAAGCGCCGTATGCATATCAACGCTAATATATCGTGAAAGTAGGTATTACTTTTGAATGACTTAAGTGATTTAGACCAACAAAAACGTTATATTTTTGTTCATTTAAACAGTTTTAAAGCGCTACGCAGGGCAATTTTCTTCAGCGCTGAGCGTGGTAGCTCTCGTATTGACTACATTGGCGTTCGAATGTTCGACCTGCCTAATTAGTGAGTCATTATTTGTTTTTGTAGCGCGTGTTGCAGTAGGAACACACTAATTGCTTCCAGTAAGATGAGGAGACAACAGTGACAAATGGAAGTGGGCAAAGTTCTGTGAGGTTTCCAGTAAACGTTGCTGTAACATCACACTGATGAGCTCTTTACTCTCTCCTTCTCCTTCTCGTTTATTTTCGTCCCTTCTTCCCCATCTCTACGTCCCCAGATGCCCACCCCCTTCACTTTGTAGAAGCAGGTCATTGAACAGCAAGTAGGATTATCCGGATAGACTGAAATTGTGTTTCTCTGTGTCTTCTGCAGATTTATGTGTCACAAATGATCATTTAGTTCAGGGGGCAACAATGACACTCTGCACAAATATTTTTGAAACAGGGATAATTCCTACGAGACCCGTTAACATATATATATATATATATATATATATATATATATATATATATATATATATATATATATATATATATATATATATATATATATATATATATATATATGGAACATTAAATACAATTCGAAATATTTAGCTAGTTACAATTTAAAACCACTCCATGATAGGCTTTGCTTTAAAGGTGGTTATTATTAGACAGGATTGTGATATTAGGCCAACATGAGTGCTCTAAAAATATAATTTGGCCGTTTTTGGAAGGTCGTTGTTGTTCATCCAAATAATGTGATAAGAGGATGTGACTGTAGGCTCCTGTCAAATTTCATCTGACTGCTTTTGTGTTGTACTGGTGTGTTTTTTGCCAATGCAGTGAAGAATGGCTTAAGTGTCTTTGTTGACAGCTTTTTAATTGATAGCTTTTCAACGTGATCCTCAAAACAGGAAGAGAGAGCTTGTTAGGAAAGAGACCCAGTCTGTTTGACCTGAGGGTTAGGAAAGGGTAGCTTAGGTTCATTTCCACCTGATAGTCCACTTTGGGTCTGTTCAATTTGTTACACATAGGAACGGTTATTTTGGGGTTTCCATCAGCAAAACTGTGGATGGTACGAAAAAGAACTGTTCCGTTCCATCCTGTTTTTCGCTACCCCTCTGTGGAGGTTTCTTGCACACTGACCCATGGCATTTACTTAGCCGTGTACATTTAAGGGTAGCTGTATGCGGTGGAAACGCAAAACAGATCTAGTGTTGGGTAACGGTTGCAGGGGTACTGTACAAGTGTTTGCTGAAAATGAGCCTCTAGTAAGTGGAAGGTATGTGATTCCATCCATCACTACCAACAGGGAGACCTTCAGAGTAGTGATACCAACAGGACTGATGACTGGAGGGAATTTCTGTCCGGTGTGTTCGCTACTGCCAATGTGCCACTAAGAAAAGCATTGGACTCACCCCCATGACCACAGCATAGGGATTGACTGTTCTCTAACTGGTCTGTGGATATGTATTGGTGTATGGGGCTGTGTGTGTGTGGTTGGTGGGGAGGGATTTCCATGTAAATGGACGATACAGGCTTCTTCTTCTTGCCCGACCCATTGTAAAGGTTCTGTTAGCAGAGGGACACCATCTCCCCAGGCCCCCATGTCTCATTTATAAGAGCCCCATTAGAAGTCTGGGCATCCTTCCTGGTCTGGCAACACTGTGAATCTGGAGAACTGAAGAATGTAGTGGGGACGTAGAGGCAGAGTTTTAGTCCTAGTAATTCCTTCGTAGGCCTGGGCGGTCTAATGTAAAATATTTGATTGTAATACGTATAAACTGATATGTTCATAGTCCTTTTCCAGCCTAAATTGCTGTTTAGAAAGAACTGTCATTTGATGCATTTTGAGAAAGTTACATTTTGTTTTTTTTACATTCTAAACTCAGATTTTTGTGTTTATCGTTTGATAATCTGTTTCAGCCTGAGCAGCAGTACTTTGCTCTGTGACAACGGAGACAAGCCAAAACCCCTGTATTCTAAGCTTACATTTTTAAATGGTGTTTTAAAGAGATCCTAACATCTGGCGGTTGCATGTTCGGTCCTTCTTGGCCTGTGGCCAACATGCAGATAGGATATGATCCTTTTTTTCATTCACATCATGTGCAGCCAGATTAGCTGAACTCTCCCTGCGTTCCACTCAGTTAGGAAAGTATAACAATGTCTTATTTTGTGTATGCTGGTGCATACATAATACATTTCTCTACCAGTTTAATTCAATTTTGAACAATTCTTTTTAACTGGAATATTTTTGGGGTGCATGTTTTAATAAGGGCATAAAAAAGACAGGCCAGATCCGAGCCGATCAGTCTTAGACCACTGTGTCACTGAATGATCCTGGTGCAGCACCTTGGCCTGTTCTCCATTTAGACTTAATGCTACAGTGTACAACCCTTACTGCTCGGTGGCGGCTGTTGTTGTTTTATCAGCGAGGGGATGAAGCGGTGGGGTGGAAGCCATTTCTTTCTTGTCCCGCAAAGACGAAGGGAGTCTCACTTCTTCCAAAGGGCTGTGAAGAAGAATCACACCCTTAAGACAAAGATGACACACAGACAACTATTGTTAAATCTTTGGTGAAATGGAATATCCCCCAAAACATGTGTTTGCTCTGCTTGGCTGGGAGTGTATGGAAAGTTCAAGTTAATGTATTTCCCACTTAAATGGCTGGATCGAGCCCTGACTATTATGATGCTACAGAGGTCAGCTCAGGATATTCTTGTCACACCTACAATGACTTCTCTGGAAGCATGCTGGAGCCTGGTTGCCATGGGGACAGACGAGCCATATCCCTATGCTGATGAGTGATGGGAGGTAGCTGGCCAACCGACCATCCCCTGAGTGCACTTTAAAATGAGGTGGAGAGGTGGAGATGTTTCAGCATTTTTATTCGTTCTTGTGTTTTTTAGTGTGTGCTCAAAAAAGGCGTATTATGAGGAATGAACCCCTTTGTACAGCCACTTGATTAGGTTGTTGTGATCTACTAAATATATTTTTGAACATACACACCTGGCCTTGTGATGACTCCCAAGAGCTGCATGAGTAGTCTTAATGGGTACAATGTGTTTGCTAACTCTGTGATGTCAGTTTACAGTAATGCATTCGTTCATTTTCCGAAGTCATATCACACTGATGGAGGGCAGCATGGTTTCCCCCTAGCTGACTGGTAAGCATCCAAACACACACACACACACACACACACACACAGGACAGAGAGCCCTGGATTCTGGGCTATTTATAGCCTTGTACTGTAGGTGGAGATTAAAATCATAATGTTGTAAAGAGATACAGATGATTTCTCTCTCTCTCACGCACGCACACATTACATTTACCTCCTTATACATCCTAGAAAGGGTAAGAACAGTGATTGAATGGTTATATGTTTGGTTGGCCTTTTAAGCATCCCAGGGACAAACACACAGACCGATCCTCCTCACACTGTCCGTATTTTTCAATCTGAGCAAAATACCCTGAAGCATCGTTGAAGCCAAGGTGGCTTAACCTGTTGTTTATAACCAGGTCGAGCAGGACACCTCATTTCTTTCGGCCGTCCTGTAGGAAAAGAGCAGTTTGTAATGACTTTAAACAATATAACAATGTAAATAGGCAGGGTGGCCACCAGCAGTAGTACTGTTTTGTAGAGGAGCCTGAGAGGAGGGCACTGTCTTAAGCCAGCCGGGCTGGGGACGGGGCCTGGCACCGTCATGTGGCGTACCGCCGCCACTGGGTTCATTGTTCCCCTGATACTGGGACTCCTCCTCCCATTACTAGGGGTAGGAAGGATGGAGAGGGGGGAGGTTGGTGGAGGAGAGACCAAGTGGGAGAGGTAACACTGAAGGCATTTGAAGGATACTGCGGCCATTCCCACTATATGGGAACTAGATTTTAGTCTTTTTGTTTCGCAATCCCTTGAGAAATGTTGCTTCGAAATGAAGAAAGTTGAGCGATTGTATATATGGAGGGGATGTGCCTAAATTCTAAACAAAAGAAGGTAGCTTGGCTGGTTCAACTTGAGAGAGGTTAAGTTGAATATTTCTTTCATTCTTTAGCAAATGTAATTTTTTTTCTTCTAGTAGTGGTCTGAAAAGTAGAAAAAAGCTGTAAAACAGATCTAGCAGGCTATAGTCTAAATCTTCCATTGTACTGTGCTGATTGTTTCATTATTTGTGCCTGTTTTGTGAAGGCCTGTCAGCTGTCTCTGCCTGACCCTTCGACTGCTAGCAGGTTGTTCACTGGTCTCTATAGGCTCCCATTAGCATTAATCTGCCGCTGCCCGATATCGCCCAAGGTAAGCTAGGGCTAAGCTGCCCGCCAGACTTTGTGTGTGTGTGTGTGTGTGTGTGTGTGTGTGTGTGTGTGTGTGTGTGTGTGTGTGTGTGTGTGTGTGTGTGTGTGTGTGTGTGTGTGTGTGTGTGTGTGTGTGTGTGTGTACGCATGTACATGTGCACGAGAGTGATACTGCTCCTCCCCCATTGGAATACATTGATTGTGACTGTTGACCATGGCTAGCTAAGTAACCAAACCAGTGGACGGATGCTTGCCTTCACTTATAGTAATCTGCAATAAGCCTCTGTTAAAAATGTAGGCCCATGCCTGGGACGTCTCGTTATGACAAACACAGTTTGGCAACCATTTTGATAATCAATGTCATAAGTCATCAAAACAGTAGGAATACAGGCCATATGCTATTACTTACTGGGCCTAGCTGGGGAGGCATAGTCAGACCAATGGGAGCTTCAGTGTATAATACATTTCAGTATGGTTGTGGTGTATCTGTTTCCTTGCCAATAGTAATTGTCAGGCTATTTTTGGTTTATACTATCCACTAATATATAGGCCTACATAATACATGAGCTAGACTGCTGGCAAAAAAAGCTAGATTTACGCAATTAAAATGTTTGCATAATTTATATGCTAGCATTGTTACCTCATGTTGAATGGGTTAAAGAAAAGACAGAAGATTAAACTAGGTATGTTCTCTGACTGTGCCTCCACTGCCTTTATATAACTGACGTTATATCTTCACATTCTCATTGCCTTATTTCTGACCAAATCTCTTTTTGCTTCTTGTAGATGCTGCTGATAACTCTGACCTAGATGTAGCAGTACCTTGGTTGATGAATCTCTAGCCTCCGCCTGGTGAATTGAATTGAATTACCACCTTGACCTTGGGAAACGTTTGATAACCTACACGGAAGACACATACCCTCAACGCCAACAACCATGCTTTCTGCAGCTGAATAGTTCACAGGAAGAGGAGGAAACAGACTTAGGGGTCAAACTTTCCCAACCAGAGGACCACTGTTTGTCTGTGTGTCAGGATGATTAACTGAGACTGTGCCAGTTTTTCACTAAGGGCAGAATCTAGAGCAGACGGGCCTGATTGGCAGATTGAAGGGCAGGACTGATTGTGGAGTTTACCTTTGTTAGCTGACGATGACCAGCCTTTTTTTCAAACGTAGCAGTAGCAATGGGGGCTCCAGAGGAGGAGCAGGAGGAGGTGGAGGAGCAGGAGGTGGAGGAGGAGGAGGAGGAGGAGGAGGAGGAGGGGGAGGGGGGGGAGGGGGAGGAGCAGGTGGCTCTACCCAGGGAGAGCTCAACAACAGTAGGCCCAACCGACAGGTGAGACGCCTGGAGTTTAACCAGGCCATGGAGGACTTCAAGGTTATGTTCCCCAGCATGGACTACGAGGTCATCGAGTGCGTCCTGCGCTCCAACAATGGCGCCGTGGATGCCACCATTGACCAGCTGCTCCAGATGAGCATCGACGGTCAGTGTTCGGACGACAGCTCCGATTCCGATGACAGCATTCCGCCAGAGGTCAGTGCCGAGGGTCGTAGGTGGGATAGGTTCTACGTTTTACAACTTTTTACATGCTCCCTCACTCACGCAACTTTGAGATCAGCCTGGATCTTCTGAGATGCTAGGTGCTGTGCAGGCACCGCCCACACACACCCCGGGTCTGACCTCCTTTCCTGGCTAGCAACAAGGAGTAGGGCAGAGCAGGGCTAGCATGTCAGCTGATGCAGTGTGACGTAGTGCCTGGAGGTGCTGACTCGAGCACCCGTGTGGATATGATCCCAACTCGAGCGTGAAACCATAATGTACCTTTTAGTGGCCTGCACGCATGATGGGACAAGAGGAGTGCATGTTTGGTTGTTGGGCTGAGTATAGCCATTCTACCAACAGCTAAAATTAGCATCTGTTACAGGAGGAACTTTTGTATCCATTACCCCAGAGAGCATTCTGAGAGCAGAGCAGAAATCATATTTTGGATGTTGCTTTGGCTATAAAGATGTGCACTAAATGAATGTATTTGTGTTTTGGCTATAGTATAATTATTCGAATTTTTTTCTTCTCATTTCCATTAGGGGGCGTTTCATGGTCAAACAATGGCTGGAGTGTTAAAGCCAGTAAATTTACAGTTTTTTCAATTCAATTCAATTCACAAGGTTGAATAGGACACATCCTGTTTATCAAATAAACACCCTACAGACCTCGTTCAGCGTAAATAAAGATGTAATCTCATCTAGTAATCTGTAGTAAAGTATAGGTCACTTCTCACTCTTAGTCAGCCTTAGTAGGTCAGTATAAGCCCAGAGATTTCAGTGACCTGGCTGAAACACTGAGCGTTTCGCTCTCTTATCCTCTTTTAGATTCTGGAGCGGACATTAGAACCGGACAGTTCTGATGAGGAACCGCCCCCTGTTTATTCTCCACCCACTTATGAAATGCACATATACGACAGGAAGTACCCCGAGGCCCCGCCCACACCGCCCCCGAGGTAAGTAGGAAATGGGTGGGTCTTTAATGGGGGTTCGGGGTGTTAAAAAACAATGAAGACTAAGTGATTCAATTTGGATCACCTACTCCATAAGAGAATACTACCATATATCCACATCTAGTCTAGTCAATCTAAAACTAATCAATCCATCGTTTTACTTACCAAATAACACTATTAATATTGAATGTAATATTGCAATAGAGGATGCAGTGTTTAAACTGAAATTACTTCATTCAGTAGGGGTCATCCTTATTCGGTGAACTCTATGCCCTGTCATATACTATGTCCATGTATTATCTACCCAACTAACAGCCCATGGCATTTGTAACACAAAAGCTATTTTGAAACAAGCCAAATGCAGATGAACACTTATTTAGGACCTAGCAAGCTGCAGGGGCTTGTGGAAAATGTCCATTGTCTAAATTCATGGCCTAAGAAAGGGTCCGCTGTCCCTCATGAAAGCCAGCAAAGGCTGTGAGGTTGTCTTCGGCGCAGGCTCCACCTGGTGGGCTTTATGAGAACTTATCTCTAAGGCTGACCTTCCTGTCTACCAAATGATATTCTTTATGTATTGAGGAAGATTTACAATTCTCTCGCTGTGCCTCAGCCATCCTGGTTTGTACCGTGGCACAAGCTTAAGAGCCACGGCAGGTAGGGTTAGCTTTGTGAAATGTTTTCATGATTCCTACACCTTTGGTTCCGTCGGTGTTGACAAGCCAATCAAGGCTTGGGAGTTAATCTCCTTCAAAACTGTCCTTAAGTCTAAATATTTTCTTTTAGCTTCGTCCTCTGGCCTCATCCCACAATTGATTTTCACAGCTAGCAGAGAAAAGCAAGGAGTAATCAAGTTGATGATCATATGACCTCTAACCCGTAACCTTACTTTGTCTGACCTTCAGATTTGAAGCCCAGCCTCCTGTGGGTCACCAGCAAGTAAGAAGCTACAAAAATTGGAACCCGCCTCTGCTAGGCAATCTCCCGGACGACTTCCTGCGAATCCTGCCTCAACAGTTGGACATTATACAGGTAAGATATCGCTGGGAAGATGAATTTAAGGTCCTTGTTATTGCACAGAGCACGCCCATTGTACTCAGAGTGTGTGCTTGCTTTCAAATGACAAAACAGAACAGAGGTCATCAAAGTTTTAGAAAGGCAAGAAGTTGACAGCTCTCTGACATGGTGTGGTGGTTGTGAAAACAAATCCTTCCCAGGCTATTGGAAACCAATCAGCCCATTCTCAGTAATGTCTATTTTAAACTGCAACCAAGGCTGATGATTGGATATTACTTTATTGATCCCAAACAGAAATAATTTTGTCATCAGTTGGCTGTGAAATAATTACAACCAGTGGACCACACTAAGTTTTATTTCATGTTCAAAAATTATTGTTGAGGACAGGTGCAGCAAATTCAAGTGCAGTAGAATTTAATTAAGTAGTTGCAGTAGTGAATTAAATAAAATGCTTAGTTATTAATATTAATTTGTTTTCTCATTCCTATATCCTTCTGTTCACCAGGGCTCTCAAAGCAGTCTGCCCCAGCAGCCCTTGTCCTCCTCCTCTTCCACCCTCTCCTCGGTCAGTCAGCGGGGGCCGCGGACAGCTAGCCCCAGGTCAGGAGGGGCAGAGGGCGCAACCGAGCAGGACAGGAAGTTGAAGCAGTACCTGGAAGACGAGCGCATTGCCCTCTTCCTGCAGAACGAAGAGTTCATGAGGGAGCTGCAGCGAAACCGTGACTTCCTCGTCGCCTTAGAGCGGGGTTAGTTCATTTAAAATAGAGTATACTGCCATTTTTGGTAAAATTGTGTCACTGAACAAAGGAAACATCTTAAAAAGTACTTTTAAAACGTTGTTTTCAAATGGCCCATCTTACTCCGCCTAACGAGTTGTTGGTTCTGCATCACAACGTCGGCTCTCTTTGTTTCAGATCGCTTGAAGTATGAGTCAAAGAAATCCAAGAATCATTCATCTGGCATGGAGACTCCCACAGGTAAATGGCCGTGTGTGTGTGTGTGTGTGTGTGTGTGTGTGTGTGTGTGTGTGTGTGTGTGTGTGTGTGTGTGTGTGTGTGTGTGTGTGTGTGTGTGTGTGTGTGTGTGTGTGTGTGTGTGTGTGTGTGTGTGTGTGTGTGTGTGTGTGTGTGTGTGTGTGTGTGTGTGTGTAGATTTGTTTACTGGGATGTTTAGATTGGGCTCTGCTGACACAATACTATAAATGCTGGACTGTGTGTGCAGCGAGCAACTTTGAGCTTGCAACACGGTTGCGTTAACCAGTTTATGTATGCGTTTGTTTCGCTTTTCTAACGGTCTCAGGGGAGCACTATGCCTCCGGCACAACGGAAGCTTGCACTGCAGTCTCCGACGACGCCATGTTCCAAGACAAACTCAAGCACATGGGAAAATGTAAGTTGTTCTCCATATGCTGTCTCATTCCCACTGAAGGTCAGACATCACTTGTAAAGGATTCCCTATTTAAAAGTAGAGCTATCACCAGTTAACTTGACCTCGTTCCTGTCTTGTTCTCTCAGCCACCAGAAAGAAGCTGTTTGAGATTGCCAGAAACTTTTCTGAGAAAACCAAGAGGAGAAAGTCCAAGAGAAGAGCTCTCCTAAGGCACCAGTCGTATCCTTACAGTTATATTGTAACATATAAATATTGTTGAAGGACAAATTCTTCTAAAAGAAGTTGCTTACTTTTACCCTGCAGTCTTATTGTAAATACTTCTAAATGATGATATATACTTTTAGGCACTTCACACTGCATGTTAATACCACCCACTCACTTTATATTTTTGTTTTTTATTTCGTTTGAAAGGTAGAACAATTAAAGCAGTTTAACTTAAAATATTGCTTGTGGTTGGGATAGTTTAGTAATGGTGAGGTAGCTTTCCAGTGTGTGTTGTTCCTGACCTCTTCTCCAGTCTGGGCACGGCTAACTCCACAGCCAACCTGCTGGATGACGTCGATGCAAACCCCTGTGGTAAGGTCCACTGCCTGACGAGCGAGTCCACCTGTAACCTGTAACAGGACAATGTCTTGTCTTTACAGCTGGCCATTGGTTGGTCTGTCCCAATAACCTGACATATGGTGTAGTCCAGAGTGGTGCTTATTGGTACTTACTCAAACATCTGGCCATTCTTTAATACATTATTTAACCAAAAGCTTATTGGGCATGTCTCTCATATTGTTCTGACAAAGGATTTTCAATAAGGAAAATGTTTAAACCTATCTGTTTTGTGTTATTGACATGTTTAGTTGGCTATGGTCTGGGCTAGCCAACTGAACATAGCTCATAGCTCCGGTATGCTACTAGAGGTCTAAATATAGTGCTATGACCACTCTCTATTTGACCAGGACTGCTAAGATAAAATGTGTTTACCAGCGTTAGCATTCCCTTGACAGCTTTCTAGATCTGAACAGATATTTGCTAATCTTGTACTCTTGCATGCTACACACATTTAACAGTAAGGTTGGTAATGATTTTAGTCCACACTTACCTTGTGTTTTTCATGTCCAGAGGAAGATGGTCAGCCTAGAAGATCAGTTGCAATGGAAGAGAATAAGTCACATAAGGAGCCTGTGTCATGGTAAGAGACCATTTATTTTGTGGCTTCCAGTTGCTCTCACTGTTATACGGTTACATTCTTGGGAATAACGACATTCTCCCCCCAACATTCTCTGCCCTTTCAGATCCCACCAGAACGCACCGCATCAGGGGTTCCACTGCGACTGCAAGGTGTCCAATGGTGGCTGGCGTTACATCTACCTGGCCCATCCCAGCAGAAGCCTAATTTCAAACCCAGACTTCCCCAGCAAAAGAGGAAGTAGACTTTACTCTGAGACCACCTCTGTCTCCTCTCTACTCTGGGCTTATGTGTATAACTACATTATTTTCTCTGTAATATAACTTTGTTAATGTATATGTTGATGTATACGTCTTTTTCCAGTCCCTTGGATTTGTTTATATATTTTGTTTTCAATTTGCTCCTGTTAAAATTCTAGTGCGAGGAGCTGAGCCGCAATAGTGATGATTTAGCCACTTTGGCCTTCGTTTTACCATTAGCAACTGTTCCTGAGTGCTGAGATGGCTCACCAGCCTGGAGGGCAGACCCTGCATTGTCCCGTTAACCCTGTTACTTCACACAAAGCTTTCCATACTGGTCAGTCAGGTATCTTGGTTTCTTAACAGAACAGAATGGTCAGTCAAACCCAGAGACACGGTCAGACATTTCAATCCGCTGCTGTTTGGCAGGCATTTGCCCAAGAGGGATAAATTAAAAACAAAACAAAGCTCCTACATTGGCAAACAGCTGTTTCATCTGGCATTACTCATATCCAGTATGGTTACCTTCAACTTCACTGGCTCGTGAAGCACACATTTTTTAATGAACAAAACCCATGTTACTACTTGGCTCCTGAAGTCTAGTGGTGTGCTCTGCCAAACACTAGAGTGCATTCATTATTTACTGTAATTGGGGTATCTGCATATTTTATTTTTTAATGACTGAATATGTACAGTATTTTCGGTTCGACAACTATCTGTCTGTACACTAACCTGTTGTTTCCAACTTTAGGCACACACAATTTTAAGGTAAAGGTAAGAGTGTTCAAACTACTGCTTTGCAATGTTGTTATTTGTGATTTCAACAAATATATTTCAAAATCGGTCTAGCCCTTTTCCTCTGCAAGGCGTAACTGGGCTAGCAAGGGCCACGGCGAACCAAACATGCCAATAACCCGAAGTGCATAGGGATATTGGTCTATGAAACACTAGGTCCCTGTTCCATCATCTCTCAAGGCAATAAGATGGGAGGTGAATGGATTTACAAACAGCTATGACAAACCTGGACAAAAGGTCTTTGCAGAATCCATAGAACAATATCTGCCAAACTACACTGCCATTGCCCAACCGTCTCTGTGGTCTTTTTCAAGAGAACATTTAAATGTTATGCTCACTTTCTACAGAGTGCATATTTCTAAACACATTATTCATTGTTAACAATATTATAATAATGAGAAATGTTTTTTAAACAATGGATAATGGATACAAATTCATATCAAGTGGATGTGGGGAAAGAATCAGAATACGATTTGACTGTGCCTCTGTGAGGACATGCATCAATACGCTGGCTTATGTGTACGAGTTGTCGTGGAAACTGATAAGAACTCAGCGTTCTGATATAGTGGTTGACACAATCCATTTTTCAACAGAAATCTCTTAACATACCAAAATACTTCTGTCTTCTGAACTATATTGGTTACCTTAAGTTGTGGTTAATAGTCTTGGAAATTCAAACAGTTAAGTTATATGTTACCATATTACTGTTTGGAAGGTTCGCGTTGTGTGCAAGTACTTTTTTTTGTTTACTTTATTGTAACCTCATTTAAAAAAAAAAAAATACAGGCAATTTATTAAGACTACAATTTTTTACTGAGATTATTTCATTTGGATAATATATCTAACATTTATATATTAATATAACATAAGCTTTAACATATTAGCTAAAATTACCTCTACTTTAGTTGTTATTACCGCCCAGCCCAGCTATTTGTGTTAATATTGACAGCCATTTTCCTGGTCCAGACAATATATAACATAAAAGTGTCGATTAGAAAATGTATTAACTTCAGATCCATAAGTTAACTAGTCTTACTAATTGTAAATTACCCCCAACTTCAGTTAAAAAAATGTAAAATGCCACTGAAAAACTACCTTAATCATTGATTGTGCAAGGGAAGGCAGATGATCTAAGGATTGATTACATGCTTTGGTTAAATTGTACTCTATAGCTTGTTGTCCCGTGTGTCTGTTTCTTTTGGTTTGTGTGTTTTCTGCTTTACTGTGATGTTATTTTTGTTATTTTTTTCAAATACTACTCTATGTAACACTCTTAAGGACAAAAAAGAATTGGAGACTTATTGCGATATCTGTACATATGTCAAAACAACAGGCCCATCATGTGAAGGGCAGGGGCTTGAACAAAGAAAATGGGCATTTTTAACATTCGTACGTTTGAATAGTACAATACCAGCTAAGATGGCACTTTTTAACTGGCAGGTGCTGACGCCCTTAGTTTTAGTCCTGTGCACGTGCCTGAAGCCCATTTTGCCTATCGTCTCTTCCTGCCAATTATTAGCCCAGAAACATTGAATTGAGCAGTCAAATAAGTGAGCCGTTGTTTCTCTGTCCTGTGCAACATTTGCCAGCAGCAGTTTCTGGTATACTACTAGTGAATAGTTTTCCATGTTCAGTTCTTTTAAAATAGAAAAGTGCAAAATGTGTTATGGAACATTCAGTTGCAAAGTTATTATTGACATCTATTTGGCTTGTTTGACTACATTTTAAAGGGCAACGCTTGTGTGCATGGTTTTGTGATGTTTTTTATTTTCAAATTAATTGATTCCTTTCATAGTAACTTATAGAAATGTAACTTCTCAGGGAATGTAGCAGTTTCCTTTACATTTTTCGTTAAAACAAATTTTGCAAACCTTGTAAAAGCACATTGGTACAATTTAGGTTAACATATCATTCAGTGGGGAGTGTGTCCACTTTGACAATACCAAAAAAATAACATCTATATGTTTGTCATTCTTAATTGCTGGAGCCACTATATTGCAAAAGACTCAATACTGCCGATAATCCGGGATCCACATTTTTCATTATTTTTAATTTTGCACTTTAAAAAACAAACCTTTAGTCTTCCAGGAAAGGAAAAAAAACACCTTTGTCCAGAACGTTTAATGGAGTGTAATAAAACCAGGCGTGTTTTATTTTCATCAATATTGGTCTGAGCTTGGATAGAATTCTGATAACACCCATCTAATGACGTGGTATTACTAATAATTTGTAATCTATGATTTTCTCAGATCTATCCATTCATTTACAGTATTGGGTTGGACTTGTATTATGACCTGAACAGATTGTCAGAGCAAAAGAAAGTTGCATGTTCTTGAAGTGACTGTGAAAAGGAATTGCAGATAGTGTTTTGCGGGAAATGAATGTACATGGAATGAGGCCAGGCCACTTCTAGCAGAAAACATGTTTGTTTACAATGTATACATATGCCTGTGATACTCTATGGCTTGCCTCATAACCCTATCATATGAATGTATGTCATTCATATTGAATAATTTCCATCCAAAGCCTGATGGGTTGAAAACCCTTTTCTATGGAACTCAACACTGTATTTTTTCATTACAGGTCACAAGAAGGCCAAATAGGAAGCAAAACTCAATCACCATTTAGAATAGTAATATGGTAGAAAATAAATGTATAGCAATGAAAATAGGATTTATCCTTTTGTTAAAAGCAAAGAATCAGATCAGGAAGTTTGCAAGAAAGTGTAGCTATTTTGTTTTCCCCAGAAATGCGTCCAGATTGTGAAGTGATTGTTGTATTTTGAAAATTTTATTTCAAGATCAGAGTTTTTCTTACACTTACAGTATGGAAGATTTCTTAGCCATTGAAATAATAAAATTGTGTTGTACCCAGTTTTACATGTTTCGGTGTCTTGGTGTTCTTTTTTATACTTACAAAGTTAATTTAAAGAAAAATACTGCGGAGATGACTAAGGTAAGGTTTGTCAATGAAGCCAAATAGGTCACACATTCAATGATGACTGATGACCCGGCTCGACTATGAGAGAAACGCAATTGTAAAATGGCCTTTATTAAACTGTTTAACATCCCGATCTCTATCCCTGTGTGCTTGGTAAAAGCACGATCTCCATGAAAGGTTATCTCTTGTATTTTATTTTAATGCTGGAGGCTTTTGATAGCCCACGCCGCTAGGGGCGTGTCTAACTGGGTCCCTACTGCGGAGAACCGTCTTTCCCAATGCTATTCCTATTCGCGCTCTTAAACTGGTTTGCACCTTAATTATCCCAACTCTATCTTTCCCCGCTCAAACACTAAAGACTGTTCGAACTAGCTGCCGCCCTGCACTGTGGTTGCAGCCAGCCCTATAGCTGCCAGCACCCTACCCAGACAGAAAATATCTCAAATTCAGTATACTCCACAGGATGGCAGTGCAGTTCAGTTACAGAAGGAAGTTTTGCAATCTGTTTCATCGTTGAACCCGGCCGTCAGTGTCGTTAGCAAGCATATTCAGATGTTTTTTTATTTGTATTCTAGCTGCTCACTGTACGAGACTTTATTTGACCAAATGTGGGTTTTGTCAAATTAAAGCTAGTAGCTTCATTCGAAAGGAAAGTTGTAGTTAGGAAACTCGAATCCTGCCTTAGTGCGCTAGTTCTAAACTAAAAGGGCATTCCACTCTCGCTAACTGGTTAGCTGAAGTTACCGCCTGGCGATGCGCGTAATTCGAAAGGAGTAGGGTTAACCCAGACTACTTTTTTTTGCTGAAACATGCAAAGGCCAGTGTCAAGTTTTGCTTTTGCTCCATCTGTTAAAATGAAACTTCTCAACGTTGGGTTTCATTCTTCTGTAGATTTACGCGATTTGAAACCTATACAACTCAGCAAAGGTTAGCCAGCAAACAAGCAACACACACTTACCCACAGTTCGTGGTTTAGGCACCCCAAGTACACAAACATACACACCTTTCACATGCGCACAGATAACAATTACGTTTATTGGCAGGTTATAGCTAGTACAGTAAACCTCACAGTTTTCTTTGTTGTTGTAGAGGCAGGTATCTCTCTGGAGGAGGCAGTTGAAGTGCTGCAGGCTGTCAGGTGTGAGTCTGCCCAGGAGAGGGGTGCAGTGGGCAAGCTAACTGCCCTCGAACTGCTTGAGAGAGAGCAGGAGCTGGGCACTATTGTTACCTTTTGTTCTGCACTGGACTCTGCCATGGGTGGAGGAGTTCCTGTGGGGAAGACCACTGAGATTTGTGGAGCACCGGGTGTAGGAAAGACTCAACTTTGGTAGGGAACCTTGATTGTTGACCTAAGAGACATAAAAAAGAACATTTCACTTTTTATAGATATTTTGTAGCCAATAAATTGGCAATTTGCGAAGTATTTGGGACACAAGCTGATTCAGCGTATTTTTCAGAATCTTTATCTAATAAAAAAAGCATTGAAGCATTAGATTAGCTCTTTCTGAATGTTTTCTATCAGTAATTTGATTTCAATTAACTTTTTTTTCAAGGCTGCTTTAAACACCTAAAGTGTAATACTTTTGCTATCCTGCTGCTGTGGTGTGTTAATATCTGTCCGTTTTCAGTCTTTAAGTCAATCTGACGGAAATACACCCCTATGCTTTTTTTTAGTATTCAACTGGCAGTGGATGTCCAGATTCCAGTGTGTTTTGGGGGGCTGGGTGGCAAGGCTTTGTATATAGACACAGAGGGCAGCTTCCTCGTCCAGAGGGTTGTGGACCTAGCCAACGCAGCAGTTCAGCACTGTGGGCTACTAGCAGAAGATGCAGGTAAGAAGACCATACGTTGTGGGTTAATAGGCGTGCTGCAATTTACAATAACACTCTCTGACACAACAGGGAAAGTTGCCACATGTCTGTATGAAAGGCAATTGGCAGTGCCCTTGGTTCCTGCTGGTTTTCCCTGAGTGAAATGTTTTCTTTGTGTGTTTTTCTTTTTCCTGTATCAGACCAGCAGCAGGCTTTGAAGGAGTTAACTTTGGAAACCATCCTCTCCAATCTTTTTCTTGTCCGTTGTCATGACTACGTGGAGCTGTTGGCTGAAACATACCTTCTGCCTGACTTCCTGGCTAAGCATCCAGAGGTAGAGTGTACTAGTTGTCCGAAACCAAAAGCATTCCCAAAGCAGTTACCACAATGGTCATTGGTGGTGGTGGGGGCCAGGTGGTTCAGGAATAGCCCTCAGTTGAAGTTCTAAATTGACCTATACAAAAATTCAGAAGCTTTGATTGAACTGTAGTTGGCTTTTGTTTTTTTCAGATAAGGCTTGTAGTAATTGACAGCATAGCCTTCCCATTCCGCCATGATTTTGATGACCTATCCCAGAGAACCCGCCTCCTCAACGGTCTGGCCCAGCAACTCATCCAAATGGCTACCAATTGCAATGTTGCGGTATGATTTATGTCCTATTTGTTTAGCAGAAAGTGAGGCTTAAATGACCCAACTTGAAACCTCCCTGGTGATTGGTGTCAATTACCACCAACCTATGGCTATGATCTTTTGCCGATTGTAATCGATATGATACAATTTACAGCGGAATCAGCTCATCATTGTTAAAAATGTAATGGAGAAGGCTAAATACCTACCAACATTTGTAAATCAAATGTGTCTAATGAAATGTATTAAGAATTATATTAGTAGTGGTAATAATGTCAGTATTGTTAAAGGGGACCTATTATGCTCGTTTTCACCTCTCTTTGTTTTATTCTGGGGTTCCACTAGAGTAGTTTTTCATGATTGACAGTTCAAAAAACCTTATTATCTTGTACTGGCCATTCATGTAGCACCTAATTTTATCCTGTCTGAAACAAGCCATTTTAGCTCCTGTCTCCCCCCATAAGCCCCCCCCCCCCTCTCCCTAAAAGCCCACTTTCTTCTGATTGGCCAACTTCACAGTAGCCTTGCTGTGGCCCTGCTGTGCCTGTAGAAGATCACCATATATAGAAACCTGGGGCAAACTGTTGTCAGTTTGCCCCCAAAATAGAAAAAAACAGTTGAAAACCTAGTGTTCAGAGCAGTCTGTAACTGAGGTTTTTAACAGGAATTACTTTTGCATACATTAACCTAATTTGAAACTTTGGTCATGTTTAATATGAAACTACGACATTGTAATGTTATGTTTATGACGGAAAATACGGAAAAGCATAATAGGTCCCCTTTAAGACAATGCAAGTACAGTATATTCAATAAAGTAATTATCTGAGTAACAGGGTAAAATTACAAAGAATTCCACAGTTAGATTTTATATCACTCTTGATAAACTACTCTTGACTTTATCCTACTTTCTATTGATAATCAGTTATATTATCTTAATTCAAGATATCCAACAATGTTGTACTTTACTATAATATATGAATTTAACCACTTTAACCTGGAGATATAAATTGCATGGCTTACATCCATGTATGTCCTAGTTAGTTAAGTTAAATTTACTCATACTCTTTTCAGTTTAAAAGCCATATTGAATTTTGTTTGGTCTTAGGGCTATGCATTATTGGATGTGATAGATGGTTACATCAACATTTTATTAACCTTTGAGGGACAAACAACATTTTACTGTTATGGGTTGTCGAAATAGTTGGTGCGGTTTGGGTTCATAGTCAGTTCAAACTTGTGTCAGTGCTTAGACCACCAACAACCATTGGGTTCCTTTGATAAACATTTACTTTAGCAAGCGGAAATAAGGCATGAATCACAATAATATTTCGCTATGAGACATTTAGTCTACCCTGCTAGTGATAAGACTACTGTTCAAGAAGAAGAAGAAAACAAAATGGGATAATAGAATTCGATGAATTGTCTCTGTTTAGGTGGTGCTGACCAATCAGATGACAACAAAGGTGTGGAGCGGCGGGTCAAAGCTTATTCCTGCTTTAGGTGAGAAGAAGGTTGATGTGGATAAATCCTGTTCCCTGTCATTGGGATGCCGTGTTTGCGTGCCTGTAAAAAATGTACGTAAGCCTGTAGCATTTGATTATTACATTATATCACCTGGATAACAGACTCTGCGTGGGTTGTGTGGCACATCTATTTACAGGTGAAAGCTGGGGTCATGCTGCAACACAGAGACTCATCCTTCACTGGGAGGGAACACAAAGGTAACCACAGCTACAGCATCTAAGCTGTGATGTCATGATAGCTCATGTCTCATTTTCAAAGTTTGTTTATTTATCTTATAAAAGAAGTAAGGTTAAAGGGTAGTTTTCTGCAGGAGACCTCTGTAAATAATTAAATTGCAGTAATATAGATTCCATATTTCAAGAGAAAGCCATCCCCACTTCTTGATATGAGACTTGTTAGTCCTGAAACTGGCCTCTTATGATAGAGGCACTATGATATGACTTATGACAGAACAAAAGAGAAAGTTTATCAGGCCTTTTTCCTTTCAAAAAAGTCGGGGCAGGTTTCATTCTGCTAAAACAAAACTTTTCTTTTTTATTTCTTAGCTAATTCATTTACATGAATTAAAATATAACGTTGTATAGCTTAGTGGTAGCTTTTCATTTATTGTTTGTTCTTTCTCCCACTATTGCTTTCCCCTGCTAGTCAGTCACTAGGTGAGAAAAATACAGGCTGAGATGACGTTTGTCTTTAGAAAACCCAAGGTCTTTTCTTTTTATCCTCTTATGCACAGCATTGTTGAGCATGTCCTCTGCTCTCAGTTGCAATCACAGCACACTCAATAGTTGTCCCTCCATTTTCTATCCCGTCATAAATGTAACTTTAAGAGGGTCAGATTTAGACAGAGAGTGTGTTTGAAGAGCTTTATTGGAAAATGTTCTATTCTATTCATTCTACCTTTCCCTCCAAAAAACTAAGCTCCCGTCTGTGTTTCCTCACTCTTCCTTTTTCAGACTAGCATCTCTGTACAAGTCTCCTAGCCAAATGGAGGCCACAGTGCCCTATCACATCACAGTGAGTATTATACATCTGATAAAGGGATTTACTAACTAGTATTTAGGTAAAGGTCTAAACATTATTCTGAATATATAGATCTTATCTGATTTTGTGCTTTAGTTCTAGTTAAAGTTTGAAATCCCAGACTTCTGTTATGAAATCAGGGCCGTATAACCAGGTCATTCTCCTAGTCAAGCACTGCCTTTCATACATAGCTCTTTCATGTGATGCCAAGGAAGGTCACTTGTGGATAACTTGGCATGGTTTATATCAGACATGATTAGCTTTTTGGAACTAGTCCTCTTTTGTCAAACAGTGTTTAGTGTACACTGTTTCTTCTTGTGCTGTTGGGATTATGAAAATAATCCAACACAAACTCATGACATCGTGGATTTAGAATAATTGTTGAAACTAAATAAGTGGTAGTTATACATTTTTAAATATGTAAAAAAAATGATTAACATGTCAAACTACCATGGCTGTTATTACTATTACTAATGCCAGACACTTGATATATGCAATATTCTATTGCTGTTGAAATTAGCCAATTTTTACACAAGATCATTAATGATATATTTGATGTTGTTTGTTGGAAATAGTGAGTGACTGTGCCATTAAAATGTTCTTAGAATATCTGAACAGCATTAATGTGGCCTCGGCCACCATTAAAGAAGGACACTTGAAAGAAAAAAAAACATCGCTCAATCAGGGAGATTCTGGAATATAATGAAATGACCAAAAGTCAATAATTACTTATATTTATATATATTTCTCCTGCCCGATTTGGTAAGTTTAATAGATAGGTTGTAAATCCCTTATCTAAAACCAATCTTTCTCATCTCCAGGGTCAAGGCGTTAGGGATGCTCCCATTTCAAACCCAGCAGTAACCTCAACTGACCCCTGCTCCAGCCAGTCAGGAAGCCTGAACAAGCGGCTGCGGCTGGAGGAGGGCCAATCACTGTAAATTTGAACAACTGTTTATTTTGTTCTTTTACAGAATTGTTCTAAGAGATTGTTTGATATGCATTTTGAATCTAATATTTACTTTTAAGGGTTATGCACACTATTC
Source organism: Aplochiton taeniatus (assembly GCA_017639675.1). Classification (NCBI taxonomy): domain Eukaryota; kingdom Metazoa; phylum Chordata; class Actinopteri; order Galaxiiformes; family Galaxiidae; genus Aplochiton; species Aplochiton taeniatus. Next base: position 10,089,832 of record CM030177.1, read on the forward strand.
AAATAAACAACTTTATGCTTTTTATAGATTTATGGCGAAAACACTGGGCATTTTCTGTTTTTAGTTGTACCTTACAAACACCTAGAATTTATTTTACTGTAGCTGTTGTCTTCATTTTTATTATTTGCAATACTTCGGCAATGTCTTTCCATTATTTGCGATGGATTTGACCTTCATTTTTGAAAAACAAAACGTTGACATGCACTTAATGCAAAACGATGTCTTCACCATATTGTGGCCTCTACGTTAATGGTTGATGGACGATATTTTGTTTTATACTATATAACTGCAAACAATATACCCCAGTGCGTTTCTCTGGCAGTGCAGCATATATGTCCTAAGTTGTCCCAACTTGAGTGACTTCTGGTGGTGGTAGTAGTTGTAAGGCCAATAAAACGATTTTTTGGGGGGCAAAAAAAAAAGACTTGAATGCTTTTCTGTTTACATACTTCTAGGTTTGTCTCAATAGGAAACAATGTACACGTTTATTTTATGAGAACTGAAAAGGTAGATTTTTAACTTGGGGTAAATTAACATGCACCTTTAGTTGTTCCTAATGATAATAGCCCTCTTTACTGGTGACGCGTTTTCGCTTTGACTGATCTGCCCAAGTGCAGTGAGATTGTTGGTTTATGATCTCAGCGTTTTCTGCATTTTATAGTACGTTTTTCTAGAAAATGTAGGCAACCGAAACTATGACACTGAAACCGTTAATATTTATTGAGAGCAACATCTACTAGACTGGCTATTTTTAGATTTGGTCCTTGATGTCCTACATAGATCTAGATATCATGGGGTAAGGAAAACCATAGCATTCATTGTCTAGGTTTCCAGTCACCTTATGCCTTGGCGTTGTAGCCTAATGAACAAGGATTAGGTTTTCCGTTTGACAATAATCCTTAACAGCTACGCTTTATAATTTTAACCCCCAAAAACGACCCTGATAGAATAATGTAAAGATAATTTTACAGCGAATATACGCACGTAGCGTACATGTGTAGCCTACGTAGAAAGACTACGTCACTTAGGCTACTGGGCTACTGGTAGTTGATTGTCTTCGTGCGTGCGCGTTCACAAATCTTGCATTTTTAGTCCTCTTTTTTTCTGCCTCTTTTCCCCACGTCATAAGCATCCTCCTCCAAACCTCTCCTGTGATTGAGCGAGGACCTGGTTCGTGAACGCGCACTCCCTACCGGCGCAAGTAAGGAGCTGTCCAGCGAGCAATTCGAAGTAGCATAGTCTTGCCTGGCTTGTGCTCTCTCTTGTCTGTCCAGGAATGAGAAGTGATGGCCGGCTCTGCATCAGAAGAAAAAACCTTCCGAAGGTTCTTGGAACTCTTCCTCCGAGAGATGAGACCACCACTTCAAGAGAATGACCCACTACCTATGCGCCCTCTGACGGACCTCGTCACGGAGGAAGAAGTAGAGGGGGAATGCCTTGACCTATGTCTCCAACACCTGTGCAAATAGTTAAGTAACAATTATGATATTGAAATATTAGCATACTTTCTGCTCTTATCAGGTTATAACTTGTGATTTTTAACAGTAGTAAACCCATGATGGGCTGTGGGAATCTAGGCAGAGTACCAGTTTACATAGCCTAAATTAATTACAAAAAGACAGGAATAATGTATGAATATACCTATAATCTCAATTTATGATTCTATATTGTGTCAGTTTTTTAGAATGTCGCGTTATTGTGAGTCTCAGAGTTACGTTAGGCTCTAGCGACTTACTAATAGCTTCAATAGGGCACAATATAGAGCTCTATTGAATTGGTATTTCGTATTCACATTTTTTTCTCATGTAGGAAGTCTCAGTTTGGACTGGTAATTGATTTTAATCAACTGAGTTGTTAACTAAAACGTTGAAAGTAGGCTATCGAGAGACGTGCATACTCGTGGTCATATAATTTGTGTAAAGTGAAAACACCATACCATGGCATTTGCGTGTCTCCTTCGAGATTCATTTCGTTCATTCATTACCTCTGATGCTTATAAATTGGTGGTGCGTGGTTTCAGTGAGGTGAATCCCATCCTCTCTTTTTGCCTAGAGCATGCATCGACGTCATTGCTTTTGGTGAGGTAGAACGTATGTCATTCATTGAAAGGCAAAGCAACCCAAATTGTGAAGTTGGTGGAACCGATCTTCGGGAGCGAATAAAGTCAGCGAACCCGAAGATTTTTTTGTAAGACGTAAAGGTGATGGTAGGTGGTAGCCTACCGGTACGTCAGTGGTGAAAAAAACGCTGTGGGCTGTATAACATATGTGTCTTATGCAACTTTTAAATAAACAATCCGGTACATTTCCATGGACAGTTCTCACACGGTGACAAATCACCCATCTGGGAATATTTGGTCACCCTATATTTTGTACCAACATTCTTTGCAAGATTCCTGTGCACACTGCACAATATCGGAGGACCAGGATAAGGTTATCTAGTTATCTATAGATTTTGATTTTTTAAACGAACATCTGTGAAAGCCTTAGGGGCTCATTTCCACATTGGCAGATGCGTTTGCTTCGTGTTTCTTTTCCTTCAGAAACTATTACATTATAGAATTTCTATTTTAGGGTATTTCACTCCTTTTGTGTGTTTTTGATTTTTTTACATGTATTATTGGGCTTAATGGAACATCAATTACTTTCCTTGTAATTATTTAGAGATTAGAGCAGGTTAGACCAAAACCTTTTGGAGACGATTGGCACAACTATCTTTATTAAGGGATATTGATTTGATTCAAAAGTAAAATTATGCTGTTAAAATACTTGTTAATGCTGAAATTTTGCTAACTAATTTCAAAACAACAACCTGTAGCTTTAAATCGTCCAAACAATGCACCTTCTAAATTCTAGTGAGAACAAATCCTAACCCCTCCCTTATATTGACATTCAAGGCCCACATTTTCAATGTCAACCAGTTGGTATTTGGAAATTGCAGCATTGAGGTTTTGCATTATTGATAGCAAATCATAAGGCCAATCAATAACAAAACACCTGTTGGATCTAAATGTTTATATGTTTTATTCAAATCAGCAGGAAGAGGTCATTGGATAGATTGTAGGCTTGTCTTTGGAGTAGACCTATTGTCAGCTACTGCTCAGAACTATTTTTCTTACAATAAATTGCAAAGTGCAAATATTGAAAATATGTTCTTCAAATGATGGTATCTCTGTTAGTCTTTTCTAACTATTCTTTATCTTTTGCATCTTAAACATAGTTGATTCTGACAATAATTTGAGTGATTCTTTGTGTTTTGGGGATTCATTATTGTAATAATTGTTTGTTGGCTGTTGGGTGTCATGTCCACTACAGGTACCGCATGCCTTTCATGTGCCTGTAATAGCCTGATTGATTATTTGTCTATTCCCAGTGCCGTCTCTTTCATGGTAATGATAGTGTTTTTGAGGCGGAGTGTGTCTTAATTGGGCTTAGAATGAGACATTCTCACATAGTGCTGCAAGCATCAGCTCATTCCCTTTGTGATTCAGCTGAACGTGTGATTATTTTGTCTCTGGGCTGAAGATCTAATAATAGACATGGGGAAGAGATGGAGATCCCCTTTGCACTTCTTCTTATGTATGTGTGTTAGAGAAGTGCGTGTGTGGGTTAGCGGTTGGGAGAGGTGCGCAGTCATTGAAGAGGAGGTAAGCGGAGCTGTTGCTTGTGTGCATTTGTGTGAATTCATGGTGACAGCATGGACAGGTTATCACATTAGGCTTCTCTCTCCAAGGTGGAAGAGGAACACATTGGAAATGTGGAAAATAGCATGTCTTCACACTCCCAGAGCTGGAGCTTTTAAGACAAGGTACACCCAGCTCGACGCCAGCTGGGCTCCGTGTGTGGGGGATAGAGTCTATCCTCCTCCTCTGATGTGAACAACTAGAACATCAAAAACAGCGTTCACTTCCTTATATGTGGTATATATTGGCAATTCATTGTACAAGCAAACTCAAAAACCAAATATAAATATGTCACAAAAAGCTTCTAAGAAATGAAGCATTGGTTAAGATTGGATCACAATTGATTGGTCTAAATACAAAGGAAACCAAAGCACTTTAAACACATGCTTAGAAAGAGAAACACATGAACACACCATGTCTAGGCTGGCAACGGAAGAATCACTCTTTTCCGCTTTCGATCAATGCCCTCTAATCTCTAATCTTACTATCTCTCTCAATGCCCCTGCGAGCCCACTAGGAGCTGTGATAGAAAGTGTTTGTTTAAAGAGAGCTCTTACTAAACCTCATTCAACAGGCATGTCTCCCACAGTCCAGAATCCTCCAAGAGGGTCTCTCTCTCTCTCTCTCTCTCACTCTCTCACTCACTCACTCACTCACTCACTCACTCACTCACTCACTCACGTTAACACTGCTGGAAGAATAGGTGTCGGAGGAACCACTATCGTTGGTCGTTTAATGAGGATGGCTGTGTGACTGTATTGGACGTCAGAGGAGCAGGAGACACATTTGCCTATGACACTCACTCCCTACATAACACCCCATTTATAATGCAACAGGAAGAAAGGAAGTCACTATTGCTTTGATGCGAATGTGAATGTGAATGTGAATGTGAATCTATGTCAACTGAACAGTGACACTTAATTTAGTTTAACATCAATTATAGTATATTTAAAATGCAGTTGAATGCATACAGTGGTAGTATTGCATAAATGCATCAAATAAATCCTTGTTGACTTGGTAGTTAAAATAAGGACAATTCAACAAATATTTGAATTGACATGCACTGTGTAGTCACTCAAAAAATTATTGTGCTTTTTTGGCTCTTATCAAAGCAAATGTGTTCTTTGCTTGCTTGAAGTAGAGTCCCTATTTAGTTTGATCTATTGAGCATGCTTGCCAAATGCACTATCATGCCAGGAGATTCAATTAGGTGACAACTTGGCAGCACTAGTTCTGGCAGTCAACTCGGACATCAACTATTATCTGCGTCATACCATACCAACAAATCAAACACTTCTGATCGTATTACCTGGTCTTTTTAGAACACAGTTTCACTCAAAACATTATTCTAAACGCCTGCTGCGCTGTTGCATGCTATTACTTCCGCAAGCATGCTGTGTGCTTGCTGTTGCTGCTTCTCACCCATCTCCATCCCAGCCTTCCAGGTACTTGGGGTCTGTTGTTCGGTATCAACAATCATCAATGTATTAACATGTTATGGTTCACAAAGGTTGAAACTTATTGTAAATTGGCCAGACGGAACAAGCATCGGGTGTGACTCCAACTCATGGATTTTTCCAGTCTAGAACAATGGGGTCAATACATGGACGATTGAATAGATTCTAAGTTAACCCAAGATGTGTTTACTTCTATTGTAATCTAATATTCTTTGTAGATTTGACAAGAATGCAATGGCTGATTAGTAATGGTTCTCACTTGGGCCCAATAGAGATGAAACCATCCATCAAAGCATCATCAAACCACAAATCTGTAGGAATACTATTATTGCGTGTTACTCAGACTGCTTAAACGTTTACAACCAACTTTTACATTTCTGCTGGGATAATTTTGATATGGAAGATAAAGAATTCTGAACATGAGCGGGGAAGGGATCAGATGAATGCCTCCTCTTGGATCAACAAGTCGTTGCTAACCGAAGGTGATGATCCCATGATTTTATGCGCACAAGCTTGCATGCTCTTCAGCAAATGGTGAAATATTATGCTGTCAGGGACCTTTTAGAGTTATCTAAGAGTGCGTTTGACTTTTGTGTCTTAACTCCGAGAGACTCACATCCCTCAACCTTAATTCGTCTTTTAAATCTGTCAGGCTTATGCCTGTCTCTGCCTGTCTGTCTTTTTGGCCCATCTTTTTTGTCTTCAAAATTGGCTTGTTGCCCCCTGTAATGCTAGGAGCTTTTCCTAAGAGCCACTGGCGGCACGACTGATTTCTGGCAATCAAGCAAATTGAATTATGACACTTCCGACATCCCATTTCATTATTCTGAAACGTTTTTCAACTTCTCTAGCTTTCAAAATGAACATGACAGTGTTTTAGAGGATTATTAGTGAGCTTTAAACATAATAAGTATCTCGAAATGGACTCCAGAAAGTAATTTCTTTGATAAACATTTGCCTAAACAAGCATGTTTTTATCAATTTTCCATGACAGTAAAGCAAATGAGACTAAATTTGCTAAGTACACATCAGTATTGTTTAAACCCTCAACACACCTAGATGTATCCCATTAGCTTGTTCCTCAGAGCTGTAACATGGAATCAGGAGCTTAGCAGCCCACTAACATACATTGCTGTTGCCGACATGTAATGGAACTATAAGCAGCATTAGGGTTTACACCATGTTTAAATACTCATTAATCTGTATAAAAATACCTTATGCTGGAGTAAGTCTTAAATAAGAGCTAAAGACTGCAAAAAAAATAAAAATAACATATTGCATGCTAATTCAAAGGGTTGTGCAATCTGTGGGGTTGACAGATTATTATAAAACCGATGGCCTTCTTCAAGGGTCCTCCAAGGTTGTCTTCCTTCCAAGTTTTTCATTTGAGTAAAAGAGGTCTGTAACCCTCTCAATGCCTGGCCAGCTAATTGGATGAAAATATGATTTATTCGCCGGTAACTTCCAGTCACAAAGCAATTACTCTGAGTGTGTTTGACGCTGTGTTCCCTCCATCCATCTTTTCACTGGTCAAATTCAGCCCCTTCAATTACAATGTGTAAGGTCCCTCCCAGACTCACGTTGCAGCTTGCATCTGTAATGTCTGGCCACCAGCGTGTGAATCAAATATGGAAGAGCAAAGTTCATTTTGATGTTTAAGATTATGTAATAGGATTTTTAGGCAGGGTTTCAGCCAATTGTAAGTGGAATGTGTGTTAACCAAGTAAACGATTAGCTACTGTAAATTCTGAGGGATATTCTTTTGGTTTGTTATTTATTTAATAACATGAGAGAGCAGTAAGGGCAAGTTCTTGTTCAGTTTGATGTTGTTGTAAGATTAATTGATTTATTGTAGTAGATAAATGCTTGAATATTGTATAATTATGTAGGAGACTAATCAGAACATCCAGTTATTGCCAAGTCCCCCATGTGCTGTTTCAGGACAAAATGACCTATTTTCTTACATTGAACTAGTTTCACAAACTAAAACAATGGATACATTTCTCCATCACCTTGACTTAACGAATGAATGGCACAAAGTGTTTTCATGGTTACCCCCATATAAAAGCTTTGATGTATCTGTCTGGTCGGCTCACCCATTCAATCAGACCACATTCCCTTTCTCATCTGGGATTTGCTTTGAGGAAGTTAGCTGAAAAGAGTTCTAGAGCGCATCTGGAAATGGAAGCCGTCTGGGTGTCCCATTGGCATATGCCTCTCCTTAGAGGTTCATCTCGTCCCTTAGAGCCCTCCTATCTTAGCACTATTTGGGCCTGGTGCCGTTGAGCACACTGTCTGACACAGTTACCACATTTTCTAGCTCTGCTGCTCTACCCAGACAGACAGAAAGAGCAGACAAGAGAAGTGCTAATCCTGGTTACATTGTCCTGACAGTGACAATTTACTTCCTCCTTTTTAGGGCAATACATTTTTTATACAATATATAATTTTTCTTAAAAAATTGTGAAATATTTTTGTATTATTATTTTTTAACATTACTCTATTCAATGAAGAGATTAACCCAAAATATATTAATATATTTCTTAATGGTGTCATTTTTTCATCATCCCTTGTTTAGTTTGGTAGCTGGGCTCTCCCAGACAGGGAAATTACTTGCAGGGGTAATCCCTTAATCAGAGTGTCTCTCTGGGATTACCATGGAGGGCAGCCCCAGCGGCTGCCCTCTCTTCTGTGGGTCAGCCAAGCCAGTCTGCCGTCTGCTTGACCCGGCAGTCGATCCAGGGCAGCCTCACAGAATGGCCAGTCCACCTGTTATCAGGATCACTCCCCCGCAACTCAGAAATAATGATGTCATCATAGCACGGGGGAATACCATCATATGGTTGTCATTCTGAAAAGCTGTTGGAACTTGTAGTCAAATGGGACACCATCTGGCTTAGGCTTTTGCCTGACATAATATAGGTCTTATTAGAAACCTATTTATTGGCAATTGTTTGGCATTGTTGTTTTTCATTGAAACATATTTCCAGGAGGAGAGGACAGAGTGACTGTAACCTGTACAATGTTCACCATGCCTGCATTCCCTTGCCTCTCTAAGGTTTAATGTTCACAGTCTATTTTAGCATCCCACTAGTGTCTGGCTAGTATCCGGCTGTCAACCCCCATACCTGGCTACATCAAATTCACTAATAGTGAGTTGCTTTTAGGATGATAATACATTGTCAAGTGCTGCTATTTAAATCCGGCCCAGTGCTTGTTTGAAATAGGAGTTATTTGAAGCATTGGATTACTCAAACACGGAATATGTGTTTTCTTGAAAATTATTCTTGTGGTTGTATATTTTTTTGTCATTGTGTCAGTGTGTCTTTCTTTGAAGTCATATAGAGTCTAGGAGCAGCCTGTAGTGAAAGGTTTAGTCATATGTTCGTCACGCATGAACCAAATGCAAAACAGAATGGAATTCCTACCTACCCATCTAGTGAAATGTCTGGCCTGGCATAATGCAAATTGTTGCTTCTGAACAGAATGCAAAAAGACTACTGCCCATATAAATTATAGTGCACATAAATTGTATACGAAAACAGTTTGTGGCACATGTTATTTGTTATCACAAAATCTTCTAATTCCATGTGCCATTCGTTAATTTGTCTCATCTTACGTCTGCATACTTGAAAGGATAAAGTTGATAGTAGGTTGATAGTAGTGGTACATAGTAAGCATAGTGTTTGAATAACACAATGCCATGCAGGATTTTTGATAGTGTACCCCGGTTGCATTAAATGTACTCCCCTTTAGGACTATGTAGGCTGTTTGCCTGTATATTCTCTTTCTTAATCAATCTAAAAGCAGCTTTAGCCTCAGTTACGTAAAGTGTGCACACTCAATGTGGCTCTGGTATTGTGTGTCTCGAACACATTGGAGAAAGTCTGCATTATTAAGTAAACTGCCACCTACATTTTTAATAGAGGTGCCATGCTATTAACGTACAACGTCTTCCTGCCCACCCCTGAAGAAACGTTAAGCACCCCACAAGCTCTCCTAACTGTACGGTTATCAGGAAGTGTATGTGGCCTCGAGGCTTTCAATATTATTGCCTGGTTTGTTCCTATATCCTCGTCATTGGATAGGCATATGGATTTGATCTGAGAACATAGGCGCTTGGTGATAAGCAGCAGTGTAAGCGCAGCATGGTGAACAATGGGCCGACTCATTTGTCATAGTGGCTGGCCAATAACAGTCAAATGGAAGCGGCGAGAAGGCCCTGGCTTGTATTCCTCTGATTAGTTGTACAGTTATGGAGTCTTAAGCCTTGGAATGACTCGGGTCTTGTCTCGTCCAGTCAACTGCACGGCATGTTTTCAACTGACCTCTCGCTGAATTACAGTGGCTGTCAGTCATGGTCATTGTTGCCAAATGTACATTTAATCCACTAAACCCTGTTTGCTGTCTCTTAAATGCTTCAATGCAATCCTTTAATGAAACAATTTATATTTAAAACTATTTGCTAAGCATAAAATATAAACCTTTTTAGGATCCTTTGTAAGACTATAATGAACTTGCTGCTTGCCCTTAGACTATCTTTAACTTACTTATATTATCCCTAGACATAAACAAACACATACACATGCTGTAAACACATATACAGCTACTTCTACAGTGAAGACATATACATACATACTGCATCTGATTGTAATTTATACAGTATATTTATAATTGTATTCATTATATACTGTAAGTCCACTTTTGAAGTTCATATTTGGGTGTCATTCCCAAAATATGTTTCTGTGGTACGGTGTCTGCCTGTTTGTTTGACAGACAATCTTAGGACCTTGTTAACGGCCTCTTTGGTCACCAAGCAGCCTACCGTTAACATGAGCCCACACCATCAACCCGCCTCTGCAGTGGCCTTCCCTCAACGCCACCCAGAGAGAGAGAGAGTTAGCAAGCCTGCGCTGTTGGAGTTCTGAGTCATAATAAGCAGTGTGCTGACGGGCTGAGCCGCCCCAAAGCCTCAGCGATTAGCTGCTGCACTGTAGTGACTCCCCATCACAGAGTTAACAGTGCCCCAGGTCTCCACCCAGCTGGGTCAACATTGGTGTACGCTTTTTTTTGTACCTTATTATTTTTTTTACCTCTTCCCTCCCTTTTCTTCCTCGTTCCCCAGCACCATGTTGGTGTCTCTTTTTATACGTTTCAATTAGATTTGCATCAGCTATGGTAGTGTGAGGCCATTTGATGGAGGGGCCCAGGGATGGGACAGGCCTTAGAGACGCTCTGGCTCCCCTATAGGGCCTTACGAAACCACTGAACTGCCAGCTGGTGGATTACATAATACTGTCTTAAGGCCCTGTGTGGAGCTGCTCTGAGCGTGCTCAAATGCCTCCAAGGGAAGTTGATGTAATTTCCCCCATCTTGTACCACAGGCCAACCAGTGGACGGGCTTTTGCTGGACCGTTGAATGTGGAAAGTATTCACCCTCACACCATTTCTTACAGCTAGAACTAATTTCAATAGGATACGTGAATTATAGAAATTGGCTTTACGGTTAACGGCCTTCGGTTATCATATTTTTCTTCTGGTGTTCAAAGAACCCCTTTCAGAAGCCCTGTCAGAGCTGGGAGTTACAATGTTTGAACTCGGAAGTGTGTGATCATTGTTGGCGAGTGAATGCTTGTGAGAGAGCCAGTGCAGTCACGATGCGCAGGAGTGATCTGTTCTATGTGTACGTAGAGCGCAAACCCCCAGGGAATTTCTATGGGAACGAGCCAACATGTAATCTCACAGCCTTAACATTGGATCAATGAATCTCTGCGTTACATAGCAGGGATAATTTGCCTCGCAAACTCATTAGAACAAGGTACTTCAAAGCCATTAGTTTTTCATGTCTGTAATAAACACTTGACTTTTAATCGGCTAATTACTGTAAATTAATCACAGTCACATAAGCAAATAGATTTTCAGAATACTTTGAAGTGATAAATGGACCTTCATTTTATGTTCATAAGTTATCCTGATTAAAACAGTAGGCATAACATAGCTCTTGTCTCCTTTCAGTTTTTATTGTTGACTTGTGACTGTTCATGTCCTTTTCAAGAGCGCACTCAAACTAGCTTGATTAATTATAGAAATGCTAGTCTCTATAGTAAGATTAGGAAAAACAAATGCTCAGGAGGAAAGAGCTATTGATTTAAGTCAACCAGTCAGGGGCCTAAAGCGGACAGTAAAAGTTAATATTTTTCTATTTCCTTAACGTCTTGTTTCATGCATCTATTTCATGTCTAATTATTGTGTGCAACAATATAAGGGGTTACGGTTGACACGTTGGTGCAAGTATTTTGTGTTTATACCTTGGTGTGTTGATACGTTACGGTTTGTGCATTTGTATGTATTTGTTTGTGGGGGAGTATGCACGGGTGTGTATGTGTGCCTGTGTGTCTCCTTTGAGGTGATGATTATCACTGTGTCAGAGTGTGACAGGAGGGTGACAGTCGGTTCACAAGTTAACCCCTCTAGAAAGTAGAAAGAACCCAATAGATGTTTAAAGCAGGCTGTAACAGAGACAAAAGACTATGCATTATCATTGAGAATCCTTTTCATATCTTTGTCTGAAATCACTAAGCTACTGTACGTAATTATTGTTTTGCTTTGCATCAGTCAAATGCCAATAGTATTTAACAGAAGCTTTTAGAGTCATACGTCAATTTCTTTCCCCCTGATGATCGGATACTAGTTAGTATGATGCGGAATCCTTGAACTAAATGTACATGTATCTGATATTTAGCATATGACTTTTTAAGCAGTAGGTCACAGTGCCAGTGGACATCTGTTAGAGTGGCTCTTTGAGCATGACTTCAAAGCGTACAGTTGGTGACAGTATGCCATATTCTTCTTTGTCCATAGTCCTCCATTTGTGCTAGTCCTCTCATTAAGCCGTAGTGTCAAATGGGATTTTCCACAGCCTCTTGGCCCAACGTTGGCCCTACTTATGCAAACAGACCCCAGATAGGCTTTTTGAGCTGAAAAGGCCTGGGAAAGTGTTCTAACCCACACCAACAACCCCATGATGAGACACACAATGGCATAGGTGTGTGATTGGATGGAATGGGGTACTGCTGGCCTGTCACATAGAGGAAAATATTTCTCATTATGCTGTTTGTTCTCCTCCTTAAATTGTATTTGTGGTGACTAGAGCAATACAAAAAATATGACAGTGCCTAGACGGTTATTATATTTGTTACTGTGCATGCTATCAGTTGAAGTTGGGGCTATCCTGTCCATACTTGTTGAAAAACTACAGAGGTTTAAGAGACATAACTTTGTCATAATGTGGGGGTAAAAAGGTCAACAGTTTTACCTGTTCATATCCTTATGGTGCAAAACTGGTTGCCTGTTCGCAATGTAACCAAATTGTAAACCATATATATATATAATTTGGTACCTTAATATATAGGCCAAAACAAAAGGTTGATCAAATGTGGTGTTATTAAAAAAACATCAAGGTCTGGTAAAAATAGGTACAATAACAAAGCGAGATCAAACCTGGACACACCTTTCCCTTACTAGAGGCTCCAAGGAAAGGCAGGACAGTTGGGTGCTAGTAAAGGTATGTAGGAGAAATAATTAGCTGGGAGTGTCAGATCAGCAGTGACCATTGTAGTTTCCAGCATGGAACCATCAAGGTGACCTCAAGGCGAAGAAGAAGAAAAGAAAACACAAGCATTCATATGAGGCAATTTTTTTTATCAATTCAAATAACGACAAATATGACAATTTGTCAGATGCAGGTATTCGGGTTTCCATGGAAACAATTATGCTTGTGTTCTGGCTCAGGGCTACTTATGTAGAAAGATCTTGAACAGACCTGTTGATGGGTGAAACGTGTAGGCTTCTCATGCACATTATTACCACCCTTTCTACAATTTATTGGATTGAGCAGCAAAACAGATTATTGTTGTTACCAAAAATAGCTACTGATAGATGTTTGAGCAAAACAAAAAGTATTTCAAGAAAATCCAACCTTGAAATGCGAAATAAGTAGCGATGTTAGCCGCTTGTCTTCCAGGTCATTGCTGTGTTTCCTCAAAAGCCTTACATTGAGTGATGTAAAGACACCTTCAAACACACATATGATAGTCACGCCAAGTGAAATACAAGAGATCTTCATGCTAACAAATGCCCGCACTAACAGATGATCCTTTTTAATGCAGGTGTAGCCTCTGCCTTTTTTGTTTGTCTGCCTGTGAGTTCTAGTGGAAGTGGATAAGAGGTAGCTATTTCAGGCCTTTTTAGCTCCAGGCCATTTTACAAAAAAAGGTAACAAGCTTGGAATGTACATCAAGATTACATAATCGGCACATTTAAGACCAGATACAGTATCTTGCTCTATATGAAAGGAGACCTAGATATCAAGTCAGTACATATATTTGGGTTAAAAAAATAATTCTGTGAATATTTGCATCATTTTACTGTATAATATGAAGAAGTACCACAGGAATAAACATTATGCCTGCAATAGATGCTACTTACAAAAGAATACACCACTCAAATTGGGTACCACCCAATTAAATGGAAATAATCGTCCCTGATATGAAATGTAAAGGGTGTGACTGAGAAGGATACCCTACATTGGTCAACAAGTTATTTTCTTGTGATATCCATGCCCCGTCAGTCTGGCTCCACGTGTTGTAGCTCCAGTGTTTTATCAGTGAAAAATAGGTTTAATACGAAGAGTATATATTTAATTTGCAACATGGAACCCCAGCTAGTGCATGTGGCCTGCATGCTTTTACCACCCAATATGGATCTCACATTCAGTTAGAAAAACATGACATGGTGGTGGTGACGATTGCGGAGCACAGGGACTTTTCTAGGTATTTGGGGCCAGCCTCATTTCTTAAATGGTGAAATGCCAGGATGCAGAACTCATCGTCCTTCAATGTCACAACAGCCCAAATAACTGTCCTCCTTGGCCCAAGTAGGTCAGCCTCTCTCTCCTAAATAGACCTGTTCTCTCTGCATATTGTACTTCACCCCCAAGCAGACATGTCTCACCTGGCCTCTTCAGTGAAGTACCCCATAGAATTGCTGTACTGTAGATTTGTAACGGCTTTGCAATAGAAAAATTTCATGTTTCTGTTGTGTCTGAGCCTTACTGTCTGTATTATGCACCATTATTTAAAATGATACTAATAATAATCATGCATTTTGTTTTGGGGTGCCTTTCAGGACACTCAAGGTCACCTCACAACTGTTCATACAGTAACAGAAGCAACAAATAAAAACATTAAAAACTAAAGCACTTCAATAAAATAAGGTGTAATAAAAGGTCTAGGGTAGGTGACAAAACAGAGGGCAGGGGAACGGGAACAGGAAACACAATACATAGCAGTGAATATGGACATGGGGAGACAGCAGGACACACAGCACATCTGAGTGAGTATGACGTGCCAGCTACTAAACTCCTTCACTGAACCTACCTAGGCCAAAACTAACCATCTCCTGTGTCTCCCCCGTCAAGCCTGTCCAATGTGTTTAGCAAATTACAACTAACCATTCATAATGGCTGGCTTCTTACAAATAAGCTAGATAGTGTAATATGAATTACCCAATAAAAAAAAGGTATATTAACCTTAATGCAATGCTCATTTAAATTTTCAGGCATCACTAAAGCCAAGTTCAAAGCTCTAGCATTAGACGTCTGCATTCATTATTAAGATATTATGCCTGTTGACCTGGTTTCCAGGGCTTTCTACAAAGCTGCACCCCTGCATTGCACACAGCCCTAAGCATAATATGGATGATAGTAATGACGGTGAGCTTTATCAATAGATCGTCACCAGATGGCCGCCCCTGCTGATATGGCCTCATATGATCTCCGAGGGCTGGTTGACTGCCATGAGCTTAACGCCTGAAAAGTACTCAAGTATTTACATCCAAAGCTCCTTTCTAAGAACAGACTATCAGCTCCTTGATAGTATCAAAGCTAAGCCTAGGACAAAGGGGTCATCATATATCCCCAAGCAAGACACAATAGGAGTCATTCTTACCTACAGTTCACATGTTCAAACTGAAATCTCTATGTAGATTAGTAATATTTTTTAGAGATGAACGAGTGGTTTTGGAAGAGGAACAAAGGGATAGAAGGAATCCGAGATCAGGAAAAAACACCAGCAGAAGTCAAACAAATAGCGTTTTGCCTTTCAAGAGCAGCGGCAACAGTGGTGTAGGCACATTGAAGATTATGGGAGAGTTCCTCATGTCTGTACTGCCGAGCATTGACAGATGATGCTATCAAAGCCAACAAAGCTACTGTCTCTTCTACTTGTTAGGTACATGGAAAATAATCAGACCACAGATATTTGCTTCACTAAAAAAGCTAGTCTGTATCACAATCATGTTGGTACTAGATTTCAGTGGAATGCTAGCACATTTTCACGGTAACCACATTTCTGAGTAATTGTGTTTAATTGAAGATGCACTCCAGTAGTTACATACTGTTGGTGGTTGGACATACAGACAGACAGCAAAGCATGGGGATCCCTGTTTGTTTCCCATCTTTATAGGAACTGTAAGATTTAATAAATAACAGATACATAGTTATCCGAGATATCGACTAAAACTTAATCCGTAAAATGCAGTCTGTAAAAAAGCCCAAAGTCATGAATTGTGATTGAGTACATCCCTTGAATAAGCGCTGTAAGGCCGAGCCAATAACCAAGGCTTTGTCTGTTTGTCTTCCCTCTAATTGAATAATTGACTAATTGACATTGAACTCAGTGTTCGAGCAGCCTTGCATGGACTTACATAGTATATTATTGTGAAGAAGCCCAGATGCAAGGCTATACATGTAGATTTATTAGTCACTGTTAATGTATTAGTCACTGTAAAGAAACCCAATAACTGACAGACCTGACTGCTGCTATTTAGTTTCACTCGGATAGTATTGCAGCCTAAGCAATGGTGTTTACAAGAAAAACATGTATACACAAACAAACACTGAAACTTGATTCATGGGTAGACCTGCTGAAATGCAGTGTTAAGTTAATGAAGATAAAGACTGATTATATCTAATCGTTGATACCTTTTTTCAAGACTTAACTACATTGTCCTTAAAGTTTTAAACAAACCCATGTGGAAACTGTATAATAACAACAACACTAGTACATTGAAAGTCCACCAAGAATAGCTTGAATTATTACAATAAAAAAGAATGATAAACTTCAGCAAAGGACATGTCAGTCAGGTGTATTCTATGTACTGTAAAGGGCAGCCTATAGATCACTAGTCCAAGATTTAACATTTTCCCCATGAGAACGTTAAAGATAACTGAATCAGTGTTTTTCAGAAATAGAGGGAACATATAACGACATTTGGGTCATTCTACTATTCATATTCATGGGAGATAAGATTCTGCTGTAGATTCCTGTTATCTTCATTTGCCAGTAGTAGCCAGGGGTGTGTGGTTTAGCTCAGGGCTGCGTATAGATCAGAGCAGTTTTCTTTTCCTCTGACTCCTCTTTTTTGTCAGTGATGATTTTGTCGTAACAGGATGGCTAAACTCTTGCTGGGCCATCTTGAGTAAAGCTCCCTAGGGGCACCTCTGAACCCCGGGAAGCAGGCTTTCATAACAACAGCTCCTTACCACGCGAGCCAGCCTCTTCCACATGCACGGCTCCATTCATTATCAAATGCCACCGTGTTAGCTAAGAGCTCCATGGTATTTTGTTATAGACCAGCTACAATAGACATAATGGCAGACTGGACAATGGTCTACATGTTTGCCTCCTTCACTAATTGCAGAGCTGCCCTTCATGGGACCATTGCAAATTAAATGAAATACTTTATAGGAAACCCTACTGTTAGAGAGACATTATTGGGAACAACATGTTTTGAGACATGGCTAGTTGCATTAGCCAATAGGCAAAGATGAAGGTGGGGAGTGAGCCCACTCTGTGGAGAGACTGGGGTTGACATGCACATTATGCAGGTGAGAGAGGCAGAATTGATGGATGGGATTTAGAAGAGCCCTAATCCTGCACCCTGCTACCAGCCTCAGACTCCCGCAGTCTAGAGATTACCTCTACTTGCCATTCACGACTTTCTAGTGTCAAGTCGAAAAACCATTCACGGTATAAAGTATTTCAATTGGATAGCTGCTCTGCTCTGCTCTGCTCTGCTCTGCTCTGCTGCTTAAGCCACTGTGCGCTAAGAAACCTCCATCTTGTCCATACATCCATACCTTTAAGATAGAGAAGTTCCTTTTCTGGTGTTGGGTTCTTCTAGTGTCAAAGTCAGACAGAAAACCTGGGATTGTGATAATGTTTAAAAAAACAAACATATTTCACCACTTTACACTTTACATTACTTTCCCTCAAATATACAGTGTAGAATCTTGATAATCTCCAGTGCCGACAGGCTAGACTTGTCTTAGGCGTACTACTACAGTTGTAGATTTACAGCAAATTTGAACCTTGTATTTGCAGTTTGACTCCTACCGTATTGGTGCTCAACTAATTCTAGGCCACCTGCTTATCAGCGTGTCCCAGACTCCTCTTCGCCTGAATCCATTTGATGTACTGTGTTGCATGGCATATGTTTTTCATAGATTGGAGGCAATCATTATTCTCTATATTGTGTTGGCTAATTCAGGCTATCCTGGCATATGTTGACTTATGCTATTGCTAAATTCATCTGGCTTTTAGGGTTGGATTCAGGGCACCATAGGGTATACCAAATGGTATGCAATTTTTAACACTTGTAGCCAGGCTTTGGCAGCAAAATGGTGAACAGCCTTGCCTACAGCAGTGGTTGTGTACGTAGAGGACGACACAGAGTGACAAGGCGAAATCATAGGACCACTAACAGCATGCACATGTAAGGTTCAAATAAATAAGAAAGCTACTAAATCTTGTATAAATAGTTTATGGGGAAATATGAAGGGAAACATTGGAGGCTGCACAGAAAGTGAGATGGAGAGCTACAGATCTTTGCAAGTCTCAGTCAAGGTCAACTCAAAGTTAATGTAGAAACGGGATCCCCCAGAGAGCTCTGTGTGTGACGCACTGGAGCAGGGGAGGGCTCAAAGCTCAGGCGCTACCTTCCCTGCTGTGATCACTCTATAGCCAAGCTTGTCACATCAACGCCATCACAAACCACCGACACACACACACACACACACACACACACACACACACACACACACACACACACACACACACACACACACACACATTTCTCGCTCTCTCTTCCTTTCAATCTAAATCTTTTAGTTTGCCCAAATCTCCTTCACTGCACATGTCTTTCCCTGCCTCTATTCCTCACTCTGTCTTTCAATTCCATTGCCTGGATGTCTACCCTAAGACTTCCCCTCCCCCTGTTGCCGGCAGTAGTGAAGCTGCTTTCAGCCTGCTCTCTCTCTCTCTCTCTCTCTCTCTCTCTCTCTCTCTCTCTCTCTCTCTCTCTCTCTCTCTCTCTCTCTCTCTCTCTCTCTCTCTCTCTCTCTCTCTCGGTATGACGTCAAATCGAGACTCCCGACCCAGATCTCCCACCTCCACAGCAGCTGCAGTAAGCCCCAGTAAAACCTCTCCGCTTCACCGCTCTCTTCCTCACACTCTCTCTGTCCTCCTCTATCTTTCCCCCCCCTTTATCTGTATTCTACCCCCTCACAACCAGCCTGTTTACTACGCAGATTAATATGAATTACTATGCATATTACAGAACCCCTGTGGCATCCCTACTAGCTTGCCACACCTTCTCTTGAGGAATGGGAAGGAATTAAGGGATCCTGCATGGTCGTTGAGGTACAAGCTTCCAATCAAGGGAACCATTTTCAGCTTTCAATTCTAGAAGATACAGGACGGAGGCAAAGTATATAGGAGGGATGGATGTGTGGATCAATCATTGTCACTGAGGACAATGTGTTGTCTTTCTTTTCAGGGCACAGAGAGAGATAGGGGTGTGAAATAAGCTGAAAAAAGCCCTGCCGTTACCCTTACTACAGCTAATCCTCATTCCTTCAGTCTGCTCTGACCTCACTCTGTCGCACAAGCTGAGTGGGGGGCGCTATTGGCTGCTAGCACGTTAGCAGGAAAGTCTCAGCCAATGAGGGCTCCCCACCTCGGCATCCCCCCCCCCCCCCCCCCCCCCCCCGGGCCGGCAGTGACGGAGGGTGTGAGCTTGCGAGCGTGAACGAGGGGAAGATAGAAAAGAGAGGGTTCTATGAATGGAAACGTGGAGGCGGAGAAGGAAGAACACGACCAGGGCAGTGCACAGCGGCAGCCTATGGCGCACCAGAATAGTGATGAGACGGTTGACATCATACTTGAATCTCTCTCTCTCTTTCTTTCTCTCTCTCTCTCTCTCTCTCTCTCTCTCTCTCTCTCTCTCTCTCTCTCTCTCTCTCTCTCCTGATGTCTTCATTCCTTTAGACATTTCTTCTTTCTCCATTTCTCTGTCACACCTTTTTTTTCTTTTTTTTTTACTGCACTCCGTCTCCTTCCACCCTTTATCGCACCTCTCTGTGAGTCATTCTACAGCACTCTCCGAAACACAAACTGGCAGGCAGACCGTCTTGGATGCTTTTGGAGAAAACTGGTCTCACCTGTCTCGTGTCACACGCACATACTGTGCACAGTCACGATGCCTGCAGTTAGGCCTCACTTACTGGTGGTACTGTGTCTTATTTCACAGTCTGTCAACACTCCCTGCCTCTCTTCTAGGGTAATTCTGATTCCTAGCGTATTCATATTCGTGGTAAACATCCACCTAAGATAACAATTAGTCGTTTAGGATGTTTCACTTTGTCCACACCGTAAGCCTGAGCACAATGGCATTTTCTTTAACAAACAAATTGAATTGCTCCTGAACTTCTCTCTCTCTCTCTATTCAGTAACCATATTTTCTCCACGCACCTGTTGAGATTGTTTACAGAGTATGTGACTCCAAGGCCCACATGTGTGTCATATTGCACTTACAGCCTCCAACCACCACTCAGTTTGCTTTTAGAAAGATTGTGATCATTTGAACATCCACTCACACTAGGGTCCAAGCTGATCTCATTTGCACTGTACATGTTTTGTGGGACAGCCTGGGTGTGTGTGGGGGTGTTCTGAATAGCCCTTGTCCAGCTAAGTACATACACATACAGAGACACACATGCACTTTGTCAGCCCTAAATCCACAGGGAGCACCCTATTTATTCAAGAAAGAGAAGTGTCATAAGTGATAATAACATGTATACATTAGTGTGAAACTGTACTGTCATACTTTTAAGCTACCTATACAACACACCACACACAACACAAAGGTTTCATGAGACAAGAGAGGAGCAACCATCTGCAATTAATGGTTTCACAAGCATCCCTTCGTCGCACTGAAGGGCTTTTAATGAGCCGTTAAACAAATCTAATTGTAGGCTTAAGATCATCTCCTCCGTAATAGCTGGACGACACTGCAGCTTAGAAATAAACCATCCACCAAGGCTGAATGATAGCTTACATGATGGGTTTTTCATGATGGGAACTTGTTATTGGTACTGAGACAACGTTATGAGAAAATATTTCACGACCTTTTTCTCCTTGCAAGCCATATCTTGATCTGACTCTAGCTCTAGCTCTGACAGGGCCTGGTCTGAGTCATCGACCCATTTCCCTCCTTCTCGTAAGGACTGTATTACAGACACCATGGCTTCTCAAAGCCACTGGAGCAGTCAGACTGTCCAATGTGAAGTTACTGTGGTAGCCTCCATCTAGAGGTGGCCTGGTTACCCGGGTTACTCTCATCTAGAGCAGCTTGTCATTGGAAAAACCTTGAATCGTTCTACTTTTCCCCTGACTGTAACTGTACTTCCTTTTGAAGAGACACCAATATATCTATATCTCTCTCTTTCCCTCCCTCCCTCCCTCCCTGTATCCTGGTCCTCTCGGTCCCAATGCCCCGGGCTCTGTTTCTGAGTCTAAACACTACAAAGCATACATAGCACCAAACACACAAGCACATACAGTACTGTATGTAGGTCTTGCGTATCCGTTTTATGTGTTGCTGCTGTTCCTGTTGTCATGGCGACCTTGTCATCAGCTGTCAACATGATGGGCACCTCACGTTACCATGGGTACAGGACCAGAGTATTGACGGCTTTACCTGACCGGATGAAGGAAGCAGACCCCCAAGGTCATCTGAAAAACTACACACACACACACACACACACACACAGTGGAACACGAAAACACACACACACACACACACACACACACACACACAGATTTTCTAGGCATCACTCTAGGGTATAAGGCTTATGGGAATCCAATGCGTTTTTGTGTGAAGAGTAGAAGTATAGAATATGTCAAGGGTTGATTCCTCCAGAATCCACTTGTTCTCCTCCAAGAAATCACTGTTTTGTCCTGAAATTCATCCCAGTTCTCCAGTTAGTTTTGTCCAGACTATTCAAATCATTACAATTGGATTTCTAATGGAGGTAGATGCTATATTCCATAAAATAAAAACAGCGTCCCATTCAAGCAAAAGAGCACTAGGTTTCATAATAACTTAGAGAGCTGGTGCTTTTAGCACTCAGCTAAGTACTTCATCAAACAGGAGAGCCCAGCCCACCAGCTGAGGAAAATCCCCCATTTTGGATCGGAGAGAGCAGTGGGGTAGCTCATCCTAAAAGAACAAATCAGAGTTATGAAACTAGTGTTTGTTTCATCAGGAGGGCTTTGCTCCTCTGCTGGTATGATTAGTGGTTGATGGGATAGCCTGGGAAGCAGAGAGGAGAGTAATTACATAATGCACGCAAGCCGCTGATTATGAGGGGAGCGTTTGTTTGGTGTGCGGCGATTAGAATGTTGAGAATTAAATGTGATCCTGGCTCAAGCCAAGAACGGTGCGATTGGTTGTGTTTTAGCTTAAGTCTCTTGATTAAAGAAATGACTCCAGTCAGACGGATGTACAGTTGTCTATGAGGCCGTGTTTAAAGACGCAATGATGTCATGTGAGACCCGCTTGTGTACAATGAACAAATGACTTAGTGATGGAAGGGACATTTTCTACCACTGGCTACCGCTCTTTAGCCTATTTTCTCCCTCTCTCCTGGGGAATCCTCAAGTATACTATTATTTTTAATAATTGTTCCAATTAAACATTTTAGTTTTTTTTCTTTCGCACATAGATGTAATCATTTGTAATCTTTTCAATGGGTTTTAGAACATATTTGTTTTGTCCCTCTCTCCTACAGTAACTGTCCCTTCTCCCTGGCAGCAGCACTGGCACGGGCTACAGCCGACACTATTCTACAGGGGGATCTCACCATCTACCACTCCAACAAGACAGTGGAGGACGGCGTGGAGCCTTTTCCCCGTGAGTTCCCTGCCAGCCAGGATGATTGTGTTTGTCAGTTGGCTTTCTAAATCTCGGGTGTTGGCACAATGTGGTTGCAATTCCCCTCACCCTTTGAGAGGGGCAACTAAAGCCGTCTGTGAAGAGAGAGTTAAGGTGTGCTATTTTATGAGGAAAGAGGAGAAAAAATACAAGAGAACGATAGAGGGATAGACAGAAAAGAGAATGCAGGAGAATAGAAGTGTGTGTGGGTTGGTCTAATTTTAGCACTGTTGGTTTGAGTGACGAGTGGGCTGTCGTGAAGAGCCAGTGGGAGTAGAGGCTGAGGTGGGCGGTCAGGAAGGGCATTCCTGGCAACTAGTACGTGGCAGATAGCAGACATATCAGACTCCTTGGCCATAGAGTAGGAGAGTTGCACACACAAAAGACACAAACGCAGATGCACGCCCTGACATGAACATGCACACACACACACGTCGGTATGACAGGGCTGATGGAAGGTTATATTTATCTGCAGGGCCCGGGGAGGCAGGGAGAAGAGAAAAGAGGAGGGGACAGAACAAGATATAGAAACAGAGGAGGAAAAGTAGGACTGGAGGGAGGGATGGTTAGAGAGTGCACAGTTCTGCTCAGTGGGGCAGAAAATGCATTCTGCTCCACATCCAGATAGCACAGTGCAGGGCCACCAGGGGTCTTTTAAGATGCTTTAAAGAGCCTTTATATGAAGCGACAAATAGACGGTTGCAATACACTGCGGTACACATTTGAAGGATTTATTATATTAAATGTGAGGAAAGAAATCTAAATATTTGTCCTACATATTGTTTTGCCTGTCCTAGAAAGATCACATACTGTAGACGAGTCTCAAAGCTAGACCTCAATTTTGAATTCATACTCGTTTGGAAGGTGGTGAGCCAGTATATTTATGCGTTTGGATTTATTTTTCCATCTGTCCTTATCCCCTCACCCAAGAGTTACTATGCCTAGATCCAGCGCTAATGTAAAGAAACAACATTCCAAAATAATTCACACCAGGAGACTAGTGAGAAAAAAAGAGAAGAGAGTGCTTTCCTAGATAATATGTAACCATTGCTGTCTGGGTCCACATCAGTCTCTGACAGGCACGCGGAAATGGGAGGGGAGCCGAAATGTCACCTAGCTCTCTAGAGACCTAGCCTGACCAATCATTTCATTATGACAACCATTTTCTTTCCCTCTCCTCTCTGTCAATATCAAACCCCAATCATTCACTGGATGGCCTTTCAGGCTCTTCGCTTTTTAACTCCAATTGTGCCCTGTAAGCCAGCTATTTCCCTCTGAATTTGCTATTATAAGCTTCTGGTCAAAGCCCTTAGACTGGTTTCAGTGTAGGCCCAGGTTCATGCCAATATGAAATGGTCCAAGATGCCCTTTCAGAATAACCAATGTTCCCTGTGTTTCTTTTTAACCTGGTCTTTTTAATCTCCTTTTTGTTGTCCAACTCCTTACGGCGCTATCCCAAATAAATCTGTATATGTACAAAGAAAAGCTCTGATAGAGCACTGTTTTTTGAGTTTGTATACTCAATTGCTGCTAATGTAATGCTTTGTTTTGTCTGTATTCATTATTATCCTGTGTGCACTTTGGCATGCATGCTCAAACACAGCACACTGTAGATATTCATGTATATTTACAGAAAGCCTGCAATCTCTGACCATTGGCACCTCTATATGTGTTCCTTGTGCGTATCTGCGTATGTGCGTATGTGCGTATGTTTTCTGCCCTCAGAGGTCGACTCGGTGAAACTAGCTAGGCTGACATTCAACACACTGTGTGAGACATGCTGCCTGTGGCTCAAAGACTTCCCCTACCGCCGCCGACCCCAGCCCTTCTACGAAACCTCCATCCACGCCATCAAGAACATGCGGCGCAAGATGGAGGACAAACACATTGTCATCCCTGACTTCAATACTCTCTTTAACATACAGGTATAAACGTGTGGCATCATTTTCTTCTAAATGTATATATGTATTAAAGCCTTGTGAACCAGACAAACCCGCTGGCCCTACCACTGTGTTTAATGGAATTTAAGGTCCAAATGCTTTCACCAGTCCATATCAAAGCCTTTGCGTGGAAGTCTTACGTATTCATCTTTTAGATGGGACAACATCTGCTCCTATGTTTGTTCATCTAAGAAACACTCCGAGGGGGCCTTAACTTTGTATACATTCTCAAAGTAAATACCCCTCTTCATTTGTTTAGAGCAGAGCTAGTTGCTTTCCAGCTGTGCCTACCTGTTCAGTTGACGATGATTGTAGTTGCTAAGGTAAAGGAAAAGAAGTCCGGGACCCTACGCTCTCTCGACAGAGGGAGAAGAATTGTAATGAGCATCTAATCAATATGTTTCTAACAAAGTTCACATGCATCTCTCTTAAAAAATTTCATTAAGAACCCTTTGCAATACCAATACTAATGGACTGTCTTAAGTTTTGTTAAATGAGGCTTTTTACATTTTATTGCCCCTTGGCTAAAAATGACAGACAATTTAATGAATCTACCAGCAAGCTAATTAATGGACTCACCCACACCCCAACCCCACCCCTGACCTGCCTACGTGTGCTGAACCAACTTCAAAGCGGGGAACCTTCCACCATGCTTCTCCACAGGGATGAAAGTGGGGGTAGGGAATCAATAAATTGCACACACACAGTGTAAAACTCTTGGATGCATGCAGCTTTAATGACAAAGGAGAGCAGAAATAAATACTTCTGTTTCCTCCATGGCCATATGGCGTGTGCAGAGCTCCACAGCAGCCTTCAATAACATTTTGTCCCTAAATGCTACACCTATTCATGAGTAGCTCTTTGTTAGACTCCGTTTTCCTTGCGATTAACTATTTTTGAATCTGCTTTGCTTAGTACCTCCTCTGAGGCGACCAATCAGGCACCACACCCAGGAACCTACCCTAATAGCTCAGGGATGCACATATAATTGGATAATTATTCTGTCGGATCAAATGTAACCCATTCTATTAGGCATGCCTGCTGCTGGTGAGCTGGCTGATGGCCATTAAAGCCCAGTTAATGAAAGCAGATGGATGAATGGGAACCATGCAGGTTACATTTGGATTTGAATGTTTGCAAAGGTACTTTGCATGTCATTCATTGTACATGTGCCACGTGCTATGCGAGCTGTGCTGTGGTGTGAAGCCCGCTGGGGTGTGGCCAGCCCTGTCAAAGTGTCCCTGAGCAGGACACTGATCCCTGGGTAACATGGTGCATTTATCTGGCAATAGATTTGTCAACATATGACACCAACGCTAAGCTCATTGCCTGGCCCTGAAAAAGTAAACTTTAGTAGATTGGATTAGTATAAGTGTGTAAGTCTATACCTTTCACTGGGGCAGGGGGCTGTCCAAAAGGGGGTGAACAGCACTTAGACCTTTGGCTAATTGCACACCCTGTGTTCTCAGGACCAGGAGGAGCAGGCCTTCTTTGCGGTGTTCGATGGACATGGTGGAGTGGATGCTGCCATCTACGCCGCCAACCACCTCCACGTCAACCTAGTGCGCCAGGAGATGTTCAGCTCGGACCCAGGAGAAGCCCTCTGCCGGGCCTTCAAAGTCACAGACGAACGCTTCATCCAGAAGGCAGCCCGAGAGGTAGCTCCACCAGCTATGCATGGATTATTCCATATTTTCCCAAACAGCCATTTTATCGATCCTTCTGGATTTCACATAAATTATAGAACAATGCCAATGTTTGTTTAATTAAATGCTTACACTTCTGCATACACTGTATTACCTACTCCATCATTATCACTCTGAATGATTGATGAGAAACAACAAGTTGCCATTTAGACTTTTCTTGTGTGTGTGTGTGTGTGTGTGTGTGTGTGTGTGTGTGTGTGTGTGTGTGTGTGTAAAACAGCGTATGCGCTGCGGTACCACAGGCGTGGTGACCTTCCTGCGGGGCAAGACTCTGTATGTGGCCTGGCTGGGAGACTCCCAGGTCATGCTGGTGAGGAAGGGACAGCCCGTGGAACTGATGAAACCCCACAAGCCTGACAGAGAGGTAACTCAATCCCAAACACACAATTATGAGCATGCTCGCACACACACACACACACACACACACACACACACACACACACACACACACACACACACACACACACACGCACCCACATGCACCCACACACACACACGCACACACACCAAAACAAAAGCATCCTTTTTATTACCATAATATGTTGCAATTAAATGTTGTTGTTTTTTTGTGTGCAGGATGAGAAGCAGCGCATTGAGGCTCTGGGAGGCTGCGTGATCTGGTTTGGCACGTGGAGGGTTAACGGCAGTCTGTCTGTATCCAGAGCTATAGGTAAACTACTAGTGAAACCACACCAAACAGGGATGTATGGGCTGATGAAAGAGGGTGGTGCATGGGGGATCACAGTGTATAGTTTTGCTAAACTCATGCCATAAGAAGCTGATAGGTATTTGAGGACAGTTAAGACATGACTCCACTGGGTGTGTCAGCAGGTGGAACCGTGTGTGTGTCTGTGTGTGCCCCCTTTGTGATGTTAGTGCTAGAGTGAGTTGTGCAGTGTGTAATTGTGTGTGCATTTGTGTGAGTGAGGGCTCAGCAAGTAAGCTACTCATAACTCATCAGGTGGCCTCCAATTAGTGGAAAATCTTTGAGTGAATGACAAATGTCCAGGGCAAGAGGTCACGTTAGCATAAAAAAGGCCATTGGCAATGGTCTGCTAACAGTGCTGAGTGAGAAAGAGAGAAACCTTGAAGAGGAAAGGATACATGGATACTACCTATTTGCATAAGCCTGTAAATTAGTCTGGGCGCTGCAAACATTTTTTTTTTAAACTAACAGATTTGACATTTCAGTAGTTGCTAAAGTGAAGAACATCTGCATAATGTGAATGAATGATAAAACCTTGATTTTTGGTTTTCAAAAGTATTTTCTCAAAAGCTGATTGTATTGTAAAATAAATTCTTGGTTACGATAATGAGGCGGCTTCTCATAATATTTTAATATATCTCACTGATTTATTGAAGTTATGTATTTTTGGGACTGGAATGTAAAGTTGTAAGATGGTAACTTAGGTATGTGGCAGCTTGTCTACAGATTTTCTTTTTTCTTGACAGTTCTGTTCGAGGCCAATAGCTATATTTGACTGGAACTATACCTATCTCTGTTGATTGACAGGTGACAATGAGCACAAGCCATACATCTGCGGCGATGCCGACCACGGCATATTCCCATTGGACGGCACCGAAGACTACCTGATCCTGGCATGCGACGGCTTTTATGATACGGTGAGCCCTGAGGAGGCGGAGCGAGTGTCAGTGACCACCTCCAGGAGAACGCCGGAGACAGCACCATGGTGGCACACAAGCTGGTGGCGTCTGCCCGAGACGCCGGCTCCAGTGATAACATCACCGTCATCGTGGTGTTCCTCCGGGACCCCCGAAACCCGACGCCCACAGGCAACGAGGATGACGAGGAGGAGGAGAAGGTGGCGGAGCAAGATGGCGCGGACGAGGAGGTGGCAGCGGAGGTGGAGGAAGAAGAGGAGGAGGACGAGGAAGCACTGCAGGGCCAGCAAGGCAGCGGCAATGGAGGAACCAACACAGACGCAGGGGGGAAGGGGCGGGGAGGCTGGCCTCTGCAGCAGTGCTCTGCACCAGCTGACCTGGGCTACGAAGACCGCATGGACTCCTTTACAGACAGAACCAGTCTGGGCCTCCTGGGGCCCACGCTGCCCGCCTTGGGGGAAGCAGAGGGCGGGCGCATCACACTTCCCCCCGCTACGCAAGCTCTCGCCTCCATGGGCCTCGTACCGGACCTCAGGCCTGCCTGGGTCCCCGGGGCTTACTGCCGGCCCTACCTAGAAGAGGGGGAGGCCACGTCCAGGCCCAGGCCCAAGCCCTGCGTGCCGGCCTGCCAGGATCCCAGCCCCACAGACGGACTATGGCCCCAGGCGGCCGCCCTGTTCGGCCAGACGGGCCGGCGCACCCGGAGGATGAAGTGCGCCGGGCTCAGGTGGGAGAACAGGCGTGGGGGGCGAGCCCCCAGGGAGCTGGTTGGCTTTACGCAATCTTGCCGCGGTGTGCCCCACCCTCAGCGCTGCCCGAGCAGGAGGCCTGGGGTGGCACTGCCCCGCCTGCTCCATGGCCCCCACGTCTGAAGGGATGGGGCACGAGCTCTGGCGGCCGCCCTCTCTCCTAGCCCAACTCACCCTCCCTGCTTCATACACTGTCCCTTTGGCAACGGCGTGCGATTTCTCCTGCCATCATAAGCTTTTAAGTGGGGACACCGAGCAGTGCGTCACCCCCACTCACCCCAACAAATACACTGCTCTTATGGCCCAATGTCCTCGCTCAAGCCCCTCCACAACCCACACATAGCCACAGCCCATTATGGAGGACATAATCTAACCTGCCCCCCGGCTGTCTCTCTCTCACGGAGCAGACAGACACATGCTGTCCTGTTCTCTGCCGATACAGTACATAATGGGAACACACTCATTATCCACCCACTCCATAGATGGGTGGGCTTAATACAGGCTTACAAGATTAGTGGTCACTTACCTGAATAAATCTGACATATAAAGTGAAATGTATTCCAGATGGGGAAGACAATAGCTTGCTAATGGTATCCAAGATGGAAGTAAAATTAAGAAATGATATTCTATTTTTAGTTTACCATCATTCATGATCAGACTAGCCTTGACTTGCCCAGCAAGAGTTCCTACATTGAATCCACATGCAATCGATAGGTCTTTCCCATTAAGCTTGCTGTGTAAAGTGCCCTGTTTTGGCAGATTTGATTGGGCCAGGATAGTTCAGACATCAGAACATGTGCCTTTGATATCTGTTACTCAAGCCTGTTCTTTTAATAGAGAAATGGGTGGAAACCCACAGAGCTAGGGATGTGTTAGGTTTGTGTAACTGTTCTGCTTTACTTCATGCTCTGTTGATTCCACGAAGTACGAAGGAAACCATATGCTTAATTTGCCCCTGAGAAGGAATTCTTATTACCCTTGTGAAATAACCATAGCCCTATGGCTCCTAAGTATGGCAGTACTTGTTGTCATGGGAGAAGACACTATCAATGATTAGGTTCTGTAGACGGTGCCTCCTCTTCCCTGGCCCAGACAATCAAGCTGCACATTGTTCAGTCCCATTAGAACTACAAGAATTGTTTGTGCCATCACTGACACACTGTGCCATCACTGACACACTGTGCCATCTCCTCTTTATCTTTTCCCTCTTCTCTTGACTCTTCCCTGGGCAGATGGTATTATGACCCAACCAACCCCCCATTTATACATACATAAGCTATGGTCACACTTTGAAATATGTCCAGATGCCCACACTCACGCCCCATCACTGTTTGTTGCCCTTTGTACTTGTTGACCTCTAACCTCCACCATTAACGGCACATTTTTTCACCAAGCAAGAGAACATGGATGGTCTTTTCCAGGGAGCAGAATGTATCTCCCATTGTAGAATGTACATGGAGAATATCTGGGAGCTTCACAAAACAAGCCAGTTTGACTGAGAACGTTTTTTTCTGTTCTGGACATTTGAAAACGCTCCTTTCCAGACTGCCTGGGCTGTGTGGAATGTAGCTACATGTATTTATGGGACTTTATAGTAATACAACCTTTTGTCATGATAATTAAAGATTTTGAAGGCAATGTGGATAATACAGGAGTGGAAAAAGTATACTATTTAATAAGCTGTGTTATCCCCGGGGCATTCCACCTACAGTCCACAGTGGAGCATTTAACCAGGCCTTTGCAAGTAAGGAAATAGCCAGATTTCTGTATCTTTATCTAGCATAAGCTAAACCTGTGCTGAATCCTTAAAGTGTGGACCACACAAGCTACCATTTACGGACCATTTACGGAAGTATGACAAAGTCAGAGATAGGTAGATGTTACTACTTTTTGACTCCAGCACTCCATCACTAACTTTTTCAAGTTATCTCCTCCTTTTTCGAGAGCAAGAAAAAGAACACATCTTCTCAACCTCCAACCATACTCCTCACAAGGGGCACTGATTATTTAATTAAATTGTAGTAAATTCACGTGTACATGTATGTGAGCGCAATATTATGAGTGTGTGTGTGTGTGTGTGTGTGTGTGTGCGTGCGTTTGAAGGCTTGCATGTGCGATACAGTAAGTCTTATATTTAAATCGCACAGTAATGTCAAGGCGGGAGAGAGGCACAATACTCTATGTGGATATCAAAGTGAACACCCCTATATTGTACTGTATGTACTTTAAATGTCACACCCATAGAAAAGTTGTGTACCATAGCAATGCTTGAATGACAAAGATACATGGGAACTGAGACACTGGGCAGCAGCAGCAACAACTACAAGGACCATTGACCGACTTGAAAATGACCTAGCTTGAAAAAATGAATACAATCTGTGCAAAAGGTTACTGTTAAGCCATAATCCAGTGTAACAATGGTGAAAGTCAGAGTAAAGCTTACTGTTCCTTCCCAGATCACTGTCGCGCCCACGACTGAACAGACCCATGTTTCCTCCCTCACTCGTGCACTGCTTTAAGTACAATATAGACTCTCATATCAAGGTGACGCTCCTTCTCCCGGTGATAGTAAGCGACCACACAGTTCAGGTCTGCTCCCCTCTCTCCCAAACTCCTTTCTGACTCTCACTCTGAT
The DNA here is from genome assembly GCA_017639675.1 of Aplochiton taeniatus. Classification (NCBI taxonomy): domain Eukaryota; kingdom Metazoa; phylum Chordata; class Actinopteri; order Galaxiiformes; family Galaxiidae; genus Aplochiton; species Aplochiton taeniatus. Next base: position 10,120,958 of record CM030177.1, read on the forward strand.
GCTCTCCATGACTCTGCACTGTGTGTCCATGTACACAAAGACGCTTTGTTCCTGTAAGCAATAATGAACCTTTATTGAGCCGTGTGTGGAAAGGCTCTCCCAGCGGGTTTGTCTTCACTTAGCAAGCTACGGCAGTTCACTAGCAGTCATCCCTGCCACCTCCACTACGAAGTGTACTACGAAGTGTTAGGGTTGGCACTAAGCGGCACTACAGTGTTAAACGGAAGTGTTTGACTGTGGTGCACAGCTGTTGAGGAAAAAAACATGTTTCCAGATATTTATAGCAGGTTGACGTGGCTTTGTCCCAAAAAGACTTGTATTTGGCCCCTTCTGTACACAGTTGAACTCAAGGAATTGAATAAGGGGTATAAAAGGTCCAGATGAAACGTGAATGGTGGGCAGGGCTGTTTCACACCCTCTGTCCCCCTAGGCTTCCCTGAAGACAAACCCGTGACTGCCTCTTCCCCAACCTGCAGGTTAGGTAAAAAAACAGAAAAAAACGTTTCAGTATCTGTACTCTCTGTGTTCTTGTAGTATTAGTGTATCTTAACTGGTGACTATTATCATGTATATAAAGATTAGAACAAGTATTTCGACTGTTGTTTTTCTTCATACTCGCTACAAATATTCAACAACCGTACACTCTGAAGTCATCTTATTGCCCAAGCTGAATGTGTGTTGCCCATGTGGCCCCTGTCCTCAGGTGAGTACTGTAGCACTACCAGAGAGCCTGGAGATTTCATTGTCCTGCCATTACCCTCCACCTGTCTGGCTTTGGCATCAGAACCTCTCTGTTTAATTACCCAGGACGCTTTTAAATCAAGCCCTCCCAAATATCCTGTGGTGAAATTCATGCATGGACAAGATGGCCCAGTTGGAGACGGTTCCAATAACAAAAATACCAACACTAATATTTTAAGTAGGTCTCGCCAGCAGCAATTTAAATTTGATAATGTCATGTCTGCAGTTTTTTTTATACATATCACACAGTATATGACAAAGACAGAACAATTCAAGATGCGGGTCTCTGACTTCTGTCTAACTGTGTTGGGTGTATTTAAAGGCAGATTTTTCTGTTCTAGAAACCATGCACGTAAATACAGACTTATGTTTGGTTTTTTTGCCTCCAGGTGGGTTCAATGGGGTGTACAGTCAGATGTCCATTTATCTTTTCAGTGGTGCCATGAAACATTCATTGGCATTAGTTATTTATGGATACCTTTTTAACCATCCGACATACGAGTACACTTCATGAGTTCCGAGTTTGAAGAAACAGCTCTTTAGACTCACTAAGTACAAAGTTTGTGCTTCATAGCACACATGCTGTGGTACAGAATTTAGAATGGGATGACGGAGCAGTACAAGCTTGACTGCATTTGAAGTTATGTAACAATATACATAACCTAGAGGAATCTACATAAACAGAGGGTTGATGAAACAACTTCAAACTAAATTTCCAAACACAAAGGTTGTGTTCTAGATAAAAACGTAGTTACACATTGATATTGCTCAGTTTTGCATCAGGGCTACGGTAATGATGAGTAGAGCAAAGAAAAGCCTTGCTGCTGTTCCACAGCTTGAAGATGTAGACTTTAACACCCACTCAACAACTATGACCGAATGAAGCCCTATCTAGGCCAGTTAGCATCTGACATAACAGATGAGTGTCTTTTCTCTAGTACTGGTTCACTCACATTTGTGTGTTCCGAATTCACTGTGGAGTAAAGTCAACCTCCAAAAGAGGGATGGAGAGAGAGAGAGAGAGAGAGAGAGAGAGGAGAGAGAGAGAGTAAGAGAGAGAGAGAGGAGACCATTCAACGGATATTGTAGGCAACCTGGCACCAAGGGATAGTGTTTTCTCATTTCGGGAAATGAGAAAACACCAGGGCCCTCCTCAGTGTGGAAGAGGTACTGTGGTCAGGGGCCTTTGAGCGCTGAGGCAGATCACTCTAATGGAGTCTGCCGTTTACATAAACAGGGCAAAAAAAAGCAGGCAGTCCTCGACAGACACTTTGTGGTACTATAAAAAGCTTTTATCCATAATCTGGATTTATTTGAACCGATATTCTGGTTTGGAGAGGAACAAAGAGAGATGAAATTCACAGGGAGGAGGATTACTGTAAGGACCTTTCAAGAGGAAAGCGTAGGCTCTTCCTGAATAAATGACCTTGACTATGATATTATCATAATATGCATATTAGTGACAAAAGAACAGTGATGTGGGATCTTTTTTCATGGACTGGATTTTGGGTTTTTGGCTGTTAAATAATGTTGTTGTGATAAATGTACCAATTGTAATTCGTATGTATACCTAATGCAGACCTACACCAGTTAAACAGGCCAGAAAGCTAAGCACATCTCAATTTATTGAGCAGGACTCATTCAAGCAAAACATGTACACTATCATACTCTTTAACCAATGTGTGTAACTTTATAATGATGCCAACTCATCAGTCCATCTCCATAAATCTTTGAAGATAATACTTAGCTTATACTAACTAGAACATACTGCATGTTTAATGCATAAATGATATGTGAGAAACGGCTGGTCTGGAAAGGCGTTTTTTCTTGTGCGGTGGATTTTGCCTTGGTAATTCCTATCAGTATTTCGTGGGTGGTAGGCTAATATGCAACATGTCCTCCTTATCCACGCTCCTAAATTAAGCGCCGGTTCTTGGCATGTCGTGTCGCTTCAATAGAGGCGAAGAGAGTCAGGGAGCGGATATAGGCAGGACACAGGCGGGCGCCAACATTCACTCACCCACATAATGTCTGCTGAGCTCAGTCTCAGCGTGCCAACCTGGCAGGGTAAGCCCCCAGCCCCCATTGTAGGCCAGACGCGCCACAGACCCTCCTCCTCCCCCCCACTGGCCACTTCTTATTGCCTATTTAAAAAGATTCCAATAGAAAAACATGCCACTATGGAAGTGCGCTTCCCTTACAACAGTCATGCTTGTCTATCATTGATTTAGGAACAGAACAAAATTGTTTCTAACTGAATACCAATGTACTATGCCTGGAAATATACCAGTTAAACATGACAAGACACAATGGTAAGTTTCAAGGAACCATAAAAAAAAAAAAAACTTTATTTGCTCTTTGACATACTCTCTTACAGGGCTGAAGTACATACCAAATAATCTAACTATCAGCATTTTTGGAAAGTACAAAAAAAAAAAAGTGTTAACACAGCTAAGTGACCAAAGAAACATTTTTGATCCACTCTCCTTTCCAGTGACTTGCTTTTCCTCAACAAACACTCAAATACACATTCTGTGTCGTGGCAAACGTGCATAGAAAGACCCCAAAAAACTGACGAATGCACATATATTAAGACCACATCAAGATGCAGGGTTTTATATACAAACTCCCTTTAAGGGGTTAAATTGGTTTGAAGCACCTCATCCATTAGCTTTCAGAATCAAGCCTATAAAATCATGCAGTTATAGGCACTGATGATGTGAATTGGTAACAAGTGCAGTAAAGCCTATTGTATCTAGAAATCAACAGAAAGCTTATCACGGCAACATAAGATAGCTGCAGTGTAAACTACTTTTAAATACTTATTTAATTGGTAGTACACACTTAAGTCTGTACAACTAATGAGGGATATAGCAATATTGTTCTGTGCACATGACAGTAATACACACAAACATTTTGTACTAGATATTAGTGGTGCTTGCTTGCAATGGCACCAAAAGCCAGGATGTAAAACCAAGTAGGGTTGTTCTTTTAAAATGTAAAAATTAACTCAGAAGCAGTTTACCAACAAAACAAAGGACAGTTGGAAGGCAATATGGGTCTTAATTTAGCACATAAAAACGATTGGAGTGGTCCCTGTTGGATGTTAATTCCCATGACCTTAATATTCTAACCAAAGAAAAAGCCATCTGGAAACAAAGACCGATATGCCACACAAAGTCACTATCAGCTTGACTACACATGGCCTTCAAATATTGGTTGGTAAAGTTGATAATTATACACGTGGCTCCCATAAAAATCTAAAATTACCTACATTTTGTGTCCATACGAAGGAAGGTGCCTAGCAGAATACTCACAAATGCTTCCAATGAACACGGATAATAGAATTGTGTCATAGCTCACTCAAGGTCTTAATCTAAATAAACAACTACTGTAGTTCCTGATAATTTAAAGCAATATATTTGAGGTGAATATACGTAGGATTAGAGGCTTTAAGTGTGTTTCATCAGAATGGAATTACTGAACCCTCCTGGTGTTCCCTGTTGCACAGTCCCATCATAGCCCCTTAGTGAATGGAAAGGCTGGGACCTTAGGTGGTTCTGCAGTGAAGGCATTCAGTTATAGGACCAGCAAGAAAACATACAAATGTAAACAATACTAAGTTGTCATCGCATAAAGTGGATTCATGTCTATATACATATAGATAGTTTAAGGTATAACTAATTGATGTCCTGCAATTACATTGTGGCAATCTCCATCACAACATCCAGTTTCCATTGTTTGACACACCAAAGAAGAAATGCAAGAACCTCATCTTAGTGGCCACATCTAGTTTGCAGTTGATAACTTCATACTGGGTTTCCTATCACGTGTGGCCTTGCCAGCGACTAGAATACATGCAAGTGTCTTATGTAGGTGTCAATAGTATATCCTGTAGCTGACCAGCTACTGTATTGCTCGATTGGTGGGTTGCCAGATTGGAAAGAATCACCTATCTGTGGCATCTCCAGAGGGAAAGCTGAGGTCTTCAGAAATGAGCTGCTCTCCTAGAAGAAGGATGGATATGGTATTAGAATGAGTTGAGTTATGAGTTAGAATTAAATGTTTTGCTTTTTGATAAAACTAAAGAAGAGCGCTTTTTTTTTTTTGAGCAACAGTATTGCTAGTGTCCTGTCAAATTTGATCCGTTTTTTTAAAACATGGCTAAGACTTCTGCCACACGGATTTACAAAATCGAAACAATCAAAACTACAGTAAGTGGTTTTCAACAGAATAACAGCATTGCGAAACATGCGCTAGTTTCTTAGTGTAGGGACCTGAGGTAGATGAAAGTTGTGCGGAGGGCAAGAGAAATGTGTGTGTATGTATGTATGTATGTATGTATGTATGTATGTGTGTGTGTATGTGTGTGTGTATATGTGTGTGTGTGTGTGTGTGTGTGTGTGTGTTCAGGGTACGTGTCACCTGCGCAGGGCAGCGGCCGGGTGTCATAGGGACAGTCGCCTGCCTCCAGAGACATCACCTCGTCCTCGTTCTCAGTGTCACAGTCGATCTCACTGTCACTACTCATGCCGGGCGATAAGTGGAGGGGTGGCTTCGGACCGCCGTGACCTGAGGGGGACAGAAACAACATGAAATGGGCAGCAGTCCGAACACTCTTTTTAAGTTTACTTCTACCACAATGGAGCCTTTAAGAGAAGGAGGGGAAACGGATGAGGGGCGTCTCACCTTCCTCAGGGTGCAAAGAGGAGGGTCCCTCAGCCAGGCAGAGCAGGGACTGATGGAGGTCCCCTGGGCCCTCAGAGTCACAGTCCACAGAGCTGTCAGTCAACAGGGACACCCTGCTGGGCGGGTTGGGTGCAGGGAGAGGTAGGAGAGCATCGAGGAGGGCAGAGAATGCGTGGGTGAGGTATAGATAAAAACACGTGAAAAACTAAAGTTTGTCAGCTCTCGAACGACTCTTCCTGTATGATATTAACCATTTAGAAGATATTACAGTAAAAGAAAACTTACAGCGGTGTCTACCTACCCAAAGTCTTTTTCTAAAATAGTGCATTGAGAAAAAAAGCATTCCTCCATCTTTTTCACTAGTGTATTCTCCTAGACAGTAGACCCAAGCCAGGGCTGGCACAGTACCCCAACCAAATCCAATTTAACAAACAATACACTGGCACAGTACACTAATCAAATCATTTTAAACAATTAGGATGGCCCCCTGGCATTACTCATTAAGAAAAACGATATTTGGCAGGGGTATTGTCATTATTATTTTGGGAGAGGCTTTTTGGAAATTGACCACAATGTCTTGAAGCAATGATATAAATGAGGAGGGAATCAATTACTAATCAAAAAAACATCCAAAACTCTGGGAAAACTATTTTAGACTTACTGGACGTTCAAGCCAAAACAAAACTGCATTGAAAAGAACACAACTGACATTCTTATGCATGTTCAGAAGTAAACACACACACGTTGACCTTCATTAGGTAATACCTAAAGTATCATCAGGTTGCATGTCTAGTCCTCACAGCCAGACCCATTAGTGCAGAACCAGTGCTGAGTGTGAGAGATCAGTCTTACCCTGAGGGCTGAGTCCGGGAGGTGTGGCCTTTGGCAACGGTGGAGATAACGGTGAGGCCCCCGAGTGAGGAGTAGAGGTCGACCCCGTACAGCTGCTCCTCCTCCTCTTCCTCCTCCTCCTCCTCCTCTTCCTCCAGCTGCTGTTGCTTGGAGCTGCAGGGCTGCTCTGAGGAGGACGAGGAGCTGCCCAGGGAAGGAGGAGAGCTGTGCGTGCCGCAGGCCTTTAACTTACCTGGAGGACAAGACAGACGGACAGAGGGTTTCACGACGACGCAACACGTGATCTGGAACCACTACGGGTTGGATGTTAGTTCAAAGACATGAACAGTGATATTATCACAGCGTGGTATCACGCAACGGCAAACTTGATACTCAGGAGGCACCACTGTAGTTTCCAGATTGCCTTCCTTACCCTGGGCTCCTGGGGTGTCCTCCCTGTCCCTGTTGAGGTCACTGCCTGCGTCTCCCCCAGCCTGCCCTCCTCGCAACTCCTCCACACTCCCAGAGTTCCTTCTCAGCCCACTGATAGCCTCCAGCTTGGGAGAGAGAGTCTTCTTCCCTGAAAACACAGTGACACAGTGAGAACCACCAAATCAAATATCACTTGGGAACAGTTCTTTTTCCACCGCCATTTAAACAGGTTAGCGACGCCTCACCAGTGCGAGCGTGTCTGGAACTACCAGCTCCCTTCACCAGCAGGTCCAGCTTGCTGGGTTTGCGGTAGGTTGCCAGGTCAGCGTCGGCGTGGTGAGAGGGCCCCAACTCCACGCCCGCTGCCCCAGAGGGTCCGGCCCTGGTCTCACAGGCTCCTCGTGCTTCAAGCTGGCACTTGACGTCAGACATACTTGCTTCGCACCTCGGCCATCTGCGCCTTGAGCCGGATCAGAACCCAGAATCCGGGGCGGAGCGCCGCACCGCCTGGGGCCGACGCTCCCTCTCCGTCCTGGAGTGGGAGGGCAGTTGGACTAGAGAGAAGGAGCCAAAGGGGGGGAAATGGGGGGCACATATGAAAAAAATATATATAACACCAGGGTGAACGATACTTCTAGCTGGATTGGCAAATCTAGTTCTTGACCATACAGTGTGCGTTCGCTAGAAACTTAACTATAGCAGCCTATAAAACTAGAGGAACTTGTCTGTGCAGTACAAGTGCGGTGTCCATGTCTGTACCCTGGCTGTGCAGCATCGAGGCCGGGGGCCGGGGCTGCAGCCCCCACAGGGACTCCACGCTGCTGCGCTCCTTCAGATCCAGCAGCTGGATCAGGATGACAGGGTCGAGCTCCAGGAGGCTGTTAGTGCCAGCTGCCGCAACACTTCCACCAGCAGCTCCCCGACGGTGAGCCCGTCCACTGGAACTGGATCCACCTGGAGGAGCAGGCACAGTGTGGCCAGGTTAATGCTACCTGTGCAGACAACTGTTAGATCCTCATTTCACCAAAACATATTCAGTGAACGAAATGAGTAACGCTGAAATATGTCTACTAAAAAGGTAATAGAAATTATGCAGCACAGTGTGAAACAGTCTGACTTTTATATCTGCCATAATAATAATCCACTTTGCGGTAGATTTAATGAATAGCATTTGAATATGAATAAATCGAATTTGCTGGCAATTATTGGGAGTGACGTGGGAAATAAAGAAAAAAAATGTGTGAGGAACAGACTTTGTAAGACTTTTCCTATGACTCAATAGAAAGTAATCATAACGCAATTTATCTTTAAATGTAGAGTTTAATCAATGTTTTTTCAAATTACTTGGTCAGATGAGATTTTAGTCTAAGGATTTCCTTAAACTTATTTCTGTAACTTTAACATTGTTGATCATAGTTTAGGTCCATTGGAGTTAAAGGGGTTAACTCCAAGATTCCAAGATTATATACGTGAACTATGCGCCTCATGAGATATTACGTAAATCAAAGAGTGGCTGAAAATAACGTTAGTGCCTTTTTTTAGTGTATGTAAAGGTGCTGCACTATAATGCTAAGGTTCTCTCTCGGTTCAATCCTCCAGTGCTTCTAGCTGCTTGCAACAATTTGACACACACAGACAGCTTAAATGTTCCACATCAGCATCCATGACAAACCCAGTGCAGTCAAGATGACTCATGCTCTTTAAGCTCTGTACCCAGCAACCACAGACAGACACACACACACATGAGGACAGACAGAAAGAAGTGGGTAAACAGACTACAGGTAAAGTAAAAGAAAGAGGGTAGAAAGTTTTGGGAATGGCCCAGGGTTTGAAGTTTAGAGACAGTATTACCGGTTGCTCCAACAACGTCATCCGGAAGCTCCCCTTCCTCCATCTCCAGGTTGCCACTGAACTCCACATCATTTTCCCCCGACCTTAAAAAAACAATCAAAACAGAGAGCGCCGCAAGTGAGTCCAAGGTCAAAGACAGGTTGACCTCCAAGCTGCAGGAGTAGGGGACCCTTTCAACGAGCGGGTCAAAAATAGTGAAACTTTTGTTGGGAGCGAGCCAGGCAGTCCCATGGGATCCAATCAGCCAATGGTTTGGGGTACTTGGCTGGAGCTGAGGGAAATGTCTGCAGAGAGCGTACGGAGCCAAACGATCCATCAGCATCAGTAGCCCCTTGGCTTGAAGTGCCCTTTATTAAAAGCGGCCACCAGTTCCTAAAACAAACAGTGTCCCTCACCATGAAAGCTTTTAAGGATGATTAGAGGGAGAGTGACCCGTGTTTTAATAGTCGGCCCCCGTCCCGCAGTCACTGTGCTCTCTCCTAGGAAAGGCCAAAGACCCTTGGGATATATGTGACCACTAAGTAGGTGAAAAATAAATGTTTACGTATTACAAAACACATTGTCCCTCCATTTCTCAAGACTTACCTCACTGTATTAATGAAACTGTGTGTACACGACCGTATTTGTGTGTGTGTCAACGTGAAATAATACAAGCCTCTGCAAGTGTATGGTTGTATGTTTACATGAGCATATGTGTGGATTTCCAAAAGTAAAGAAACGGGGCAAGAGAGAGAGAGAGTGTGAGTGAGTGAGTGAGTGAGTGAGAGAAAGAGAAAAGTTGCAGTGCAGGGGGGGTTGGGGCTTTAGTGTCAGTCTCTGGAACAGGATGACTCAGATCTCCAGTCGAGCTTTTCTTGCTACCTCCACCGCATATTAATAGACAAACCGCAGATCAGCGCATCTGGGACCATCTGAGTAAAATCATGGGGAGAGGTGGAGAGAGAGACCAGGCATTTCAACTGAGGGGACGAGCAGCGTAGGCGGACATGTGATGGTGAGAACCTCTCTCTTATTTAAATAAATACAAAAAATCTCCCTCCCTCCCTCCCTCCCTCCCTCCCTCCCTCCCTCCCTCCCTCCCTCCCTCCCTCCATAATTGACTGGTTCAAATTGTTTGTCTGAGTTTGAATGGTGTATCCTTTAGTCAGTGTTGTTCACCCCATTCTGGTGTGAAATAGACACCAATCAAGTGTGTGCGTGCGCACGTGTGCAGGTAGGCCGCACGAGGAGCTGCAGAGCCAGAAGAGAGCGGGTTCTGGTTCTTTCTCCCCCGACAGGCAACAAGAGCCACGATGACTCACGCCTGGCTCATCTGCTGTGAGCTCACAATGAGGGGGTGGAAGAGAGACGGACAGCATCGCTAAGCGCTGAAGCACCAGCGACAGCACCATGCGAGCTCCACGTACCCATCTGAAACTCAGACTCTCGTCCTCCTCTCCATAGCTTATCAGTGGCCCCTGAATACAGCTGTTGTCAGAGAAGATTCAGAGCAGGAGGGTGGCCGTGCTGGGGGGAAGGGAGCTGCATACCTCCATGTCAAGAGAGATTTCTTACTCAGGGACCGTATGAACACAGTCTACACTGTACATAAACTCTACAACAAGCACAGCGACGTCAGTCACTATTACCCCCCCCCCCCCCACCCCCACCAGAGTGCTAACGCACTGCGGCGTCCGTGACTCACATAGTCTCCTCATCGATGTCGTTCTCCTCGGTGTTGCTGGTGGCTGTGGAGCTTCCCGATGTGCTGCTCCCATCCAGGGGGTTCACCTCCTCATCCCCAGTCAGACAGTCCACCTCCAGGTCCCCGTCCGACAGCTCCTGGCCAAAAAAGCACAGGGCACACCACTCACCCAACTGGAGCCTGGAAAGGGGGCATGAACTACCAAACATTTAGCTCTTCTACTTAAGAAGTCGATAGCATTATCCTTGTCTTAGCATAATACGTTTAGAATTAAGTTAGGGCGAGACCGTTTCAACTCTACCACCCACTCCTCTCCGACAAACCAACTATAGTGCTGAATAGACGGTTTGTAATGATGCACCCTGAGACCTGAGCTCAAGTATGGCACTGGTGACATTTAAAGTGGAGGTAACATTGAGATGATTAATCTGTGTTCCTCAAATCTAATTTAGTCTGGGACTAAGGGCCAAAGGGTTGTTTTCACAAGGTCATCAATTTAGATGAAGCTGACGTGAATAAAAACGAGATCTGTCTTGAGACAAGAATAATAAGTGCATGCCCTTTCCCTTTAAAAGCTGAACACTCAATGATAACAAAGGGATTTGGCATCATACAAATCAAATTATTTCCCTTCCAAACGTTAAATGTATTCGCCAAAAACCAACAGTAATGAATTCCTTCACCGAGCGACTCACATTTGAGTCATCATGCTGGGTCTTCTCCTCCTCTTCCTCTTCTTTGGTCTCCGTGGCAGTGGTCTGGCTGCAGTCGTCAGTCTTCGCTGGGCAGGGGTCCCGCTCTGAAGCTGAGGGGCCCATTCGTGGGTCCGGAGGGGACGAGCTGCGAGACTTCTGTCTGCGGAACAGCTCGATAGCCAGCCTCTGAAAGCATGAAACACACAGCAAGGCGTGAAGTTAGGCTAAAGAAAGCCATAAGAAACATTGATGGTCACAGGAGCACAATCGGATTCAAGCTCATGTCAACGTGTCAAGACTCCATGTCCCCGGCACTCACACACCCGCCGGCACACTCATGCTCACCTCTTTCAGGTTGTTGATCTGCTGGACATAGCTGGACTGGGCTGACTCCAGCTGGCTGATGTACCAGTACTGGTCTCTGCACTTCTGGAAGAAGGTGGGCGAGCGCACCTGGTAGCTGCACAAAGCAAATATCCAGATGACCTCTATAGAGGGACTGGGCCAAACCAGAATACTGAAAACGATTTACTTGAATTGGATCAGTCTCAGGATACCCTTTTGACGCCAATAAGCATGATTAACAAAGTACATTTAGACCCTCGTAGTTGATTATTCTTAAATGCAGATTTGGTAAGGCATTCTCCAAAAACAGCTGCTAAAGACAGAATATTAGGGTCTACATATCTCTGCAAAACAGAAAACATGCTTCTTAGTTGATGATGGCTAACAACAAAAACACGTTATGGGAGCTGTCCAACACGTTTCCCCTCTGGCTACATAGAGTAAGATTAGGACCGAGGTGTGTTTGCTGAGCCTACCGAAGAACGAGCGTGTCCGTCTGCATGTTAAGGTAGCCCTCGCTGGCTAGCAGGTCCAGTCTGAAGAAGCGGTTGTAGCCCCAGCACTCGCCCACCTCAAAGTCTGATGCGAACTCTCGTATTATGTTCTTGGTGGGGTCGCTGGAGGCCTGATGGACCATCTCCACTCGATACTCATACCTAGACAAACACAGCAGCCACAGTTAACATCCCGGTCATATTTAGATATGTGGAGGTGTGAACATGACATTGTCATACTTGGATGTTTCGGGGAGGCCTGCAGACAGCTCTAGGAAGACGGAGAGGTAGTTGCCACGGACGACGCCATTACCATCCTAAAGCAAACAAGACACGCTTTAATGCCAACATTCAACATTGATTGGGCAGTCTGTACGATTGCAAACAGCTGCACTGGGAAACGATGATAACATTAATAGTGTTCATAAATAGTTTGATACTAACAGGATAAACTTTCAACCGCCAGCAGAGTCCAGATATCTGGAGAGGTGGGCTGTACACCGGATCTGCCCTCTGTCGCAGAGTGCTACACATACAAACACACAGGACAACAAGAGACATTGATAGAATCATTGATTTAACAAGACAGTGTCAACTTACTCTTTGTAAATGTCATACATTAAGAGACGTGACTCATTATTATGACTGCATCATGTGGGCATTCAGGCTGACTTAATAACACTAAATCTCCCAAATGACTGAGGCTAAAACATGATCAGTCACAGGCTAATTGGCAGTTTGTGCATATTATGCACTGCATAAGCATTTAATCATTATCAGAGACTGGCAAAAAGTCTAAACAAAAGAGGCACAAATGAAATGTCAATTTGTAATAAAGTAGTAATAAGATCAAACGACATGTTTTATCCAAAAGGTTATTGTAGAAAAAAGCATGTTACATGAAACAGCAATATTAGATTTTTACCTGAAGTTTGCTAGAACAAAAGTGCTTGAGTCATAGGCAGGAACCAGCTCACTGCAGAACGAGAGCAAGCAAGCGTGAGCAGATTTTATATTCTATAATTACGGATCTCATGACATTAAATACACATTAAAAATATCTCCTCCGCATTCTGAGTCATCCATATTCACAATACATACATGCCAAGTATACAATATCACTGAGTAGTTAGAACCAAAACTTGATACTTTAAATTAAAGACTTTACAGAGCTCTCCCTTTTGGTCTGTTACGTTCAGCTAACAGCCGTTGTGGAAGCAGAACAATAGTGGTTGCAGCACCAACAGGGTTCTGGGGTTTTAAGCAGGGTCAGATCCTGACCCTGGGGTTTATTATAACCAGTTTGTATGGTCATACAATTTAGCGGCAGACCTAAAGCAGCCCTGTCTGGGGTTTAATACACTACCTGGTGAAGTCTGGAGGAACTGGCGTGGTGACAAAAGACTGCATGGGTTTGCGGTGGACCTGCTGGAACATGAGCAAGATCTCTGGGCTCTTGGAGATCAGTTCACTCTTACTGCAGGAGCGCAACTGTTGAACAAGACAAAAGCCCACATGCATCACTAGATTTACATTGCTAGTTTAAGAGTCATGTTAACTGACAACCAACAGGCAAGTAAAATTACCACATTGAAAGGGCAAAACCATCTGGATTTCACGGCAACACAAGAAAAGCACTTAGTGTATGTTTTTTTTACATACAATTGATTGTCTGTCGTCTAGGAACACTATCATTAACCCCCTCTGTCAACAAAGCAGTGACATTCAATCAATGATACCTTTGTTTTGAAATATAGAACAAATGTGAAGTGTAAGATGGGCCAATTATCAGGCTGTCGCCAATTGATAACTCATTTCGACCAAGTGCTGACAATGTCTTTACTTGGTAGCATCGTATTTATGTCCATGAACTCACCCCATCCCAAACTTTTTAAACACAAAAACAAGGGTGTGTTTTAATAGTGTAAAGTCTCTTCCTTATTATGCTGACAAACATATGTATTGGTTGACAAACCAACTACTAATGAAGGTCTTTTGAAAGTCTATTTTCAATTCCCTGATATGCCAACCAATTTTCCTGCCAGCGTGAAACCCAGGTGTGTCAGTGCAGAGCAGTGTGTCAGGGGATTACCATTGAGGACACTCAAGTCACACTCTCCACGTAAACACCGCTCTCTACAAAGCAACGGACAACATAGTATGTCCTGAAAGACGCACAACCTCAAGCAGCAAACAACTAGGGTTGATCTTAATTATGCTGGTACATTAATCCAAATCTATTTTGCCACTTTGAAGAGTTTTTCCCAAGGCCCTACACACAGGGTGACATAACCTGCTTATGTGGCCTCCTGGTGGGGTTTTGTCAACTTGGGTACGCACCTGATGCTCAACCTCCTGAAGTAGAGACTCCAGCAACTCGGTCTCTTGAGTCAAGGAGGTCTTTTGACCTGTTGAGATAAAAATTGTCAACAAAATACATTTTATTGACAATGAAGATGTTTACTGGAAAAATGATATGGACATATTGCTTTGGGCTTATATATAAATATAAATATATAACTCTTTTTAAATATGTAGGAATTTTGAAGATACTTCCAGTTGAAATTAGCGCTACCAATTCACCAAACACATTTTGAGTAACACAACCCTGAAAACACACATTCAGCCACACATAAAACACCATGATGCAGCCCATTTTAATGCAAATCATACCCATGAGGGTGATTAGTTTGTTCTTCAGTTGGTTGTCTAGTCGGGCAATCATCATCTCCACTGCGTTGCGAATCTCTCGCACACGCTCATCCTTGGCCCCCCTTACTGCCTCCACATTCCTCTCCTGAGATAAAGGCTTGGGTTAAACCTCAACTAATTGTGTGGTTTCATTTTTAATTCATGACAAGTTTCTCGAGGTTTAGATTACTAATAGCATGTTGGTAAGGAATTCAGTACTATATTGCCATCTAGTGGACATAATCATTACCATGATTTTAATTTACAACATATAGTAATACATACTATATTACCGTGGGGCTCTGAAAGTTTGCCTGTTCCAAGTTTGTGACATTGTGATGCACTGACCAAGAGTTGAATACCATAACATTCTAAGTCCAGATCGATATTACGCCACATTTTGTCCTTAGTGACGCCAGTACAAGCCTGCTAACCGTTTAGAATCAAGTCTAGCAGTACTGGCTCAATGTCTCTGGCTATGCCATTAACGCTGAATGAGAGACACAGGTTGTTCTCACCACTTCCTGCACCAGACTGATTAGTTCCATGAGGCGGCGGCGGAGCTTGGCCACCTCCTCGTTCACTTTGGTCACATGCTGCTCGTAGATCTCCGCCAGGGGTTTGAAGGTGTGGCCGCCATGCTGTTGAAGGGAGAGTAGGTAAACCGTCAACACTGCAATCTAATGTAGTCCTACTCTTGATTCAAAAGGCATAACATGACACGTGGACCCTCTTACCATGCCTCCCCATAGTGCACACTGGTGACAGATGCACTTCTTACAGGTCCAGCAGAACACACTCAGTTTCTCATGGTGGTTCTCACACCTGTAGAAGTAGCAAATAAAAAAATGAAACGCATTAGATTAAAAAAATTAAGAAATAGGACTTAAGCTTGGCCAGCACAGAGGGAAATGTAACGAAAACCACAAGTCCTCAAACGCACAGACACAAATGTGTAATGTGCTAGGCCTTAAAAATATTGAAGCAGAGCTTAGCAGGACAACATGTTCTGGACTTTATCTCTATGGGGACTTTCTGGACTATATTTAGTGTCTGAGGGCTCTGAATGTGTTTTAGAGGTCTTACGTCCTAATGCAAAGGAATATAGTAAAGCGAAACTAAGGCTGAGAGATTGAGTTGGAAAATTAAGGCATAGGTGAAAGTAAAACTTCAAGCAGTAATGAAAGAGAAAAAAATCGATTGGACGATCGATGAAGGACAAGCAAAAAGGAACAAATTATTGAGGTAGTAACCGACTTGTCTTTGTCATTCTCCTCATGCTTGGAAAGGTTGCAGAGCTGCAGGGTGTCCAGCTGCTGGGTCACCTCTTCCGCCCAGCGACAGTTCACCAACTCCCGCAACTGGAGTGGTGCCCTGAATAAAAGAACCACCCACAGTTTTAAAAATAATTACCACTATCTTTTATTAAGTAGCTGCTAGAACTTCAAGTTGTAGCAATAAGAAAAGAAAAAAAAAGTTCAAGAAAATCAATAAGTTATGTTTGTTCCTATTCCCACCAATCGATACTGCCACTGAATCAACCCTCAAAGTGAACTTTGGAAAAATCAATACTTAATAATACCTTGGACTTACTTTAAGCTCTGCTATCTGAACTTTTAAGTGTTTTAGAGACAAAAGCACTGTGCCTGCTCTCAGACTGAACGCTATTTCAAGACAGAGCCAGTGGGGTCGGGGCTTACCGACAGTGTGGACATTGGGCTCTCTGCTCGGTCAACCAGCGCTGTCAATGGAGATGGTACACAAGTTACATTTAACAGGGGTTTACAGGGATTTACCTTAAAAATGTGTTTATTTTGCTGTTATTTCATTCAGTTTGGTAAACAACAGTAAGCATTGCTAAGAGTTCATTTTGAGTCAATTATCCTCAAAATCACTTGAAATGACTCCCCTTAGTTTGTTCGGGAGTGAGCACGTACCGTTAAGTGTAGTATTAATAGTAGTAGCCTAGGCTTATTTGTAAAAGCAATTGGTTCGGCCAAATTTGTTTTACTACTTTACAATAGGTATTTTTCAAACTGATTGTTGTCCACTATTTAAAAAAATGAAGTATTGATAACAGTTCAAATGTAAATGACAAGGCTTCAATTTAGATATTAATTACGTGTGACTATTCAAATGCAATTCAATATGACAATGTATAATCTAGATTATAAACCGAAACCAAAAACTTCCCAAATAAAATATACTCTGCACCTCAAGCTGTGCACTAAACTACTAAGCTGTCCTGATTTCCCAAAGCAGCCAGTGGGTCACAACACCATGCTCACCCGTATGCAGCTGAAGCAGCAGAGTTTGGAGCAGTGGGGGCAAAGACGTGCATCCCTCAACTTCTCCATACATATGAAGCAGCGGAATACCTCTGCAATACTCTGGTAGGGGTAAATTAGCAGTCAGTTCCTTTCAACGTGACATTTAAGAATAAATAAAAGTAGAATACTGAACATATCTACAAATATGAATTATACAAGTGTAGGGTAGGCTGGGAGAGCAATAACTGGAACTGATATCATATAACTAATGCAATTAGCAACTGGTCAAAATAATGCTCATATATGCCAGTAAGTACAAATTCGAGCATTTAATTATCCCGTTTTTTTTACCCCATCTTTTAGATGCAAGTCATTTGCTGTGCCTCATCAGTTGTAACATGTATATGGTCTGTGTAAGTGATAGCTGGGGTGTAAAATTAAGGTAATGGTCTAGTAAAATAAATAATGGAATGAAAGTTGGACAAAAAAGTAAAGCTACCTAAGCACCACCAGCATAACTCGTTGCTAGTGGGAAAATATTAAGTGAAACCTACCTCAACACTCTGTTCATCCATATCAGCAACTTTTGGTTTATCGATGGGAGGATAAGGAAATTTCAGCTTTAGACCTAGACCAGCACAACACAATTAGTAGAATTATGGTCGGTTTGTCTCATACCCACGAAGCCGTTTATATTCAATCCAGGAAGTAAAATCAAGAGAACTTGATACAAAACTAACAAAACCAACGATGTTATCAATGATGTAGGCTATGCCATATCAATTAAAAGTAGCCATGGAGACTGAAAAAGATAGAACTATTTCAGGTAATTTGGTAACCTAACTTGCTGCTTGAAAGGACGTACGAAATAAATAATATTGTTGTAAATATGGCATTCGTGGCATACGTTATAATTACCGAACGATAATTCCATTGCAGGGGCAAGGGACTAGTAGTATTACTAGTGTTGGTGAGCTAACCATCATTTAGCATATTTGACATTAGTTAATCAGAAACGGGTCCCTTGCCCCTGCAATGGAATTATCGTTCGGTAATTATAACGTATGCCACGAATGCCATATTTCTAAACGTTGACATTTAAGTAACTAGTAAGGTTTGCTTAAAATCAAATTGTCAGTTAGCTTCTTACCTTTGCTAGTCCAAGCTTGAAGACTCCAGTTCTTGTCAGCAATTGTATGTTTTAATAAGTTTTGCTTATTTTGTGTAGCATCAACATGCCAGTTAGCACTACTAAGTATGCGACCAAGTAATGTTGACAGCTAACTTTAGCTAGCTAGTTTACGTTAGCCAGGAGATGTGTAACCTATCTAGCTATAATCTGGCTAGCTAGGTAACGTTAGCTGGAAACGTTTTTAATTTCATCCAACATGTATAGGAATTTAACTGAAGGTAGTTGGATCGTTAGACGGATACTCAAAGTATGACTGAAAAAGTCTTGAAAATGATTTTTAAAAAGATTCAAATTTGCCAGGGGGGCATTGCAGGAGAAGCACCTGCTAGCTGCAATTCAATCGTAGCTTGCGCTACAGCTTGCAAAAATTGTTTATAATGAGCACTTCCGGTGTCTTTATGGGTGTCCTCCATAATAAGAGTTTCAAAGAAATTACATCTTACGACGAAATATACACACATTTCAACAACAACATTGGGCTAAAACGTTTGTCCCATGGTGTGTCTTGGAAAACTGTGGCAGTTGATCACACCAGAATTACCGTAATCATAAAGTACAGGTAATCTATTATGGGGGATCATGGACAACCTTCTGTATTATTTCAAGCTTCACCCAGAGTACAAAACCCAAAGCATATGATCTTACCCAAAGCTTTCCCAAACTACATTAGCTACAAAAACAAATGCCATATCAATGAGTAAATTATACAGTACTACATTTCAACCACTAAAGTTTGTTGAAAGGTAGTATCTCAACAGTATTTCAATTACCACACTGTGAGTTACTGGAACCATCACATGGGCCCAAGGGAGAAATTGACCCACATACTAAATCCAGAATGCATAGAGAGGAATGGAGTTGCCTTCACGGTATATGGGGAATGAATGTGCCATTTTAATGTCCCCAGTGACCCTGAATAAATTCAGGCCAGCTGCATTGAGGCAAAGGCTCTCATCCTATTTTCAAAAAGCTCTGATGAAGCTTCAGGCCTTCCTCTTTGAAGCCACACTGAAAAAACACTACAGAAATTTGATAATATTAAAACACATATGTATGCATCTACATAGACAGCACCCTACTGAGGACAGGACAGGTGAAAGTCATGATTTACACCAATATACCTTGTTGGTATAATCAGAACCATCAGGCTTTCACCAAAGATTGCATACTTCAAGAAGTTCCAGAAGCAACGCTAAGATTTTACAGTTGGATAGAATTCTCAAAGATGGCTTTCCAGATGATTCCCCCCCCCCCCCCCCCCCATTCACCAGTCTATAAAAAGGCATGCGTGGTGGAGTTATATTGGTGTGTCGCTATAATTAAGCATAAAAAAGAACAGTCAAGACTGAAGACCATACCACAAGAGGTCAGTAGTGAGCCATTGACAGAAGGATAATCATTTGCTCCACTTCACATGGATACACGTTTCAAAGAGGTGGTATATATGAAGAAGTATTAAGGATTTCGGATGCGTTTTTTTAGCCCACTTACTTGAGGAACTGAAATTAAACGCAAATAGTAACAAAACCAAAAAATCTACATGAGAAAAAATAGAAGTTGAAACAGGACTGCCGTAGATAATAGGTGGGTTAGTTGTACCTGTTAAATGCACTTAGTGTATACATTGTTTTTACATGGAGGACATTAAGATGCCAGGAAGATAAAACCATCTGTGTACAGTTCTAAGTTCTGGGGTGATCAACAATTTACTAACTTTCAAGGAAGAGGGACAAAACTTGTTGAACACACATTTTATTTGTAGTATTAGATATTCAATACACCAGAATTTGAACACTATATAGTACAGTAATTAGATTCCACTGCCATTATAAAGACTAAAGACATGATCTGATTAGTTTCTGACAAATCACAGTTATGGGCAGAGATTTTGGAGCAGTGGATTAGTGCATCTATTTAATATTAGAGTTATGACAACTCAGTGATGGAGATACACGCTTGACAATAACCACCAGTTCTCCATTGAATGTTTACAGTAATGTCCATGATTAATCAACGATGACATCAGCTTAGCATTCTTGAAAAAGTTCCCTTTACTGTTATGATGTGACTTCTCGAGTATAGACTTTCAGACGATTAAATCTGTTAGCAATCAAGACCAAGCAATATAAAAAGGACATCCATTGACAGAGAAATACTTTTTGTTCCTATGGCATTTAGAGCCAATGCAATTTCTTCGGCTTTCCACCACAACTTTTTGTGACCTGACTAGATTGTCCAAGTTTTAGCGGGGCCTGCACATACAGTACATACCATCAAACCTCTATTTGAGGATGAATGTTTGAGTTACATTACATATACAGTTTTTCTAAAATATATTAATATAATACAAGAAATGTTTCATGATCTGTTGCTACTGAACATTTAGCGTCCATAACAATTTCAGTTAAAACTTGTTTCATTATAGCAGCAATATGCGCATATTTTGTGAGGTGCTGCCCAATGGACCAGAAAGAAATGTTGCTATATTATTCACAAGTAATGAAGCTGAAGCTGCATCGTCAAGAAGCAAAACTTGGTTTATCAGAAATGTGTATGACTCAATTTTAAACTACAAATCTTAAACACCAATTGATACGGCTTCCAAAACTTTCTATATATATATACATAAAGAATAACAAATTATATCATTCAAAGAAAATCAATTGCTACCACTTACCAGGGTATGGAACATGATTAAGCTTCTAGATTTTGGTTCACTAGACAACAGTGTAGCAACTTTGAGGTAAAACAAATGAAACCTCTACAAGACATCTCTAAAGTAATACAAAAAATGATGAAATGAGACTAAAAAGAATATAGTGTATTGGAGCAGTAGTTGGGTGAGCTTCTAGCGCTACAACAATAAATATTACCAGCATAATAACCCCTATCATATTGGCCAATCCATTCCCTCAAGAAAAGGGTAAACAGGATACCCTCCCTATTTTAATAAACACATTGTACAAAACAGCATACAAGTGAAAACAATAAAAACACAGACTTGAGTTATTGTTCTATGTATGTGTACCTTGTGTTGTAGGGAATGTGACAATTTTTTTCAAGTCCTGAAAAGAACATATTAAAAACAAACAGTTAATAAGTTAATACCAAAATCAAATGGTAACAATACAAATCAACACTACGTGTGCCTGTGCATCTTATATCTATGTGTTAACAATAGGTGCAGTAAATCACCTGGAAAAACCCAGACATAAAATAAGCATCCTGTGTAGGCCACCACATTAATTAGGCCCAAACTTGTCGGATACGCAGGCCGTTAATGATCAGCTTATTATCTTAAGTATGTTGCACAGGTCAAATGGGGAGTGTTGTCAAGCGTTGCAAAATAATTGCGGGGTGAGCCGAATGATTACATCTACATAAGTACAATATTGGAGTGCATGCAAGTGCATAGACCATGTTCTACATCTGTGCCCTTCTTGTCCCTTCCATGCCAACTATTCCTTCTGCTAAACCAGATCAGGGCGAAAGGACGTTTCTAAATGAAGAAAAACCTCCAATTACCTTGCAAAAGGGTTGCTGAAAATCAATGACTGATGCCGGCTACCAGAAAGCATTCAAGTATTAGAGTAGGAGGTTTTAAAGTGTTATTTGTAAGAAAGGCAATTGGAAATTCCACATCCTACTTCTACAAATCAAGGCTTTATTTTTAAGAAACCATGACATCCTTTGGTAATGCTCATTTTAGAGCCCAGCCAATGCTAGATTTTTGGGGCCAATGCATACACACATACAGTATGTGTGTGTGTACACAATACATACATACATACATATGTATATATATATATATAGGCTCGGGTGTTATATCATCCATTATGCCTTAAATCCAAGTTGAGCACTCTAAAAACCAATATTCAGGAAGGATGTGGGTTGAGAGCTGATATGTCATTGGGGTTTTCAAGTGGGCACGTTCAATCCCAGATGTTTTGTTACATTGAGCCCACGACACCTCCAGAAGGCTTAACGGTGAGCAATGACGTCTCAGAGCCCCCCACGTCCCTTGATATACGCTCTCAACACGGCCAGAAAGGGTTTATAAAAAAAATACAAATTAAAATGACAAAAAATACTATTTATTAAGCTGTGTGATATCCCTATTCCTGTATATGTGTATATACAGACATACAGCTGTAGTTCCTTTACTCTGTGAACCTTCTTTGAGTATTTAGAAAAGCGCTATAGAAGTTTAATGTATTATTATTACAGGGACAAAAGGTTTCCAGCTCCCTAGCCAGCAAAAACCTGGGGCGTCAGCGGGGGTGGCAGCCTCTCCGTTTCAACATTTTCTGCATCGATGGCAGCGGGCGCAGGCGGACAGATCTCCAGGGGGTACTTTTCTAGAATGTTGTGAACTTCCCGCTCCACGGACCCCTGCCAGGCTAGAAGGTCAGCCTGCAGACTCCGGCATCCTTCCAGCACACGATCCTGCCGGCTCTCCAGCCCTGAGAGGACGTCAAGGTTCTGGTAGACCTGGGCCAGTGCAGGGCTGGATGGGCCCGGCGCTTCTTGTGTCTGAGGCCAGCCATCACTGGAGTCGGGCCGGCGAGGGGAGGCCTGGCCAGACATGTAGCACTCAAAATCCTCTGGACTCAGGTTGAGAGACTGGGCGTCCAGTTTTTCTATGAAGGCAACAGCACAGCACTTCGCAGATGAATGAAAGCAGAGAAAGAGAGGGAGTTTAGGAGGGATTGTGAACCTCTATAGTTGTGATTTTCCTACCCCCCCAGACAGACAAAGCAAAAGAGAAAAAGAAATCCCCCAGGAGACCTGTAGACTAACCAGGTTGGTGAAGTAGTAGCCATCCTCTCCAGTCATCAGTCTGCTGGGGTTACAGAAGCGAGTGATGTACTGGATGTTGGACTGCAGCCGTGGCGGGTTGGCCTTCAGGACTATGTAGATAAGGGTGGGCAGGAAGTCGTCTGCCGAGGCCGGCTCGTTCCTGGTGATCTTGATGGCGCTGAAGATGTGCTTGCTGCAGCGTGTGATGCAAGCCAGCTTGTCCCTCGGCACCCGCTTGGAGTCCATCTCAATGACGTCTTTGTGTGGAAAGAGAAACGCACATTCATGAAATCATAGATTAAGTTTACAAACAAATGTACACAGAACACACACACATATACAGTGGGGCCAAAAAGTATTTAGTCAGCCACTGATTGTGCAAGTTCTCCTACTTAGAAAGATGAGAGAGGTCTGTAATTTTCATCATAGGTACACTTCAACTATGAGAGACACAAATGAGAAAAAAAATCCAGGAAATCACATTGTAGGATTTTTAAAGAATTTATTTGTAAATGATGGTGGAAAATAAGTATTTGGTCACCCACAAACAAGCAAGATTTCTGGCTCGCACAGACCTGTAACTTCTTCTTTAAGAAGCTCTACTGTCCTCCACTCGTTACCTGTATTAATGGATCCTGTTTGACCTCGTCATCTGTATAAAAGACACCTGTCCACAGCCTCAAACAGTCAGACTCCAAACTCAACCATGGCCAAGACCAAAGAGCTGTCGAAGGACACCAGGAAGAAAATTGTAGACCTGCACCAGGCTGGGAAGAGTGAATCTGCAATAGGCAAGCAGGTTGGTGTGAATAGATCAACTGTGGGAGCAATTGTAAGAAAATGGAAGACATACAAGACCATTGATAATCTCCCGCGATCTGGGGCCCCACGCAAGATCTCATCCCGTGGGGTCAAAATGATCATGAGAAACGTGAGCAAAAATCCCAGAACTACACGGGACCTGATGAATGACCTGCAGAGAGCTGGGACCAAAGTAACAAAGGCTACCATCAGTAACACACTACGCCGAGAGGGACTCAAATCCTGCAGTGCCAGGCGTGTCCCCCTGCTTAAGCCAGTACATGTCCAGGCCCGTCTGAAGTTTGCCAGAGAGCATATGGATGATCCAGAAGAGGATTGAGAGAATATCATGTGGTCAGATGAAACCAAAATAGAACTTTTTCGTAAAAACTCAACTCGTCGTGTTTGGAGGAAGAAGAATGCTGAGTTGCATCCCAAGAACACCATTCCTACTGTGAAGCATGGGGGTGGAAACATCATGCTTTGGGGCTGTTTTACTGCAAAGGGGACAGGACGACTGATCCGTGTTAAGGGAAGAATGAACGGGGCCATGTATCGTGAGATTTTAAGCCAAAACCTCCTTCCATCAGTGAGAGCATTGAAGATGGAACGTGGCTGGGTCTTCCAGCATGACAATGATCCCAAACACACCGCTCGGGCAATGAAGGAGTGGCTCCGTAAAAAGCATTTCAAGGTCCTGGAGTGGCCTAGCCAGTCTCCGGACCTCAACCCCATAGAAAATTTGTGGAGGGAGTTGAAAGTCCGTGTTGCCCAGCGACAGCCCCAAAACATGACTGCTCTAGAGGAGATCTGCATGGAGGAATGGGCCAAAATACCAGCTACAGTGTGTGCAAACCTGGTGAAGACTTACAGGAAACGTTTGACCTCTGTCATTGCCAACAAAGGTTATGTTACAAAGTATTGAGTTGAACTTTTGTTATTGACCAAATACTTATTTTCCACCATCATTTACAAATAAATTCTTTAAAAATCCTACAATGTGATTTCCTGGATTTTTTTTCTCATTTTTGTCTCATAGTTGAAGTGTACCTATGATGAAAATTACAGACCTCTCTCATCTTTCTAAGTAGGAGAACTTGCACAATCAGTGGCTGACTAAATACTTTTTGGCCCCACTGTATATATATCTGGTCATTTTGTCTGTAAGAATAGGTAACAATGCGAGGGAATAACCTGTTATGGCTTTGACGACGTTGTCTGAAACTTCAGGGTTCTCTTCATCCACCGGCACGCACAGCATCTGGATATCCACCCAGTGTAAAGCCCTGAGAAACACACAATAAACTGTTCAGAGGCTCATAACAAGAAAGCAAGTATTAAAACCATCTTATTGCTTTAACAAAGAACAAGGCTTTACATAAAGAAACAGTCAAGCAGATGTAGCCAGGTTCTAACTCACCTGATCCTATTCTGTGTGGCCAGGTCCTTCTTCTCGTCGTCTGTAGTCTCCGGGCAGAACACACTCTTATACAGACGAGTCATAATGTACTTTTCAACTTGGTCCATGACTCGCTCCACGCAGTCGGAAGAGCCTAAGAACAGTTGATAGCTAATATATTCATTCCAAAGGACATAATAGTAAGGCTAGAGATGAGAAGCCAGATAATGAGGTTAGGATTGCCATATATTTAACCATGTACAGTGTTATTAATAAGCATATTTTCTAAAAGTATGTGTAGCACGGTAAGTTGGTCGGATACATTTTCAAAGTGAGGTAATTGTGTTGTTTAGTTGGTTTATTTTTTTATAAACAACGTGAAATAATGTGATTACAAAGTAGAACACCTTTTTTCACTCTGGTAATTACTGGTTGGAGGCCCCTGATCTCATGTGAACCAACCTTTGAAATGTGTCATGAGGCGGTCGGACATGTTTTGGTAGAAGTCTTGAACGCACTCTGATAGCTCTTCTGCACCTAAGTCCTGAGAGGACAAAAGGTTTAATAGTAAGCTAGCAGTTTCAATATCGTTTTCAATATTGTTTCGTTAAAACTAGAGAAAAACTGTTTACAGTCACATAAAAATATCATTCTTTATTATTTGACAAGATCCACCACTTCCTAACTAATACAAAGCTTACAAAATATGACATCAATATTACAACGACCCAAAATGTTTTGCTTCTCCAGTAGTAGAAAGAAATAGTATGTTGTGAGCAAACTTAACTTCAAAAAGTCAAATTGGTTAACAACCAACCTTCTTATTGGCCATACTCTCAATGAACAAGCGGCATTGCTTGTGTATATCACGGCCTGGTTTCTGCAGGTTCTTGAGGAAGTCGGCAAAATCCCTTGACACACGGTCAGTCTCGATGCTGGACTGTCGGGTGATAGAGGGGCTCGGAGTCTTTCCTTCTTGGTTCTCTATGGACAAAACAAAGTCGTCACCATAAGCTTTTGCTGCTTTCCTTCTCATGATGGCAACACTTGCTGTATTTCTGGGTCGCAAACAGTAGCTTCAATGCAAGTTAGATCTTCAAACCAGCAAAAAGTCAAATCTTGCAATACATTTTCTGAAATTCACAGCAAACAGCACTCAATCAACAGAAATCTCTTGTCATATGGCTTTAAAACCGGAGAATCCATTTTTCTTTGTCGACTATGGATAATCAAAAAAGTACTCTTTCCCAACAAGTACATAAAAAGACAATGATACCACTACGAAGAGGTGAATGTTCAGTATGACTAATCCAAGACCCGTAGGTTGTGGGGATCGTTCTAACAGTGCAGTGCATGTGTGCTACAGTAGATGTACAGGAAGCCAAGAGACGACTGGACAGATACCCACCTCTCAGCCTGGCCACCAGTGCTGCCATTACAATGACCATGAGTGGGTTAAGGTGAGACAATGGACATAATGAGTGAGTAACATATAGTAAAAGCAAAGCTGTTCTTAAACACACAGACAAACAGGTGTTTGCATACTCATGCACACATACAATGCAAAAAAAAGGCACGTGACTGTAGGCTGTACCAGGAATTTACCTGGAAGTTGGGGTTATCTATGATAGATTACATTAGATTAAACAGGTTATAGTCAATCAGGCAGCAAGTATGCCAAAGTATGATAAGAGTAAAACCCAAACCAGGTTTCCTAGTCTAGTAACTACAGGGACTCTGACCATGGGAGGAACCATTACCTTCTGTGGGGGAACCCATTTCCCAAGGGGGAGTAAAGATCCCTCTCCAGTCTCTGAGGGTCTTCTCTTTGTCAGAGTGGGCTAAGAATGAAATGGGCCAAGGAAAGGAGCAAAGCAGGGCCATGTGGGGCCAAACAGAGGGCAGGGTCAATGACAAGAGATTGAAGAGAAGCAGTCGGGATGGGTAGAAGCCAAGCAAGATTGGTGCACAGGGGTTGGATGAGACATAAGTGTTGAGATGCAGAATGGCAGATGAGCAAGGGGGGTATGTATGTGAGCAAGGACAATAACGGCAAGAGCAAACAATCATACGATGAATGAATAAAACACCATGTGAGTGCAATGTGAGAGACTGGATTGGACTTTATTAGACCAAAGAAAAAAACAAACATTGCATTGAGGGGGTGATAAAAACATAGGGGAACAACAAAATGAATACATGACAAAAAAAAGTGCAGAAGCAGCTGCTGCTAGGCAAAAGTGAAATGTGATGAGTGATGATGCAACAAAACTATTTGGAATGCCGGAAGATAAAAAGCTGTGTAGACAGATGTCCTCTAAGCATCTAAGGGAAAGGGCATCTCTCCTTTAATAAAGAATGCTTGGTCAGCAAAATAACTTTGAGACTCATATTCCTATCTGATGTCCTCGGACATGGTCACATACGGCCACAAAACTCGAGTAACTGACAGAGGGCGTTCCATCTACGATAAGGCACCCAAGGGCATTCCTAAGTCAGCCAGCCTATAAAAGGCTTTACTGCGCGTGAAGGGAGCATGCTGATCAATCACTCCCTGAGCTGACAGTGGCCTGCATTAGCACATCCAAGGATCTCCGTAAATCACAGCTTGGGACACTAGTAGCCCAATGACGAGCTAGACACAATAGAATGTGCCTCTGTCAAACCATTGTATGATTAAGATTTCTATAATCTGTACCTTTCTTGGGGGCTGTGCGTGAAGAGGGGCTGAAGAACTTCTTGACCGTTGTCACCTTGCGCGTCTTCTCGTTAGTCTTCTTCTCCTCAAACTTAGAGAAGGTTGCAAGAGACGCCTGGTTGGGCTGGGACTGCGCTTGCTGGGCTTGAGAATGGGACTGGGCCCCCTGAATATTGGCATAGGCTGCCTCTTCTTCTCTCTGCAACCTATAAGAAACATCAAAAATTAAACAAACGTTTTTGCTTATAACAGTCAAGTTGACAAAATTACAGTTTGTGTTTGAGAGACAGATTGTCTATAAATATTTGGTAATGGCCTCATATGGGTAAACCCCTGGTATTATTCCCTTTTCAGACTGAAAAAGAGAGGGGAATTGTGACACACAGCCAGGCCGTTACTGCTATAGCTAATAATAGATTAGCCTAGTGCAGCATTTTTCAAAACTAACACTATTCAGAGCTTCCACATACCAGTGCTAACTAGGTGGAACTGAAAGGACTCTGACAAGTATTTTTTTTTTTAGCATTTCCTGGTCATTCTTTAAGGAGCTTGGGTCACCATCCTACATGCCAACTATCAGAAGTGCCCTGATGTCAGGGCAACAAGTCCTTACTTCTCAGCCAGGGCCCAGTCTTCCTGAATCTGTTTCTGCCGGGCCCTCTGGTACTCTTCTCGCCAGCACTTGGAGCATAGGCCCTGCCATGCTGTGTTGCCATAGTAACCACAGCCCTTGTTGCACAGCAGTTCAGATTGGTCCACGTGGATCCCACGCCGCTCTGTCCGCTGACTCATATTAATAGCGGCCTGTCTCAGGAAGAAAGATGAGATCATATAATAAAACTATCTACTTAAATGCCTGCACATCCACTCACAGGACTGCAAGGTGTTTTGGACAAAACTATTCATAATGGATAGGCCACATAATGCCATTATGTTATCCAATTGCCACTACACACCATCAAACTAGCCTTTCCTGGTGGGATGGTAATGCGTGAGCTGGTGTGGCCCAGCTGTAATCTAGATCTTCCAGTACGCAAGGAAAGGCAATACACTACACTACCTGGTGCCTATTTCAACATACTGCTGCTGACAGCGTAACAATTCTAGAAGATATTGTCTTACATTTTGTCCTTTGTATGGACTTCCAAGAATTCTAAAGAATTCCAAACACTCAATTGTCATTTCAACGGGTTCTTTCAACTCATCAAGTTGAATGTTCCATTAAATGAACATCATATCTAGAGCAGTAGGGAACCCAAAAAGGGCTTTAGGAGTTCAATTACTGCAGCTATAGAAGTTGTATTCCTCCATTAAATTATTTAGGAGCATAGCAGGTTTTCCACGCCACCTAAAGATATGTTGATAAACTCTGTGATAGTGTGGGCCAGCCTTTAAGGAGAGACAGATGTCTTCTTGCCACCTGAGGAACATTTTGGTGAGATACTAAGATGAGAAACAAGAAAGGCACACTACCAAACAAGGATTATTACGAAGGCTTTGTTTAACATCACAGAGGGTGAACAGCAGCATGCATGACTGAAAATTTGAACGTGAGTCACGCTAAAAGAATAAGTGGTGTGACGATAAATTCAAATTCAATCCACATTGAGCTTGACATCATAACTATGTTGGGCCAATAGCAAATGAACAGACTTATCATCACCTTGCGTCTACTACTGCCATAGTTATGCCTTGTCCCAAGCTACCGTAAATGACAGTTGACGTTACCAAACACACATTTCCAATGGTTGAATCTCTGACTTAACGTTAGTCCGATTGACACCGAATCATCGATGCGATGGTTGCCGCTCCAAACAACAAATAGCTAACGTTAGCACATGCAATGTATGAAAAATTGCCCACCATGTATTGCAGATTGCATTGCATACCGTAACGTTACAGTTAGTAATGAATGAATGACCTTTGATTAAAGTAATTTTGCTAGCAGTCATAACACTGACAATTTACTTGGCCAATTTACAGCCAAGCCGTTACAAGTAGTAAATAAATAGCTAACTAGCTAGTACTTACCTCATCAACGTTGCATAACCAATTTATGCAAGGTCATAATAGCTTGCTATGTTATTTGTTAGGGATACATAGATACAGTGTTTGGTGGGTAAACTTCATATTCTTACCTCGTCAAAATATTTTCCCCAAGGATTAGGAACTGCTTGACTTCAGAACTAGAATGTTGTTCGATGGTACTTTGTGTTGGCTTGAAGTATGGCTGGCTAAGAGGTGTCTGCCTCTAGCGGTTGGGCTGGGATAGGACCTATTCATTGATGCAGGCCATACCAAGCCAAGAGGTTAGGGCCCAAAAATGTTGGGCTTGAAAAAATATAAATAGAATCGATAAATAAAATAAATAAATAAGAGTCAAAGTAATCAAAGTAAACGATCAATTAGCTGTTGAAAGCACGAATTGAAATGGTTTTCGAGCGATCATAACGATATGTTGTACACAATGTATTCAACTTTTTTTTTATTATAAAAACTCTTTTAATAGGCTAACGTGACTTCATCAGAATACCGCATAACATTACAACACATTATGTAATATTATGTATGTTCATATAGTATATGCTAAAACAAAATTGTATTCTGACAACTTAAAAGTAGAGCATTAACTTCTATATCAACAACCAAGCTATTACTGTTCAACAAAGAAGTGCATGAAACTATTACATCAACAATTGGGATAGTGACTGTAAGATGCAAAAAATAAAATAAAATACAATAAATGTCTTTCAGATATTGATTCATATTGGTCGGCCCAACACCTGGTAGCAATTATTATTTAAATAAAACCAAGAAAAAAAACATAATAAAGTAGGCTATAGTCACATTCATTCTGTAAGGGACATGTTAAAGCCTCAATAAGTATTACAATATAATAAGCTTATCATATTCATAATACTTTATCACTCATTTGAAAAAACAATACAAACACATGTACATTACAAAGTAAATTGCACAATTTGATACAGAGCCCTCAAAGAACCCTAGTAGGTATCACATCAGTACAGTCGTTAACCACCTTGTCTGACGTCATATGACAAAGTCTTGATTTAAGATAACACACAGTAATGAGACTGTGAAAGAAAAACTAAGACAGACAGTGCTTAATTTAGCAAAAGAATAATAAATTAATAAATTAAATTAATAAAATATTGAATGGTAGACACATCAATTGGCTGTTCGATTGATATATCGGATTTAAAATGTTTCCTAGATTAAAGTAACTATAGTGCCCTTAAGAAAAGGCACTTAAGCAGAATTTTGTAGAAATATCATATAAAATCGTATAAAGTGCTTGTTTATGCAATATTTCAAACTGGGATGTAGTTTAAGAAAAGCATCCAGTGTCAAACAGAGCAAAAGAAAAGGACTGATCAACCTATAAATAATGAACTAATCAAACTGCCAGAAACGTCTTTAAGCCCTGATCTACATTTTTAGGAACTAATGATCATTTAATTGTATTGCAACAGCAATTGTTTTTATACATTAACAGTTTTTCTCCTCCCACACCCTATCGTCTCCTGTCTCCTCAGCATTTCACGGAGCACCTCGCAGAACCACAACCATGTCGTCTACACTGTAAACTGTACTGCATTTTTTATACATTTTGTGAACAACAATTGTAACAATTACCGTAGTTTTGGGTAAGTTACAATGAAAAATTCAACAAAAACGTAAAAACACTACTAAACTATGGTAGCATTCCTTTTTTGTATAATGCACCCTGGAGTGGATGTGTGTATGGTGATACACCTTCACCACTCCCTGAACTCTTGCCCCTTCTTACTGCATTTATTACTAAGAACAAAACAAGCCTGGTTAGGGGGATATGGGCATTGGGAATACCATTTCCCAAAATTTTGGACTAAGGTTTTAGATATATATGTTGTATAAACAGTAGTTTCGAGTACAATTAAGAAATAAATTGTTAATTGAAACTTTTTCCATGAAAAAAAAATCCCAACTAAACCTTTTGGGTCTCACAGGTAAAAGAGCCAAATCCCTTTTCGTTTTTTCGGGTCATGGCCTATTTACCTAATTAGGTTATGATTAACAACGATTGGTGAGAGTTTGGGTTACACATCAAGGCTCAACAGTCTCACATTTACAGGCAACAAGCATGTACTGTATAGTACAAGTGAAATACATTACCAGTTTGGTAGGTTGCATCAAGTTTACTTGGGAAATCAAAACAATAAATAATAACAATATGATCAATATCAAAGCACTTTGCCTTTTTCTGGTCAGCAATGGATTGACCATCAGATTATTATATGTTTAACAAAAAGCTACGAGAAATAAGTACTGTGTAGCATTATGGAAATGTTTGGATTTTTGCGGGCAGGAGTGAGCGACTAGTTTAATCACTGCTGTACAAGTTCAACTCAACATAATTCAAATGAATCTGTTAAATATGTATCAGTTCTTGACGTGAGAACCCTGACCAAAACCAAGGCCAGAATAAGAACAAGCAATCCACAAATGTAGTGTCTCTGTATAGGTACATTCTGCTTAATCCACAGGAGGGGACTTGAGCTTCACCACCAAGTGATCTTGAACTCATAAATGGGCCTTTTGCAATAGTAATGGTTAATGAGATGTTTGTCACAGACGCCTATGCACTGCTGGTCTGCCGTAATACCTCGATCTGCCAAGTCGCTGACAATACAGTGCAGCAGGTCGTAAACATCTGCCACAGCCTCCCAAGGCCCAAAGGACACATCCACCTCACAGTGGTGCTCAAAGAGCTTGGCCTCACTTTCTGTGCGCTCAAAGCGCAGCGAGTTGAAGAGTGGACGCTCATAGGGAGTGATGGGCATCTCCTCCTTGTAGACGCATATCTTCAGCTTAGCAAAACGTGCCTTCCTCTGCATTGCACGCAGTTTAGCAATCTCTACAATACGCTCTAGGTTGTCTGGGAAGAAGAACAAGAATTTACTATGGGTGATTGTAAGACGTATCTTGATTTGATTTAATATTTTACAGTTAACCAAACCGGCATGTATGGAGTTGCCCAATTAACTCCAGCAGTTTTTGGGTGGTTCAGTTAACTGATTACCAGCAAGTCTGACTGCAAACTGCTGTGGTGGTTTATAAGTGTATATATGTGTGGGAACTCCCGGCCCATGGAGATCTGAAATGCGGAGTCCCTGGGAACTTTTAAAGGACTCCTAAAAACCTCTATGTTCGGTCAGGCCTATGATGCCACTGTCTGACCGATTTTTACTAGTCTTAATCTGACAATTTATCTTTGACTTTATTTGTATTTGTTATAATGATATAATGCTATTATTATTATTATTACTGTGTGTGTTTGTTTGGCTGGATGAGTGTGTTAAAGTGTTGTATGCCAGTCACCTTTGTAGTAAGGCAACAGATCCAAGAAGGACTGGCGGACTTTCTCTCCTGTGAGTGGCTGAGTGTCATCCAGGCTGTCCAACAAGGGACCAATAGCATAATACTGGGCCTCTCTGTGCACCGCCCTAACACGGTCCCGGTGAGGTAGCTCGCCCTCTCGCAGGAAGTTCAAGATATCCCTTTAAACAGAACCAGTCATAAGTGCATATTGAAAACTTACAAATTCCCATAAGATTGCACTACATTTAAATGAAGTACAATGATACCCTTGATTCCTGTTAAACAGAAGAAAAGAAGCTATGTGTTCATCTAGCCCATTTTGAAACCATTAAGACATATGAAATAACAATAAGACCATAAGAAAACACAACATTGACTTTCCAGATCAGTGGCAGATACAGAGCAGTCGCAAAACAGGATAGGATCCTACATAGTATAAACTCCATAATGTAATCTCACCCCTTCTTCGATTTTGGCATCAATGCTGATGTGTGAAGAGTTACTGAATGAGAAAATAACCCTTCTGACATCACATGAAGAGAAAGTAAATAGATTTGGTTATTGAGTCACAACTGAGGTCTGCATCATTGCTTGGATATGTTGTTAACTGGTTGCACAAGTAAGAGTGTTATAAACTACCTCTGCAAATTGATGTTGGGGTTTTCGCATCTACCAACAAGAGCATTGGCCTTAGTCCTTCTGTCTGTAAACTAAGCTGTTTTTCTGTCTCTAAATGGTTGAACCAGCTCTCCAACAAAAGAGACCAAGCTAAAAACAAAAAATGTTCTCCCAATGAACAGCCTCAACTCACTCACCCAAAGTATGCCCCATCCCGGTCAATGAAAAACCGCCCTTCAGCGTCCCGTGGGATGTGATGACGGCCACTGAACATAGCGGCCAGCATGGTGTCTTCATAGCGACGAAGTGTAGAAAGACGGGTTGTGAAATAGGTTCCCCCAACATTAAGTGCAATGACCTCAGGAAACTAAATGGGATAAGATCAAAAGAGGTGGAACCCTATAAATAACAAAGATCATTAAAAAGTATTTTTAAAAAGGCAGACCACATTAAAAAGCCAGAGGAACAAAACGATTAAAATATGCAATAATAACAGAAAGCAACATTCAGAGGAAACCACAGTAATAGCTTGTCTGTAAGAGTCTTAATGCAGTTTCCACTTTGAGGCAGTGAGTTCCGCCAATGTCGAGTTTCTGAGCAGGCTATCCAATTTTCTAGGCTGGGTTATAGGACATATTAGATAGCACAGGGAATACAAGAGATACTTGTATGTTGTTATCTTCTATTTTACAGTATTTCTTATTTCAATCTTTTATTGATAAAAAAATATATTATCACTTTAATTCTCAACCAAGTATTGAACCATGTACTTTCTGTCACTTGAAATGCTAACTAGGCATCTATTATAGGTCTATAGAACATTTTGATAATGTGATAATTTATTCAGACAAACATTTAAATCATTTAAACCAATCCTATTATCTACCTAATACTAATTATACTGGCTTTATTTGTTTTGTTTTTAATGAGCAACACCACAGCACATTTTCAACCTACACCAATAACAGGATTATTACTAAGAATATTATACCAGGTGAATCACAGTAGGCCATGTTGACAGGACACTGGACGGCCAAGTTGAGTCTTGTGCATGAGAATGCACATGGGCTTTCCCCAATACGATTAAATGAGGTCATCCCCTGCGAGAATCCAGACTATGACAGCAATGTGATGTGGCTTTCGGCCTATTAGCAAGGGGCCAGCCCTCTCCAAATGGATGGTCAGCCAATCAGAGTATTAGGCTACTAACGGACATATGCATAGATAATTAATCTGTTGCCTGCGAAGAAGAGACGCAGCCATAATAGTCTAGAAATAAGTAGGAAAAAATATTATTGATGCAGAGTAAACTAATAACTCGGTCACATCTACAGACATAGTGACGGGAATGACCATCTGCATACATCCAACTGCACTCAAACTAAACCGATGTGTAGCCTAATCTGCTTTAAAGCGTTCCCAGAATAACAGCTCCACTAACGCCCTGCCAGTCTTTACCTCCTGAGATGCGTTGAATGTGGAGCGAAGAGACTTGCCCAGGTTTAGATTTGGTGAGGGGGTTGCTGGCTTTCTGAATTCATCTTCCGCAGAATCCGAACTCGACATTGCATCCCCTGGTTTGTCAGTCTCACTTGCGTCCGAGAATACCACCATCACCCTCGGCTGGGGAAGCGCTCGTCTCTCCGGACCAAACCTACGTACCCGTGAAGTAACGGGTAACGGGCTGGAACTAGTGAAAGAAAGTGGAGGGCGTTCTCCGTTAGCCGGCTCGTCAGATCCATACTGCTGCATGCAAACACACCAGCTCGGCGTACCGCGAGTAGCCAGTTGATCAGGTAGACTATCCAGTCGCTAAGGATAACGCCGACTCACGTTTGCTTGTCAGGAATGACAGGACAACACAGCATCGCCCTAGGGGTTGGACCAGCCAGAATATCTATTATAACACCCTATGCGACAGCTTGTGATGTTATTTATATAAATATTTGTGCTCTGAACCGAATACCCAAAGAAGTCTGCTCACAATCAGAAACAAAACCACGAAACTGCTACGCCCACGTCTGTGTAATTAGAGTGCGCTCTCTCCGCTTTATCCGTATATCAGAGATTCACAATGCGTAGCTTACGCTAAATAACTAACCAATAGAACAACTCTAAACGACAAACCGACAGAAAAACAACACTGCCGATTAGTTCATAAATCAGAGGACTACTGGCATAGTATCAGAATTGTAAAGATACAGAAAAGGTTAAATGGGCCACACAAATAGACTAATGTAGGCCTCCACAGTATTTATAACAGACAACAGTAATTGGCTTTTTAGTAAGTTGTCCTAAACTAACTTATCAGACCATATAAATAAATAAGACGTCTGAAATAAGGGGCTATCAGAAATATATGAGAATAATGATGAAATTCTACATAGTCCTCATCGTGAATACCCTTGGCAGGGATAGAACAGGTTGTCTAAGAAAAGGTTTATTTAAAAATAAAAGAATATAGGTTTAGATTATTTCCTAGGAATTTTACCATATTGTTTTCCATAGGCTGAGGACTGACAGGTAGAGTACAGTTAGCCTGTCCTGTTCGATTTTTTCTCCAGTATTCCAAATGCCAACCAGCATCTATCAGGGGGCATGCATAGAATCAAAAAATACCCAACGGTACCTATTCAAGTCAACACAGCACTTTTTTATTGAAAGTAACACGATTGACATAGATAGCAAACATTTATAATTTCGAGAGACAAGTTCATGATCAGAGATGGGCATTATTTTAATTAAAAGTATTTAAAATACGTATTTTAATTACTTTCCAGAATTTAGTCATTTGTATTTGATCAGTGTTAAAAATGTCATGTAATTTGTAATATGTTTCTTCTAGGAGCAGTATTTTGTATTTCAAAATACTTTTCAGCAGTCAATCTCTATACATATAATTATATATACTGGTTTTATAAGAGCATATTTGGTCTTTAGAAAAAATAAAGTAGTTGATTTTGTACTTTAAACTTTACATTTATTGAAATCTGGTTACCGAATATCATGTTTTTTTTTTTACTCAGATTCAATGATAACTTATTTAGCTCAAACCATCTTCTGCCAATTTCTTCTTCCACAATTTCCAAAAGTGTTTTTAGATCTACTCACGGATAGAACATTGGTATCATCTCTAAATAGTCAAATTGGAGCAAGTTGCTCACAAATTCCTCACAAATTCAGCCCATCAGACAGATCAGTGACTGTGGTGGCAGAGAGGAAGACTATGATGAATGCCCTGATGTAACTACCAATCCAACTCCCAAGGGAGCCTTGCCAGACCACAAAGAACGAATAGACTCAGTGGCATAATGTGTTAGAACTTGTTAGAAATGTGTTAGGTAGTCTTTGTATACATTTTAACATTCAGAATGCTGTGTATTTTTGGGGTATTTGAAATACAAAATACATTTTTGGACACCATCATTTTGTAATTCATTTTGATACATTTGGCAAGGAAGTATTTGTATTTTGTAACATGTTACATTATGAAGTATTTTTGCCCATCTTTGTTCATAATAACTATGTAGAACCAGAGGTAGATCTTGTACCAATGAGATTTGATTACTAATATATTTATCTTTCATTAATACTCACTATTCATTGTAATATATCATCTTTGAAGATTTTGTGTAGCTGGTGAATGAATGGCACTTTTTTCTGACCAGAAATATGTATCAAATAGATTTAGAAATATAATATGGGCCTCTACATCTACCAAGGTAGCAAAGCATTGGTCCCCCAAAATATCATCTTCCCATTGAATATCTTTTGAAGATAAATAGTTCACATTTAAGTCAACCTGTCACAAAAACTTATTTAGTTTATGATTTTTTTTATTTTACCTCTAAATTCCCAAGTTAGTCTCATTGAATTTCATAAGCTCTTTTGCAAGAGAGACCTGGTCAAAAAATGAACAAGACAATACATTCTGCAAAAAAAAAAGCATATGAGCATATAAAATTCAATAAACCCCATATAAAAAAAAAAAATCCTAAACATCTAAAGGTGAAAAACACTGACAAACCCATATTGTGCCATGTTCTAATTGTTTTATCCTGTCTTGAAACACATTTATTGGGACAATTTCCTTAAGCTTTATCATTTTTTGAAGTTTGTTCCATGTAGATGGAGCAGAGAATCTAAATGCTTTTTTTTTTTTCCAAACTCAGAACATGGCCTAGGTACGTTCAAGAGGATTGCATCATTGGATTGCAAACAATAGCCAACATTACTTTGCAGACTAATGTAGGAGCTACTGTAGGATGGGAGCTGGTTTAACAATGCTTTGTAAATTAACAAGTACCAGTGAGTTAATCTACGTACTGTTAAAGAAGTCCAACCTACTCTCATATAGAAAATAAAATGATGAGGGAGATATGTTGAATTTGAGATGAACCTCAGAGCACTATGATAAACAGAATCCAACATATGTTTAGAAGAATCAGAAGCATACATGCACAAGATGTCTCCATAATCCAGGTCCAACAGAAACGTAGCTGAAACTAGACTTCAAAAGAAAAGCATGTTCTAATTAGTAGCACTTACAGGGTAACAATATTTGTACTTGCTAGTGTTTCAAAACTTGTACAGGCAATCCTCCTAGTACAGAGCATGCAATTGGTTTGCAACTTGGAATGTAGTAAGTGAGTCCAAATCAGTCCAATATCTTCTGATTTAAACAATGCCCAAATGAAAACAAGCAGAGATTTCTTGTTGGATCTTGACTGTATGGCATCAGATTTAAAGATGATTCCCTTTAGAGTCCAGGAACAAATAGTACACATGGGAATGATGCGTATTACAATACATCAGTACTAGTATCTTGTCACTGTTTTCCAAAGTGCAATAGCCTCAGTCTGTAGGACATCAATAGCATATGTAGAGCTAAATACAGACAAAGACCAGCTGGTTAGAGCTACAGGGAGAAAATGAACAGATTCTACTCACTGGGATATGCTAGAAAAGAAAGGAAGTATACATCACTTACTAAACGTTACATTGTCATCGAAGCAGATTGAAATACTGTCCTTTTATGAAAACAGCCTCCAAAGTAACTAATCATACTACATCTTGTACTGTAAGGAGTCACATGATCAATAGTTGTGTTTGCCTATATCGTACACTGTTGGTGTAAAACAAGACAACGACCATATCAAAAGCCAAGAGCCCATTTATTGGAGCATACTATGTACAAAAAATAAAAATAAATAAAGCAATGTAAGTTTTTGTTTCATTGTGAGTTCAACTACTTTTACTAAAACCATGTGTCCCACTACTCACATTACAATCCATAACACAGCAAGTAGCGAGATCTTAATTCTAACATTTTCCACATCCATTGTACAATGTAACATTTAAAACCATCATACAAAAGACCCTCATGCATTGGAAATGTACTTGCCACATCCTGTAAGAGTTTCTGTTATTGTTTGTATATGTGTGGGTATGTATATACTGTATGTATGTGTGAGCATACTGTACTTTTGTTTGTTGTCCGTATGTTTTTGAGAAATGTCTAAGCTAAACTGCCACCAACACTGGAGGCGATTATAATACAAAGCACCACACAGCAAATGGCAATCATAATTTTCTTCTGCAAAAACAGAAATGAAGTCAAGACAACCAAACAAAGTAGACATGGATTACCCGCAGCATGAAAAGAGAAGAACTTTGTTACATGGATTATGCAATATGTCTGACATTCTATTGCACAAATCAGCTATTACTTTATCTTCCCAGGCTTATTGTCCAACATGGCAATAACAGCAAGGCACGCACACAGGCACACACAATTTCAAGCACAATTCCATTATTATGAACCAAGGTCAATGATATGATCAATCGTCAATGATTTTCGAACAATGAAAATCAAAACTAGATTGATGGATTAGTAGGGGGATTAAGTCTTGCAGGTGCAGTATCTTGGAAAACTCTATCATGACAGTATAATTTTTTCCCTGAATTTTTAATTGTTCATTTTAGATCATACAGGAGTTTACACAAGGGCCTAGGTTTCAAAGTAATGGAAGGTTCTTGAAGGTTTATGCTTAATGTAGGTCAACTATCTGGTTACAGAGATTCAGACATGCACAAAACAGCAAACAGGAATCATGAGCTCAACATAAATTCCATGCAACATACAACTTACCCAATTCTTAACTACAGTACAGTTTTCTGACCAGAAGGTGGTAATATTTACTGGGTGCCAAGGTGCAAAATTAAATTTTTTGTCAAGAACAGATGAAAAATGATTAACTTGTAAGTTGCATACAAGCACAGCTCCAGATTCACATCTGGAGCTGTGCTTGTATGCAACTTACAAGTTAATTACTTCGTAAGGTTGCCTTCCACAGAAAAGTGATGATGGTCACTAAATAGTAATGTAAGCAAGTTAAATGAATTACTTGAAAGTTGTTTAAATACAGTTTGTATTACTCTAAAGTGTACAATGATGAGACCTATAAAGTCCGACAACTCTTGACAACCTTGTCACCACACATTTAAGCCTGTTCATGCAGTAAAAATCTGATGAGGCCATGCAACATTCAGATGAATCACGCTGCACAACACACACAGCACTTACCGAATATATCTTTGACATCAACATTACATGCAATGTCAATTCAACAAGTATGCCTTGCAATGGTTTTGTAAATGCCACTTACCCTGCGGGCTTTACTCTGGTACTTGACTGCTTTCTTGGTGTCAGACACTGCCCTCTCCACGTAGTCCACAGAGTGCTCCACATTATACTCAATCCTGTCAATCATTTCCCCCTGGCAGAGAGAAGAAATGGCATAGGGTGAAAAAGGGGATGAAAGAGAGTAGTGGTCTGTAGTGAAGCGTTTTTTTGTGTTTCTTCAAAATGAGTTTGTCCATTATTATTGTATGTGGGTTGCATTCCTATCTAGACATCCACACATTTCTAACCTGGCTCTCTACTAGCATGGCCATATCCATGAACATATCATGAAGCTCTCGAATGCTGTTTTCCAGCTTGATGATCTCATTGTGTCTTGTCTCAATCTCATTCATGGCCTGCTCCGTAATGTTGGAATCCATAATGATCTGAGATGGGAAAGAGTTGATTTTCAGTAACTAATCCAATTTCTAGAAATATATACACATATATATACAGTGGGGCCAAAAAGTATTTAGTCAGCCACTGATTGTGCAAGTTCTCCTACTTAGAAAGATGAGAGAGGTCTGTAATTTTCATCATAGGTACACTTCAACTATGAGAGACAAAAATGAGAAAAAAAAATCCAGGAAATCACATTGTAGGATTTTTAAAGAATTTATTTGTAAATGATGGTGGAAAATAAGTATTTGGTCAATAACAAAAGTTCAACTCAATACTTTGTAACATAACCTTTGTTGGCAATGACAGAGGTCAAACGTTTCCTGTAAGTCTTCACCAGGTTTGCACACACTGTAGCTGGTATTTTGGCCCATTCCTCCATGCAGATCTCCTTTAGAGCAGTCATGTTTTGGGGCTGTCGCTGGGCAACACGGACTTTCAACTCCCTCCACATATTTTCTATGGAGTTGAGGTCTGGAGACTGGCTAGGCCACTCCAGGACCTTGAAATGCTTTTTACGGAGCCACTCCTTCGTTGCCCGAGCGGTGTGTTTGGGATCATTGTCATGCTGGAAGACCCAGCCACGTTCCATCTTCAATGCTCTCACTGATGGAAGGAGGTTTTGGCTTAAAATCTCACGATACATGGCCCCGTTCATTCTTCCCTTAACACGGATCAGTCGTCCTGTCCCTTTTGCAGTAAAACAGCCCCAACGCATGATGTTTCCACCCCCATACTTCACAGTAGGTATGGTGTTCTTGGGATGCAACTCAGCATTCTTCTTCCTCCAAACACGACGAGTTGAGTTTTTACGAAAAAGTTCTATTTTGGTTTCATCTGACCACATGATATTCTCCCAATCCTCTTCTGGATCATCCATATGCTCTCTGGCAAACTTCAGACGGGCCTGGACATGTACTGGCTTAAGCAGGGGGACACGCCTGGCACTGCAGGATTTGAGTCCCTCTCGGCGTAGTGTGTTACTGATGGTAGCCTTTGTTACTTTGGTCCCAGCTCTCTGCAGGTCATTCATCAGGTCCCGTGTAGTTCTGGGATTTTTGCTCACCGTTCTCATGATCATTTTGACCCCACGGGATGAGATCTTGCGTGGGGCCCCAGATCGCGGGAGATTATCAATGGTCTTGTATGTCTTCCATTTTCTTACAATTGCTCCCACAGTTGATCTATTCACACCAACCTGCTTGCCTATTGCAGATTCACTCTTCCCAGCCTGGTGCAGGTCTACAATTTTCTTCCTGGTGTCCTTCGACAGCTCTTTGGTCTTGGCCATGGTTGAGTTTGGAGTCTGACTGTTTGAGGCTGTGGACAGGTGTCTTTTATACAGATGACGAGGTCAAACAGGTTCCATTAATACAGGTAACGAGTGGAGGACAGAAGAGCTTCTTAAAGAAGAAGTTACAGGTCTGTGCGAGCCAGAAATCTTGCTTGTTTGTGGGTGACCAAATACTTATTTTCCCCGATCATTTACAAATAAATTCTTTAAAAATCCTACAATGTGATTTCCTGGATTTTTTTTCTAATTTTTGTCTCTCATAGTTGAAGTGTACCTATGATGAAAATTACAGACCTCTCTCATCTTTCTAAGTAGGAGAACTTGCACAATCAGTGGCTGACTAAATACTTTTTGGCCCCACTGTGTATATACACACACACACACACACACACACACACACACACACACACACTTATTTATTATACTATACATTTATTCATATGTGGAAAACGAAATGTACTAAATATCCAATAGGCTGGTAAAATAATGGTTTGGAGCTTGGATCACTGCAATTGTGTTAATATTGATAAAGATCAAGAATACAAACAAGGACAAGCATATGAATGCTTTGGCATTTTTTTTTTAGCTGGCATTTTTAAAAACCTACTTTGCATAATCTTTGCGAGTCTTTAGACTGCGGTGGAACCAGATATTAAGGGACTGAAGGAACCTTTTAGTTCCTTGAAAAATAGTTCCTGGGACTCAAAGTACCTTAGGTCAAAACGTGCCTTATGTATTTAGGATTATGAAAAAGTTCCTAAGCTTGCAATAAATAAATGGCTGTAGAAGTGAAGAGTTTTGCTTACAGGTGAGCGAACTTGACAATTTGACTACAGTTTCATGGTAGCCAACATAGCAGCTTCAAATACAGGGCTGTAAGTGTGCGCGTGAGCGTTGTATGAGTGAGAGATGACTCACCCCTGAGGTAAAGATGGCAGGGTTGCCACTCTCCAGCATGCTCTCCAGCTCATCATTTGTTGTGTTTCTGCCTGCTGTATTAACACAAATAGGCAGTGCAACAGGCTTTCCTCACACACAAGACAAAATCAATCATTTAAATAAGGCCACCCAGAACAAACGTTAGGTTATGTTCCCACATATACAAAGTGAATTAAAAGACACAGAAATGTATCATCTTTGCCACAAAGATGTACTTGGGCAGCCTCCCTGGTATAATCACACATAAGCTAAGTTTCCACCACAGGAACTAAGATCTTTCCCCAGGAACTCACTGCGTTTCCACAGCAGGAATCAGGGTCTCAGAAGACCAAAAATCAGAAACCACAAAGTCCCTCCTTGGGGGGGTAGTACTTTCCAAAGTACAGAAACTTTCCTGTGGGGCTTGCAGCACTGAACATTTCTGCTTGGTCGAGTACTCGCAGCACATTTCAACCAATGTAAAAAAAATTATAATAATAATTGTCCGCAAACACACATGCCACCAAAGGACAACTGAATAAATCAAATTGGGCCGTATGGTGTATACGTCAGGGGACTAATTTGCCTATTTTCTGGTGAAAGTTCCCGTGGTGGAAATCATTCTGAATGCCTCATTAGATTATATGGGCTGAAGGTACCTTTTAGTTCCTAGAAAAGTAGTTCCTGGGACTAAAAGTTCTGGGTTCTTTTGATGGAAACGAAGCTAGAATAACAAGCAAAATGACGACTTGGTTTTTGTGTTTGTGCTCATGCGTAACGCCTTACAATCAATTGTGGGTAGAAGTTTGTCAAGGCTTACAAGTGTTTGTTGAGTGGATATTGCACACGCAAACGTGCACATGCACGCACAGTCTCACACACAAACACACACTGACAAATGCGGGCATGGCGAGCTCTTACAGCCCCATCCACATAATTAGATTGGGAGGACAAGGCAGTGAAAGGAGAGGCGTAAGTGTGGGCTTAATAACAGACTTGACTCTCATCTGCATGAATCTAGTTTTACCGAAAACCTCAGTGCAAAAAAAACAAAAAAAAACAAAGGACAAATAACTGAAAGAAGGCTTCTTCATTGTTGTTAAAATAAATATCTATTTTGTGTAACCAATGCAGTGAAGCAATTACAACAATGTACAGGAAGGAATCGTTTCCTCATTCTGAACTAGTTGTAACAGATTTCATAGAAATATTTGCATATTTGTCTTATTATCACCATCCCAAACAGGGTTGACCAAACTGAATTGCCCTCCCCCACAAAAATGAATGGACTCGGTTGCAGTAATTGCTTGTTGAAGACACTGATCTGTTTTCATTGTATTTGCAGAAAAACCCACTGGTAAGGCTCTGATTTGACTTTTCACTGCCACAATGGCAGGTGCGGTTTTGTCCGTGCCAATCAGGGGATGAGTCATTCGCCTTCCTCTCTCCATGGTGATTAGGACTCACTAGCTGTGGCTGGACCTACTCTGGGGGCTTGCAAATCCACCCCTTATGACTGGCTTACTTACTTACTTATACAGATGATTTTCTTTTAGATGGCTTAGATGCAGTTGCTAAAGTGGGTTAGGGAGAGGAAGAGAAAGGCAGGATAGAGATAGAACGACTCAATATCTGTTAGGCAGACTGTTTAAAGGGTTGCAGTGCACAGTTGTATCTAAATAAAAAAAACAACAAACATTCAAATAAACAAATGAATGTTTCTGTTATAAAACATTTTTGAGTGTCATTCTAAATGTAGGTGTTTGCATCTTTGGATATGCAATTGGCTAACATCTGTTAATGAGTGATTACAGAAAAAAAACTGATGGTTTTCATATCCATCAAAGCGTAGACTTAAC
Organism: Aplochiton taeniatus; assembly: GCA_017639675.1. NCBI lineage: Eukaryota > Metazoa > Chordata > Actinopteri > Galaxiiformes > Galaxiidae > Aplochiton > Aplochiton taeniatus. The sequence goes on from CM030177.1 coordinate 10,165,726, forward strand.
CCACTAAATACATTGGTAGTTGAATCTCATTCATTGGCTACGAGAACAAGATAACCGCCAACAATGCTCCCTCACTCACCCACTCTATGATTACCTGAGGCCTTTAACATCTACATCATACATAGCATGACAGAATAATTACAAAAAGAGTATGCCCATATAAGAAGAAGGAAGAAGAAGGTACATGGGGATCTGCAAAAATCTAACATATAGGAATAACCTCTAAGTTTACAAAATATTTATTTGGCACTCTGTCAATAATGGCTTGAATCATTTGGATCCTAACAACGCATTGCCTTTTCAAATGGCTTTGTCAGTGTGCTTGCATCTGTATATGTGTGTGCAAGTGTCTCTGTGATTCTGTGGCTCAGCTGCAGGCCCTGTTGTGTGACTTAATTCAATATTGACTTTATGCTGGTAGCACTTCCTAGCTGCAGCACACCTGCATCTCACTTGGGAGAGAGAGAGAGAGAGAGAGAGAGAGAGAGAGAGAGAGAGAGAGACAGACAGACAATTGATTTGGTGTGTTGAGGGGTGGGGTAAAAAAGTCCCAGAATGTCATAGAAGCAGCATGTGTTTCTACACTGCATCCTACAACACCTTGGCTCAGAATCATATCCAACACCCTAAAAAGTCAGGTGGGTTCCGCTCTCTTCCTTTGCATATCCCGAACCGGAGTGAGAGTGCTTCATGCCTATAATCTACACCTCAATAAACCCTTATATTGTTATCTTTCTCTTCCTGTCAATCTTGAATTAAATATTTGATGGCAACCCGCTTCATTTCCGGCAGAGACTAACTCCCACCCATCAGATCTATTAGACAGTGCTCTGAACTCCATGCACTGAGAAATTAATTAAAGTGAGTACATTCAAGGCAGGCTGGATTCATGTGGCTTTTGCTTGTCAACCGTTTCTCCCCTCTTTCGATCTGCTTAGTAGATATTCTCAATTTTAATTAATTATGAATTATATTTTTCCCACTTCCCATTTACTTTCTGATTACTATTTAATAGTTGGATGCACTACTAACGCAATAACCAACTCAATAACTGTTGTGTAAAATACCCCTAAGGATGTCAACAAAAAAAAAAAAGAGTAAGTTGTTAAAATATGCCATGACATGAATATGTCAACTAGCCACAAATATGCACCCATACACTTACACAATACAATACAATACCACATATTCATATTCAACAAACATGTCTGGAGCAAATCATTCTGAATGCCTCAGATTATTTAGGACACAAATGTACTTGTGGATTAATTGTGTATGAAAACAGATGGATTCCTGTACACATGTAAATATATGCACATTAATTAGTGTGCATACTTGGGGGTAACAGTACACAGCCTTTTTCTGTGTTCCACACATTGGGGATATAGAGGTATCCAAGTAGAGAACAAAGAAAAAGGGACACATTAAGCTGATTTCTGAAAACAAACCTAGCTACCTGTAAGACATTTAGTTTGAATGTTTTTCTTTATTTGGCCATAGGAATTACTGTACTTTTTTTGTATCAAGGCACAACAGTTCCCCAAAGTCTGCTTCTTCTTCTGGCAACTGTAGTGTGCTAAGAAACTTGCTTTGTAGTAGTTCAATTGTATAAAAGCCCATGACAGACAACATCTTATGCGCACGCGCACACGCACACACGCACGCACACACGCACGCACACACGCACGCACACTTACTGATCTCCAGTTGTCTCTGAATGCGCCCTTTGCAGCGTTCCCGGTAATCTGACTGCGTAGCGTTGTACTCAGACATCACCTCCACAAACTTACGGGACAACGTGGAATGCTAGCAGGATGGTAAATTCATTGTTTGTCATTTATGGAGCAAAAGGTTATGAACTACTCTGTTTTTTGTGAAATGTTAACAAATGGCCTAACCACCATAACCCACCTGAGTTTTCCGTATCCTCAGGTCAGCAGAAGACCTGTTCAACCCCTCCTCATGCTCAATAGACTGTTCAATATCTGTGGATAGAAGGGGAGAGAGAGAGAGAGAGAGAGAGAGAGAGAGAGAGAGAGAGAGAGAGAGAGAGAGAGAGAGAGAGAGAGAGAGAAAGAGAAACAATGCATCTCACTGCTCCAATGTATTCCCAATTAAACAAGATCATGCAGGCCTACAGACAGTCTATGTAGAGGGCCTTATTGGAGAAGAGATGAGCTAGCACAGATATATTACATTACGGGTAACAGCAACAGCAAAAATAAGAGGTAGCAAGACGGGGGAAATCTGAAAAAGCTATAGCACAGAAGAACGTACTTTTTAGCTTGGAGCGTACTTTATTGGCTAACTTCTTTATGTCTGTCATCAATTGCTCCAGCTCTGCCTTTGTTTCTGTACACACACACAGAGAGAGAGAAAGAGAGAGAGAGAGAGATCAGATTTTTTTTTTCAAATTAGATTCAACCGTATGTTTTTTCATCATCAAAAAACAAAAAACTTTGTGTGCTTGTTGACCCACTTTCACAGCACAGCCAGCTATCCAACCAAGCCCCTTTTGCTCTGGATCCTACAGACCACACCTGACAAAGAAACGTACATTTCACCCTCCTTTTGTCCACTTATATGAATAGTTGCTTTCAATATTAAAGTCACTTTTATCTGAGGTTTCTTTTTCTAGTTTCTTTTTATTAGAATTTTTAAATTACCTAACAGGTAATGCTCGACTTCCCAAGAGATAATTGGTTGCTTTATCTAATCCAGTTGTTCCTGTCTACTGTAGGAAATGGCAAATGGAGAGGAAATTACCAAAGCCCAAGAAGTATTTATGTCGAATGACCATTTCAATCCATCCAGCCAAATCCTTTTCCGCTTTTTAATGAACAATATGGAGGGGAGAATTCATTGATAGCCAAGCAAGTTGCAAGTCATCAATTGTGAGATTGAGATGGTCTCTTTTCAGACCTTTTCTGGGGATTGCTTGTATTAATGTAGTAGAACATTTTTTTGTCATTGGGATCCTAAAATTACTTTAGATTGGTGGAACATTGGAACGGTTAATGCAGCAGGCGTACATATGTGTAGTTACTGTGTGCAAAAGGAAAAGGGTGAGAGACTAACAACACTGTAGCTGTATAGTAATCAAAGCCATATTCTTTTTCCATACAGTCAACCTGGGATTTTGAGGTGCCATTATTGCCAATGGCATTATTTGTCCCATATGCAATTATTGCACAATCCTGTTGCATAGAAAGTAGGTTTGAATGTTTTGAAGTACATGACCACAGGAAAATCTACTCAGTGAGACCTCATGGAAAACAAATCCTTGTCTTTCAGAAATGTAGGGGAAATCCAGGGGCAACTTAGACCGATTAAACAAACAAAAAAAATCATTGTTTTCTTTAAAGAATTAGAACTGCAAAAGGAGACCATTCATTTTTTCCGTTGGTCTCACCCTGTTATAAAAAAAACGGGGCGAGAATGTGACTAGGCTATCCAAATTATAGGCCAAAAAAAAACACTTCAGCAGTTAAAATATGAATGAGGCCTGTCTTCATGAAGCAACCCATCACAATTAACACAACAAAACTTTGATTCAGATACTCTATATTAATTGGGAATGAAATAAATAAATCATATGAAGAGGGGTGGACTGACTTACTCTCGTCAGGGTTGGGGTCGGCCAGGACATCGCTGTGATTCCTCTTCACTTCCTCCACCTTCTCCGAGAGCTCCTCAATGAAGCTCCGGATCTCCTCCACCTGGTTGAGGTGAGGCAGTATTGGCACAGGATATAGCAGTATTGTAATAAGAAAGAAGATGGTTCAGGACATAGAAAAGCTACAAAAATATACAGTCAGTAGATATGATAAACAATAATGACAAATGCACAGCATAGAAAGGTGAGTTTGTGCAAAACAGTCCTACCTGTAAATCAGGCCAAGTTAAGGATAGAGTGTATTGTATTTGACATTAATCTATTTGCGGCAGAGACCTCCTTATTAGTTTACAGTGATGTTAGCAATAAAGGAGCAGTGGTAAAGTGGTAAGATGCTAAATAAATAAATGTATGTATGCCATTAAAGATGCTAGATTTGGCCTAAGCCTATAGGGAAGACTTTAGGATGGGCTCTTAAAGGAATAGTTAAACTTTCTGGGAAATAAGATATGTTCCTACTTACCTGTAGTCAGATGACATGATCGATATCAACTCATTATTGGACGTACAAACATAACATTTTTTAGGTAAGTAGGTTGGGAAATGTAGCCTAGCTTAGCACAATGACTTTACGCCAAAATACCTGTTTTGATCAAACTTAAAAAAATATTATAGCAGAGGTGCTACACCAACTTAAGAGTATTGTAGAGAAAGAGGGAACATAGCTGAGGAATATAAATAGATTATAGCTGCTTTACTGGCAAAGTCAAAGTATAACCAGAATAGGATTAAATGACTGAAGAACCTTGTCATTAACTGCAATTAGAGTAAACATTTTAAAGTTAATTTGCACAAGCCACTCTCATCTCAACCTACAATTATAGTTCAGGAGAACATTCTCCTATAATCTTCAACATCTGCCTCTAAAACAGAGCATGCCAGTTTTAGAGAGACAACTGGAAGGATGAGACGGAAAGGTTTCTTTCTAAAAAGACGTGCAAAGATTTTCCATAGCAGAAGTGGGTCATGTTGAGTTGACCATTTCTAAGCTAATCAAAACACTTGTTTAAATATTTGTTTCAATGTGTCAACTCTGATTAAAGTTGTTAGCATCTAACATTTTGGAACTTTGTACATTATGATAATCTAGAGTTTATTTAGTGGAGTTCTTCTACCTGTACAAAGAATTCGTCCATAAAGCGGTCTTTATCCATTATAACTGCTACATCTTCATCCTCCTCGCCCTCTTTGCCCTGGACATATTGAGACAAGGAATAAGAGATCTCTGAACCTCCTGGTGTTTTAATTGACCTGGGGTTCACAACACAATACAATAATAGAATTGGTATGGGATTATAACACTTTAACAGCATAACTTCTCTGTGCAGTCCGATGCGCACAGCAGCCACTGAAACTGTAACCTCGTACTACAATCATAAATGGTAATAGTGCACAACTAATGGCTATGATCCGGGACCTCAGGATACACTGATCCTGAGAAAAGGATAAAAGAGAGAGAAATTACTGACAAAGCTTTTTTTTGGATGGGTTTGGATGTTCTACGGTAAAAAAAAATGTAAATGTTTAGTTTCTATTGGCACAAGGGTTTTCTGGAAGGTTCATGACGAGGTCAGAGAGTACAGCTTGCAACGGCTCTGTGTCTTCACTTTTCTCACTGTGTCAGAGTTAGTGCCAGCGTGGCTGAAAATATGACCTGAACACAATGGTGTCGCCAGGGGAATGAGCAGAGGCTAATCATGATCATTTGTTCTCAGTTATGAATATGAGGATGTTGAATAGCAGATTTTGCTATGTACAAGAAATGTTCAATTAGTTTTGAAAATATGAATCCTTGAGTTATTGCTAAACTACTGTCTTCAAATTTAATCACCTGACCCGAGTCGCAAAATCAGTCTTATTAGCTAGTTCTCCTCTGAAATGTTTCAACACGAAAGGCAATTAAAAGAAAATCAACAAACCACAGAAAATATCATTATCATAGCAAAAACATCTGTCTAATCAGTACAAACAAGCAAAACAAATGCACCCTTGGTAGTATAAAACCGGTAGAGCCACATCTTGTAATTGAGTGTGGGGGATGATGATAAACCCAATTGTCTCCATGGACGTAGTGGGTGATCTTTCCACCCACTCTAAACTCACAGAGAGTAGAAAAACAATAGGCAATGGTTTCCACCACCGTGTTTGTATATTCTGTTTAAGCTTACACTATAATCTATCAGACCACTCTGACAGTCAAAGTTTGTATGCCTTTTCCTCCACACACATATTCCCAAACCAACCACCATTCACAATCACTAAGAATTCTACGACAATACCAAACTGAAAACAAAGCCCCGATTGTCCAATTTGGTAGACTGATTCCAGCTTAAAATGTTATGACGCCATTTAGGAATGTAAGTGATTACCTGTTTGGTTATTTTATTATCGCAAATGTCTAAATGTCACCTAAACACACATATGTAAAATTGTGTTTTGCTAGGTAGCCTGCAGATGTGGTACCTTACAATTATTTTACAAAATGTTTCTTTGTTACCATTATTATATCCCACTCAAGATGCCTGCTAATTTATTTCTCAAACATGTCACCATTATTGTGCCCCTCAGCATCATGGTCACGATATATAGCTTGTTTGAACTAAATTCTGATGTCTGTATACTTTATGCATTGCTGTCAGTAGCTGTCCTTCCCAGTTCAATAAAAATATCTAATCTAAAAATAAGCCGTATGCATGAACGCATGACACATGCTTAATAATGCATGTCTCCCTTGGCATACTGGATCTGAAAACCCAGCCCATATCTGGTTATAGCCCTATTGGTTAAACAAGCAAGGTTTAGGTTGTATGTCAAAGGCAAACTCAACTAGCAGTAATTACTCAAACCAAAGTCGAGCATGTGGATCTCAATCATCCTCCATCAAGGTTAAAGGGTTTAAATGGTAAATTATTTTGTGAAATAAAGATTATATAATCAATAGGAATGCTTTCATTTAAAAATGTTCAATCTACAGGTATGGGGGCCAGTTTCGGCCTGCACATAATCGAAGCTGTCGGGCAATTGGACGTTTATGTAAAATGCGACCAATGCCACCCAATATTAAATGACTTTCAGAATACCATCACTTGGAGAAGACTGCGGTAGATGAAAATTTAAATAAGAGAATGAGAGAGGTTCTGGGTTTATTACATATGTTGGATAGAAATCGTTTTGCATCCTGTAAGCCCGTGCAAGTACCCATGCAGTTTAAGTAGAGGCCATATCAGGAAAAAGTCGCACATTGACTGACCTAGGATCCAGGTCACAAATTTAGCACACGATCAATATCTGTTAGAAAGGCATTAAGTTATCCACATCCAGCCTGCACGCATCCCGTGAGGTAAGTTACTATTCGGGTGAATTAGAAAAGCCTTAGCCTAACCTTAACCAACTTGTAAACCTTTGCATGACATGGGCAGCCAACACGAAATATATGGCTGCAAGTGAGAGATAAGATATTTACCCAAACAATAACCTATAACGAGATGGATTGTCAGCAATTACAGCCATTGACCATATTGTTGTATACCCACCCCATTTTCGCACCGATAAAACCGCACCTGCGGTCAAATATTGGCTGACATAGCTACGTATACCCCCGAAAAAGTCACGGACATGACTGTGATTCTCCGATAGGCTTAACTGTGGCGGTCGCAATCGGCGTTTCAAAAAAGTAAGCGCACCTGTAGCAAAACCACTAAACACCCGTTTGCTTTAAAGATAGGTTAACAAACTCACCGGTTTAAGTTCATGCGTACGGTCTTTCATTGTGAAAGGAGAACTTTTACGCTTGTTCGCCAATACCTTCTTCACCTGAAGGGAGGATAGACGAAATCACTGTAAAGGTTTTCCTTATTTTCCGACTCGTGCGGGTACGCGCAAGGGGTGGATTTCTACCAAGATCGCGCGAAACGCTTCAATGCTCATTATCGGCCGACGTAGCCTACAGGTGGATCGAAGGGAAGATCCTTCCCTTTTCTTTTCAAACGAATTCATAGAAGGCTATTTAGATATTTTGTACATAGGCCTATTTGTATAATTTTCCATATGCCAAAATATTTTGTTACCAATAATTATATGCCTATTGGACTTTTGTTTGAGCTACAGACTGCTTATACAATGCACAATTAGATTAAAAAAAACATAATAATCTACGTGAACGTAAAAAGCACCAAAATCAATTGAGTAGTTTAAGCTTCTGTGTTGTATAAGGGTATCCTTTGCAGGGCAAAAATTGCACTATAGCCCTACCGAGCGAAGTAGGTAAATTGTCCAAATCTGTCCATCTTTAAAGGGAACATAGGCTACCTCGTCTGATTTATACTGATAAGCCACTGCTAACAATTTAATGCTTATATTGAAGTGTTAGATCAGGTTTCAATTTAGAAAAGGGTATAATGTTATAAGTCTGGCAGAGACTATTTCAAAGTGTAAGGAGTCAGACTATACAGACAAAATGGCATAAGCATTGGCATATTTAGCATTTCTTACCAGTGGACCTAACTCCAGCTTAAATTATGCAGTATAACAAGTTGCACAACGTTACCTGGTCTAAGAAGAACTTTTTTCAAGCATCTTCAAGCTTTTCCCATTATATATCCGTTCACATTGTTCTGCTTCAAAGTATTTTATTGACATGAGAAGTGGTACTGGAATTGTTCATCTCTTATTTGGAGGAAAACCTAGAAGAATGATGAAATAGCTAAATACGTGCACAAAAACAAGGGAATTATTGCAATACATAATTTACACCTCATGATTACATTGTAGGCCTAAATAAAAATGATTTGATTTCCATGTAATAACGTGCAGTTAACGCTAAGTGGTATATTCATTTTGAAAAGTTGGTTGAGAGTCAACGAGGAAGAAATTCAGACGAATCAGTGATTACGTTAAAATACGTTCCTGCTTCCCACTAAAAATGGCGGAGGTCAGACTGCGATTCGGAAAGGGAGTTTATTACTTTTTGAATAATAGTTATAAACACTCGCATATTGGAATTTACTGTGCCCAGTTCAAAAGCACAACTCAAGCAGCGTTTTTGTCGACGGGGACTCGACCGAGTGATAATTTAAACATAGCACAATGTTTAAATGGGAAGCTGTGTAAGGTGCTGCAGAATACGATTGATCGAAATGGTTATGGAATCTCAAGGTCCTCAAGCACCGTTGGCGACAGTAGACTCAAGGAACTCAAATGTTACCTTGGACTAAAAACCAATAAGGGACTGTTACTTTATGGGCTTACAAGGAAGAAATCTCAAGAAGACCTAAAGTTTGACATAGGTACTTTGCCATCGGAGGCTTACATAAACAAGACCGGCCTTTCAGCCTTTAAAGTCCACCATGTTTTCGGAAGCAGATATAGCACTGGCTGGCGTAACCACGGTGTAGTGCAAGCCTCTACAACTTTTAACGTCAAGCGCGAGCAGAGAAGGGCACTTAGCTTGATGTTTGCAAACAGAGAGATTAGCCGAGTCCTTTTACCTCTGTGTCAAAAAGGATTTATTAGGGCGTATGGAAGTCATTCGGACGGGTCAGAGCCTTTATATAAAACCAAAACTGGTTATTATGACGTTCTTGAGGTGTCAGTTAATGCCACTAATGCTCAAATCAAGACTGCATACTACAAGCAGTCTTTTCTCTATCACCCAGATAAGAATGCAGACAGTGAGGTGGCCACACAACGTTTCTCTGAGATAAGCGAGGCATATAATGTACTTGGCAACAAAGCATTGAGGAGAAAATACGACCGAGGCATTTTGAGTCATTCTGACCTAACAGGAGCTGGTAAACCCTCAGCAAAAGATACAAGTCCTTCTATTTCTCAGTCAACAAGGAAACGCCATTCGCCCGCAGTGGGCACAGATAGCCAGACTATTTTTGACTTCGACAACTTCATCAAGTCCCACTATGGCGATCAACTTCAGAGAGATAAGGAGATACGCATGAGAAAAGAGGATATGCTGAGTAAAAGAGAGGGGACTAAAGAGTTGGAACTGGGCAAGATGATGGAGATGGCCGTGGGGTTGCTGTTGATCATTGCATTGGTCATTTTGGTTAATATGAAACGGGGAGGAGACTAACTCTGCAAGTGATGAGCTTTGTCAAAAGACAGTGAAAATAAGTAGTGCAATCGAAGACGTAGGACCAGGTACCTTACCTCCTACTAACTGAAGTTGTTTTGCTTTTGTTTGTAATAAAGAAGTTCTGGTCTCAAAAAAGCGGTTGCTTATCTGAGATACTGAATGAGTAGAAGTGCAATATGGCAGAAGTTGCCAGTTAGACCATTCAACAGTACTACGCTATATACTGTCTTTGAACAATAAATCCTTACATGTTAAGGCTTTTTTAAGAGCACTCAGCTATGGTGTGCACATATGAACTTTACAACTGGCTTTTTGGTTTTACAGATTGCTTTACTGTTCATAATTGTCAATGTTCAGTGAAATATTGTCACCCCTAATACTACCGAATTTAGCCAACTTGAAAAATAATTTTTGCCTCAAAAGATACACAATATGGTGGTTGAAAGGTAGAGCTGGCATTGTGTTTATTTATCAGCTGATGAATGTGCCTTAGATAACATGAATTGTAATAATGTATGGCCATGTCACATGCTCTGATGAAACACACGAATGTCATGTAATTAAATAAATTATTTATGGGAAGTGCTTGTTGAAGCACACAACAAAATATATTCGGTCTGGGCCTTTATTAACATACAACTGAATACTTAGAGAATTAAAACTACATAACACAAATTACACAACTTGGAGTTAATGTCCCTATTAAACCCCCGTACCACATACGCCCGCTTTCAACTTTTGAGTCCAATTAAAAAAGACTACAGCATACTTTCTTGCTGTGTGATGAAGCTGCTTGTTACATACATTATACTTTTTATTGTAAGCCATTAAGGTTAGTCGATATGGAGTTCTTGAAGCAAATGTGTGACATGTGCCTGCTGATCCCACTGTGGTTTTAGCACCCTCAGAATTTTAGCATATTTCTACTCCTTTCTGGTAAGGATCCATTTGTTATCAAAATCTAAGAGATGGTGGTTTGAATAAGACATATGTTAGAAAATGTCTTGAAATAAAAATATTGTTTTTTTTTAAATCAAAATACGAGTTTTAGCAGGCTAGCAAGCAGACCTCATGCTGCATCAATACAGTAGCTGCACAGTATGGTTCATTGCAATGACATAAAGCATGATAAGCATATTTTGTTTACTTTTTTGTATGCAGTTTATATTATTATACTGATAAATAGACAATAAATGTGCATGTTTATATTTATTTATTTTTTTATTCATATTTTTACCAGGTGGGCTTAAAGGGGACGCAAAAAATCACACTTTATGGGGTGGATGTAAATGGGTATAGCTAATTGCTTCTTTGCATGATCAATTTATACTTTCCATGTTATGTTAGTGCACCATGTATAGATTTATCTCATATGATTCTATTTTTTTTTTGTTGCAAGCGTAGAGTAAAATATTCAATCTTTTAACCATATAGTCACTGATGTTCCCTTTAAGCTCACATGCTCCCACTAAGCCCGCTTGACTGTTTCAATGGGGATTTTCTCCCTTGTGAAGTTTGAACCATTTTCCTACCAAATTATGACCTCAGCTGCTTAATCAATTCCAAAATTCAGCTTATTAATACCAATATATAACAGTGATATAGATTGATAGATACTTTATTGATCCGGAAAGGAAATTTGAGAATTATTCTGTTATTATTGCTTAGTTCAAATAATTCTGGATAGGCCTATACTACGCCTATATCCTAACATTAACAATAATTTTGTAATCTTTACTTTGTTTACGTTTTTTATAGTCGTCTTCAGAAATCTTTATGACAACATATGTACTTAAACCAGCTGTCTGGACCAGAAATGTTGGCCAATTTCGAATGCCAACAGCACATAGTATATGATAAAAATACAGACAAATAACAACATACATTGAAAAATTAAGTAGTTAAGAGTAATTTCCACTATAGTTTTGATTTTTCTCGTAAACAGTTTTTTAGATACATTCCTAAGAAGACATGCTGTAAGTTTAGCCTTTTCTGTGTTGGGACGTTTACCCCAATTGCAGAAATAAATGCTATCACAATATTCTTATGGGTTTCATCAGCCTGTAAGACTTAGTGACTCGTTTTGAATAACAATGGTTTTTCAAATGGCCAATTCTCAAGGTATGCACACTAATGTAACTTTACCCTAAGATGTTTCACATTCATACCAGTATTACAATGATGGATTTTATGAAAAATATAAATGTTAAATCACTTAATTCTTATTTTTTCAGGAAATATGTACCACCAGCTGGGGAGATCCCTTCCAAAAAAGATGAGGAAGACTATTTAGATGGTGAATAATTACATTTTTCAATGCCTCCACCTCAAGGTATTGAGTTCACTTGAATCAACATATAATTTGTACGTTCATCTGTTGATCACTAAGTCTGGTCATCAAGCCTATGCTGTGGTCAATCATTCACCTTAGTGCTTTCTCTGTATACTGCACACATAAACTAAAAGTTAGTAGCCTACCTTTTACAAAGATTAGTTTAAATTCTCCTTAAGCTCAAACGCACCTTCTCTTCACTCTTCACTCTCTTCATTTGTTTCGCTTTCCATATTACTAAAGCCTGAGCCGTTATTTTACTGGCATTATTGAGGAATGTTTTTGTTTGTAATCATGGTCCAATCTTCACCGATTCTTCATGCTTCAGGTTTCTTTCTTGCCACATCCCATCCACTTGCAGAACAGCCAATCAAAGATGTCAAGTAACAGTAGCAAAGGTATTGCAATATGTATTGTGAAACACCATTTAGTAAATTCTTGCTTGTGCAAAAGGGTGTAAATATTGAGAGTACACAGTAAGTGATTTTGAACACAGCATTAGTCTTGTGTACAAGATGTGGGTTGTCAATATTTTTGGGGGGATTCTTATTGTTCTGCAAGTGGACAATGAAAGTTTTTTACAGTAGATGTTAGTGGTAATATACACAAAAATACGTGTGACAATAATAGGGGATTGATGAATGATAAAATAGAACCACCGTAAAATGGAGGGATATTTAACTGGAAGCAAAATTCGTTCACAAATGCCTTTAACGTGATATCTTTAATACACAGTGACATTGTTTGGACCCATCAACTGAGTGTACTGCTTTATAATTAACAGTTTGTGGCTACTTCATTTCGTTTGCCTAGATAATGGTGTAAGGATTGCTTCAGAATTAACAGAATGACAGATGCACTGCAACATTTTTCCTTACAGCTTTCTATATGTGCTGAAGGACATGACCTCAGCCGAAATTTGTAATGGAACAATGGAAGGAACAGCATAATGGTGAAATATCATCTTAGATGTGAAAATAGCATCTTACACACAGGACCAGATTATGTCCCGTGAGGCCCCAGGGCACATGTCTTTTGGAG